>CM030360.1:186174306-186774306 GCA_017893485.1 Hemerocallis citrina
GATACTTGATCTCGACCGTTGGATCTCCCTTGATCATCGTGATCATGATCATCATCTTGATCTTGATCTTGACCATCGATCTCAGCCGTCCGATCATCCAATCTTGATCCCCATCAAGATCTGTGCTGATCATGATCATCGTGATCATTTGCTCGTCGTCATGTCACCGGGATTCCGATCCCGTTATTCTTCGCACATTCGGATCTAATCGTCATCTAAAGGTAAGTCTACTTAAACTCTTTGATTACTCTAGTTCAAGATTATTCATCTCCGCAAGTAGTTCTCTTTCGATTATTGTAATATTGCATTGTGTACCTTCCGTTGGGGATATCGAGGGTTTACACGAGCTAACCCAAAGTATCCTTGAATTCGTGCTAACATCCATTGATTCAAACCCAAGCTTGCATGCACACGACATGAATAAATTGATTAGAAACTTGTATATAGAAAAATATAGTGATTGAATGCATGTTGATCGATTGTGTAATTGAGACTTGAATCATGACATGATAACTTGGCTTTGTACACTGTAAAAATCCATCATAATTGCTGTACATTAATGTTAATGGATTCCACGATTCAAGAACATGTAGATTATCCGTTTTGATGAATATATATGATGACTTTTTATTATTTCTTGCTGCCTGTTCTATTTTACACTGAGGTTTCGATACTGTTACATTAAGAATCAACCAAAACTATATAAAAAGGAATTATAGCCTAATGAATCTAGTTTCCAGACAACGTACGGATCTAGATTCTGATCTGTGAGCTGTGAGATATTATAGTTTTAGTCACTGTTGGTCTGTATTTCAAAAATTGCAGTTTAGTAAAATACCGACACAACTTTCAGTTGAAACACCATGATAATAGTAGTTTAATGACATGAAACTCTCCAGAAACTTAGTAGACAAGCTTAGGATACATTCCTTATTTTTGTACATTTTTTATTGATTTTACACCTTGATTTCACATATAGAGTTTTGACTATAAGCTGCTGTCAGAACCCTTAAGCTGTAAAGATTAGGGTAATCGACCTAGTTATATTAAGAATCAATTGAAACATAATGAATATAAATTGTATCCCCATATGTCTAGTTTACAACCCTTTTGATGGAATTGAATTCCGAATCATAGTTTGTGAGTTATTGCTATTTTAGTACTGCTGTGTCTACTCTTTCCATGTTCACAATTACATGTGTATGATCATGCATCGCATCATTTTGCTGCATCTTTATCATCGCCTTGACACTCTTATACACACTTGCATGATCATGAATAATTTAAATAAAATATTAAACAAGCCGGGATAATGAGGGTTGACTTAGTAATGGATAATCTCAGAAACTGTACTCGGTAGGGCCCTTCTTGTTTACCTGGACTATTTACATAGAAGGTGGAGAAATACTTGTCACCTTGTTATCATGTTATCACATTATCTTGTTATCATGTTATCTTGTTACACAGAGTATACCCTCTGTAGATCCCTCCACTATGTCTAAAACGAACATGTGGTATGGGACACAGTAGTACGTGCACTAGATAGGAAAAATAAAATGCTAATAAACCTAAGTTGACACTTGTACACTTGACCATTTATCGACATTGTTATTGCTTTTGATTTTATTCTTACTTCATATTCCTTGATGTACCATGTTCCTTTACTCTTTGCTTTTCACTACTTGCTATCCGTACTTGATGTAACGGACATTTTTCCCCACTCTGGTTGATCCAACTGCAGGTGCACAAGGAGAATTGCCAGAAGGCATTGATAAGTAGTTCTTCTAGGATTGGAACAGGAGCTGCTTTGAAATAAATTGTTTCTTCCATGTTATTTTTATATTGCATTGTTATTTTTTGTATTCCGGGCTTTGTTGACCCGTAATTGTTGCTTATTTCTTGTTGTTGGTTATTATGTTGGATTACTGCATGTTTTATCTTAGTATTTTGTTTATGTGATTATGTTTTTCTGCGTGGTTGTGATTATTCCTTGTCATGTTGTTGAGTTAAGACTGGTACAGCTTATGGATAATGTTAATATCATTCGCTGGGCCTTCATCACGGACTTGTATTCCCGTATTTTGGGAAGCGAGGCATGACAGGTTTTTAGTGGTATCAGAGCCAGGTTTGGCTAATGTGTTAGTCATGATTGGCTGATATGTTAGTCAAGTTTGGCTCTAGCCAGTTTAACTCAATAGTATGTGCACCACGTTAATCACATGAATAGTTAATAACCAACATGCAATCTAGATACTAATCATTTTTGCTATGTTGCAGACTATGGCTCGTGGAGGCCCTTTTACTTCTCGACAGAAGGATGATCTGTCCGAGAACTCGGCTATGTTTCAAGCACTGCAGCAAATGATGGCAATGCAGCAGGAGCACAATGAATTGATGAGGGCCAGTTTGGAGACCATGAACCGGGTTGCTGCGGGACCCACTCTAGGGCAGCTGCCACCCCAACACGGTACAACAGCAGATTTCATGAGATTGCACCCGCACAAGTTCTCAGGTGCGGAGATGCCACTGGAGGCCGAATAGTGGCTGATCGCACAGAGCAGTTGCTGCAAGCAACATGGGTCTCTGACATGGACAGTGTGGATGTGGTGAGCATCCAGCTTATCGACCTTGCCCGTATCTGTTGGCAGGCAGAAACTGAGAGGTTGGAGAGACCCATCGCGTGGACCACCTTCACTGGGAGCTTCATGGTTAAATTCTTCCCCAGTGTCACCAGGGTCGAAATGGAGCAGCAGTTCGTTTCATTGACTCGGGTTCAATAATTTTATTTAATGTTGCTTATTGTTGCCTACTACATATGTGACAGTATTAATTAAATACTATCTTAGACCAGGGGAATCGGTCGGTGGACAAGTACGCCGCAGAGTTTGCATGGCTCAGTCACTTTGCAACTGCCATGATAGCAAATGAGGAAGACCAGGCCCGCAGATTCTTGTTGGTACTGCATTCGGATATTCAGAACCAGTTGGTGGCCCACCGCCCGCACCTATGCCGACGTCCTTGATGCCTCAAGGATTCAAGAGCAGGCTCACAGGAGGAGCAACGCCACTCAGCAGGCGGTGCAGTACCCCACAGTCATTCGACCAGCTAGAGGGCCTACTCGAAGGCCAGTCCCGACCCCCTGCAAGAGCACTGCCGTATCCGCTCGTTGCTCCGAGGATGGCCCCGACCTGTACCTTCTGCCATAAGGTTGGGCACTTGCACAAGGATTGCTGCCTAGCCAACCGTTTGTACCTCGCGTGCGGGTGTTGTGACCATATTATCTGCGACTGTCCCAGGAACAGGTCCATTGTACCGGCTGGAAGCCCAGCTCAGATGGGAGTACCAGCCCAACTCAGGGAAGACCACCTCTTCCACTGCAGAAGCAAGCCTTCGATCAGCGGAGGATGGCCCCTAGAAAAGGTCAGATGGGAGGGCATGGTCAGGCCTTCAACCTGACTGCAGCCGAAGTTGAAACAGCTACTGGAGTGGTTGCAGGTATGTTGCTATAATTTTGTTATTTGTTTTCAATTTCTGCATGGTTTCCTTCTTTCTCGCATAATCTTTTGTGCGCCCTGCACGCATCTTTCATTCTTATTCATTGGATCTTTCTGTTAGGCATCATACTTGTGCATTCTGTCCCTGCCCATGTTTTATTTGTATCCAGTGCAACCCACTCATTTGTGTCTTCCCGCTTCGTTGATCGTCATCGGTTGGCAAGCGATGTCATGCCAGCAGCCTGGGATATCACCACCGGTGGAAGAACCATTGTCTGTTCTAAGGTGTGCAAGCAGAGTCCTCTACTGATATGTGGTAAGGAATTCGAAGCTGACCTGATTATGATTAACAACTCTGGCTTCGACGTTATTCTGGGAATGGGAATGGATTGGTTGGGAGTTACTCATGCGGTGATCGACTGTCGGAAGAAGAAGGTGGTGTTCAAGCTTCCATGCCAACCAGAGTTCGAATTTCATGCAGGTGAGACACCATGTGGGCGTGTCGAGAGCCCGATATCCCCGAAGGCGGGTGCACTTGAGTCATTCTGCACTGATGGTGAAGTTGCACCCATAGTCGTGCATGATTTTCTTGATGTCTTCCCTGATGAGTTGCCCAGATTACCGCCAGATCAAGACGTGGAGTTCAGCATTGAGGTTCAGCCAGGTACGACACCAATCTCGAAGAGCCCGTACCGCATGGCGCCAGTTGAATTGGCCGAGCTAAAAGTGCAGGTCTAGGAGTTATTGGACAAGGGCTTTATCAGACCAAGTGTTTCACCTTGGGGAGCTCCAGTGTTTTTCGTCAACAAGAAGGACGGTAGTCGCAGACTCTACATCGACTACCGAGAGCTGAACAATGTCACGGTGAAGAACATGTATCCACTACCAATAATTGATGATTTGTTCGATCATCTGGGTGGTGCATCTGTGTTCTCGAAGTTGGACCTTCGCTCTGGTTATCAAAAAGTCAAGGTAAAGACTGAGGATATTCCGAAGACGGTGTTCCGCATGAGATATGGGCACTACGAATTTTTGGTGATGCCCTTCGACATTACCAATGCACCGGCGGTATTCATGAGTCTGATGAACAGAGTGTTTTTGTCGTTCTTGGATCAGTTTGTTTACGTGTTCATAAATGAAATCTTAGTGTATTCGCGAAAAAGGGAAGACCATGCCGAGCACCTGAGAGTTGTCTTGTAGACTCTGAGAAAGAATCAGTTGTATGGGAAGCTCAGAAAGTGTAAATTTTGGTTGAACCGTGTCGCTTTTCTGGTTCACATTATCTCTGGTGAAGGTGTATCAGTGGATCCGTCGAAGATTTCTACTGTCAAGGATTGGTCGGTGCCGAAGTCAGTCCCAGAGGTGCGGAGTTTCCTTAGATTGGCAGGGTATTATCGAAAATTCGTCCAAGACTTCTCGAAGATTGCAGGACCCTTGACCAATTTGACAAAGAAGGAGCAGAAATTTATTTGGGATGGTTCATGTGAGGAAGCTTTCGTGGAACTGAAGAATCGGTTGACAGCAGCACCTGTGCTGACAATACCAGACAGTTCTGAAGGATTCGTGCATGAAGGGGTTTGGGCGCAGTTCTGATGCAGAAGGGTAAAGTTGTGGCTTATGCATCCAGGCAGTTGAGGCTGCATGAGGAAAACTACCCCACCCACGACCTAGTGTTGATTCTTGACTTTGATGATTACAACACACTGCAACATGTATCTGTGCTATACTATATAATTGCAGGTTGTATACACAAAGGCCTCATTACTATACAGCTGAACAAATGAACAAGCACACGCTCTGGATAAAGACAATGGCTTCACTCAAAACTCAAGTCAAGACCTATGCTTCAAGTGTCATATATTTTTATGTCTTGTAAACAAATGTAATATTTTGTATTATTTGAGTCTTAGAATGATGTACAGCCTTGTCACACACACATACACTCACATATAACTCTTTTAAAATGTGTGTTTTTCAACTTCAAAAAGTCAAAACAGCTTGAAATAGTTTAGCTGTTGAGTACCAGTCGACCGCTACTTATACCAGTCGACTGAGTCGGTACAAAACTGACTAAACTTATTCAAACTCTGATCAGTCGACTCATTATGGCAACCCAGTCGACTGTTCAAGTGCGTTTGATAGTTTTCTATTTTTAAAATCGTTTTTCAAATTCAAATCTTTTTTAGATCCGTTGGTTAACAGTTGGAACAGCTGATTTTCAACGTCCAGTGCATCTAACTCTATAAATAGAGGTTAGAATCCACTGTTAAACATAACAATACTCGAAGCATTTCTTTGAGATCTTAAGTTTTACATTTTTTCAAGAGACAAAAGCTTTCAACTCACTAAGACTTGGTTCTCTGTCTTCAGTCCAGTATAACATTTGATTTCGTTCTGGACTGGATATAGAAGTCAACCATTTAGCCACGTACTATATCACAAATCACAAACAAGGCTATAGGTTGATTGTAAACAATTTTATTCTTTTTCTTTTCCTCTCAGTTGGAGAGTAGGACTCTAGGTTGTAGAGTCAGGTTTGTCACTCTTGGTGGAAGAGTGGGTTGCTTTCTCTGGTTGAGAGAAAGGACTACGGGTTGACAAGGTTGTTGTCTGAACGTCGTAGGGTATTCTTGTAAATTTTTTTCAAGAATAGTGGAAATCTCTAGTGGGTTGCTTGGGGACTGGATGTAGGTTGGAAGGACCGAACCAGGATACATCGTGTGAACACTGTGGTTGTATCTCTCTAACTTGCATTTATATTTTCTCAGCTTGTGTTGTTACTGTGAAACTTGTCTGTACAGTCGACTGAGTACTTTATAAGTTGACTGGTCAGACTCGTATACTCTGAAAGTTATCTGTATGTTAAGTCAACTGTCTCAACTCTAAGTCGACTTCACAGACTTGTTTGAATTACCTTTTATTTGGTTATTTCAGTCGACTGGTTTACTCCTTAAGTCGACTGCACAGAAGAAAAATCTTTATTCCGCAATTTAATTTTTATAAACACTATTCACCCCCCTCTAGTATTTGTTGCCTCGCCTACAGGATCCAACACTTGGTATCAGAGCAAGGTTAATGGCTATGGCAACTACGTCAAATGCAAATCAGTACCATGAAGGCCAATCTACACAAAGGCCACCTCTCTTCGATAAAACAAATTACAATTATTGGAAGTGCAGATGAAGATCTACCTCCAATCCATCAATTATGAAATATGGAACATGACTGAAACAGAATACACTGCTCCTACTATTCCATATGCATAATGGAATGATGACATGAAGAACCAAACAATGAAGAATGCAAAAGCGATGAATGCATTATTCTGTGCTCTTACAAAAGAGGAGTTCAACCGTGTGTCAAATTCAACAACCGCACATCAAATCTGGCATACACTCGAGGTAACTAATGAAGGAACAAACAAAGTGAAAGAATCTAAAATATCTGTTCTTGTTCACAGGTTTGAAATATTCTGCATGAAGGAAAATGAAAATGTGTCCGAAATGATTACCAGATTTACTGACATTACAAACTCACTTGTGGCACTTGGAAAGATATACACTCAAGCAGAAATGGTGAGAAAAGTTCTTCGTGTACTCACTCCTGAATGGGAAAAGAAGACCACTGCAATAGAAGAAGCAAATGATTTATCACAACTTTCTCTTGAGAATCTTGTGGAAAATCTAATGGCTTATGAGGTTCAAATTGAAGAACGGAAGAAGGATGCAGAACCACAACAGTCAAAGAAGAAATCATTAGCTTTTAAAGCCATGACAGACTCAGAAGATGCAGAAGAAGATGAAGAGGAGATAGCCATATTCACAAGGAGATTCAAAAAATTTCTAAAGAAAGGTAAGTTCAATTCTAAATTTAGAGATTCTAATGATCCTCCAACTGGTTTCAGGTGTAATAAAACAGGTCATATGAAGAAGGATTGTCCTCTAGAAAATACAAAGTCTAAGGAAAAGACATCCAACTTCAAGAAGGATAAGTACACAAAGAACAAGTTTGCCAAAAATAAAAAGGCATATCAAGCAACTTGGGATGACAGCGATTCTTCCTTAGAAGAAGAAACAGATGAAACCAACGAAGTTGCGAACATGTGTTTTATGGCTTCACAGAATCAAGTAAGTAATGATTATGATTCAGAAGATTTACTTGATGCTTTCAATGAATTTTTTCAAGAATTGAAAAAGGAAAAGATTAGAGTTAAGAACTTAGAGAAAGTTAATCCAATGCTTTCTCAAGAGAATCTTAACCTTGATAAAGAAGTAAAATTTTTAAATTCTCGTATTTCAAGTTTAGATATGGATCTTGAATCTCTAAAAAAGAATTATGAAGAGATATCCAAGAACGTATCTATATTCAATAAATGAAAAGAGAATTTAAATGATGTTCTTCAAAATCAGGTGAAATCTAGTCAAAAGTTTGGTCTTGGTTTTAAAAAATCTCTTGTAAAAGATCTTTCCTCTAAAAACACTAGTAGAAATAAACCTGAATCTATTTCTAGTGTTAAACATAAACTGTATGAATTCTTTGAAAAGCCTAAGCTTATAAATTTTAGTGATAAAAGAAAGTCTAAAGTTCAGTCAAGTCGACTGAGTCCATCCACCAGTCGTCTGTCCAGAGGAACTGAGTCTTATTCAACAAGACCAAAACCTCATATAAGTCAACCTATATTATCATCCAGTCGACTGACTTACAATAGAAGTCGACTGAAGGATGCTATAAAGTCGACTGGACAGAACAAACTTGTATGGGTTCCAGTTAGCTTGAATCTGAATGATAAAACTGCATATATCAATTCATATATGTTAAATGTATGTAATTCTGTTAATTTTATTCCTGCTTATGGAGGAAAATCAAACTCATTATGGGTTTGGTTTCCCCAAACTAATATGTTTTGGACCCAATGAAAAGGGTACCATATTCACATTGAATATTTTACAGGTACCAAAGAAAGATCGTTGGATACTTGACAGTGGGTGTTCAAAGCATATGACTGGTCATACCAATCTCCTATCCACCGTACAAAGCATCAATGGAGGAACAGTTACCTTTGGTGATAACAACAAAGGAAAAGTCATAGGAATCGGCATGGTTGGTAAAAATACTAACCCTACTATAGAAAATGTTTTGTTAGTTAGTGGACTAAAACATAATTTGTTAAGTATTAGTCAACTATGTGATAAAGGTTATTAAATTGTATTTGAAAAAGATGCTTGCTTAATTTATGATTCTACTATGCAAAACATTATTTTTCAAGGTTTTCACAAAAACAATATTTATGAATTATGTTTGAATACAAATGAGTTTTCAAATGATTTTTGTTTAATAGCTTCTAATAATGATTCTTGGCTTTGGCATAGACGATTTGGTCATGTGAATATGAAAAATCTCTCTAAGATATCTAAGTATAACCTAGTTAAAGGACTGCCAAAACTATCCTTTAAAAAGGATAAGTTATGTGATGCATGTTAACTAGGAAAACAAATCAAATCCACCTTTAAAACAAAAGAAGTAATTTCTACTAGTAGACCGCTCGAATTAATTCATATGGATTTATTTGGCCATACTAGAGTTGCTTCTTTAAATAAAAGTAGATATGTATTTGTTTTAGTAGATGATTTTCACGATTCACTTGGACATTCTTTTTAAAACATAAAAATGATGCTTTTGATGAATTTGTAAATTTTTGTAAACGAATTCAAAACCAAAGATCTCTAACCATAGTCACTATTAGAAGTGATCATGATGGAGAATTTAAAAATGAAACGTTTACAGAATATTGCAACAAGAATGGTATAACACATTCATTTGCATTTCCTAGAGCTTCACCACAAAATAGAGTGGTTGAAAGGAAAAATAGGACTCTGCAAGAATGCGCACGTACCATGCTTGTTGAAAGCAATTTACCTAAGTATTTTTGGGCTGAAGCCGTTGCTACAGCTTGTTATGTTTTAAATAGGACTCTAATAAAACCTAAGTTAAAGAAGACTTGTTATGAGTTATTTTTTAACAAAATTCCTAAAGTCTCTTATTTTAAGACATTTGGTTGTAAGTGATTTATTCTGAACACTAAAGATAATTTGGATAAATTTGATCCTAGATCTAATGAGGGTATCTTCATAGGATACTCAAATAGGAGTAAAGCATATAGAATTTTCAACAAGTCAACAATGACTATTGAATAGTCAATGCATGTTACATTCGATGAATCTCTGCCTTCATCAAATTTAATTAAAGATGATGAAACTGACTCATCACCTTTAAATAAAGTAATTACATCTTTAGAACAAACTAGTCTTGCGGATAAGTCGACCGATAAGGATATCAAGTCGACTGATGTAAAGCAGTCGACTGAAGAACCTGTCAAGTCGACTGATCCTATTGTGATATCTTCAACTTTACCAAAATCTTTTGTTGAAGTTAGAGATCATCCTCATGACTTAATAATTGGTGACATCTCCCATGGTATTCAGACTCGATCACATATTAATATGATATCTCATACAGCCTTCTTGTCGGATTTTGAACCGAAAAATATACAAGAAGCTTGTGAGAATGAATTTTGGATGAATGCCATGCAAGATGAGTTAAACCAATTCATAAGGAATGATGTATGGGATTTAGTTCCACGACCTCCTGATCATACTATTATTGGTACCAAATGGGTATTTAAAAATAAGTTAGATGAAACAGGACCAGTTGTTAGGAACAAAGCTAGACTAGTTGCTCAAGGATATAATCAAGAAGAAGGCATAGATTTTGATGAAAAATATGCTCCTGTTGCTAGATTAGAATTAATTCGTATTTTATTATCTTTTGCTTGTTTCATGAATTTTATACTTTATCAAATGGATGTTAAAAGTGTTTTTCTTAATGGGTTTATTAAAGAGAATGTTTATGTTAAACAACCACCAGGTTTTGAACATGAACAATTCCCAAACCATGTTTTTAAATTGAAAAAGGCTTTATACGGTCTTAAACAAGCACCACGTGCTTGGTATGATCGTTTGAAAACTTTTCTTTTAGAAACAGGATTTGAGATAGGTAAAGTAGATACTACCTTGTTTATCAAGAGAATTAAGAATGATATTTTAATCATACAAATATATGTTGATGATATAATCTTTGGTTCTACTAATAATAATCTATGTCAGGAGTTTGCTAACACCATGAAAAACGAGTTTGAGATGAGTCACATGGGTGAACTCAATTATTTCCTTGGACTACAAATTAAACAGTCTTCAAATGGCATATTTATTAATCAAGAAAAATATGCAAAGGAATTACTCAAACGGTTTAACATGGATAGTACAAGTAGTAAATCCACACCTATGGCTACTACCACTACCCTTGACAAATATATATTAGGTAAGAGTGTCGATCAGAAACTCTATCGAGGTATGATTTGTTCACTCTTATATATTACCGCAAGTAGACCAGATATTATGTTCAACATATGTTTGTGTACTAGATATCAGTCTTGTCCTAAAGAATCTCATTTAAAAGCTGTGAAACGAATTTTAAGATATATTAAAGGCACATCTGATTATGGTTTATTTATCCACGCACCGATAATTTTCAACTTTTGTCGTACAGTGATGCTGATTTTGTTGGTAGTAAAACTGATCGCAAGAGCACTAGTGGGACATGTCACTTTTTGGGACATTCACTAGTTTCTTGGTGCAGTAAAAAGCAAAATTCAGTGTTCCTATCTACTACAGAAACTGAATATATCGCTGCAAGTTTGGCATGTGCACAAATTTTGTGGATGAAACAAACCTTATTAGATTATGGTATTTCTTTTGAAAAACCTTCAATAATGTGTGATAATACCAGTGCAATTAATTTATCTAAAAATCCGGTTCAACATTCACGTACGAAACATATTGATATTTGACATCATTTTCTACGTGATCATGTTTTAAAAGGAGACATATCTTTAGACTTTATCTCTACTGATAAACAAGTAGCTGATATCTTTATAAAATCCCTTAAAGAAGATACTTTTATTTCTTTAAGACGAGAACTAGGGATAGGTAATTTTCTTGATATTTGTTGAAAATATTTCTGTTAAGTCGACTGTCCTGTATTTTTTATATATATATATTTTTTCTAACCAGTCAACTGAATTTTCACCAAGTCGACTGATCAGTTGTTACAATTACTTATTTTTCTCTCGACTAAGTCGACTGTCTCTTAATACCAGTCGACTGTCGCGAATCAGTATGTCTTCAACTTCGGATCGTCACACAGTTTTTTGAGACAAATTTTTATCGTTTGACTCGCCCGTGACTTCTTTGTGAGCCGTTGATCTCGTTTCTATTCAATCTCAGCCGTTGGCTTCAGTTAAAAACCCTCTTCACTGCTTCAATTTTTCACTTTCACTTTTACCCCAATTCCAGATCTGAAACCCTAAGGAGAAAAGAGGTAGATCCAGAAGTCGACTGCCGAATCTTCTGTTTGGAGCTGCTGATTTCCGCTCCCTTTGCTGTTTGATTCCATTCTTCTTGTTGGTATAATCTTTTTCCAATCTCACTTCTCTTTGTTTGATTCCCTTACATTTCTTAATAGCTCCGAAAAGATCTAAGCCATCCCATATTGATGATAGTTCTTCGTCAAAAGACTATTCTCAGTATCTTAGGAGTCCTGATCTCCCGGAAAAATGGTATCTTATTTGTACCATTATGATTTTTCCGGGTAGATTTGTAAATTTCAATGATTTAGATAGGTTCAATCTTATTTCCCTATTTCAAAATTGTAGTCTATATGAGTTTTTATCCTTGGAAAATCAACCTAACTACTACCCACAACTCATCTATCTTTTTTATACCAATATGAGAGTAGTTCAAACGGATGATGGAGAAATTATTGTTTATTCTTTGGTCAAAAATAAGAAGATTAAACTCACATCCGAGAGAATTAATCTTATTATGGGTATTGATGATGAGGGACTTGATTTATGTGACATCATTTTAGATGATTCATCTATTTTGTCCAATCATGGACCCCCCATGTCTAATAAATCTATCACCCTATTGCAAAACTAGTTGCAAGAATACTATCATATAATATTCTTCCCAAAACAGGGAGTTTTGATCAGTATTCTCTGGAACTGCAACAAGCAGTTTATGCTATTTTTGGTAAAATAAATATCAATTGGGGTCGTGTCATCTTTTCGAGACTTCACAAGTCTCATACTCATTTCTTGCCTTTTGGTGGTCTCCTTACTAGTATCTTTCTTGCTTATGATATTGATCTTGACTCCGAGACCAATGTTGTTAAGCATTATGAGTGCTTCGATCGTGCCAGTTTAGCCCGTTTGAAGCTTATTGACCCTCTATCTAGAACTTCCCTTCAGCCTACTCCCCACACTCAGGTTCCTCTAGCCACTTCTGCTAGACCATCTTCAGCCTCTAGTTCTTCCCGTCCTCGTGCTGATTTTGATGATCCGCGTAGTCTATATCATTGTGTTAACTATCTAATGGACCGTCAAGACACTCTTGAATCCCAACTCTCCCATTTGACTCAATTATTCACTACTCAATTTCCACCTCCGTCTCAAGATGTTGATGACGACGACGAAGACGACAATTGCTGATTTTTTAGTTTTATTTACTATGTATTTTCCTTAGTGCTTTCTTATATGTTGTTAATTTTGTAAGACTTCGTTATTTCTGTAAGACAAAGTTATTTCGTTATTTCCATTGTTACTTGTTATCTTATGGTTTTTTTGTTGATGACAAAGGGGGAGAAAAACCTCCTGTTGTGTATGTTCTTTTTTTATTTCTGTTAAGTCGACTGATACCTTGGTAAGTCGACTGATAAAGTTTTTTTATTGCTGTTTTATGATGATTTATGTTTATGCACTATGTATGCATTATGCGCTTTTAATAGGGGGAGCATATCAATTCTATGCTTGTATTATTTCTGTTATGATCAGCTATTGTGTTGTCATCATCAAAAAGGGGGAGAATGTTGATTCTTGATTTTGATGATTACAACACACTGCAACATGTATCTGTGCTATACTATATAATTGCAGGTTGTATACACAAAGGCCTCATACTATACAGCTGAACAAATGAACAAGCACACGCTCTGGATAAAGACAATGGCTTCACTCAAGACTCAAGTCAAGACCTATGCTTCAAGTGTCATATATTTTTATGTCTTATAAACAGATGTAATATTTTGTATTATTTGAGTCTTAGAATGATGTACAGCCTTGTCATACACACATACACTCACATATAACTCTTTTAAAATGTGTGTTTTTCAACTTCAAAAAGTCAAAACATCTTGAAATAGTTTAGCTGTTGAGTACCAGTCGACCGCTACTTATACCAGTCGACTGAGTCGGTACAAAACTGAATAAACTTATTCAAACTCTGATCAGTCGACTCATTATGACAACCCAGTCGACTGTTCAAGTGCGTTTGACAGCTTTCTGTTTTTAAAATCGTTTTTCAAATTCAAATCTTTTTTAGATCCGTTGGTTGACAGTTGGAACAGCTGATTTTCAACGTCCAGTGCATCTAACTCTATAAATAGAGGTTAGAATCCACTGTTAAACATAACAATACTCGAAGCATTTCTTTGAGATCTTAAGTTTTACATTTTTTCAAGAGACAAAAGCTTTCAACTCACTAAGACTTGGTTCTCTGTCTTCAGTCCAGTATAACATTTGATTTCGTTCTGGACTGGATATAGAAGTCAACCATTTAGCCACGTACTATATCACAAATCACAAACAAGGCTATAGGTTGATTGTAAACAATTTTATTCTTTTTCTTTTCCTCTCAGTTGGAGAGTAGGACTCTAGGTTGTAGAGTCAGGTTTGTCACTCTTGGTGGAAGAGTGGGTTGCTTTCTCTGGTTGAGAGAAAGGACTACGGGTTAGACAAGGTTGTTGTCTGAACGTCGTAGGGTATTCTTGTAAATTTTTTTCAAGAATAGTGGAAATCTCTAGTGGGTTGCTTGGGGACTGGATGTAGGTCGGAAGGACCGAACCAGGATACATCGTGTGAACACTGTGGTTGTATCTCTCTAACTTGCATTTATATTTTCTCAGCTTGTGTTGTTACTGTGAAACTTGTCTGTACAGTCGACTGAGTACTTTATAAGTCGACTGGTCAGACTCGTATACTCTGAAAGTTATCTGTATGTTAAGTCGACTGTCTCAATTCTAAGTCGACTTCACAGACTTGTTTGAATGACCTTTTATTTGGTTATTTCAGTCGACTGGTTTACTCCTTAAGTCGACTGCACAGAAGAAAAATCTTTATTCCGCAATTTAATTTTTATAAACACTATTCACCCCCCCTCTAGTGTTTCTTGCCTCGCCTACAGGATCCAACACCTAGAACATGCAGCCATGATCTTTGCTCTGAAATTATGGAGGCACTATCTACTTGGGGATAGAGTGGAAATATTTACAAACCACAAGAGCCTCAAATATGTGTTCATGCAGAAGGAGTTGAACATGAGGCAGAGAAGATGGTTGGAACTGATGGCGGATTTTGACATCAATTTGCAGTATCACCCGGGCAAGGTAAATTTTGTACCCGATGCTCTGATGGCTGCGATGTTTCTGACCAAGCAAAGGAAAATGTTGCAGGATATAAGAAGGCTGGAATTGGAGGTGATTCTTCTGGGTACAACATCATAATGTATAACTGTAGTCTTCTTTGGTGGATCAGATCAAGGGAACCCAGGAAGATGATAAGCAATTACAGAAATTCCGTAGTGAAGTGGAAGCTGGTTTAAGGTCCGATTTGGTCATTCATTCAGATGGGTCGCTCTGTTTTAGCTCCAGGTTGTGTGTACCTAGAGGCAAAGTTAGGCAGAAACTACTTGATGAAGCCCATTGGTCTCCATACTCTATCCACCCAAGCGGTACCAAGATGTACAGGGATTCGAAGCAGCATTTTTGGTAACATGGCATGAAGAGGGCCGTGGCAAGGTTTGTATCACAATGTCTGATATGTCAACATGTAAAGGCAGAGCATCAGAGAACCGCCAGACTGTTGCAACCTCTTCAAATCCGGAGTGGAAATGGGAGAATATCACTATGGATTTCATGACAGCATTGCTAAGGAGTCCCAAAGGTCATAATGCTATATGGGTGATAGTTTGACCGATTGACGAAGAGTGCCTACTTCAACCCATTTAGGGAGGGTCAGTCCACTGAGAGTCTGGCTGAAAGGTATATTCAGGAAGTAGTGAGACTGCATGGTGTTCCCGTCAGCATCGTATCCGACAGGGATATGAGATTCAGGTCCCAATTTTGGGAGAGCCTTCAGAAGAGTGTGGGGAGAAAGTTAAACTATATCATGACATTTCACCCCCAGACGGATGGACATTCCGAAAGGATGATCAGACACTGGAGGACATGTTGAGATCCTGTGTTTTGCAATTTAAAGGTTCTTGGGAGGATCATCTGCACCTGGTTGAGTTCTCGTACAACAACAGTTATCAGGTGAGTCTCATTGCAGCTCCGTTTGAGGCACTCTATGGTCGCAAATGTAGGTTCCCAGTCTGTTGGGACGACATTGGCAAGAGGAAACTCTTGGGACCAGAGTTGATCACAAGGATGGTTGATGCGGTAGCTCAGATCAGGAAGCACTTGCAAGCTGCTCAGGATAGGCAGAGGAAATGGGCTGAGTGTCATTGACGACCTTTAGAGTTTGAGACAGGCGATCATGTATTCTTAAAGGTATCACCATTGAAAGGTGTTATTCAATTTGGTGGTGGGGGGTAATTTGAGTCCCCGATTTATTTGCCCTTTTGATATCGTGGAACGTGTGGGCAAGGTAGCCTGCAGACTTGCGATACCGCCGGCCTTGTCTGGCATCCATGACGTATTCCACATCTCCCAGCTCAGGAAATATGTCAGGGATGACAGTCACGTGATTGACTACTCATAGTTGTCCATGAGACCAGACTTATCTTGCGAAGTTCAGCCAGTTGCTATTCTGGACAAACGTGAGAAGGTGCTGAAGAATAAAGTTATCAAACTTGTTCGTGTCTCATGGAATCCTCACTCGCCTGGTGAGTCAACTTGGGAACTGGAGGAGGAGGTCTAGAAGAAGTTCCCTCATCTCTTTGAGTAGTTGTTTATTGTTTTTTTTTGCTTTCTTTTCTCGGGGTACCCTACGATCCACCGATGTGAATTTCGAGGATGAAATTCTTCTTGTAAGGTGGGTAGGATTTGTAACCCCTGTTTCTGGTTGTATGGATTTTTCTTGTATTTTGTAGTGTTCTCTTTTCTATTTTAATGTATTTTGGGGTTTGGGCTTGTTATGGGCCTTCGGTTGCAATTTATTCTCTTGTATTATTATTATTATTATTATTATTATTATTATTATTATTATTATTATCCTTGTTATTTTATTAATTTTCCAGCCCATACTATTATCCTAGCTCAACCCAAACTCTTTCTCTTATTGGATCCTAGACTACCCATTAACCCAAACCCACAACCCAAATCCTCCCTAACAACTAAACCAGATCTTCTCCCCTACAATCTCCCGTATCTTCTAACTACCCACAATTCACTCCCATTATTTTATCATTAAATATCCTCCTTCTTCTCTCTCTTTCTCCCAAAAACCAAAACAGCCAAACCCTTCAACTTCCAACCCCCCAACACTGTGTAACCCGTCCTCCGCCATCCCGTTGACTCCGTCGACTGCCGTAGCTCGAGCCACCCCAGAACCGCTCGAGCCATCACCTCCCTCACAGTCAACCGCCAGCACCCTACTCCTGCCCGCCTTCCCTCTCGCGACCACCGCCTCGACTAAGACCCATCATCGTCGTCCTTTCATCCGAACCACCGAGTCCCCACCGTCGGAGTCTCGTCTCCTCACCTCATCAGCATCGCAATGCCCAACTTCCATTGCCGTCCTCATCCCCTGTGCACCTCCCCTGTCCCTACGTCAGCAACCGAGGCCATCGCTCTGATCCCCCGTCGCAATCACCGACCGTTCGCCTGCTGCCGCCTCACCCTGCCTCAGCCAACCGCTTGCCATCCAGTCGATGCCCCTGCCTCTGGCCATCGCTACAGCTGAGCTCCTCTGTTCTTGGTTCAAGCTAATAGTGCATCAGAGCTCCTTATCAAGTCACAGCCGTTCGATGCGGTGATCATCACGATCATGATGATCATCATCTTGATCCTTTGATCTCGGCCGTTGATCTCATCATCATCATCATCATCAAGATACTTGATCTCGACCGTCGGATCTCCCTTGATCATCGCGATCGTGATCATCATCTTGATCTTGATCTTGACCTTCGATCTCAGCCGTCCGATCATCCGAGCTTGATCCCCATCAAGATCCTTGCCGACCGTGACCATCGTGATTGTTTGCTCGACGCTGTGTCGTTGGGATTCCGATCCCATTATTCTTCGCACATTCGGATCTAATCGTCATCTAAAGGCAAGTCTACTTGAACACATTTATTACTCTAGTTCAAGATTATTGATCTCCGCAAGTAGTTTTCTTTCGATTATTGTAATATAGTATTGTTTACCTTCCATTGGGGATATCGAAGATTTACACGAGCTAACCCGAAGTATTCTGGACTTCGTGCCAACATCCATTGATTCAAACCCAAGCTTGCATGCACACACGACATGAATAAATTGATTAGAAACTTGTATATAGAAAATATAGTGATTGAATGCATGTTATTGAGACTTGTATATAGAAAAATATACTGATCGATTGTGTTAGAAACTTGTATATAGAAAAATATACTGATCGATTGTGTTATTGAGACTTGAATCATGACATGATAAATTGATTAGAAACTTGTATATAGAAAAATATAGTGATCGATTGTGTTATTGAGACTTGAATCATGACATGATAACTTGGCTTTGTACACTGTAAAAATCCATTAGAGTCGGAAGACTCTGATGGAACCAGGAACGGAAGAAAAATATAGTGATCGATTGTGTTAGAAACTTGTATATAGAAAAATATACTGATCGATTGTGTTATTGAGACTTGAATCATGACATGATAAATTGATTAGAAACTTGTATATAGAAAAATATAGTGATCGATTGTGTTATTGAGACTTGAATCATGACATGATAACTTGGCTTTGTACACTGTAAAAATCGATCAGAGTCGGAAGACTCTGATGTACATTAATGTTAATGCATTCCATGATTCAAGAACATGTAGATTATCCGTTTTGATGAATATTTATGATGACTTTTTATTATTTCTTATTGCCTGTTTTGTTTTACACTGAGGTTTCGACCCTGTTACAATAAGAATCAACCAAAACTATATAAAAGGAGTTGTAGCCTAATGAATCTAGTTTCCATAAAATTTTACGGATCTAGATTCCGATCTGTGAGCTGTGAGATATTACAGTTTTAGTCACTGCTGATCTGTATTTCCAAAATTGCAGTTTAGGAAAACACCGACACAACTTTCAGTTGAAAAACCAAGATATTAGTAGTGTAATGACATGAAACTCTCCAGAAACATGGTAGACATGATTAGGATCGATTCATAATTTTTGTTGACTTTTTTTTATTGATTTTACACCTTCATTTCACATATAGAGTTTTGACTATAAGTTGCTGCCAGAACCCTTAAGCTGTAAAGATTATGGTAATCGACCTTGTTATAGTCAGAATCAGTTGAAACTTACTAAATATGAATTGTAATCCCAGATGTCTAGTTTACAACCCTTTTGACGGAATCAAATTCCGAATCATAGTTTGTGAGGTATTGCTGTTTTAGTACTGCTGTGTCTGCTCTTTCCAGATTCACAACTACATGTATATTATCATGCATTGCATCATTTTGCTGTATCTTTATCATCGCCTTAACACTCTTATACACACTTTCATGATCATCAATGATTTAAATAAAATATTAAACCAGCCGGGGTAATGAGGGTTGACTTAGTAGTGGATAACTTAGAACTCTACTCATGGACTATTGACATGGAAGGTGGAAAAATACTTGTGACCTTGTTATCATGCTATCACGTTATCTTGTTATCATGTTATCTTGTTACACTGAGTACACGCTCTGTAGATCCTACCACTATGTCTAAAACGAACACTGTTTTGCATGCACCGAACCTGTGGTATGGGACACAGTAGTACGTGCACTAGATAGGAAAAATAAAATGCTAATAAATCTAAGTTGACACTTGTACACTTGACCATTGTTTGTCGACATTGTTATTACTTTTGATTTGGTTCTTGCTTCATATTCCTTGATGTACCATGTTCCTTTACTCTTTGATTTTCACTACTTGATGTTTATACTTTCTTTCACGGACATTTTCCCCCACTCTAGTGATCCAACTACATGTGCACAAGGAGAATTGCCAGAAGGCATTGGTGAGCAGTTCTTCTAGGATTGGAGCACGAGATGCTTTGAAATAAATTGTTTCTTCCATGTTATTTTTATATCGCATTGTTATTTTTGTTGAACTTTGTATCCCGGGCTTTGTTGACCCGTAATTGTTGCTTATTTCCAGTTGTTGGTTATTATGTTGGACTACTGCATGTTTTATCTTAGTATTTAGTTTATGTGATTAAGTTTTTCTGCGTGGTTGTGATTATTCCTTGTCATGATTATTCCTTATCATGTAGTTGAGGTAAGACTGGTACATTTTATGAATGATGTTAATATCATTCGCTGGGCCTTCGTCACGGACTCGTACTCTTGTATTTTGGAAAGCGGGGCATGACAATTCCCTCAACAACATATTAAGAGGTCCAAAAATATGGATCGTAGTTACTCTAGCAACACTTGTAAAAAGCAACACATGGAGTTCAACTCTCCATTCGATGTGATTCTCACAATCTGTTAGAGGTCCCATACATCAAGTTCAGAAAACAACTCTCCTTCAGAGTAGTCCCTACAACTAGCTGGGTTCAAGATGGAGAAATTCCCAACTCCGTCATAACCATCGACAACTCTTTAAGCTATACACAATAGACTTGAGGCCCGGTTATTTAGCGACAAAGAACCCAGTCGATGACACCTCAACCACGATAGAAAGGACCAAGCATGTAAAGGGAGTTCACCAAATCACATAATTATCAAAAATCCACATGTTCATATTTAGTGGTACTACAAATATCTACAAGGACAAAATCATCAATCATACAACTCGATCAACAAGCCGTCCTTGCGACTTAGTGGGCGAGGAACGTTGTTCCTAAGAGACACAAGCTTCCTTGTGGAACGCCTGAAAGTTACCTCCTTTCCTTGGCCGCTAACATCTTTCACAGAAAACATTGATCTCATAGATTGTGATTGCTGACCCGCACACGAGGCACGTGACTCTCCACCAACCAAAGTCAAAATCAACAAAGCCAACGCCCGGCTCGGGGCGCTGCCAGGATGTCGAGGGGGCACCAACGCCTTTGGCACCGCTCCCCCAACAATTGACCCGACTCCTCCTACCGTCGCACTCTCCTTTTGCAATAGTCGTGGTGCCTTCTTTTGCTCCAACCATTTGTTCCTTTTTTGCACTAACAACGTGCGAGGTGCTTGCCGTCCGCAACCCACCAAGCCTCGCTTGAAGGCGGTATAGCTCCAAGTCCTTCTCAACGACTATCTCTCTGAGTAAGGCGCACTCTCCAATATCGTCTTTCGTCACTTTCGAAGGCAGTGGCATGCTTATCAGACGATTGGAATACAAGAGCGCTAACTCGCAATCCCTCTCAATGAGTGCTGACTTAAGGCGAATAGACTCCAACCTTTCCTCATCTGACTGCACACGCAAACGGTCGACCGCCAACTCCGTTATGCACAGTCGCTTGCGAAGGTGCTCTACCTTGTCACTACAAGGTTTTTTTATCGGATCCCACGATCGTCTGTCAACAATTCCAAAAGCATAGTCAGACAAAGGATTAAAGTACTAAGTGCCACGGACAAACATCGCTTTAATGCAAATCAACACAACACGACAAGTAATAACCAATCTAGAAGATAGTTTTTCGAACACTAAAAGTAAGATACATGAATGCAGTGGACAATCCGCAATTAGGCATCACAGAAAATAAACTACGAGTCCCAAACAAAACAACCAATGATAGCTAGGAAGACAAAGCACATATCAAGGTGAATCAAGCATCCACCTGCTTCGGTACCATCACGGACAAGGAATCTCCAACTGCACCCTTTCCCTTGTCCTTCTTCCCAGAACCACTCCTCGCGCCACCCATAGGAGTACCGACCTCATCATCGTCCTCCCTGTCTGGATCCAGGAGGTCACCAGGTCGAAGGGTCACATGGAAGCCCTTCCCGTTGAAACCAGGAACGCACTCCACCACATGTGATATCGCCAAGGCATAAGACTTCAACATCACCCCTTGCAGCTTGGATTTGCACTCCTCGTGAACCTTGGCCACCTCGAACTTCACCTCCGAGGCCGCATCAGTGCGAGCCTTCTCCAACTCCAGCAGAAGATCAGCGTTCTTCTTCTCTAATGCCCTCTCTCTCTCTCCTTGGACGCTTCTAGCTCGAGGCACCCTCCATCCTCACTGCCAACGCCTCCAACTCAAGGCATGCCTCCTTCTCCTTTTTTTCATCCCTTCCAACTCCGCCTTGGACTCTTTGATAGACTTCTTTTTGTCCTTCTCGGCACGAGATATGCGGGCCATCGTGTTCTTCTCCTTAGCTGCATAAAATTCTACCAAGTTCCCGAAGTGGCTCATCACCTAAAACGAGGAGAAAATAGTTAAAAACATACTGATGCAATAAAAGGAAAGTGCAAGCTAAACAACTTAGGAGAATAGGTCATACCGTCACATGTGCCCTCACTATCTTCAAGACCGATCTCTCGGGGGGCTCCATCTTCAACCTCTTCCTGTCAGAAGAAGTAGGGATATGGCAACAGGCCTCAAGGCAAGCAGTGGAATTCCCCAAAAAGTTTTCCTGAGCTTTCACATTCCAGTTAGGGGTGTAGACCATGTCCCCCTGACTAGCAAGCACCGTGGTAGCCATAGCAGTCAGGGGGGCAGACGCGGCACTAGCCATGACCGCAGCTAAAGAATAACCTACCTCAATGGTAGGCAGTACCCCTGTAGGGAGCTTAGTCTATGCAGCGGGAGCCGGGGGCGATAAGCCCGGGGAAGAAGAGGAATGCAAGCTGGCCTCTTTCGCTTCTTCGGCTCTTCCTCCCTCTTATTCCATAGCACATCCAGGTCTGCAAAAAGGTCCTCGAAATCTATGTCTGTCCTACCTGCAAGATGAAACACGGAGTAGTCAGAAACAATAAGATCAAATGAAAGCAGCAAAGACATGAATAAAGGAACTAGAAATCAACAAAAGCATGGATAGCAAGGCGTGAAAACAATAACAACAAAATCGTACTAAGAACGGTCGGTCCAAGATCGCCTTCAAAGAGCACTTCGTTGGTATTATCATGCCATGACAACACCATCAGTCCCAGAAGCGCGTCGCTAAGGCTCTTCTCCTCTAAGCTCATTACCGGCTCTGCTTGCACTGCTGAGGGAACCGTTCCCCTCCAAGTAGTAGGAATCCCCTATGGCTCGGCACTGCGAACGACGAAGAACTTCTCCTTCCAACATCTTACCGATCGAGGAGCATCAACCAGCACCCTATTCTTGCGAGGGCTGAAATACCAATGCTCCTCCATTTGGCTGAGTCGAATAAGATTGAAATGTTGTCTGAACATCGCGAGACTCGGCGCAGCTCTGAGCTGGCGGCACTGCAAGATAAATCTAGCAACGTGCCTCCACATGTTCGGCATCAGCTGCACCGAAAATAGCCGATACCTGTTAAGCACTTCTTTAATGAAGGGGTGGAGGGGCAGACGAAGCCCCGGGAAGAAAGCATCGCAAGGAAATAAATAGTACTCCTCTGACATGGCATAACACGCCCTGACCCCAGGCCCTGGTAGGAGTAGGCTGTACTCACGAGGAATGCCAAAACCTATTTTTATCACGGTCAACTCATCGCGTGTAAGAATGGTGGCGGTATGATTAGCCTCAGTAGTATGGACAGCCTCCGGCTCATCGTATTCCATGCCACTCCTAAGGAACTGCTGATCCACTACCGAATACTCTCTAATCAACTATGGAACAAGGAAAAACAGGGTCTTGAACATACACCCCCTATCTCTCTCAGGCTCGATGATCATTTCCACAACAGTGGAACAATCAGCCTCACCACGCACACTCTTCTCTCCAGGAAAGTGATCAAGCATAACACCCTCTTCTCCATCTAGACCAGCTGATCTAGTAGAGGCACAGACCGACAGAATACTAGAGATGACAAACAGTGATCGCAAGAGTGTTACCTAGCCAAAGCGGAAGAAACTCCGAACTAACAGCTGAAGCTAGCACCCCTGTCAAAACACTAGGCAAGCCATCGAGCACCACCATGTGAAACACCGCAATTTCTAGAAAGATACGCTCTCAAAAAAATTTCAGGAGAGAGAAAGTGAAGGTGGTAAATGAGGGAGGGGATATGGGATCAATCCCTATTTATAGAACCCTAGGGTTTAAATCACCACGTGGCAGCATCTACGCCCACCTAAAAAATCAATGGTCAAATCACACCAACCCGGATCCAATAGTAGCAGTAACTTGACAACAGGACAGTCAGTCGATAACACGAGTGATCGCCACAATGTTCGGTCAACAGAAGAAGTAACACGAAAGAGTGAACACTCTCTCAAACACTTGGTGTGTGTCGTGGGATGGGCAATTTCACAAACACTCGATGAACGTGATGGGGTGAGAAATTTCACAAACACTTGATGGATGTCGTGGGATGAGAAATTTCAAAAACACTTGATGGACGTGATGGGGTGAGAAATTTCACAAACACTTGGTGGGCGCCATATTCACCACCAATAGAAGAGAACCCATCGCTAATCAAGCTTCTTTGTGACAAAGCCTAATAACCCTGCGGAGTCTCCAAATCCGTTCAAACTTTCTCCATCAAAATCAACCAAGATTTCTAAGAGATGATCCACTCCAAAAACCCCAAGCACGCTAGTACTCCTACCTCGATGATAGAAAGAACTCCACTGACTCTACTCCAAACAAGGTGAGCCTCTAACAAGATCAAAAGCTTCAAAAATCCCAACAAATCTCCAAGAAACCCAAGATTTGCAAAAACAAAAAATCTCCAATGCAAATGAACTCACTGTTTCGTAAGAGGATCTAATTTGTTAGGGGTTTCGGATCGGGTCGGATCCACGACCGAAAACCCGCAAGAGAAATTAGATGAAAACAGCGAAGAGGTATTAACGGGTCGGGTTTGAGCCCACAGACCTGAAAACCCGCCCCTCTATCCTCCTCTTCTTCCTGTTCTTCAGAATTCAAGCGCCAAAATCCTGCCAAAAAATTCTTATCCTCGATCAAAGCTCTAACTCGTAGCTCCAACTCGCACCAACTCTGGACTTCGAGCTCACGACTCGCTAAGTGCTCCACCGATGTCCTGGATGGAGAGTTCACAGCTCAACGAGAGCCATAGGATAACAAGAAATCAAGACTAAAGCTTCGGAAACAAAGCACCGTCAGTAGCTCGATGAAAGAAGATGACATGACTAAATTGCAACTTGACGAAGAGCTTCGAGCTCGACCACCACAGCTCGGCAAAAAAAGAGTTTGACGGAGCTTCGACAACCCATAACTCGTAGCTTGCCAAAGCTTCAAGTTTCCATTGCTCAGCAGCCCATAGCTCGGCCAAAGCGAGCTATCCCCATAGCTCAACCAAGAACAGAGCTCTGTAGCTCGGTGAAGCCTCGATATCCCGTAGCTCTGTGAAAGCTCGAGTTCATAGCATGGAGAATTCAAAATCTTCATGGCTCGGCGAGGTCCCCAAGCTCCGCAGCTCAACCAAGAGGAGGTAGTTCGACACTCCCATAGGTCGGGGGAGTAGCGGAGTCAACGCTCGAGCAAAAAACATAGCGTCGAAATCTCGAGCGAGGATCAATCCCATAGTTCGACCAAAATAGCTCGATGATGACCTCCCCCACTACTTGACGACGGCTCTATGGCTCCGCAGCACGACGAGGTCCTCAAAAAATTGAAAAGTTGGCCATAGCTTGGCCAAACGGTCGGCAGAGCTAAGGGGTCACTCATAGTGGTTGTCGACCCTTGGATCTCTCCGAAGTTCGAGTTCGAGCGCAATGGGCGGTTCAGATGAGTCCACGTTGTCCGCCTTTGTCCCCATCGCTCCTCTGGCTCCTCGACCGCTCGATTCACTCAGCGCACGAGCCAAGCGCTGATGGGCACTCCAGATCGCTTCAAAATGCGCGCCAGATCAGCAAAATCAGAGCAAGCGAATCACAGCCGCTCGATCTCCTTCAATGCGCATGCCAGCTCTGATCAATGCGCCAGGTCGCGTCAAGATCCGTGCACGGGTCAATTTTTTACAAACCCCCCCTCCTAATTTCATTTTTAAATCGAAAATTCAATTAAAAAATTGAAAAATAATAATTTTAATTCTGAAAATTAATTTAAAAATCCAAAAAAATAATTAAAATTGAATTTATTAATTATAAAATTCGAAAAAGTTATTTTGAAATTGGAAAAATTCCAGAAATTTCGGAAAAATCTGAAGAACTATGGAAAAATCAAGGAAAATGTTCACTGTTTTCAGAAGCCACATATCAGTTCCAAGTATATCCGAAAACTTTGATTGCTAAGATTACACGTCAGATTCTAAAAATAAAACGTACTACTCCCCGAAAGCCAAGAAAATTGTCTTCCGGGAGTGGGGGGCTTATGATGATGGTAAAAATCATGGCAGATCAGAGCCGTACGATTCCTTGCACGGATCTTAAAGCATCTACAGGAAGATTAGCCATCACAGGCCTCTTTTATAGGTCTGGGTCCACTCCAAGACATGGGCTTCTTCCAAGCCCATAAGAAGTGACAGACTAGACCCACTAGGAGAGACACCCAGCCCATGCAGGCTAGGAGTCAAATCTCTTATCCCCTAACAAGGATATCTTATCTCTTGAGAGGGAGAGACATGAAAGAGATAAGGTAGGTAAATCGATCCAACGGACACGAATCAATCTCTTGAAATGTCTCTCAGACCTATATATACTCCTCCCCCTCTTCAGTCAGAAGGTAATCAATAATTCACCAGTTTTCACTCTTTTACTCTCTCTCTCTTTCTGGTTCTGACTTGAGCATCGGAGGGTCTGTCGCCAAGGCCACTCCCCGGTATTTCAGAATTTTTGTAGGTCCAGCGGTCGCATTAGCAACCGTCAGATTCAGATCGCAGTGATCAATCAACGATCCAGATTCATTCTTATGAGCTCTAACCGGTTTTATCGGCCAAGGATACAAGTTTGACTTTTAGTAGTTTCATCATTTATTAACTCACTATCTGTTTGCTTCCACACCGAAATAAGCAGCAACAATTTCTTACTCATCTTGATTGTTCTCTAATTTCTCCCACTACATACGCTTCAGATTCTCCCAACACAAAAGATTTCCTTCCCCACATGATCATTCCTAAGGCAACGCATTTTGTTGTTCTACTATAGTGGTGTGGAATTTGTGAGTTTGAATCTTTGTCATAATAGCTTAGAAAGGAACAAAACTTCTACAACGGTGGAGCTGCTTTAGCTCTTAAAGGGATCGTTCATAGTAGAGTGGGGATGTTATACCTACATTATTAATTTATTATGTGGGCTTTAGAATTGATTCCTCGAGCGTACAAGCCATACACAAAATAAGTTAACGTGGCCAAGAGGGAAGACATTATTAGCCATATGTTGTGTTGAACGTTTCTCACCCAATCATCAATACGTTTTTTGGGCATGAACGTGTATTTGTTTTGGAGTTGTTACTTTAACTCCATACTCGGACCTGATCCGGACTGATTCAGACCCAGTATTGGATTGGAACCTATCCGATGTATACGGATCTAAGTTCGGATTCTAAAATAAGACTCGTTATAGTTTCGGGTCCGGATCAAGATTCGCTCAAATTGGGCCCGACCAGGACCAGGATCCGGACCTGTTAAAAAATACCCAATAAATAAAATTTGAATAATAGAATTATAGGGATATACATGTAATAGTAATTATTGAAGATAGATGTGTAAATATAATATTTATCCATGTACTTAAATACAAATTTGTGAATATCTTAAGTAGGAACTAAACCCGATTGGTAAGGTTATTTTAAATAGGAACCGACCCAGACACGGACCCGGATCCGAACCTGAACCCAGACCTGAACCTGGTACTCACGGGTCAGATTCGGTTCCAATTTTTTGACCCGTAGTGTATTGGGTCCGGGTCCAGATAGTACAGGACCCAAACGGATGGGACCCGATACCAGTGCTAATTTGTTTTATATCATTTTAGTTGTTCATATGTATTATATTTCAATGGGACGTAGGCAGGCTTTAAAATGAACAAGACAGTACGTCGTCTGTCCGAGTCCGGTTTAAAAAATGGCCCGACTGTGGACCGTTCGAACTGTTATACGAACCGAACTTGAATAAATTATTAGGTCCGATGCTTTACCAAGTCTGGTCCGTCCGAACAAGCATATCCTTCTGCTTTTATAACGAATCTAGTCCGGACTATAAAAATTTTGTCCAATCTGGACCGAGCTGAATATAAGACCGTTCGAGTAGAATTTCGATCCGAACTTGAATATATGACTGTCCGGTCCGTTCGTCCGATTTACAGCCCTAGCGTATGGGTGTTTCAAGTGGAAGCGTATGGGTGTTTCAAGTGGAAAACTTCAAGATAACTAACTTCGTCAGTGTATCAGAACATCGTACCTCTATTTCTTGAAATTGGCTTCCATTAAGATTTTAGTATAATTTACGCTCTGTTTCTTGATTTCTCGATTCCTTAGGGGTGAAATCAACTAAGCCGGGAGAGAAAGGAGACAGCGAAGATGAACGAAGTTGTCCTTAAGTCATCTAGTTGTATTATGATATCTTTGTTTTTCAATGAAGGGAAGGCCAAAGTGTAGTACTTTGGTTGACTTACTAAAACTCAACTAAATATATATCCGAATCTTAAAGTCATTCAGTGATTGTTGTTTACCAAATTTTGTTGATTGGTTTTTTTTATTTCATCCATTGAATGGTTGGAATGAATGATCCCAGGATCTTTGACTACATTTTTTTTTCTCGACTTGATAGGATAGAGCTGAAGGCTTACATCTCCAATCTCTAATATTATAATGGAAGAAAGCTTTAGTGCCATTTGTCATTTTGTCATTCTATCAACATGTGCAACGTACGTACATAATTAATATAAAGGAGGTTTCCGGTTTAAATCCTTCTTACGTCAGAGTTTTTATTTTTATTTTTTGAAATTATTAAAACGTGCATAGCACGTGTAAATTACTAGTATATCTCTAATAATCTCTAATATTATAATGGGAGAAGGGCTTAGTGTCATTTGTCATTGTGTCATTTTGTCAACACGTGCAGCGCACGTGTCGGTAGATTTTTTTTTGTCCTTTTCATTTCCCTTCCCATTTTTCCCACGTGCAACGCACGTGTATAATACTAGACTTTTTTTTGTCCTTTTCATTCCCCTCCCCATTTTCCCCACGTGCAATGCACGTGTATAATACTAGTAATATTATAATGGGAGAAGGCCTTAATGTCATTTGTAAATGTTTTGTCATTCTACCAACCCGTGCAACGCACGTGCATAACTATTATAAAGAAGGTCCTAGGTTCAAATCAAGACTACGTTTAAATTTTTATTTTAAAAAACTATATTTATTAAAGCGCGTGTAAACTACTAAAACTATTAAAACGTGCATCGCACGTGTAAATTACTAGTAAATATATATATCACTACAAAATAAATAAGAATATATGGCGTAAAATCCCCGGCGCTTTGGATTTTCGCCGGGACATTACCCGGCGCTTATTATTAATGCGCCGGCCATTCTAGGTATCCCCGGCGCTGGAAAACCCCCTTACCCACGCACTATATTCCCCACTTCCTTCTCTCTTTCGTTCGCCCCAAATTTGTCGCGCCCTAAAATTTTCCACCCGCGCCTTTCTCCCAAAACCCTAAATCTTTTTTCCTTCTTCTTCGATTTCGTTCGCCCCTTATTTCCTTCTTCTTCGATTTCGTTCGCCCCTTATTTCCTTCTTCTTCGATTTCGATTTCGTTCTCAATCTCCACTTTGTTCTCAATCTCCACTTCGATTTCGATTTCGTTCACAATCTCCACTTCGTTCTTCGATTTCGATTTCGATTTCGTTCTCAATCTCCACTTCGTTCTTCGATTTCGATTTCGATTTCGTTCTCAATCTGCCGCTTGCTGCCGTTGGATCTCGTCGCCGCTACTGTTGGATCGGTGAAGATGGTGAGTTAGTTACTATGCAATCTGCCACTATGGTGTGGATTTTGGGAGTTGGTTTGGATCTTGAATTTTGTTGGTTAACGGTGTATATTTTTGTTGAGCCATTCGTTGAATTTTGTTGTTTTATGGTATTGAATAACATGACAGTGATTAATCCCTTTTGTTATCTAACAGATGTGTGCAGGTATTCATCACTCCGAGTAAGAGATACCACGTCGGATTAATTTTGGTTGTGTAGACTTCTGATACTAACCTGCATTCTTTGGAAGTTTGAAGGTCAGTTTTTGAGCATGATGTAGCTCTTTGTGCATTCATGAGTATTTCTACAGTACATCTAATTTTCATTCATATCTATGTGGAGAGAATTCATACTCCATTACGTTATACAAGAAAACTTATCTAATTCATAGCCTTATTTATTTAATAGCAAATAAACTTTTGATGTTGTTAATAAAAGATGAAGTGAAAAGTAAGCTAGATATTATTATGTATTACTGACCCTGAGAGAAGCCCATATTATTCTGTCATTTCAGTTTCTAGAATCGGCACAGCAGTTGTTGAGGGTTAGGGATATAGTGAGTAATGGTGAACCTTACAGACCTTTACCAACTTGTCTTGTATTGTGTATTTCATCTTAATTATCTCCTCCGTGCATTCAGCCCTGTATTAGATTTTTTTTTTTATAAAAAAAATTACATTTATGATGTGCAGTCTATAACTGGTAAGTATATTATATGTGATTCATCAATAAATATTTGAAATTACTAGGAAACTTCAACTTATTTGATTGGTAGTTGAAGACTTGAAGTATGCACTAATTGTGGTTGTTACGTACTCATGCAGCAAGAAAGACAGAAAGAAGATAAAAAATGCTTTCGTTATACTTATTAGATTTCCTTACTGCTACTAGTAGGGAAATTTTCAATCCAATTTGGCATGGTTACATTGTATTTCAAAGTTTGCTTCGAAACCTATATCAACATATATTGTGATAATTGAGATAATGTTATAGTACTACATAGATATATTGAGTAGTTAAAAGATGTGATATTGCATTTAAGAGGAATGACTGGACTAGTTAGGGTACAGCCAACTTGCATGCCTATTGTTTATAAACTTGCAAGCTCTCATTAACTACAATTGAACACACATTTTTTCCCACCACTCTTTTGTCTATATTTGGAAGTCCTGTCCTAATCTCATATGACCAATTTCTTTTTTTGTATTGTCTTTTTCCCATACATGCATTTATGAAAATTATATGTACATAGGTTATAGGTTGCTAGTCCTTTTTGATTCATTTTCATGCACCCCACAACTACTAATGTGTGGTCCTTTCGTATTATATATCTCTACTACTATAATGGGAAAAGGCTTTAGTGTAATTTGTCCTTCTACCAACCCATATTTAACCTTTCTTGTTTCATAGTTGAACTATTTCTTGTTTAACCTTTCTTGTTTAACCTTTCTTGTTTCATAGTTTGCTTTTGACTATGAGACTCTTTTACTTCAATTGCTTCACATTTTGGTGTTTCTTTATTATTACTTGAATTATTGGATTATTAGTTTTAAATTGCTATATTATATTCTTGGCTTTAAGTAACATCACCCCACTGATCTTGAGTAGATGATACAGGCACAAGTCACATGAACTGCTAATCATCCTGGACTAGAAGAGAACTAATTGCAAGACTACAAAAACTAATGTAGAACAAAGTTTTAGGATGAACACTCAGATCAAGTTTTGTATTACATCTATGTCAGTTTCTATTTCCCTCTTAGTTTACCATCACACCTACAATGCGAAGTATGAATTTGATTGTTTTCAAAAGCATACCAAACCTTCATATTGACCAAGTAAAATTTAATTTAATTTTCAGATTGAGTGATATTATTGAAATGGATAAAAGTTGGATGAGTAAGTCACGATTATGCAAAGAGTATCGAGATGGTGTTAGAGATTTCATTATCTTTGCCAAGCAACATTCTCGTGATCCCAACTTTATCCTTTGTCCATGTCGCCGATGCGTAAACTGTCATTTGCTTCCATGCTACGAAGTACAAACACATTTGGTGATTAATGGTTTTCTGCAAGGGTACACAATGTGGTTCTGCCATGGAGAGCGTGACACATCGATTCCGGTTGGGCAAGAATTGTTGGAAGAGGAAAATGAACCCTTAGTGAATGACGACGACAGTCTTGCCGATGAGATGCAAAATCTAGTGCGGGATGCTTTTGGGATTCACAACAATCCAATGCACACAAATAGTTCAACAAGTCAAGTCCATGATGAACCGACCGAAACTTCGCACACTGATGGGGACGAGGGTGAAGTGGAGGAGGGTAGGCAAAACTCTGAATGCAACAAAGAATTTGAAGCATTCAGTAAGTTGTTGGAGGATGCTAGTACACCCTTGTATCATGATTGCACCAAATTTTCGAAGTTCTCATTCATCGTGAGGTTATTTCAGATCAAATGTTTGAATAGTTGGTCTGCCAAATCCTTTACAATGTTACTTAAATTGTTGAATGAAGCATTCCCTGAAATTTGTCTCCCAAATTCAGCACATGGAATAAAACAATTCCTTAAATATTTTGATCTGGGGTATGAGAAGATAGTTGCATGTCGATATGATTGTATGTTATTTAGGGGGGATAAGGAGAGTCTGGAGAACTGTGAAATTTGTGGTACTTCAAAATGGAAAGGTGTTCCGAATGAAGAACAAGATGCAAGTGGTATAGTTAAATCAAAGCGGAAAAAGAAGCCAGCAAAACAGATGCGCTACTTTCCTTTGATTCCTAGGCTACAAAGGTTGTTTATGTCATCTAAGACTTCTTCTGATATGAGGTGGCATGCTGAAGGGCGAAAGAATGATGGAATTCTCAGACATCCGGCGGATTCTGCTGCATGGAAAAGTTTTGATGAAAGATATCCTGATTTTGCTGAAGATACTCGCAACGTGCGACTTGGATTAGCCAGTGATGGTTTTAACCCATTCCGGCAAACGAGTAGTACATACAGCATATGGCCTGTAGTGTTGATACCGTATAATCTACCGCCTTGGAAGTGTATGAAGCCATCATCATTTATTTTGTCCACAATAGTTCCTGGACCGAAAAGCCCTGGAAATGATATAGATGTCTATCTCCAGCCTTTAATAGATGAGCTGCAACAGTTGTGGGAGGGTGTTCCAACATATGATATAACAACGAAGAAATCATTCCGTCTTCGGGTTGCATTGACTTGGACAATCAATGATTTTCCTGCGTATGCAAATTTATCCGGTTATAGCACCAAAGGGCGTAATGCATGCCCTTGTTGTGCTGATAAAACTACTTCAAGATGGCTATATAATGGGAAAAAGTTCTGCTGCATGGGTCATAGAAGATGGTTGCCTGACACACACAATTTCAGGACGGAAACTACGACTTTTGATGGGGTTGAGGAGTGGGAACATTCACCTGAAATATCGTCTGGGTCCGATGTGTTAAGGCGGCTACATGGTCACCATTTCAATTATGGTAAGGAAGTAGAAGCCATAAAACGGGGCAAGAAAAGAGCAAGGGATGACGACAACGATGAAGATGATTGTGATGACATTGTTGAGTTAGGGTCCTGGAAGAAGAAGAGCATTTTCTTTACACTGCCGTACTGGGAATTCAATTTATTGCGCCATAATTTAGATGTGATGCATATCGGAAAAAATATTGGTGAAAATTGTGTAGGGACTATCATGGGAGATGATCGGAAGACAAAAGACAATCTTAAGTGTCGTCTTGATTTAGCTGAGTTGGACATACGACACGAGTTGCACCCCGAATATTTACCGAATGGCAGAGTGCGCCTTCCTCCAGCAATGTACTGCATGTCTAAAAAGGAGTTGGAATCGTTCTGCAAAGTTCTACAGGAGCTTAAAGTTCCCGATGGCTATTCATCTAACATAGCAAGGTGCGTCAATGATAAGGAGAAGAGGCTTCAGGGTCTAAAGTCACACGACTACCACATCTTGATGTAGGATCTCCTTCCTGTGGCTTTAAGGTTCTCAATGTGCGACCAAGTCACTGCCGTCATCAAGGATCTGTGTAGCATTTATAAAGGACTTTGCTCAAGGGTTCTACGTGTTGAAGACATTAACCTCTTGGAGCAACGTGCTGCTTTGGTACTTTGTCAAATGGAGAGAATATTTCCCCCTTCGTTCTTCACTATAATGATTCACTTGGTCATTCATCTAGCAGGCGAAGCAAGACTTGGTGGGCCGGTACATTATCGGTGGATGTATCCCATTGAGAGGTAGTTATTCATATTTGTTAATTATATACTTCAAATTTGGATAATGTGCATCCTTTTTTTGATCTAACCATTTACATGTATAGGTATCTTTATCGACTCAAGGTATATATTAAAAATAGATCTCATCCAGAAGGCTCAATTGCAGAAGGTTATCTCTCGGAAGAGTGCTCCAATTTTTGTTCCCGATATCTTCAGGGTGTCGAGACATGTCTTACTAGACCAAGGAGAAATCCAGTTGGGTCAAACCTTGGTGAGGCACATTATCTATTTCAAACTGCTGGAAATACCATTGGTAAAGTTGATGCGGTTGAGTTAGATAACTTAACATGGGAACAAGCACATCGATATGTGCTAGATCATCATGCAACAGTTGAGCCATTCCGAGAGTAAGTCATAATTGGGTTGGTTTATATTTAATTAAACTCGGTTCGAACAATGTACATCTAATTATATTTCATTCTTTTAAATATTTACAGAGAATTTATCTGTGAAATGAAAAGGAATTTTAGAACAAGGAAATTAAGACCACGTGACCAAAATAAGATGATGAATGAAAGATTTCATATGTGGCTTAAAGACTATGTAAGAGTGTTCCAAATTATCAAGTACTTTCCTTTTTTGTTATAATAATCTTAATTTTACTAATATGGTTCACCATCACATCCTATAGGTTCCGAAGTTGCATGATGATTTGGTATCACCTGAAATCAAGATTCTTGCTGCAGGTCCCCATAAGATGGTTAGAAGATTTAAGGGATATATATATAACGGATTCAGATTTCATACTAAGGATCGTGAACGTTATTTAAAGTCCCAGAATAGTGGAATTGTAGTGACGTCAAAGACAAGAAGTTATGCTTCTAAGAATGACACAAATCCAGTTGATGAAGATGTTGACTATTATGGGGTTCTCACTGATATCATCGAGTTAGACTATTTCGGTCATTTTCGAGTTGTCTTATTTCGCGCAGACTGGGCTGATATGGATAAGAATTATCCCCAAAACAAGGATACTTTAGGTTTCACAATTGTAAACTTTTCAAATTTGATTCATACTGGCACACACATCAGTCATGAACCATTTGTGTTCCCATCTCAAGTACTCCAAGTATTCTATGTTGAAGATCCAGCTTCGCCTAAATCTTGCGTGGCTCTTATTATGCAACCAAGAGATGTGTACCAGTTGGGAGAGACATCAGATGATGAGGACGAAGATGTCACTAACATTTTTGTTGCTGCTGAATTTCCTAGGTTTGATGTAAACATATCAGATGACAACAGTACACCTAATTGGCTACGCACGGATGGAGAGCCAGGGGATGTATTGGATATGGAAAAGAGTTGATTGAATATGTTCCTTTTGCTATGCTAGACATTTCTGGATTTGAACATTATACACTTGTATTAAGATTCTCCCATGAAATATTAAATATACAAGTTTTGTTATAGCTTTATTACATTTATCCAGTTTTATACATATAACTATAGAGTTTGATATCTATATCTGTATAAAGTTAATGTTGCTTATATCTATATCTGTATAAAGTTAATATCTATATCACTATAGAGTTTGTTATCTTCATCACCAATGCACCACAATCAATTAGAACTTAGAACACATTCGGACCAATATCTAGTAAACTATATCCAGTTTACTAGATATTAGAACTGCAGTTTCTTGGGGTGGGATATGTGGGGAAGGAATGGTACAGGAACTGCAGTTTCTTAGAGTACTTGCTTCTTCTGGTGACCTCTTTTTTATGTCTACAAGCACACAGACATGTCTTCGAGACCATTTTATTAGAGCTGATCTTTGTTATATTAGATACTTGCTAACATTTTCTATCTGTTACAGTTTGGTGGCTTCAGAAGGCAGAGTGACTACAACCTTATAATATTTTGAGAGAAGTTTCTTCTGTACTATAGCATAAAAACCATTAAATTGAAGACACTGATAGTTCATTTATAGGACTCAAAGTTTCTTTTCTTGACAAGAATTTAAGAACACTTGTAGTCAGGAGTTAGGGATTGAAGACCACTTGTGGTTAGGAGTTTGTAGGCTCAAAAGATACATGTATATGACAGAATTCTTGATAGCTTTTACAGGATAAGATTGATGGAGAACTGATACATGGTGGATGTTTTTTTGTAGCTTTTGATATTTGATTGTGTATGATTGCAGTCTTATATATATCACTATAGAGTCTGATATCAAGTTTTATATAGAGTCTGTCAAGTTTTATATATCAGTTTTATATAGAGTCTGTCAAGTTTGTGTGATATCCAGTTTACTATATCCAGTTTACTGGATGCTTCTGATAAACTTCTGATATTTACTATAGAGTCTGATATCCAGTTTTATATATATCACTATAGAGTCTGATATCATTATTTACATAAACTTATACTGGATGCTGCTGTCAAGTTTAATATTTACATAAACTTTATACCAAGTTCTTAATTTTTTACCAACTTATACTGGATGCTTCTGATATCATTATACCAAGTTCTTAATTTTTTAATGTATGCTTCATAGTTCTTATTAGCAGGTGTGTGAATTATGCCGCGACGGAATACGGCGCTTAAAAGAAGGATTGAGGAGCCTCTAAACGAGGAGGATACCCACGTAGAGGTAGGTGAGGGGAGCACCCAGCCACCCCCACAAAAAAAGACCCGGGGAGCGACAAAGTTAGTTGACGTATGGAAGCTACCCGCGGGTGAAAAAAAAGCAGTGGAGATAAATGGGGATCATCAGCCCGTAGGAAAAAATGCAGCGACTTTCACATCATTCATTGGGGTGATTGTTCGGAATTCCGAGTATCTTCCACTATCATTCGATAGATGGACAAAAATCCCCATAGCGACAAGGACTAGAGCTATGGAAGTTATCAAGGTACCATTTATATTTACAGTATTTCTTAAATAGTTTGGTTATAGGTATTTCTTAAATAGTTTGTATATCAATTCACCTTTCCACATAACTACTCTCCCTTACAAAACTCTCCACTCTATGCATATTTCTTATTTTTCTATGTAAATCGAAACAAGGTGTTACTGTGTTGGTTGATAAAATATATTCAGCTTGGCAAGTAGAGAATGATACATACTGTCTGCTGATGTTTTGCTTGTGTCTTTTTGAGTTTATAAAGCTCGGGGTCTGAATGACTATTGTGAAAAAGTGCATAAATATTTATATAACACTTTGCATCCTTTCCTTACATATCAAACCTGTTTTCGTTGTTATATATATTGAGTTGAATATTATACTTCTTTCGCTGGACGTACAATGTCCTGATGAGAAGATATTAAAGGTACATTCAACCCCAAATACATATTTAGTTGAACTATATATCAAATTTGAGAGTTTTTGATTTCACACTTGAAGACAGCAGAACTGGTTACACTATATATCATATTTATTTGAACTATATATCATATTTAGTTGAACTATTTACACTTGAAGAAAGCAGAATTGTTGAACTATATATCAGAGATCCATTTTAGTTGAACTATATGATATATATCATATTAGTTGAACTATATATCCATTTTAGCAGAATTGTTGAACTATATATCATATTTAGTTGAACTAAATATGATATATATCATATTTAGTTGAACTGGTGACAATGGATCTCTGATATATAGTTCAACAAAATTTACAACAAAAGTTGAACTATATATCATATTTAGTTGAACTATATATCATATTTGCAATGCCCAGTTAAACCTCTGGGTTCTCAGACCACCACATTCATGTTCTTCTGTATGTTTCCCATCCTATGTTTCAGTTCCACTACTCCATGTGTAAACTGTCATCGTCAATATCTCCATTTTCACCAAAACAAAAGTCTCTTAGGCATGCAATTTGAACTTTCTGTTTGGAATACTAACAGTGCAGTCTGTTTACTGCTTTTTGTTCTCCTGTTTTAGATATTGAATGGTGTTAAGAGGTTCAGAAACATAGTTGTGGACTGTGTTAAGATTTATTGTTTCTTGTCAAACGGAAAAATGATGTAGTGGATTGAATTTGGAGGTTTAGTTGTGTTCTTCAATCCTCTTTTGCTCGAATTAGTGCTATTTTCTCAAGAAAATGATTATACTTCTGACCGCATGTGATGTGAATGGTGTAATTTTATCTAGGTTGTGCATGTTCTAATTTACCGAATGGCACATTACAATTTTATGTTAATTCAAGAAATGTAGGGATTGAAAGTCTGGAAATTTGTCGGCATTACAATTTTTATGTTAATTCAAGAAATTGTCGTGGATGATCTTGCTCGCTGTGCTTATCTAGGAACATTTTTTGTTTTTAAAAATATCTACTGAAAATGGCTGATGCAAGAACATTTAATGTTATTTGCAACATTTATTTGATGACAGTAAACATCAATATAAGACATTATATTATTTAAATAAGTAAATAAATAAATAAATTTGTCAGCTAATTCTTCATTTGCGAGTGAGCAAGTTCACAGTCTGTGTACACTTTATATTTACGCCCTGCACACTGCAAGAGTGGTCCCCTGGATATTTCTGTATCATGTTGTACAAGGTGGAAAAGAACAGCCTAAGGATGTCAAGAATCTATGAAAACTGTACAACTATAACAACTTCTCAAGTTTCGTAGAATGTTGAATAGTGTTTGAAGTTGAGGATGCGATCATGTATATGATGAAGTTAGAGATGTAGTTTAAGTGATAGAATTAGTATCATGTAGCCTCTGAATAAGAATGTGGTTTTTTTTTTTGGTCATTAACTATACAGCATATATGTAAGATCAGTTTTTCTAGATTGAGATGTCACTATTAGCCTCTGAACTAGTTTCTCTAACTAGTTCTAGTTTTCATTATCTTTCCTATTAGCTGAAACAAAATTGCTTTCGGCAGTTTGAACTATCTTACTGGAAATTCTTTTATACGTGATACTGACAATTCACCCCATGAAGTCGAAACACTGGCACTTTATCGATGCTCCTTGAATGAATACTCTGGCAACCTTGATATACTGCACTAATTTTTATAGGCTGTTCTTATCACATTTTAAAAAGTTCTTATTCCAGTACAACTTATACATTTTTTCAACTTGTTTCAGCCTATTTATCTTCATACATTTTGACCAGGACTGAGTTTATTTATTTTCCCATTGTGCAGCGAGTTTGTGAAAACGGCGCGAAGGCTGACGGTGCTTAATTATGGATTCTAGCAGTAACAACATAACAACATCTGTGGATATCAAAGTTATTCTACTATCCTCTCTGCCGAAAGACTTAGAAGTGTTTGGAATTGAACTAATAAACTGTAAAACGACTTCTTGTTGGTTGTAGTTAGTTCTTCTAAAAACTGATGCTATTATGACTTTGGTTCCTTTGTATCTGTTGGCTTTGCGTTTATGCTAAAACAGTAAATTGAGATGTCTCTTAGCTGCTTATTTATCAATGGAGTTGTTGTCAATCCCTTGAAAGATTTATTTGAAGTCCTCATTTAATGCTATATATTATGACTTTGTGTTATTGCTCTGAGCTAGATGTTGACTATTATGTCTGGAGTACTGGAGGTTACAACTTTTGAGTACAGTAGATGAATTGTGTCTGGAGTATTGGAGGCTATTCAGTGGGAATATTGATTCAGCAGGTTTCAAACAATCCCCGGCGTTTTACCAATGCCGGGGTATAGTAAATAACAGTAATATATTTTAAAAACTCAAACCAAAATGGCCGGCGTTTACCACACGCCGGGGATTATTCTAAAATTCCCCGGCGTTTCATTTGCGCCGGGGAAACTAATAGAATCCCCGGCGGCGGAACGGACGGCGCTTGCGGCGGCGTTTCCGTAAACGCCAACAACTAAAGGCCGGCGTTTTCAAAACGCCGGCCATTATTAAAAAAAACGCCGTCGATTCCTATTTATTTTGTAGTGAAGGATTGTTCTTTATAAAAACATATAAGTCTTTTGGATAAAAATTCAAGAATGAAATAAAATTAATTTATAGAAATGTACTACAAAACAATAGTTATCCATTAAAAAATTTTTACTACAAAACAATAGTTATCCATTAAAAAAATCTGTGAATATTTAAAACAAATGGGAAATAGCTCAAAGGATTGTTCTTTATAAAAACATATAAGTCTTTTGGATAAAAATTCAAGAATGAAATAAAATTAATTTATAGGCTTCATAGATTCAAGAATGTAACAATTAGAGGGAAAAAACCACAATTAGAAGAAAAAAACCATAGGCTTCATAGATTTAATTGCAAACAAATTTTTTAAAAAAACACTTTTGCCAAAAATTATGATTTTCAAACATCAATTTACAATACTAAATTCCACGAATAAGGAAAAATCACTTCTTTGGTGCATTCTGTTCGGTAATGCCCCAGCTCTCCACAGTTGAAGCACGGCACCAGTTTTCTTTTTCCTTTTCTTTGTTTTTTCCTGTTATCCTGTGGGATTGGAGTTGGGGAGTTGTATTTTCTTTTTTCTTTGCGGGATACTTCTTGCCACCTCTCTGACGAATCTCCAATCGGAGCCTATTCCTCACCCTCTTTAGGTTCATCGTTTGGACCCCCTGTTGAGACCATATAACGATAGCCTTGGGAGGGACGTGGAACTCCTCCTTTGGTGGTGACTGGTGAGGGTTGTGTGAAGAAGATGCAGTTGGAGGGTTGTGTTGTTGGTTGAAGGTTTTCGTTGGGGGCATGGTAGTACCTGGATGATTGTGGTTGTGCGTGGGAGATCTCGGTTGTGGTGGAGTGGCTGAGCGGCATTGGTTGTCATGGTTTTTTTGTCTTGAATGTAGATGTCGCTCTCTGTAGAGGTGGGGATGGTGAGCCTCGCTACGGTAGACCCTTTCTCTGTAATAGCTTCCTCTGTGGTTGTTCCTGTGTTGCGTCCCTATGTGATATCAGTGATCATATTGTGATCTCTGAGCGTGACGCTGGAACGTGGGGGGTTCTTTTACGTCCGTAGTGGCCGGTAGGAGGACCCCCTCTGTGGGCTTGTCCCCTCGAGACCAGCTCCTCCTGAAGGCTATGATGATCTACGCCTCCCCCCCTGCCGATGAAGTGCACTTTGGTGTGCCCACGGAGGGGTGAGTGCACATCTGAGCCAATTGACCATTTATGCTTTTATAGAACATAGAAAATGGAAGATTCATTTGGTAGAAGCCTTCTCCAGTTAGTGTTTATGGTTCATAGGTTGCTTCTGTATTTTTATATCTCATCTCAAAAAGTTATGGTTCCGGTAATGCTTATTAATTCCATATATTTAGTAATTGCATAAAGCATGTTATAGGATTGTTATTTTACCTCCGACGAATCTCCAATCGGAGCCTATTCCTCACCCTCTTTAGGTTCATCGTTTGGACCCCCTGTTGAGACCATATAACGGTAGCCTTGGGAGGGACGTGGAACTCCTCCTTTGGTGGTGACTGGTGAGGGTTGTGTGAAGAAGATGCAGTTGGAGGGTTGTGTTGTTGGTTGAAGGTTTTCGTTGGGGGCATGGTAGTACCTGGATGATTGTGGTTGTGCGTGGGAGATCTCGGTTGTGGTGGAGTGGCTGAGCGGCATTGGTTGTCATGGTTTTTTTTGTCTTGAATGTAGATGTCGCTCTCTGTAGAGGTGGGGATGGTGAGCCTCACTAAGGTAGACCCTTTCTCTGTAATAGCTTCCTCTGTGGTTGTTCCTGTGTTGCGTCCCTATGTGATATCAGGTATCATATTGTGATCTCTGAGCGTGACGCAGGAACGTGGGGGGTTCTTTTACGTCCGTAGTGGCCGGTAGGAGGACCCCCTCTGTGGGCTTGTCCCCTCGAGACCAGCTCCTCTTGAAGGCTATGATGATTTACGCCTCCCCCCCTGCCGATGAAGTGCACTTTGGTGTGCCCACGGAGGGGTGAGTGCTGCTTTATGCAATTACTAAATAGATGGAATTAATAAGCATTACCGGAACCATAACTTTTTGAGATGAGATATAAAAATACAGAAGCAACCTATGAACCATAAACACTAACTGGAGAATGCTTCTACCAAATGAATCTTCCATTTTCTATGTTCTATAAAAGCATAAATGGTCAATTGTTTCTGGAACTTGATAGCCTTGGGAGCCTATTCCTCACCTGAAGGAGAAGCTCCTAGGCTCCTACTGAAGGAGAAGCCTCAACTGAAGGAGAAGCTCCTAGGCTCCTAGGCTCAAGACCATACCCACGAATAGCTCAAGGGATTTTTGCTCGGGAAGTGCCATGAAAGGAGAAGAAGGTTATGGTTAGTAGAAATAGAGAGGACATGAGAGTGGCCATTTGGGTTTTGGATTTGTGAGGAGGGTCAGAGTATTTCCTCTGTTTCTTATAGAGGTTTCAATCAATAGATAGCTAACAGGCTGTGGAAACGTAGTGAGAAGAAGATCAAGCATGGGTAGAAAAATAGTGACAGGAAATGGATGAGCGACAAATTGTAGTCCCCACTTTTATTTCAATACAACAAAATGTAACTCGTAATTTTCGGAAATTCATAGGCCATATCAGTATCAGTTTGAATGTATGATGAATGTATGACAATCCTATTGACTCTGATTATCAGTCGTTAATGGTAAAATAACAATCCTATAACATGCTTTATGCAATTACTAAATAGATGGAATTAATAAGCATTACCGGAACCATAACTTTTTGAGATGAGATATAAAAATACAGAAGCAACCTATGAACCATAAACACTAACTGGAGAATGCTTCTACCAAATGAATCTTCCATTTTCTATGTTCTATAAAAGCATAAATGGTCAATTGTTTCTGGAACTTGATAATAATATTCTATCTGTTATTGACTTTCAAATTTGGTAGTAATTGTTTGGGGAAATTTTGGTTTGGGTTCCTTGTTGACTGTCATTTACCATTGGCCTAATGACTATATTTAATAGAGTTTTTTAAGCTCTTCGCCTTTCAAACTGTTTGAAAAACCCCATTCTGGTATATATTTTGCGGTAAAAAAAATATATTCTTGAAGCAGCTTAATTCATCAGATGATTACTAAGAAACAAGAATAGGTTAGCCTATGATTTTTTTGTGGTGTAATCATATATTTGTATATCCACTGATGTACTTCAGAACCCAACACTGTTACTATGTCTATCAGTGATTAAAATGACAATTAATGTCTTTGTGGAAGACTTTGACAAGTCTTCAGGTCTTCCAGCTTATAAGAATGACAAAGGAGGCATGGTTGCAATTTCCTCAAGTCATCAGGTCTTGCTTTTAGGACACTGTAGACATTAAGACAAGATCAACTTTCCACAAGGAAATTTCCAAGTCAACAGTTGGACTGGTACGAGCAAGTACTTAGTACTCCACTTTTGATTTAGTCTCCACTCCTATCCATGGTTCAAAAGCTCTTCTTATGAGTGTTTACACTCCAGTGTTTCTAGATAGAGTGATTCTGGCTCTAATCAGTTAGGTGTAAGAATGTATTTTGCATGAATATTCGATATTTGGATTATACATATATCCTTCTTTCTTGTAACCAATGACTAACAAAATAGTTCATAAGTTACTGCAAACCATGCATGGCATGGAGAGAAAAATTTCCTCATATTTTAAGAGGATGGTGAAATGTTCAATCTTCCAGCTTGTAATATAAGCTTATTTTCATCCAAGTAAACAAGAGTTATAAAATGAAGAGTATTTTTTCTAAGCTCGGAAATGATCCGTTTGAATGAAAAATTAGAGCTCGGAAAAGGGGAGTTCATAAAATAACTGAAGTTAATTTGTAGCAATTAATCCATTGGAATACATCCAACTACCCTTTTATGGAGACATGAAGCCTTATGTCCAAGAGAGGAGTTGTATAGCAACTGGCTAGAAAAACGAGAAAGAAGAGTATCAAATTATGTCTACTGGTTGTTTTTGTGTTGTTTAATGCTTGTTCTTTGTTTTGTTCTTCGGTCAGGCTGTGTTTTCGGCATCTAGGCTGACTGTGCTAGTTTGCTTCTTGTTCATTTCTGGTTCTCTGTTAGGTGTTGCCTGGTGTTGTTAGGTGTTCTCTGTTAGGCTGTGTTGTGGTGTTGTTTGCTGGTCATGATGTCTATGGGCTTTTCTTTTGCGCTGAGCCAGATATCTTGGCATGCAGTTTTGAGGTTGCTTTCCCTGGCTCCAGCATGAGTATGGTTCTCTACTTATACCTGCAGGTTGTCTTTTGCTTTTCCTTCGCTGCACTGCGCCATTTCAGTTCACGGTGCGGCTGTTCTGCCGGCATCAACCTTTCTTTTGGTTCAGGCGGATGCTCCCTATTCATTTCGTGGACTGTCATCTGTGCTATTAGTGTTCTTGCTTTCCTTTTTTGTTCTCTTCTGTACGAGTGTCTATGTTTGTTCTTTTGTTTTCCTAACGTCTTTAATGAGGTTGTATGCTACTCTATTCATGTAGACTATTTTCTCTTACTATTTATATTATTTTTGGCAGCTGGAGTCTCGCTCTCTATCCTATTACGTAAAAAAGAAGAGTATTTGATAATGGTAAAAATCTCAGCAACTCAGGGCCATACAATTTCATCACAGATCTCAAAGCTTCTATATGCAGATTAACCATAACGAGCCTCTTTAACAGCTCTGGTCCTTTTCTAGGCTCCTCTATAAGACATGGTCCACTTTCAAGCCTATTAAAAGTGACATGTTAGGCTCACTAAGAGAGACCTAGCCCATAAGGGTTGTTAGTCAAATCTCTTATCCTCAAACAGGATAGCATATCTCTTGAGGGGGAGATAAGAAATTCATATCAATCTAATGGATTCATAACGATCTACCAGACTGTTTATCAGGCATATAAATACCCTCCCCCCTCCTCAGTCAGAAGGAAATTGGCAATTCATTTCTCAAACTCTCTTTCTCTCTCTGGTTCCGACTTGAGCGTAGGAGGGTCTTTCACCGGGGTCACCCCCGGTGTTTTTGGCTTTTTGCAAGTCCAGCGGCCACGTCAGCAATAGTATGATTCATATCACAGTGCTCAATCAACGATTTAGATCCACTTTCAGGAGCCCTAACTACTTTTCACGGCAATAATCAAAGGTCAGATCTTTAGTAGTTTCCATCAAATATTAACTCATTATCTGTTTGTTCCCACACCAATATAAGCAGCAACAGATTGACGCCGTCTATAGAAAACTATACAGATCAGACTTACCGCCATGCCGAGACTAAGTGGGAGAGCGGCAGCCTCAAGCCGTCGCACCAGCTATCTTCGTCAACCAGCTTCTCAAGTGGAAGATCTGATTCCTCCTTAATAGCAGCCCCGACAGCCTAGTCCAGCTCCTGTCAGCGGAGCGGCACCGGGGGGCTCTCAGCAAATTCGTCATGAGCAACACCCTCTGCACGACCGTATCTTAGTCCATAATGCTTCAACCGATTCAATGGCCTCGCGAGGCCCCCGGAATCTAGAGATCTCTGCCAAATCATTAGCGCCACACAATAAGGAACTAATATACGAATCCACTTGGACGAGAGGTGCGCCCGAACTGAGACCTCCCGCTCAGAACGTTCAGTAAACCGGAGAAGTAACTCTCCTCAAAGACAGAGACCAAGGCATTCCTCCTCTAACAAGGGGTGTACTATAGAAAGAATCCTGCCTCATGAGAGTCAAAAGCTTCTTGAGCGGAAAAAAGAGAAAGATGCCCCAGTCACTATGGCCAAATTGGAAAAGTTCAAGCTTGACATCCTCCGAGCTATCCAAGGTAGTCAAGACCAAGGTCAGCCCTCCAAAGGAAAATCTGGCGACTCAACTGGATCCTTCCGGTTGGAACTGAAGCAAAAGGAAGGGAAATTGCTGAAAAACTTCGTCAAATGCTTCACAACCGAAGCAAGGTCGATCTCTTCCTTGGACTCATCAGTGGCGGCTGTAGCTTTCCGCCACAACGTCACTCATAAAGAACTAAAAGCTTCCCGCGCGGAGAAACCTCCTAAAGATTTTACTGAGCTCCTAGAAATGAGTGACAAATACATCAGAGTCGAGGAAGCTCTCCATCCAAAAAGCAAGAAAGAGTCACCTTCCGGGAACAAACAGAAGAATGCAAGCGAGGAAGCACCCAAGAAGTTCTAGGAAGACGACACAAGTCAATGTCGTCCTCTTCCAACACGCCACTTCTACAAGTTCACTCCCTTGAATGAAGGGGTGTCTACCATCCTCATGACAGTTGAAAAGGATGGGATAGTCCGCCCTCCTCCCAGACGACAACGGCCAGCAAAAGAAGAGTTACAAACAAGTGGTACGCATTTCATAAAGACCATGGATATACCACCGACAAATATCGAGCCCTTAAAGAAGAACTGGAAGGTTTGATTTGTAGGATCTATCTCTCTAAATTCATTCAAAAAGATAACAACGTTGAAACCCCTCCGACCCGGGGATCTAATAAGCATCAAGAGAGGCCATCTGAATCGCAAGACTTTGAACACATGGCCATTCTCCACACTATTCACGGAGGTCTAATGGGGGGAGATTCCAACTCCTCCCGCAAAGCCTTCGTGAGGGACATTAATTCAGTACACAATACTCCGCCTGCAAAGAGTTTGGGCCTCTCTGTATCATTCTCCGATAAAGACCTCGAGGATGTCAAAACTCCTCATTACGATGCACTGGTTATAAACCTATGCATGGCAAACCATGAGGTGTGATGTATCCTTGTAGATAACGGTAGCTCAGTAAACATCCTCTTCATTGCCACATTTGATGTTTTAAAGCTCTCATGAGATCGACTCAAGCTATCCGGTTACACACTCCATGTCTTCTCAGGTGCTTCCGTCCAAGTCGAATGAATCATCACACTCAACGTGATGGCAAGAAAAGCCCCATCAACTCGGACGGAAGCTTTAGACTTCATGGTAGTCAACATCAAAGTCGCGTACAATGTCATATTTGGCCACCCAGGCATAGCTGCCCATGCAGTTACCACCACATTTCACATGAAGATGAAGTTTCCATCAGTAGCAGGTGCAGGCCAAGTTGTGGAGAGCCAACAGGCAGCACGAGCATGTAGCACCGCTACGATGGGGGGCTCAGTTCTCCCCTTTGATGCCTTAGAGCTACTGCCAGAAAGCAGTCACAGTAAATCCAAGCCCATAAGCAAGCTTGAAGTTACTGCACTAGACAATCCTACCGAGAACTTCCAAACCTGCTAAATCATCTCCTACCGGGTCCAAGTTCATCCTCATCAGAATACTACCACACACTTGAATCCCCTGTCCGAAGCCACTCTTCTCATTCAACGGAAAGAAATAGTCCTAATTAAACACATTGACAAATCCGAAGATCTCTAATTCTCTTTTCAAAACAATTGGAGGGTCATTCCAAAACAGGCAAGTCCAAGAAAGGTCTACCAAGTTGTTCACCTAACGGCTCAACAACTTGAAGACCCAGGGGCAAGGAGATATCAATAGTGACTTGAAAGTTAGAACACCTTATGAAGTTGAATGGAGGCATTTAAAACGTCCTCTCTTAATAGTAGCAAATTTTCTCAATTTGTAATAAAGATCAGCCATTAGAGCAACCAATTAGTTTTACACATTCAATAAAGACCACTTTTGCTACTGGTCACTACATGTAATAATGACCATCCACTTGAGCGGCCGCTTAGTTTTATTCTCCAATAAAATTTTGTATTATTTTTTGCAAAAATCTTGTACAACTCTATAGATGCATAAAATGAGTTAAAACGAAGCCTACTCCAACGACTGCATCAAAAACACATTAGAAGCTCCTAATAAGACGGGTTCGGAGTTCATACCCATGGCTCGAAGTTACTCAAGTAATTTACAACAAAAGCAAGTTTAGAGTTTTCTTCACCATTTGATCTACTCCTGCAATCCGTTGATTCCTCGACGACAGGTTCAGAGTCCACACCCATGGTTCGATCTTACTCTAACAACTAGTGGTAAAACACGTTTAGAGTTCAACTCGCCATTCGATCTGCTCCTACAACCTTTTAACACTTAAACTAACAAGTTTGGAATCCATACAGATGGCTCAGAATTACTTTAGCAACCTGTAATCAAGCACGTTCGGAGTTCAACTCGTCATTCGTCCTGTTCCCGAAACTAGTTAAAATTCTTTAAAGATAGATTAGAGGTCCCAAATCGTGGATTGAAGTTACTTCAATAAAACTTGCAAAAGCAACATTTGGGGTTTAACTAGCTACTCGATGTGACTCTCACAATTTGTTGGAGGATCCATACAACAAGTTTGATTAATAGCTCTCCCTCAGAGTTGCTCCTACAACTAGCTGAGTACAAGACGAATAAATTCTAAACTCCATCAAACATTTCGCATACCATCAATGATTTGTTAGGTATACACAACAAACTTGAGGTCTTGTTATTTAGCTACAAAGGACCCAGTCAATGGCTCATCAATCTCAATGATAAGTTGCACAACAAGGATCAAGTATATGAAAAGAATTCTTCAAATCACAGAACTATCGCAAATCTATGCAGTCAGATCTAGCATCAATCCAAGTTTTATTAGAACTGCAAAATTACAACGAGTCTATGTTTCATGCCTAAGAATCGCAACCAAAAGTCTTGGAAACACTGTACAACAAACTGTCCTGCAAGTCGTTCTTCCAGCTACACACTAGAAGGATGCTCTGCCTAAGAGATACAAACCTTTTCACAGGCTTTCCGCCAGTTACGAGCTCCCCAGGGGAAAACTCCAAGTCTTTTCTACCACCTTCACCTAAGCAAGCTCCAATTCCGTCTTGCATAACACGCCATGCAAACGGACAAGTCCTAACTCCGTCAAGTGTAGCATAGTGCGAACAAGTGCAAACTCGGCATACCGAGGATGTCATTTGGTGTACATGACTGCTTGTTAGCACGGAGAATAACTAAATTACTTCAACGTTTGAACAAACACAAAGGACTTCACTTCGACATCAAGAAGACTCGAAACGAGCTCCGCCAACAATGAGTTCAATGCCTTGATCTCCACTCAAGCTTCGTCAACACTAGTTGACTCCAAACAACAAGTTCAATGCTTTGCTCACCGCTCGAGCTCCATCAACAAGTCGTTGACTCCAAACAACGAGTTCAATGCCTTGATCTCCGCACAGGCTCCATCAGCAACTTATTGGCTCCAAGTAGCGAGTTCGATGCCCTGCTATCTGCTCGAGCCCCATCAACAACTCATGGACTCCAAACAATGAGTTCAACATCTTGATTTCTGCTTGAGCCCCATCAATAACTCGTTGACTCTAAACAACGAGCTCAACGCCTTGATCTCCGCACAGGCTCCATCAACAACTTGTTGGCTCCAAACATCGAGTTGGATGCCCAGCTCTCCGCTCGAGCTCCATCAACAACTTGTTAGCTCCAAACAATGAGTTCAATGCCTCGCTCTCTGCTCGAGCTCCATCAACAATTTGTTGACTCCAAACAACGCGTTCAATGCCCCACTCTTCACTCAAGCTCTTCCAACAACCCCTTATCTTTATGCAGTAGGGCCGTCGCTCAACCCCGTCTCAGAGTTGCCTCCGAAAAATTGCTGGACGCAAATGGCAAGTTCAACATTCAACTCCATCTCAGATTTGCTGTTGGTGTATGCCCAAGAGGCCAGTTGTGTATTGACATTACTAGTTTACATTGTATCATAATATTTATTTCATTTATGAGGCATTTCATTTATTGTGTTGTTTATTGTGCTTAAATGAACATAATAAAGTCATTAGAATAGTAGGATCAATACCACCGGATATCAAGTGCATGACTTGATTGTGAGATCCTATTGGTTGTAATCAGAACACTATTTTTAAATGTCCCTAGTCAAGTATTATTGTGAATTAGGACAATAATAATACATAGAGACTAGTATGTGTATAGACTGATGACTATATCTTACGGGTCATGGATATGAGATATCAAGTCTTCACATGGGTACATATTAGAGTAATAATGTATTGAACTGACCCACCATGAGAACGCTGCATGGATAGTTACGTAAGTTTCATAAGCGGTTCTTACAGTGACCATGGTGTATATAGTCCTTTGACTGGAAGTTACTACGGTTCTCTACATAAGAAGTTTTATGTTTTAATATTGTCAAATGTTGTCTGTAGTAAGGTGATTATAAAGTCGACTATTGGATATACTACAAATCATGTGGAGGGTTATGAGTGACTTAGATAGGATTTGTCCCTCTTACATAACAGGAGCGATATCTATGGGCCACTTGATTGAGTGAGACTGCAAAATGTATGGTCGTGCTCAAATGAGTCAATATGAGATATTGAGCTCATTTGTTTTAGTAAGTCTACTCAGACATCAAGAAACCAAATATTGAACTATACGAGGGTGACACGCTATATGCCTTATGGTCAATTAAGATATTGGACAAAGGGACTAGTTTACATGGTAACATTGATCACGGATAGGTTATGTCAAATCACTGACATTCCCGTTATTTTAGTAGCAGTGATGTATTGCTAGATACCGCTTACTGTTTGTAATACTAGAATATGATTTTAGTATTACTGTCAATGTAATAGGAACCTACAGGGTAACACACTTAGGGATTTAAGTTCATATGATGAATTTAATTGGGGATCCAAGTAAGACTTGGACTCCTAACATTGGTTGAACATCTAATTAGATTAAATGGGCAGACTAAAGTTCAAAGGTCCACACATGAATCTGACCTAGGCCAGATTGTGAGGCCAACAACCTCATTACTCTCTTAGGGTTGATTTTCTACACCTATATATATGATACGTATCTGTGAAAAAGTTACATAGGAGAAAACCCTAGCCATCACATAATTGTGAGAGAGAGAGATCGTGAGGAACATCCCCTTCCTGCAGCTAGCTCCGCGGCGTGAGGGAAAGCTTGATTTGATCCGTTCGTGGTAATACCGTAGAGGCACCTCAATATTGCAGTGCTGTGATCGGCATATTATGGAGATAACAGATCAATCTTCAAAGTATAACTCCTAAACACGATTTATGGTTTTCGCATGGATCCATGGCTAGGTTTTGATATTTTTTCGTAATTTTCCGCTGTGTATTTAATCTGAGATTACCCTCGAAACCTAACAGTTGCCTCCCTAAAACTTGTTGGGTGCAGACGATAAGTTCAACGTTCAACTCCGTCTTAGTGTTCTCTCCAAACTTGCTGGCCCAAACATCAAGCTCAACGTTCAACTCTGTCATAAAGTTCTCTTCAAACTTGCTGGGCGCAAATGGCAAGTTCAACGTTCAACTTCGTCTCAGAGTTGTCTCCAAACTCGCCGGGATCAAACGACAGGTTCAACACTAACTCCATCTTAGAGTTGTCTCCACAAACTCGCTTGGATCAAATAGGGAGCTCTATGTCCTACTTCGTCTAGAAGTTGCCTCTACAAACCTGCTGGGTGCAAACACCTGTTCGTAAAATAAGTGAACAACACAATGCTTGGTCAACGAACAAGAAGTTCAACGAAACAAGCGATGGGATCGTCGATCGACGAAGTCATAGCTAGACGAAGTCATAGCTCGACAAGAGACATAGCTCGTAGCTCGATGAAACTGCCATAGCTCGAAGAGGAGTTATAGCTCGACAAAATTTCCATAGCTCGACAAAACTCCCATAGCCCTATAAGAAGTTATAGTTCGACGACTAATAACTCGACTCCGAAGCTTACGACGAACCCAAACACAACTTTGAGCACCAAGACCAAACTCAACATGAAGATGGAGTCGACTATACTCAACAGGAAGATGAAGTCGACTAAAAGCTTTGAAATAGCTCAAGTCTGGATCCTTACTTGACCTAACTCCATGCTCAAGCGTCACACAATCAAACCCAAAGCTTCAAGGGAAGAGATGAACATGTCCTTGCTACTAACACATTTAAGATGATCTATCTCCTACCTTGGGTACCACAAGATCCTTGTGAATCCAAACTCAATCACACCTATACTCCACAAGCAAAGAGTCCCAAAATTTGGAAAAACTCCAACAAAGAATGGGGCTCTCGGATTCGTAAGAAGAAAATGAGAAAATGTGAAAAGAAAACTTGGATTTTTTGCATCAGGGTTGCGGGTCGGGTCTCCAAACTAAACCCACAAACATAATACAAGAACCCAACCTCTACAACCAAACGGGTCTACGGGTACGAACCCAAACCCGAACCTTCTAAACCCATTCCTCTTCCAATTTTCTTCTTCTTCAATAACCCTTCTTCCAAAAAACAGAGCTCGACTAAGAAGCTCTCTTCCTCGCCACACAACTCCAACTCTGAGCTCTGCCTCTGCATCGTCTCCACGCTCACCAAACAAGAGCTATGGCTCGACGGTGTTAAACAGCTCCATAGCTCGACAACTCGCTAATAGCTCGACCACAACTCGATCATGGCTCGACGGCGGTTTGAAAAGTTAATAGATTGATTGAGGAGTTCCATAGCTCGATAACTCGCTCATAGCTCGACCACTACTAACTCCATAGCTCGACGAGGCGAAAGATGAGCTCCATAGCTCGAACAAATATTTCCTTAGCTCGACGATGACAAACTCTCGTAGCTCGATGACGGCTCGGAGAGCTTCATAGCTCGACCACGGAGCGCCATAGTTCGACGAGAGGCTTACTCCATAGTTTGACCAAATATTTCCATAGCTCGACGAGAGGCCTACTGCATAGCTCGACCGAATATATCCATGGCTCGATGACGATTCAAACCCTCGTAGCTCGACGACGGCATCGAAGAGCTTCATAGCTCGACCAAGGAGCGAGTAGCCATAGCTCTACAAAGATTCGAAGCTCTACCGAGAGTGGGAGGCCATCGCTCGATCAAGATCACATGGCCATAGCTCGACCAAAGTGTTGGTCGAGCTAGGGGGCTCCGAAAGTGTACAACACCCATTGGATCATCCCGTAATTCGTGCTCCAATGAAACCGACACTCGAGATTGCGCCACACCATCTCCATCGCTCCGCTCCCCTCTCCACCGCTTGATCTCCCTCAGTGCGCAAGCCAAGTACTGATGAGCGATCCAGATCGCTCCACATCACCTGCCCCTTCTGCTATCTTCTTAAATGCATCAGTGGACGAGCATGGAGCTGACGATGCCCTTGATATCACCACGTCACCCCTTCATCTAATCCTTCTCATCATGGCTGCTCAAGTGCCTCAGTGCGCGAGCCCAGCTATGATCAACGACCCTGAGCACTTTAAAAAGCATGACCAAGTTTGATTATTCATAAGAATCCCAAAAAATCATTTAAAAATTCGAAATACTAATTAAAAATTTCCAAAAATGATTATTTTGAGTCAGGAAAATAATTAAAATTTTTGAAAAAATTAAAAATTTGGATAATTAATTATAAAATTCAAAAAAGTGATTTAAAATTGGGAAATTTTATTTTAAAAATCCAGGAAAATATTCACCGTCTTTAGAAGACTCTAATATGTTAAAGGTATCTCCATTGCACCCTGAAAGGTAAGATTGTATTCCAGAATCCAAAATTAGGTGAACTACTTCCCAAAAGTCAAGAAAATTGTCTTTCGGGAGTGGGGGGCTTATGATAATGGTAAAATCGTAACAACTCAGGGTCGTACAATTTCAGCACAGATCCCAAAGCTTCTACAGGCAGATTAACCATAATGGGCCTCTTTAACATGTCCGGGTCTTCTCTAGACTCCTCTACAAGACATGAGCCGCTTTCAAGCCATTAAAAGTGACAGATTATGCCCACTAAGAGAGACCTAGTCCATAATGGTTGTTTGTCAAATCTCTTACCCTCAAATAGGAGAGCTTATCTCTTAAGGGGGAGATCCAAATAGAAGATATAGAATTCATATCAATCTAATGGATTCATATTGATCTCCTAGACTGTTTCTCATGCCTATAAACACCCTCCCCCTCCTCAGTCAGAAGGTAATTGGAAATTCCTATCTAAAACTCTCTTTTTCTATCTGGTTCTGACCTGAGCGTCGGAGGGTCTGCCGCCGGGCCACCCCCGGTGTTTCAGTCTTTTTGCAGGTCTAGCAGCTACGACATCAACAGTAGGATTCAGATCACGGTACTCAAACAATGATCCAGATCCACTCACAGAAGCTCTAACCACTTTTCCCGACAACTGTCAAAGGTCAGAACATTTGTAGTTTCCATCAAATATTAACTCACTAATTGTTTGCTCCCACACCAAAATAATCAGGAACATTATCAAATTATGGGAATGGCCGAAACTAACCCACATCCATTTTCTCTGATTGACCCATTCTTGTAACCCTTTTGTACGATATTCATGTTTTCATTTTCATCTCATGACCTTTTCTCTTGGCTAAGTCCTTCCCAATTTTGTTTTAGGCAATGACAACATTGTAAGTGTAGTCCTTTTATATACATTATGTGCAAAGTGCACCTAACCTAAATACATGATCAATAATCGTATATGAAAACATTTGTTGTGCATGTATTAGACATAGCAAAGTTGCATACCTTTGGCAAAGAGCAAGCCCTCTTTGGGCATTTCGTCGCAGTCCCTCTCTTTGCATTTAGATAACTAAGGTAGAAGGGGGGGGGGGGGGGAGCTGGGTGTGGAGCCTAGCATATCAGGGAGGGGGAGAGATGGCCAACATTGTATGAGAGGTCGAGAACAAGAAAGAAGGGGAGCAGAGAGCCAGAGAGAGTGGTCGATAGTTGTGGCTTTTTTTTTGCTAGACATAACTGTGTCTTTTGAATACGAGAGAGAGGCGGGAAACAAGGAGATGGGTTTGGACATTTCTAAGAGCATATATTGTGGTTCTCTAAAACCCTATTTTCTCCAAAATTTGGCTAAAAATACACTGTAGTGGTATGCTAAAATGCCAAAATTTGCAAATTTTCGAACAGCGCATCACCAAATATAACGACGCATTTGGAGATCTCCAAAATATAGTGTCCACTATTTTTTTAAATTTAATCAGACGGTACATATTGTTTCATCCGAAATGAAAACAATGAGGGACGGAACAGGAAGTTTCCTCATTGTTCTTGAAAGATCCCCTCCTCCTCCCAAACACCAAACACCACTCTCTTTCCTCCACATCACCCACACCCCACTTCTCAATGGCAAACTTGGAAATTTCTCCCACCTTATTTGCCAAATTTTGGCAATTCACCATTGCAGCAAAACTCCATTTTGCCATCTCCAAATTCGTCAAATCTTCATATTTGGAGATAACCACTACAAATGTTCTAAATGGGCATTATATTAGGGCTAGAAGTATTTATTCCAACAACATAATGGTTTCTACGTGGCCTTTTTTTTTTTCCCTTTTTTTTATAATATACCAAAAGCAGTCTAACCACATAATTTCATTACTAAGCAACTAATTAAGTCAAGTAAAAATTTTCAAAGGTTTCATCCAAGTACACCCACATAGTCATCTGAAAAAAGTTTTTTTTTCTTTTTTTTATATTAAAAATGAGGTCATAGCCACACACGCAAACTGAATGCATAGACTCTCACAATAATAAAAGGATGTTGCAAGCATGAACTGAATCCCCGACAACCTGTTCACTAGCTAAGATACTTTTTGATGTGGATAAAAATCCAGTCCATCTGAGCCGTTTGATCCCAATAGATCCTGTGATATCCAAAGATATGCCCATACTCCCTGTGGGTCATTGGCAGGCCCGCTTCCTCGATTCAGCCCACAGAAGAGGATCAACCCAGTCCATCAGAAGTCCCTCTCCCTACATATATATACTAATCCCCCTCTTAGTTCCAAGGTAATCAACCTTTTGTCTTTAAACCCTAATCTCCTTCTCCAGTCACTTACTTGACTGTTGAAGGACCTGTCGCTGAGAAAATAAAGCTTTTTGCAGATATCCAGCGGCCAACGATCAACAAAACCACCACCGGATCCACTTATCCCAAATACATATCAACCGTTCATCAGGTTCAGATCTGCAGGTGAGATCCATGTTTCTCATCCAACCAAAGTACTCATTATCTGTTGCTCCAACACCAGAAAATAACAACATCACATTTGCGCCGTTTGTGGGAAACTGATAGATCCAGCCTCTGACACAAATCCTTCTTAGTAGCCCTCTTCTTCCATGGTTCTTAAGCCAAGATGATACATACCACGGGGCATCATGCCAACCCCCCTCTTCCTCCTCTTCCTCGTCCATCCCGTAGTCATGTGGCCACTCAGGGTTAGCAACAACAGCAGGTCGAGTGCCCACATGGTCCAGCTCCGAGTGCCTCTTGCTCAGTCGCACGAAGGACCGAACACCCAACTGTTTCAGATCTCCACAATGTCATCAATAATAGATAGGACGAAGAGGACCTTCACCATTGCTTCAACCACTCTAGAAATGAGGTACCCTCAGACCATCCTTCGAGCAGAAGCTGTCACACCTCTCACGGTCGGAAGAAAGAGCGCAGTCGCTCCCTAAGATATCACTGACCCTGAAATGGCCACGGAGAAGGAGGGCACTTGACGAGGGCCAAATTCCAAGAGTTTCATAACGAAGTCCTCCAAATCCTCTGAGGTGGACCTTGGAGCGAATATTGCATGGATAATCCCTGTATTGAGGGAATCGAGAACGAGGAATCCTACGGGTCGACCCGATCTGAGGGACGGGAATACGCCGTCCTCAAGCAACTACAGGAGATGGAAGTTCACCTCTCCCAGATAGGGGAATGTGAGAAGTAGTCTAACATAGGGTACCGCCCGGTTCGGTCACCCTTATCCTCCTACATTCTTCGATACCGAGGAGTTTCAACCCTCTTGCATTTGAGACCTATAACAGAAAGTCGGATCCAACTGATCATATTGAGGGGTTCAAAACCCTTATGATGATTCACAGCACCTAGGATGCCCCCCTCTACCGTGCGTTCCCCGCCACGCTGCAGGGTTCTGCGCATGAGTGGTACTCCAAACTTGCCCCAAACTCGATCTTTTCTTTTACCAACTCGAGGAGAGCTTCCTCGCTCACTTCTTGACCAGCCGTGAGGCCGAGAAGACGAGTGCCTCCTTACTTGACCTAAAACAAAAGGATGGGGAGTTCCCTTGGGATTTTGTCCAGAGATTCACAGCTGAGTCTCGGTCCATATCCTCCCTCGACATAGGGGTCGTGGTAGCTGCCTTCAAACACAATGTTCACACAACCAATTGAAGACCTCCTTGGCTAAAAATCCACCATTGGATTTCCCCGATCTCCTTCTCCGGAGTGAGGAATATATCAGAGCTGAAGAGGTCTTGCATCCAGGGGGGCGGAAAGAATCCCCAGCCAAGGGGGAAATGAAGATGGACAACTTTGAGGCACCAAAGAAAGACCAGAAGGATACCTCCTGGTAGTGGTGCCCTCCTCGATTGCCCTGGTTTGAGAAGTTCACTCAGCTTAACGCAAGTGTCTCCGCCATCCTTATGGAGGTGGAGGAATATGGGTTGACTCGACACCCCCTTCAGTTGAACAACAATAATAAGAAGATGGACAAAAAGTTCTACTGCAGGTTCCATTGTGACCATGGCCATGAGACAGACAACTGCTAGGCGCTTAAAGACGAAATCGAGGCCTTCATCTGCAGAGGTTACCTGTCCAAATTCACTCATAGTGAACCAAGAACTTCGCCTCCTCCTCGCGGGACTAACAAGTGCCCGGAAATAGACTCCGAGTTCCAAGGCTCTGAGAGAATGGCCATCCTCCACTCTATACATGGAGGACTAATGGGGGGAGTCTCAAACTCCTCATGTAAAGCGTTTGTCTAGAATGTTAATTCAGTTCATAACTGCCCACCTCCCCGAGATGAAGGACTAACCTTTTCGTCCTCGGACGAAGACCTCGAGGGCGTTAGGATTCCCCATGGCGATGCCTTAGTCATCAGCCTCGGCTTTGCGAATCACGAGGTTCGGAGCATCCTTGTTGATAATGGACGTTGAGTTAAAATTCTGTTCCTCTCCGCCTTTGAGGGCTTCAAACTCTCTCGATAAAGGTTAAAGCCTGTGGGCTACACCCTTCACAGTTTCTCTGGTGTCCCAATCCAGATCGAAGGAATCATCACCTCATTACCCTGGATATGTAACACCCCATAAAATAAAAACATATTATTTTGAATTTTATTATTATCAATTTCATTTATTGGTTATTTTATTATTTTTCAATTGACTACTATGTTTGTACGTGCAATGCACGTGCATTACACTATACTGTAGTACTTGTATCATAAATTTATTGTTATTCTATTACTTACTTATTATAATCTTATTATTTATTTTTACTTATTTTTATATATTTTGTTTATTACTTTATATATTTATTGGCTAATATTGAATTTTAATTTGTTTTGGCTCTCAAGGCCCAGCCCAAACCCAAAAGTAGTGCAAGGCTTGACCGACCAATTGCTAAGGAGGTGAGTGAATGCTCGAATGAATTATTTTAAATTATTAAATGATATTTGTTGCCGCTAATTTTGGTGTGGGGGCAAACAGATAGTATTTGTGGATTCTTAGGGAAACTGAATAGTAAACCTGTATACCTGTTCCGTCGGGATCTGATCGTTGTGCCTGCCGTATACCTGCAAAACGTGCGAGACACCGGGGTTGTTTCCGGCGACGCACCCTCCGACGATCAAGTCAGTAATCAGAGAGATTATGAAAGAGCGCAAAGACTGGAGAAAGATTGATTACCTCTAAATGGAGATGGATGGGGGGTATTTATAGGCGTCTTAGGGAACAGATTAGGCATGTAATTCCTGTGTATAGATAAGGAATGTAATCCCTAATCCCCAGTGAAAGGATAGATATAAATCAGGGTTGTTGATTAATATTAATCAGGAACCCTAATTCTATCCTGATGGACTGGGTTTGTTGCGGGTTTGAAACCCGCACCCAGTTGAGGTGGATCCGTTCGCGGGTTAATGGTTCTGTGGGGAGGGGAACCAGTACCCGCTTTAGACCCGCTTGTAGGTGGAATTACTGTTTTACCCCTGGGCTTCAGGATTCGTGCCCTATTCGGACGGTCTCGATTAAACCCCTATTTTTAGCCACATCACGAGCCCCCCACTCCTAAAGGCTGAGGATGATCAGCCTTTGAGGAGTAGTTTGACTGTTTTAGTGGCTAGTAGAGTTGTATCGGAGTCCGAATGGGGGACTTTGAATCTTGAAGTGGGTAGTAGGGTAACCATATGATGTTCTGAAGTCGTGTGGAGTTTTTATCTATTTTTTCGGGCTATTTATTTAATTTTGCGATGTGTTAACTAATCGTTCGGAGGGATTAACAGTACATTCTAGGTAATAATTGTTCGTTCAGGGGCTCGAAAATATCCCCCCGAATTTTTAATTATTTTCTAGAATTTTTGGCTAATTTTCCCGAATTTTTAGCAATTTTTCGTAATTTTTAAATAAATAAAACGATAAAAATCGATTTTTAAATACTAATTTATGACGTGGCGTGATCTGGACCCTCGATCATGACGGAGCGCAAATTTCTGAGTGATCAGACGGCTCCTGTTCCTCGGCTGGCTTTTTTGCCATATACGAGGGTCGGATCCTCGGCACTTCGGCTCGGAGGATCAGCGCCTCGGCTCGGACCCTCTGAGGTACGTGGCATCATCTGGGCCGTTCATCTTTGGCATGGATCCCCATATAACGTTATCTTGTCGTTTAGTGGACGTGGCAAGATCTGAGCCGTCCATCATGACGAGCGCGTTTTTTTACAAGATCCAACGACTAATATGGGTCGGCGAGTTTTTTCGCCATATACGAGGGTCGGTCCCTCGTCCTCTCGGCTCGGAGGATCAGTGCCTCGGGTCGGTGGACTCTTCCGCGGCGTAAGAGGATCGGTTCCTCGTCCTCTCGGCTCGGCAGACTCTTCCGCGGCGTGAGAGGATTGGTTCCTCGTCCTCACGGCTCGGCATATTCTTCCGCAGCATGAGAGGATCGGTTCCTCGTCCTCTCGGCTCGGCAAATACAGTTCGGAATAAGCCGAAGTACGTGGCATGATCCTGAGCGTCCTTTTCAGTGCGGATCCCGAAAAAGTACTATCTTGTCGTTTAGTGGACGTGGCAAGATCTGAACCATCCATCATGACGAGCGCGCTTTTCGACAAGATCCAACGGTTGATATGGGTCGGCGAGTTTTTTTGCCATATACGAGGGTCAGTCCCTCGTCCTCTCGGCTCGGAAGCTCGGTGCCGCTGGCCGGGGCATTGAGTTGGGTATTTCTTAAGATGTCTTTGACAGGTTGCTATCTTCCGAGCCCAGTCGCTCGGCTGCTCGGCCAAGCTGCTCGGTAGCTCGGTTAAGCAGGCCGGTGGCAGGTAGTTCGGAAGATGCACGTGGGCAGATCTGGTCTGTCTATCATGGCACGAATCACGAGGACAGGGTTCAGATTACGAGAAAACGTTATCTTGTCATTTTGTGGGCGTGGCGCAATCTGAACCGTCCATCGAATCCTGACACGAATTTTGGAGAGATCCGACGGTGATTTTGCCTCGGAAGGATTTTTCTCCATATACGAGGGTCGGTTCCTCGTCATCTCGGCTCGAAGTCTAAGTGGCGTTGGCCGAGGCGCTGAGTTGGATACTTTGGAGGTTGCCTCTCCTATCGGTTCCACTTTTCTGAGCCCAGTAGCCCGGCTGCTCGACTAAGCTGTCCGATAGCTCGGTTGAGCAGGCCGATGGCAGGCAGTTCGGAAGGTACGCATGGCCGGATCTGGTCCGTCTATCATGGCACGAATCACGAGGATGGAGTTCAGATCATGAGAAAACGTTATCTTGTCATTTTGTGGGCGTGGCGCAATCTGAACCGTCCATCGAATCCTGACACGAATTTTGGAGAGATCCGACGGTGATTTTGCCTCGGAAGGATTTTTCTCCATATACGAGGGTCGGTTCCTCGTCATCTCGGCTCGAAGTCTAAGTGGCGTTGGCCGAGGTATGGAGTTTAAGGGACTCAGTAGCTCGGTTGCCTAGCCAGGCTGTTCGATAGCTCGGCTTGGCAGACCGGTGGCCGAGTCGTGGACTTGGGTAATTTTTGAGGTTTTTGCTCTTCGAAACGTCGCAACTTTTCCGCTTGGCGCTTTGGCTTCTTAGTGGGCCTTTGAGGTTCCCAAGGAGGCCCACTATCCCTTGGGGTTATAAGTTTTCACTCCCCCACCCCCAAGCTCATTTCTTACTTTTCACTCCAAGATTTCACTTTTGTTTTCTAAGTTCTCTAAGTTCTCTGCTAGCGGCGACTCTTGCGCTAGGGTGGTGACGTTAGCTATCGCGTGGGCCAGGCAATTTCCGGCGAGCACATTCCAACCGTAAACGTCACTTCAAAGGTCAGTACACTTTGATTTAGCTTTTTCCTAGAGATGTCAAGAGTGAACTCGGGGAGTGGGGCCTCGTCTTCGGGCGATGATGGCGCCGAGGAGAGGAGAAGGGCGGAGGCGCGAAGGAAGGGAAAGCAGGTCGCCGAACCGTCGGCTACCGAGGCGAGGCAGGAGAAGAAGAAGAGGAGGGTGGCGACCCAATCCCCCGTGGTTGAGGTGATTGTGGAAAACCCGAAGCAAGCTCCCGAGATGGGACGATATCCCTCTGTTCTGTCCGGGCATTCGGGGGTCAGGCAATATGAGGGCGACCTTTTGGAGAAGGCGGTCTATGGAAAGTCAAAAATCCTCGAAGAACCTAACCCGGCCCTTCCCACCGAAGCTGACGAGCTCATTTCGTTGTTATCCGAGAGGGATCTCCTTCGGATCAGAAAGGGATTCGCCATCCCTCCGGAGTACAAGCTGATGATCCCCGGCCTCGGGATGCGAGCGAATTCCAAGCTGTCATCGTCGTATATGTGCATGTTCGACTTCGACTCCTTGAATGCCGGACTTCGTTTTCCGCTGCATCCTTTCGTCCTTCAGATCCTCAGCTGGTTCTGCCTTGCGCCGACCCAATTCATGCCGAACACATGGCGTCACGTGAATGCTTTCTTGCTTCAGTGCTACAAAGCTGAAGTAGAGCCAGACCTTACATTCTTCCGAGGCCTGTATTGGATAAACCGGATGCACAAGACGGAGTATCGGTACTACTTGGGGCCGAGGAAGGGTGTTAGGATCATAGAAAACCTGGACTCAATTAAGGGTTGGAAGGAGAAGTATTTTATATTAAGGGGTGAGGCGATACGGCACATTCCGACCCGCTGGAAAGTGGAGGTGCCAAAATTTGCGAGAGCCGACCCTGTACTGTCTGAGGCTGAGGAGGAGGTGGCGAGGAAGATCATGGCCCTTCCCTTGCTGAGTTGGAGGGAGTTGACAGAGGAGGTGCTGTTCGGGTCCGGCCTTAGCCCCATCGACCCGTGTATGCTCCTGACATCTCATTTATTTTCATTTTTCTCTCAAGTCTTTAGTTCGTCTTGCTGACTCATTTTTTGTTGTCCGATGCAGAGGCGATGAAGATTGATTTCAACGCTATGATGGCCGATAGGTCCAAGTTGGCCGGGGGCAGAAAGAGGAAGAGGGCGACCGCGGCTGCCTCGTCGACTCCGCAGCCCACGGTCGCCTCTACCACCACCCCGCCTCCTCCGGCAACTGAGGTGCCTTCGGAGGTGGCTGTTGTCGAGGAGCCCTCGGTCCCTGTGGCCCCGACCGTGATTGAGGGGGCCTTTGATGTAAATGCGGCGCTGGCGCTTGAGGCTCCGCCGTTGACTAAAGCGGCCGAGGAAATCCTGACCGAGCAGCACAAGCAGTTGTTTGTGCCGAACTGGCGGGTGAAGAATCACGACGGATTCCTCGGCAACTCGCAGATGTCGGTGCAGGTCGTCAAGCACTTGGCGACCCCGAAGGACAGAGCCGCGCTGAAGGCGGGGACGGTCGGCGACGACACCTATGAAGTGGCTCGGTCCCTCGTGTCGGTAAGTGTCTTTTTGCGAATTTCTTCAAGTTTGCTGCTCGGCTTGCATGTCGCTATGATCGTTGTCTTTGCAGGCCACCTGCCACTTCGGCCACCTTCTCGAGACGTTCGCCGCGCAGGAGAAGGAGCTGAAGGCCACCAGCGACAAGGACAGGGCGAAGAAGGTCAAGGCGGTTTGGCAGCTCGAGGCCGAGCAGCGGCGGGTCGAGGCCTTGGAAGTCCGGGTCGCCGATCTTGTGGCGGACTTGGAGAGAGTCAAGGGGCGACTTGATGCGGAGTCCGTCAAGGCCATGAAGGCTGCCGAGGAGCTGGCCGCGTTGGCGAAGTCCCTGGCCGACCTGAAGGCGGAGAAGGAGGTGCTGGCCGTGAAGATTAGGGCCGAGGTAGAGGCCGAGGTCGAGGCTGAGGCGAAGAAACACATGGCTGAGAACATGGAGAGGTCCTATAAGATGGCCCTCGACCACGTTCAGGATTGTGTCCCCGGCTTCGAGCGGGTCGGCTACAGACTGTGGCCTGGATCGCCCTCAGGCGGTGAGGAGGAAGGAGACGAAGGCGACAAGGTCGAAGGTGATGACGAGGAGGAGGAGGCCGAACCACCTGTTGCGAATGCCCAGGCCGAGGGGAGGATCGAGGGGCCACCTGGCGACGCGCCCGTGGTCGAAGCGGCGATGCAGGTGGACTCCTGATCCCCTCGCAAATTTTTTGTAGTTTTTGTTTTTTTTTTCTTTCAAACTGTGTAATGCCTTTTGCGGACTGGCCACCGCTTTTGATGATGAATGAAAAGTGTTGTGTTTTGATTTTGGAATTTTGGACTTCTGTCTAAGTGTTTGGTTCGGCCATATAGTACTTCAATGTTGTTCCTTTCTTATTTCAGATCGTCGAGCAGACTCTTATCAACCCGGCGGATCGGCGACGAGCCGAGCTATTTCAGCGGTCACGGGAGGATCGCCTCGAGGGCGAGGTTCATCTGACGAGGAGAATACTTCACAACTTAGAGATTAGGTATAGTGAGGTTTTGGTCGAGCTGCACCACCTGCGGATAGTCGAGGCCGAACTATCTGCGAAGGAGGAAGAGTTGGTCCGGGTTTCGGCCGAACGAGATGACTTCGCAAGGAAGGTAGAACAGCTGCAAAGGGTGATGGTCGATAAGAGTATCGAGGTGACCCATTTGCACCGCATTATATCTGACAGCGCCGAGTACCCCGGTTCGGCGAAATTTCCTCGATTCAAAGTAATTGTAAAGGATGACACGTTGAAGGACCAGATCGTCGAACTGGAGGAAGAGGTTTCTCGGCTCAAACCTCAGCCGGTGAGGGCCAACGTCCGGAGCACCTCGTGCACTCGCGAAGAGATTGAGCGAGGGATTACGTTCTATCAAGCCGCGAGCCGAACCCCCATTATAGGTAGGTCAGCAGCCGACGCCCAAAGTGGGGTAGCGGTGTCTTCGAGTGGTGCTTCGGTTGGAGCGACTGTCAGGGTTAGCGGCGAAGGGGCGTCTCGATTCGTCGGTCTAGAGATGAGCTCGGAGGTCAAAAAGCGTCGACCCAAGGTGTCGCTGAACCGGAGCGTCCCCCTTCCTTGGAGGCAGTAAACGGGTCGTGTCTTGTCCTCGGACTTCCGAACTGTGTTTTGTTGTAATGTTTTTGTGAATTTATCCGAGTCATATTAATAAAATTGGAGTTGATTTATCCGAACCGTCCTTTGCTGGCTTCTTATTGTACTGTAATTGTGCTAACTAGGGTAGGCTTGAAATGGACCGTGAGGTGAGTGTTCGCTTCGTCGAGCCTTTTGGCCTCGGAACTCACGCTTTAGCTGGGGTTCTGAATCTTGGTCGGCACCTTCCGGTGCGGCTCGGCACCGCGGCTGAGGTATAGGCCCTTGGCCGCTCGAACGTCGTTCTGAAAAGATGGGACCCGTTCCCTAACAGCATTTATGGTGCTCCGGGATCCGTGGGGGCGTTCCATCTTCCCAAGGGCATTGAGAGTAGCGCCCTTTAATAAATACGAGGTGCTTCAGCTCCCTAGGCGCGACTGTTGGACTCCCGAGGGTCATAATGACAGTCTCTTGGGGGAAGGCTATAAGTACCACACCCCCCATGTGGTTTTTGTCATTGCAGTCTTGAACTTTAGTGGCATCGATGGCGTCTGCCCTTGGGCGGATGCCAACCTTGAAAAATTTTGACCTCGTGAGGTTCGGATTGGTGGTCACCTTTCTGCCTTGTTCTTCTCCCGTTCCTGACGGTAACGATGTGGGTGTCAGGGGCGGGGGAGGACAAGGCAGAAGAGTTGGCGACAGTGGTCCGGACCCGAGGGAAAGGCTCTTCAGGAGGACAGGTCGCCGTTCTTCAACCGTGATCTTCTCCCGATTCTGACGGCTCCGATGTGGGGGTCAGGATCGGGGGAGATCACGGTAGAAGAGGTGGTGACCGAAGTCCAGAACCGAGGGAAAGGTCGCTTTGGGAGGATGGGTGGTCGCTCTTCCACCATGATCTTCTCCGGACTCTGATGGCTCCGATGTGGGTGTCAGGGTCCGGGGAGATCACGGTGGATGAGGTGATGACCAAAGTCCAAAACCGAGGGGAAGGCCTCCTAAATCTTGACTCAAACTCTTTCGGGGCTCGACTGGACACTGGCTCGGCACGGGTCAGCCGCGCTTTCGTGGCTCGGTAACCGGAGTGGCTTTCGCCGAAGAACGGTTTTGATTGCCGTTCGCTCGGTATTTGGGGCCGAGCGAACTGAGGTGATCAGAGCCGTTGGATGGTGGCACGAATCTTGAGGCGGGTCTAGTTCCCAAGAAAACGTTATCTTGTCATTTTGTGGACACGTGGCTGAATCAGATCCGTTCATCACACTCTAGCACACATTTTGAGACGATCGGACGGTGGTTTCGCCTCGGGGGGTTTTTTCGCCATATATGAGGGTCGGTACCTCGTCCGCTCGGCTCGGTGGTCGTGGGGGCAGTTCGGAATGGCCATCTTCCTCCGGCCCGCTTATGGAAGAGCCGGTGAAGTAAAGTCGAGCCATAGGACCCCGACCATCTTTAGGTTAGTTCGAGGGTTGTGGGAGCAATTCCGAATGGCGAACTACTTCTTGCTCGCTTAGGAACTAACTTGCGAAGTAGAATCGAGCCAAGTGTTGGACTCCGAACCATTCAACGGCTGTGGGAGCAATTCCGAACGGCGATCTACTTCTGGCTCGCCTATGGGCGAGCCGGGGAAGTAAAGTCGAGCCGAGTGTTGGACTCCGAACCATCGTTAGATTAGTTTAAGGGTTGTGGGAGAAGTTCCGAATGGCGAACTACTTCTAGCTCGCTTAGGAGCGAACTTGCGAAGTAGAATTGAACCAAGTGTTGGACTCCGAACCATTCAACGGCTGTGGGAGCAATTCCGAACGGCGATCTACTTCTGGCTCGCCTATGGGCGAGCCGGGGAAGTAAAGTCGAGCCGAGTGTTGGACTCCGAACCATCGTTAGATTAGTTCAAGGGTTGTGGGAGCAGTTCCGAATGGCGAACTACTTCTAGCTCGCTTAGGAGCGAACTTGCGAAGTAGAATCGAACCAAGTGTTGGACTCCAAACCATTCAACGGCTGTGGGAGCAATTCCGAACGGCGATCTACTTCTGGCTCGCCTATGGGCGAGCCGGGAAAGTAAAGTCGAGCCGAGTGTTGGACTCCGAACCATCGTTAGATTAGTTCAAGGGTTGTGGGAGCAGTTCTGAATGGCGAACTACTTCTGGCTCGCCTATGGACGAGCCGGGGAAGCAAAGTCGAGCCGAGTGTTGGACTCCGAACCAACGTTAGATTGAAGAGTTAAAAGCAGAGATGTAATAATAGCAAAAATATGAAAAAACTTTATTTATTAATATCCAATGATCGGCCGCTTCTAAAGTTGCTAGCCGTTATTACAAGGAAAAATTAAAGAAAATTACTGCAAGTAACAGGAAAGGAACGGTTCGTTATCTCGAATTACTTAGAGAAGCGTTGTTGCTCTCTCTTGGTATTTTAAGAGATGGTCGGCATTCCAAGTCTTGGGAATCTCCCTGCCTTCGAGATCTTCTAGTCTGTATGTGCCGGGGCAGATTTCTTTGGTAATCTTGTAAGGTCCCTCCCAGTTCGGGGCCAATTTGCTTTTCTGACCAGGGAACGAGATGGCCAACTTTCGGAGGACCAGGTCCCCTTCCTTGAGGTCCGTTGGGCGGACTCTTTTTTTGTATGCTAGCTCGATCCTTCTTCGGTAAGTTTGCTGGCGTATGGCAGATCTCTCTCGGATTTCGTCTATCAGATCTAGGTTTGCTCTGAGCTCCCTGGCGTTCTGCTCTTCTTCATAAGCTATCAGACGAGGGGAAGGTAACCCGACTTCTAGGGGGATGATTGCCTCGGACACGTAGGTGAGATTGAATGGGCTCTCGCTTGTTGGGGTCCGCTTGGTGGTGCGGTAATTCTAGAGCACGTTGGGCAGCTGGTCGACCCACAAGCCTTTGGAACACTTGTCTAACCTCTTCTTAAGGCCGGAGAGGATCTGTCGGTTGGCATTTTCGGCCTAGCCATTTGACTGAGGATGGGAGACGGAGGAGAACCGGTGTTGTACGGCGAGGTCTTCACATAAAGCTCGGAAGGCAGCCCCCGTGAATTGGGTTCTGTTGTCCGTAATTAGGACCCTGGGGATGCCGAACAGGCAGACCACGCTCTTCCATAAGAATTGAACGACCTTGTTTTCGGTGATCGTGGCCAGTGGTTCGGCCTCTATCCATTTCGAGAAATAGTCGACTGCCACGACTAGGAACTTAAACTGTCCGGGGGCTGGCAGAAACGGCCCTAATAAATCCATCCCTAACATTGCGAAAGGGATCGGACTTGATAGGGAAGCGAGTGGTGCTTGTGGAAGGCATCGGATGTCGGAGTACTTTTGACAGGAGCCGCATTGCCGAACGTGTCGTTCGGCGTCCCGTAGGAGAGTGGGCCAGAAATACCCATAGTTCAACACTTTGCGCGCAAGGGCTCTGGAGCCAGAATGGGCCCCGCCGATGCCCTCATGAAGCTCTTGCAGGGCGTAGTTGGCTTGCCCGGGGGAGAGGCACCTCAGGTAGGGCCGACCGTCCACCTGGGTGAAGGAGCATTTGTACAGGATGCCTCCGATTAGTGTGTAATGCTCGGCTCAGGTTCTAATTCTTCGAGCTTCCTTGGGATCCTCGGGGAGGAGTCCGTCCCTCAGGAATTCGACGAGGGGTTTCATCCAATCGTCTTTGAGGAGGACAGGCAGTGTTTCTACTGAGTCCAGTGTATCGTCCTCAATGCTCGGCTTTAGGAGGACTTCTATTAACACGGTCTGCTCGAGACCTTGAAGGGAAGAGGAGGCTAATTTGGATAGGGCGTCGGCCTGAGCATTCTCTTCTCGGGGGATCCTTTGGATGAGGGCCTCTTCAAATAGCGCCATGAGGCTCTTGACTTTGGCTAAGTATTTAACCATTCTGTCATCACGTGCTTCATACTCACCGAGGACCTGATTGACGACTAGCTGGGAGTCGCTAAAGATCCGCAGGCGTTGTGCCCCAGCATTTCGTGCCATTCCAAGGCCGGCTATGAGCGCCTCGTATTCAGCTTCGTTGTTCGAGGCTTTGAAGTTTATACGGAGGGAGTATTGGAGGATGAAGTCATCTGGGCCTGCCAGGATGACCCCTACCCCGCTTCCCTCATTGCAAGAGGATCCGTCAACATAAACCGACCAGACGGGTGGTCCCTTCACTGCTTGGCTGGACTCAGGGATAGTACTCTCAACTATGAATTCGGCTAGTGCCTGAGCCTTGATCGCGGTCCGAGGCTGATAAGTTATATCATGTTGGCTCAGCTCGATCGACCATTTCATAAGGCAACCCGAAGTCTCGGGTTTGTGAAGAACCTGTTTCAGCGGCTGGTCGGTAAGAATGACCACCGAATGGGACTGAAAGTACGGGCGAAGCTTTCTCGCGGCCATTACCAGGGCGTAGGCCATTTTCTCTATCTTCGGGTACCGGAGCTCGGCGTCCCGAAGCACTTTGCTGACATAGTAGATGGGTTTTTGAGCCCGGTCTTCTTCCCTCACTAGGACTGCACTGAGGGTCTGCTCGGAGGCTGCCAGGTATAGGTAGAGGGGTTCGCCAGGGATCGGTTTGCTGAGGAGAGGGGGATTGACGAGGTAAGCCTTGAGCTGGTCAAAGGACTCCTGTTGCTGCTGCCCCCATTCGAATCCTTTAGCCCCCCTGAGGGCCTTGAAGAAGGGGAGGCATTTTTCCCCGGACTTTGAGAGGAAGCGCCCAATGGCGGCGAGGCGGCCTGTTAATCTCTGAACTTCTTTAACATTTCTAGGAGGGGCCATGTCCAATATGGCCTTGATCTTCTCCGGGTTTGCTTCAATTCCTCGCTGGCTAACCATGAAGCCGAGGAACTTCCCTGATGAGACGCCGAATGCACACTTGTTCGGGTTGAGTCTCATATTGTGCTTTCTCAAAATGCCAAACGCCTCTTGGAGGTCGGTCACATGATCGACGCCTCGGATGCTTTTCACAAGCATGTCGTCAACATACACCTCCATGTTCCGGCCGATCTGAGCCTGTAAAACCTTGTTGACGAGGCGTTGATATGTTGCCCCTGCATTCTTTAGGCCGAATGGCATGACTCTGTAGCAATAGAGGCCTTGGTCGGTCACAAACGAAGTCTTCGGGATATCCGGAGGAAACATCCGGATCTGATTGTAGCCTGAAAAGGCGTCCATGAAGCTGAGGAGCTCATGTCCCGAAGTTGCATCGATCAGGGTGTCAATGCTCGGAAGAGGGAATGGATCCTTGGGGCAAGCTTTATTGAGGTCGGTGAAATCAATGCAAATCCTCCAAGTCCCATTGGACTTCTTCACCATTACTACATTTGATAACCACTCCGGATAGTTCACTTCCTGTATGAACCGGGCCTTCTAGAGCTTGTCTACCTCCTCTTTAATAGCGAGCTGACGCTCCGGGGCGAACTTGCGCCTCTTCTGCTGAACCGGTTTGGACCTCGGATCAATGCTTAGGTGGTGGACTAAGAGCTCTTCGGAGATACCGGGCATATCTGCAGCTGACCAAGCGAAGAGGTCTTAGTTCTTTCGAATGCATTGTACAATGTCGGAGTGTAGGGCGGACGGGAGGGTCTTGCTGACAAAGAACTTGCGGGCTGGCTCCTGCTCAGAGAAGAGCACTTCCTCCAATTCGTCCACCGGCTCGGACGTTGGTCGAGCAGCATCTTGGGGGATTTCCAGAGTTTCCAAGGAGAGGACGGGTCCGAGGGTAGAGGTCATATAGCACTTGCGGGCCTGCTCCTGATTGCCCCTTACTTCCCCTACTCCGGCCCGAGTGGGAAATTTCATTTTGAGATGGTAGGCAGAAGGGACAGCTTCAAGCGCGGCCAGGCCGGGCCGACCCAAAATGACATTGTAGTCTGCTGGGACATCTACGACCATGAAGTCCATCGACTCCGTTCGGGTAGTAGGAGTTTTTCTAGCGGTTACGTCGAGGGTAATTACCCCTTCAATAGTCACTGGCACTCCCGTGAACCCATGGAGCGTGTATCCGGCGGGCTTCAGTCTATCTCGGGAGAGCTTTAGGCCTTTGAAAGCGGCGAGAAAGAGGATGTTTACAGAGTTGCCATTATCCACAAGTATCCTTTCCACTTTAAAGTTTGCCATGTGGAGGCTAATGACGAGTGCGTCACAATGTGGGGTGCGAATTCCTTCAAGATCTTCGTCGGAGAATGTGACGGGTACTCCGAGGCCTTTGGGAGGAGGGGTGGTTCGGACCGAGTTGACTTCTCTTATAAATGCCTTCCGAGAGGAGTTCGAGGAGCCCCCCATTGGGCCCCCATGAATGAGGTGGAGGACTCGCTCTTCCTCAAAGTCTGGCATCTCTTGGAGTTCCGGACGCTTGTTAGCCCCCCGAGGCTGGGGAGGAAGTTCGGCTCGGTCCTTTCTTACAAACCTGGTCAGCTGCCCCCTCTGGATAAGGGCTTCTATCTCGTTCTTTAGGGCGCGACAATCGTTGGTGTCATGCCCGTGGTCCCGGTGATAACGGCACCATTTTTCTTTGTCCCTCCTCTTGGCGGGAGTATTCATCCTCGGAGCAGGAGGTATTATCCCTTCCTTTTCGACTTCCATGAGAATGGTTGAGACATTAGTGGTGAGGGGAGTGAACTTCTCGAATCTCGGGGGAGGTCGGCACTGGCCGGCGTTATCCTTCTGGAGCTTCTTAGCTCCTTCCTCTTCTGTTCCCTTTCTCTTAAACCCGAAGGAAGACCCCTCCCAGTTGGGTCGCTGCTCGGCCTCTTCGGCCCGGATATACTTTTCACTGCGAAGGAGGAGGTCGGAAAAGTTCTGTGGAGGCTTCTTGGCAAGGGAGGAGCGGAGGTTGAAATTGAGGACATTAGATTGAAATGCTGCCGCAGCGACCGACTGGTCGAGGGATGCTATGGACCTGGCTTCTGCTGTGAACCTCTTCACGTAGTCTCTCAATTTCTCTCCCTTCTTCTGGTGGAGGTGCAATAGTGAGATGCTGGTCTTCTCAGCTCTATGGCTGCTTACGAAATGGGTGACGAAAAGGGTCCCGAACTGCTCAAAGGAGAATATTGAGGAGGGGGCAAGGCGAGAGTACCATACTCGAGCTGGGCCCTTAAGAGTTGCGGGGAAGGTTTTGCAGAGGAGGGCATCGGAAGCTTGATGGAGGAGCATCAACGTCTTAAAGCTCTCGATGTGATCAACGGGGTCGGTCTCCCCGGTGTAGGTCTCGAACTGGGGAGGTTTGAAGCCGAACGGCACAAGTGAATCCGCTATGGTTCGGGAGAAAGGGGGTCGGTTAGGACGTAGGGTCCTCCCCCTAAGCTCCTCTTCTCGGTTTATCTGACCCAGGCGCCTCTCTACTTCATGAAGACGGCGGTACATGGTGTCGTCTCTTCGACGGTAATCAGCCGAGCCTCTAGACTAGTCTTCGTACGAGGGAGAGCGAGGGCTGCGGCGACGGTAACTTCGGGAGCGACGAGGACTTGGGGTGCGTCGGGAGTTGCTAGGAGCAGGACGAGGAGATGGGGACCGTCGGCGAGGGCTTCGGACCGGAGGAGGAGAGGGTGATCATCGGCGAGGACTTCGGACTGGAGGAGGAGAAGGGGCCTTCGGCTCATTGGGGTTCCGACGGAGGTTGAGAGCTTGTAGGACGGTCGCTTGGAACTGTTGGAACTCGGCACGTGTGATGGGTGCCTCATTGTTCCTGGGCTGTTGCCGACTTGCAGGGGAGTGTGGCCTTCTTCTGTAGTGCTCGGGGGACTCTTTCCGACCCCTTCGGTTAGGGGACCTCCTATACTCCTGGTGGCGAGGGTACCGCTCGTCCGGACGGTGTTGGCGGGAGGTTCCCTCTCGGGCCCGATTCTCATCCAGATGGCGGCGAAGGTCATCATCTTTCTGGCGGTTGGGGGCGGTATTATGGCGACCAGAGGCTCGGGGATGATGGGAGGCCATAGAGTCCGTAGAGGCGTTGTGGATGGAGACGTGTTCTTGGTGAAGAGGCTGCTTTTAAGGGTTAGGACCCTTTGGGGGTGGCTGATTTGGAGGAGGAAGGTCCTGTTGGAGCGGGTCTTCCGCTGGAGGAGGAAGTTGCCCCTGCTGTTGGGTAGGTTGGATGGGAACTTCTTGCTGCTGATCGGGGTTGGGTCCTCTGTTGGACCCTCTTGATCTGACCTGGGAGGCATGGCTGGAGAAGATCTGTTCACCGGGAAGAGGAGAGGTTTCTATTCGTTAGTTTCCCACAGACGGCGCCAATCTGTTGCCGCTAATTTTGGTGTGGGGGCAAACAGATAGTATTTGTGGATTCTTAGGGAAACTGAATAGTAAACCTGTATACCTGTTCCGTCGGGATCTGATCGTTGCGCCTGCCGTATACCTGCAAAAAGTGCGAGACACCGGGGTTGTTCCCGGCGACGCACCCTCCGACGATCAAGTCAGTAATCAGAGAGATTATGAAAGAGCACAAAGACTGGAGAAAGATTGATTACCTCTAAATGGAGATGGATGGGGGGTATTTATAGGCGTCTTAGGGAATAGATTAGGCATGTAATTCCTGTGTATAGATAAGGAATGTAATCCCTAATCCCTAGTGAAAGGATAGATATGAATCAGGGTCGTTGATTAATATTAATCAGGAACCCTAATTCTATCCTGCTGGACTGGGTTTGTTGCGGGTTTGAAACCCGCACCCAGTTGAGGTGGATCCGTTCGCGGGTTAATGGTTCTGTGGGGAGGGGAACCAGTACCCGCTTTAGACCCGCTTGTAGGTGGAATTACTGTTTTACCCCTGGGCTTCAGGATTCGTGCCCTATTCGGACGGTCTCGATTAAACCCCTATTTTTAGCCACATCAATATTAAATTGAAGGATTCAATTAATTCTTTTATTTTCCTTAACTATTGTTTTTGTAGGTGCAAAACACGTGCAATATTATGAAAACTTAAATTCTTAAAATTTTATTATCAATAATTATTTTCCCTCATTAATTTGAAATATTTTCATTTTTAAAATTTATTTGAATAAATGGAATTATTTTTGGAATTTATATTGACCAAATTGATTTTTTAATGAAAGAATTGATCTTAGGCCATAATAAAGCCCAAAATTTTGGATTAAAATATTTTTAATCTTATTTGGGGCCCGCCAAGGGTAGGAGCAATCATAGGATAAGAATATATATTTTATTTGATTGATCTAGATAGGAAAGAAATTAATTTGATTTGTATGAATAAATTAATTTGCAAATTATGGATTCTTGAGGACTTTTATGCAAAATTACCTTAAAAAAAAACCCAAATTTGAGCTCGGCCAATTTGGGAGCTTGTGGGGATGAGTTTGAATATTTTATTTGGCTAAGGAAATCAATTAGTTGTATGCATAATTAGATAATTGGAAGGGCCTATGTGCAAAATTCCTCTTGCTGTTTTTGTTTTGGGTGGCTTTGTGATTGGAGATTTTTGCTCTTGGAGGAGAAGGAATTCTTAATTTTTCTCTAAAATCATCTACTGGAGGTGGGTGATTTTCCTTCTCTCTTGTATGTTTTTTGTTCATGGGTGAGTATATGACATGCTAGGAGTTTGTTGGGAATCTATGAAAAATATATATATTATGTATGTGTTGTTTTACCATGAGATAATAGTAGGGATTTTTGCTAAATAAAAGATTGATGCTATGAGGAATAATTAAAAAAAATTTAAATCTTTGCATGTGATAATCTAAATTATTTGTTCTTGATGTGTGTTGAGATTATAGCATGAAAGATCCTGTTTTTAATCCATGGAATTGAATAATAGAACATATACATCCTTGATAAATTGTTATGATGAATACTAGATGGTATTATTTAGTTTTATGAACTGAAAATCAATTTTGATATGAGTTGAACAAAAAAAAAATTTTGAATTTTGAATGATATATGCTATTAGGGTAAGAAAGATTGAATTTTTATCCTAAAGAAACGATTGTTTGATCATGCATATTATTATAATCGATTAGAACTTTCATCGATCTAAAAATCTATGTTTGTTTGAGAGAAAGATGGGATCTTGAACATGAATTTACTGTTATGCTTGACGTTATGTGTGGGATTTAAATTATTTTTTCTATTATTTAATATTACATTGGGAGTGTACTGTTTTTAAAAACAGAATCATATTACTTTCAGATTTTAGATAAAAGAAAGTTCCCATAACTTGTTGAAGATAAACCTTTAAATTAATTTGTTTGAGTCCAGATTTTTATGGTGCTGAATTTAAATTAATTTTTCCAGAATTTAAAATTACATTGGGAGTGTACTATTTTGAAGAACAGAATCATATAACTTTCAGATTTTGGATAAAAGATAGTTCCCAGAACTTGTTGAATTTAAATCCTTTAAATTAATTTTGTTTGAGTGCATAATTTATGGTGAGTTCTTTGATATGTGCTGGATTTAAATTAATTTTTCCAGAGTTTAATATTAATTTGGAGTATACAGTTTTGAAGAACAAAATCATATAACTTTCATATTTGAGAAAGAATGGATTTGTGTATAATTTGTTGGAGTGGAAATGTTATTTATATAACTCGATGCTTTAAAGGATGAAATTTTGATTATTGAACTAAGCGTGGTTCTAAATTCAAGTGGGGGTTGATATGAGAGACCCTCAACGAGAAATGTGGATATGTTGTTTGTGTGACTCTAGAGGTTGAGTAGAACCCAAGTTACTGGCAGTATAAAATTTTGATTTGGAAATTAGCCAGTGGAGGTTAATATTCTTGTTTGGTTGAGTTATGTCCGGTAGGGTGAGCTAGCTATAGGATTTGGTGATTAACTATAATTAAACCTAAGGACATGCACTAGATGGAGATGTGACGAAGTAAGAGAAATCATGGGTAGGGGACCTCATATGATTTGCGGTGGGAGATTGCTCAAGAATTATCTGGGTGTGAAGAAGGTATCCAAAATCACTTGTTGTGTGAGATTTATCTTCAAAATTATCGGGATCGAAGCAACGCTCATGGATTGTTTGTGTGATGAGGTACCATATGACTTGCAGTGTGATTTTCATCTCCAGAATTATCAGGGTGTGAGGAAGGTATCCAAAATCACTTGTGGTGGGAGAATGATTCTCAAGAATTACCGGTGCGTGGGCCAGATACTCACAGAATATCTAAATCTTACATTAGTCACTAGTGTAGATTTGACATAACGAGGGATTGAACCCAATAACGAGGTGAACGCTAAGGGCTTGCCCTCTGACCTAAGATGTATGGGCGGCGTAGAATCCGAACAAGTATGCATTAGTCGAGCATTGTTTGCATTTGTTTTATGTCATTGTTTTATGCATTCTTTTTACTTTTGTTTCTTGGCATACACTCATACACCTATACTAGATTCACTTCGCTGTTTTTATTTATCCTCATTGTTTTTTAAATTTTGCATCAAGTTTGTGGTTGTGATACTTTGGAAGATCACTGCTTTAATCAGCATTGCGTCAGTAATAATTAACTGGCATATAGATTTGCAGGACTCTTGATAATGAATAGCATGGATTCACGTTGAGCTATGGAAAATAACGAAGACTGCAGTTTGAATTTTTGTAACTAGTTGTAATTAATGTGGAATATTTCCCCTCTGTATTGTAAAGAATGATGTTGTAAAAACATTTTAAATTTTCCCTGTATTTTGTATCGTGTTTAAGATTACATTGAAGTAAAGATTCTAGATGAGTCACATATTTCTTATGATCGCTACAGGATGTTACCGCGGGAAAATCCCCGACCACCCGAACCGAGCCTATGGATTTCATGGTGGTTGACGTCAAGGCAACTTATAACGCTATCCTCGGGCACCCCGGCCTCACCTATCTCTAAGTAGTACCCTTGGCCTACCATATGAGGATGAAATTCCCTACTAAAGCTAGGGTCGGGGTCATCAAGGGTAATCAAGAGGCCTCCCGAGCTTGCTATACAGCCACAGTGGGGGGCTTGGTCCTCCCTTTCGATGCAGTTGAACTCCCCTGTGATAGGAGTTTAATAAGCTTTGAGCCAGTTGATGAGTTGGAGGAGGTCCCTTTCTCCGAATATGATAAGGCCAAATGGTTCCAAGTGAGTAAGGCCATCCCTCCTAACCTCAAAGAAAATGTCATCAACTGTGTCCGACGGAACATGGACTTATTTTCTGGTACAACAAAGGCGTCAAAAATTCGCCCCCGAGAGGCAGCAATCCTCTTTGCCCGCTTCATCCCAGAAGTCAACTACCTTGAGTGGTTGGCGAACATTGTGATGGTGAAAAATTCCAACATCAAATAGACGATATGCATCAACTTGACAAATCTCAAGAGGGCCTGCCTAAAAGATCCCTTCCCACTTCCGAGCATTGATGCCCTGATCGATGCGACGTCCGACCACGAGCTCCTTACCTTCATGTACGCCTTCTCGGGGTACAATCAGATTCGGATGTTTCCTCTGGTCATGTCACGCCTCACTTTCCAGAATACTGGAACACGAGCACATAACAAAGGCCCAGTGAATGATAAGAACCTCATCCATAGCTGTAACATATTAACTCAACAATATACAAGAAACACAACCACGCAAGAAAGAATAGCCACATAAACGATGAATAAACTCTAAAATAATCATCAAATAAATTCACCAAATAATATCCTACATCTGGAAGAAAGTAAACTTCGGGTCATACAAGCCCGAAATACAAAGTACGATAAAACTGATAAAATAAACAAACAAAATGAATAACTATAGCAGTCTAATGGTTCAGCTCCATTCATCAAAAAATTTGCTCACCAAGTCCTTTGGTCAAATTTCCTTCCGGTACCTGCAAACTCACCAACTAGAGGTGGGAAAAAACTGTCCGTTAGAGCAAGTTACGGACATCAAGTAGTGAAAACACAGAACCAAGGAACATGATATATCAAGAAATAATGAACTAGATCAAAGTCAAGTGTCAATAACAAAGGATGATAATAAAACTCAAGGTCTAGAATTAATGATTTAATAAACAATGAATGTAATCAATGATTCAAGGTCAATAACAATAATCATGATCAAGAAAGCAAATGTCAATCTTAGGTTTACTAGTCTTTTAATTATACTATCTAATGCACGTGATACTATGTCCCATACCACATGTTCGGTGCATGCAAACAGTGATTGTTTAGATTATAATGGTGAACTCTACAGATCATGTACTCGGCATGATAACAATAACGAGAATCCACAATCCATGACAATAACGAGAATTTATCCACAATCCATAACCATAAACAAGCAAGAACGAGGGGCCCATTCCAAGTACAGTCTTCGGTTGTTCACTACTAAGTCGACCCTTAATACCCCCGTTTGTCAATATTTTATTACACACAAATGTGGACATGCAATGGGTAAAAAAGTTTCGAAGTTATGTCAAAGAAATGGCAAGGCTATGCAATTCATGGTATAACTAGTTCTATCCACTAGATGCAAAATGAAAAATGGATATATAAGCAAAACACAAAGCACACATTCTGGACATCAAGACGTTGTTGTACAAAAATCACTTTCCCGTTGCTACAGGAAAGCAAATTAGGTTCCGTCAGAGATTCTGGAAAGTAGACACTCTGCCGATTCAAATGCATATTTACATGGCTTAAAATATATACAGAAACTAGGTGAATAATCTTATTCTTTACTGATTACATGTTCAGATAAGTATGTTAGGGTCAAAATTCTTGTATATAAAAATAGATTGTCAAATAATTTAAAAATCTTACAAAATTCATATCTTAATTCCTAAAAATGTTTAGTAATAATAAAATTAATCCCACATGTTATTTCTTATAATTAATCTACTGTTTAATTTATTAGACATGGTAATGCATTTTCAAACCGCAATTTGGAATTTAGACATCACTATACGAGAATATCTTGCAATCTGTAGGTCAGATTGGAAAATCGTCAGATGATCTGGATTCCAGACACACAGGAATATAACACTTACTGAATAAGTTTTAAATGATATCATCTATAGTTAGGTCAAAATTTTGGTTCTTTACTGAACTAGTGTTCTAACAGCATCCTAGAGACATGATATTTATAAAAGGTCTGGAAAATTATCAAATAATCTTATAAAAATAATAATGTGACTCCGAGTCGTTTCTAGTAACAACATATAAAATTTAAAGTTCAACTTCTACTGTTAACATTTTATTTTAATAGAAAATCATGTGGGTGTAACATTAGACAGAAATTTGGAAATTGAAAAAAATAGCAGTGCTAAAAATATGATATCTTTTAGTTCAAAAATTGGAATCTAGTTCTGTAAAAAGTCCTAAAAAATACATTCAACAAGCTACAGATGATGTTTACAAAGTTATATTAAATTATGACAGAAACTAGATCAAAAACTCAAAGCAACACGGAGAAAACAGCAGACTAGAAAGCAGATTTTTATAAAATACAACAAAGTAAATAAGCAAGCATATAATTTCAAGCAATAATTAACAGGAAATCGTACTCAATCTTTAGGGTGAAATTCTACTATTGGGGAGACAAATTATTATAAACATATCATGATCATCACATTCAAACGGAAAGCATTCAATCATCAATGTCTATATACATGTTTCTAATCTAAGCATTCGTGTTGTGTATCCATGTGACAATATACAACAGGCTTGCGTTTGAGTCAAGGGAATGATACGAAAAGAGGACTACTACTTGGTTTCGCCGATGAATCCGTAATAGTCTCTTTGAAGGGTATCAAACAAATAACATATGATAAATGAAAGAGAAGCTACTTCCGGATATCAAAGAGAATTCTTGAACAAAAAAAAACTAGTTCAACAGAAATTTGCCTTAAAGATGACGACTTTGAAAGCGAAAGAATAACGAGACAAGAATCCCTACGACAATAATACACGTGCAACTACGTACGGGAAGCACACTTGTGAAACACAGCAATAGCAACACGTGCAACCCATAAACAGCAAGCACAGTAAGAGGCACAACAACAATCGCAAGGCTACAACGGCAACGACAACACGCGCACAACGACGGTGACTTCTGCTTGACACTGTGATGGACGAAGGAAGCGACCGGGGGTGCGACTGCGATGCTCGGGGATGGTGGCGATGGGCTACCGGGTGAGCAGCTATCGATGGGGCAAAAACTGTTGCGGTAATGGTGGTTGCTATGGTGGTGGAGCGCAGTCAGAGGTGCAGTGAGGTGGTCGCAGTAGCTGTCGATGGAGAGTAGCGGGGTGGAAGGAGCAGGGGCTTGGTGGCGCTCGACGGTAATGGCGGAAAGGAGAGGAGGTGACGGCAATGGGGCAATGGTTGGCGGTTGTCAACAGGGTGATGGAAGTGACGGCGATGGAGAGGTCACAGCGGTGGTGGCTGATGGTGGAGGAAAGAGCAACAGGAAGGCGACGAAGGGGAGCAGCAATGGTGAATGACGGTGGGGTAAGAAGGCAAGGCGTCGATGGGGCTGTTGATAAGGAGGAGAGGTGATAGGGGATGGGTTCGAAAGCAGGGGCTTGGAGTTGGTCGGTGGCACGCGCAGCAATGGCGGGAGCCAGGTGGTGGAGCAATTATTGGCGGGGAGCTTCTGAGGGAATGAGGGGGAGCAACAGGGTGTTGGTCGCCGGTGAAGCTTCGACTGCGAAGACAGGAGTTGGGGTTTGATCGAGTGGTGGTGGGTTTCGGTTGGAAAAGAAGAAGAGGAAGAAGGAGATAGGGGGACACGGCTAAAGATTATAATTAGGAAGAAATTAGGTTAATTAATATATATAGGGGATTAGGATGTTGGGTTAATGGGTTATAGGGTTAGGATCCAATAAGAATGGGTTTGGATTTAAAATTAAATAAATAAGAATGGAATATTGGGTTAACGGGTTTGGGTTTAGGATTGTATGATATATATATGAGTAAAAGAGATATGAGCAACTTGCTCATTTAGTAAATAAGCAATTGATGATGTGGCATGCATGTGATACATTGGACAACTAACCACTTTTAGAATTTTCCAATCACATGCATACCACCTCATCAATTGCTCATTTACAAAATGAGCAAGTTGCTCATACCCCTTTTTCCCTATATATATATATATATATATATATATATATATATATATATAGGAATGCTCCATTGAAAACGGGTCTAGTTTTCACGGGTTGGAAAACACCAATCTGAGTCGTTGGATCGCTCATGATCGTGATCAGCGGCTCAGATCAAGCTCCCTATAACCCGTTTCAATTGATCAGCGGAGGGTTATTTTGAGAATTTCATCCCAAATAACTCTTTGCTGAACAGATTCTAAAAAAAAATGATATAACCTAGGCCGTTGTTTGGAACAACGGCCTTATTTTAAATTTTTATAACCTAGGCCGTTGTTGGGAACAACGGCCTAGGTTATAAAATTTCAATAAAATTTTATAGCCTAGGCCGTTGTTCCAAACAACGGCCTAGGTTATAAAAATTTAGAACAAGGCCGTTGTTCCAAACAACGACCTATAACTCAAAATTTTATAACCTAGGCTGTTGTTCCAAACAACGGCCTAGATTATATTCGTTTTATCAGAGCGAATCAAGCGAAAAGTTATTTGGGACGAAATTCCCAAAATAACCCTCCGCCACTTAAGTGATATAGGGTGATGGGCGGAGGCGATCTGAGCAGCTGATCACGATCAAAACTGATCCAACGGCTCAGATTGGTGTTTTCCAACCCGTGAAAACAAACCCGTTTTCAATGAGAGAGAGAGAGAGAGAGAGAGAGAGTAAGTCTATTAAGAGCTGGGAAGCTGAGATTCTTAACGAGAGCTGAGATTCTCAGCCGTTCGATTGCGATCCGATGGTCAAGATTTGATCCGGCTATCAATTGATATGTTGAAGGGCAAAATAGTCATTTCTCAGCTTTTTTTTTCTCTTCAGCTACTCCCTCATCTCTCCCGTGCAGCTCAGCTCTCCCTCATCTCTCCCGTTCTCTCCCTCTCTTCTTTCTTTCCTGAAGCCCTCTTCGACCATCGAAACCCCCTTCGACCTTCAAAAACCCCTACTACCTCGTCCCTCTCTCCCCCTTTGAGCTTCAAAACCCTAGATGGCTTCGAAATCCCTCATCTCTCCCGTTCTCTCCCTCTCTTGTTTCTTTCCTGAAGCCCTCTTCGACCTTCGACCATCAAAACCCCCCTTCGACCTCCGAAATCCCCCTTCGACCTTCGAAAACCCCTACTACCTCGTCCCTCTCTCCCCCTTCGAGCTTCGAAACCCTATATGGCTTCGAAATCCCCTGAAGCCTCCGCCCTTCGAAATCCCCTAGACGTCAATTCCCGATGCCCCCGACCTTCGAAACCTTAAACGATCTCCATCTCCATCTCTAACGTGGATTGTGGTAAAATTTCAATATTAATTTAGGGTTCTTCATGCATGATGTTGATTTAATTAATTTTGGATTGATTTAATTAACTTCGTAATTTCTTTTTGTCTTTTTAGTATTCTTGTCTTCTTTTTTGTCAAGTTGATAACAAAATGTTCTATTATAGGTGGAGAGTAAATTTGAGGATGATACTTCCGATATACCAATTGCAGACAATGAGGATGATACTTCCGATAATATGAATTGAGGGAAGTATTCTGGTAAAGATGAACTCATTAATATTTTAGTGATTGAATAATTTCTGAAACTAGGCAATGATGAACTTTATTATTCTATAGTAGTCTACTAGTATGTTATATTCATGTGATTGTGAGTTTGCTTCCTCGTTGGATAACTTGGATTCTAGTTTTACAAGTGATGATGAGATGGATTATGTTTCTGAAGCTGCACACTATGAATCATTTATTTAATGATTTGTAGGAGTGACTAGTGATGAATTAATCCTATCTGAGCTTTATTTTTCCTCGTTGGTTATAAGTGATGATGAGATGGATTATGTTTCTGAAGTTGCACACTATGAATTAATGATTAATGGGAGCGAGTCTATTATGTGATGGTGAGCTGAGATTCTTATCCTCGAGTTGAGATTCATAGCCGTTCGATTGCGATTCGATGGTCAAGATTTGATCCGACCATCAATTGATATGTTGAAGGGCAAAATAGTCATTTCGCAGCTTCTTTCATTCTCAGATTCATATATATATACTGACTCATATAGAGTTAGTCTAGTAAGAGATGGACTTATTTACAGCTTGTAGCTATTTAGTTGAAAATTTCAGAACCTGAGATGATGTGGATTTGGGTGTTTCGGTTGTGTTTGATTACTTGAAATTATGAAACTTGTTGGTAGCCGAGCTCCGAGAAGAGGGGTTTGGTGTTTGTTCTGAAGTTTGGGTTTTGGTGGGTTTTGAGTATGGTGGAAACTGCTTATCGAGGTTGGAGAGATCGGAACAATATTTATAAACTGGAAAGAAGGGTTTAGGATGTTTTTTAAAACTATTTGAAACTCGACTTTCATGGTTGCAAGTGGTTTCGATGGTTCTTATGTACCCAAACATAGCTTATATCTAAAACAATGCTTTTAAATTTGTAGAAACTATCTTTTATTGTGTGTGTTGGTATAGGTGATGATGACAATCACTACTTTGATTTAAACTTGATTTATTAGTAGGCAGTGATGAAAAGTTTATACATGATTTTGTTTATTCATGATTTCTCGGCAATTGGTATACAGAATTTTTTGATACTTCATGTTCAGTTTCTGTTTGTTCTGAGCTTACACAATTTTATACTTCATGCTCTGTTTATGTTTGTTCTGAGCTGGGCCTTCACAATTTGATACTTCATGCTCTGTTTCTGTTTGATTGGAGCTTACACAATTTGAACATCGTCATCAGTTTCTGTCATCCTGAGCTGAGCTTACACAATTTGATACTTCATGTTCAATTTCTCTTGGTTGAATTGTTTGGTCTGGTGTCAATCATGTTTTAGTGTGTTGGTCATGTATGGATTGTAATGGAAGTGATGGAAGTTGAAAGTTATAACTGGTATGTGGTCACAAATGTGTTTTTAACACATTGGTTTGTGACACTGATATTGCTGTTGCTGCTGCTTCGAAACAGTTTATGATTATGATCTAAATGTTCTCTTGTTCTGAGCCTACTATAATTGTTGAATGATATTTTGTGTTCTGAGCCGACTATATTTTTTAAATATTTTGTCTTTTCCAGGCTAAATGAGCTATGTTTAATTTTGATTTCAGGTTGATTTCAGCATGAAGTGCTTCTTGGAGCTATTGACTACTCGACAACTCGACAGCAGTTGATATTTGGAGCAAAAAAATTTGTATTTTTGTTGACACTATACAAAAAACTGTATATTTGGAGCAAAAAAAGTTGTATACTTTCAGTATTTGTAAAGTTTTTGATGTCCCTGTGCGTTATTGAATATTGTATTACTTTGTAAAGTTTTTGTTAAGTTTCAGTTTTTTGTAAAGTTTCAGATGTCAAGAACATTGTATTACCTTGCAATTCTATGATGATCGAAATTCTTCCATATATTTAGTTCATTATTGTTTTGGTGTCATGCAATGGTATGATGTATACTCAATGTGTAAGCTGAAAATGTGTCAGTTCAAACTGTGTAAGCTCATAACAACGGGAACTGTACATGAACTATCAAATTGTGTCAGCTCGGAACAAACAGAAACTGAACATGAAGTATCAAATTTTGTAAGCTCACCTTAGAACAGCAGAAACTTAACATGAAGCATCAAATTGTGTAAGCTCAAGACGAACAGAATGTGAACATGAAGTTTCAAATTTTGTAACCACACCTCAAAACCGCACAAATAGAGAATGAAGTATCAAATTTTGTAATCTCAGAACAAACAGAAACAGAGTATGAAGTAATAAATTTTGTAAGCTCAGAAAAACCAGAAACTGAGCATGAAGTATCAAAATTTGTTAGCTCAGAACAAACAGAAATAGATAATGAAGTATCAAATTTTGTAAGCTCATAACAAACAGAAAAAGAGCATGAAGTGTCAAAGTTTGTAAGCTCAGAACTAACACAAACAGAGCATGAAGTATCAAATTTTGTAAGCTCAGAACAAACACAAACAGAACATGTAGTGTCAAATTTTGTAAGCTCAGAACAAACACAAACAGAGCATGTAGTGTCAAATTTTGTAAGCTCAGAACAAACAGAAACAGAGCATGAAGTGTGAAATTTTGTAAGCTCAGAGATAACACAAACAGAGCATGAAGTATCAAATTTTGTAAGCTCATAACAAACACAAACAGAGCATGTAGTATCAAATTTGGTAAACTCTGAACAAACAGAAACACAGCATGATATCAAATTTTGTTAACTTAGAACAAACAGAAAATGAAAATGAAGCATCAAATTGTGTATGCACAGCTGAGAACAGCAGAAACTTAACATGGAGTATCGAATTGTGTACGCTCAAAACAAACAGAAGCTGGACATGAAGTTTCAAATTTTGTAACCACAAACTAGTTGGAGAGTGTTCTGAAGATTATAGAAAACAAATAAATACACAATTGTAACCACAAACTAGTTGTATCTTTCAATTTCCACTATTTTCATTACAATCCATACATGACCAAAACACTAAAGAATTCCATTTGTCGGAGAGTGTTCTGAAGGTATCTCCGGTTCTCCGCTAATGACCTTCTTGTTCTTCCTCTTGAATTCATGCACAAAGTGATTCATCAAATAAAAAAAATGCAAGTACATATGTAGTATGTTCCTGGAGAGTGTATGTTCAACATGGTGAAGCTGGTAATTTAAATTGACAGGAAATCATGGAATTTTGTATAGATAGGGCATCATCAAGTAAAAAATTTCAGCAAAAAAACTTGTAGGCTCATAACAAGTATAACAAAAACAGAAAACAGTAGACTCAGATGCAAAAATCATGCAGGCTCAGAATAACACCACCATAAACTACACATGAACCTCAAAATTTGTAAGCTCAGTACAAGTGCATTTGAAAATGAAGTTGAAAATGGGTAAGCTCAGAACAACTTTTATTGAACAAAAGGGTGAAGTATCAAATAATTTCAGCTCCCCAGCTCAAAACAAACACAAACTGGACATGAAGTTAAACACCATCCATTAAAATTGTGTAAGCTCAGAACAAACAGAAACTGAACATGAAGTATCAAAAAAAAACTGTATACCAATTGCCGAGAAATCATGAATAAACAAAATCATGCATAAATTTTTCATCACTGCCTACTAATAAATCAAGTTTAAATCAAATTAGTGATTGTCATCATCGCCTATACCAACACACAGAACAAAAGGCTGTTTCTACAAATTTAAAAGCATTGTTTTAGATACAAGCTATGTTTGGGTACATTAGAACCATCAAAACCACTTGCAACCATGAAACTCGAGTTTCAAATAGTTTTAAAAAACATCCTAAACCCTTCTTTCCAGTTTGTAAATATTGTTCCGATCTCTCCAACCTCGATAAGCAGTTTCCACCATACTCAAAACCCACCAAAACCCAAACTTCACAACAAACACCAAACCCCTCTTCTCGGAGCTCGGCTTCCAACAAGTTTCATAATTTCAAGTAATCAAACACAACCGTAACACCCAAATCCACATCATCTCAGGTTCTGAATTTTTCAACTAAATAGCTACAAGCCGTAAATAAGCCCATCTCTTACTAGACTAACTCTATATGAGTCAGTATATATATATGAATCTGAGAAAGAAAGAAGCTGCGAAATGACTATTTTGCCCTTCAACATATCAGTTGATGGTCGGATCAAATCTTGACCATCGAATCGCAATCGAACGGCTGTGAACCTCAACTCGAGGATAAGAATCTCAGCTCACCATCACATAATAGACTCGCTCCCATTAATTATTAATTCATAGTGTGCAACTTCAGAAACATAATCCATCTCATCATCACTCATAACCAACGAGGAAAAATAAAGCTCAGATAGGATTAATTCATCACTAGTCACTCCTACAAATAATTAAATAAATGATTCATAGTGTGCAACTTCAGAAACATAATCCATCTCATCATCACTTGTAAAACTAGAATCCAAGTTATCCAACGAGGAAGCAAACTCACAATCACATGAATATAACAGACTAGTAGACTACTTTAGCATAATAAAGTTCATCATTGCCTAGTTTCAGAAATTATTCAATCACTAAAATATGAATGAGTTCATCTTTACCAGAATACTTCCCTCAATTCATATTATCGGAAGTATCATCCTCATTATTGGCAATTGGTATATCGAAAGTATCATCCTCAAATTTACTCTCCACCTATAATAGAACATTTTGTTATCAACTTGACAAAAAAGAAGACAAGAATACTAAAAAGACAAAAAGAAATTACGAAGTTAATTAAATCAACCCAAAATTAATTAAATCAACATCATGCATGAAGAACCCTAAATTAATATTGAAATTTTACCTCAATCCACGTTAGAGATGGAGATGGAGATCGTTTAGGGTTTCGAAGGTCGGGGGCATTGGGAATCGGCATCTAGGGGATTTTGAAGGGCGGAGGTTTCAGGGGATTTCGAAGCCATACAGGGTTTCGAAGCTCGAAGGGGGAGAGAGGGACGAGGTAGTAAGGGTTTTCGAAGGTCGAAGGGGGATTTCGAAGGTCAAAGGGCGGTTTCGATGGTCGAAGGTCGAAGAGGGCTTCAGGAAAGAGAGAAGAGAGGGAGAGAATGGGAGAGATGAGGGATTTCAAAGCCATCTAGGGTTTCGAAGCTCGAAGGGGGAGAGAGGGACGAGGTAGTAGGGGTTTTCGAAGGTCGAAGGGGGATTTTGGAGGTCGAAGGGGGGTTTCGATGGTCGAAGGTCGAAGAGGGCTTCAGGAAAGAAAGAAGAGAGGGAGAGAACGGGAGAGATGAGGGAGAGCTGAGCTGAACGGGAGAGATGAAGGAGTAGCTAAAGAGAAAGAAAGAAGCTGAGAAATGACTATTTTGCCCTTCAACATATCAACTGATAGCCAGATCAAATCTTGACCATCGGATCGCAATCGAACGGCTGAGAATCTCAGCTCCCGTTAAGAATCTCAGCTTCCCAGCTCTTAATAGACTTACTCTCTCTCTCTCTCTCTCTCTCTCTCTCTCTATATATATATATATATATATATATATATATATATATATATATATATATATATATATTAAATCAAATAATGAAATACATATAGAATGGAGTATGTTTAGGCTTTACTCAATATTAAAATAATCTAGTGAGATATATATATATATATATATTAAATCAAATAATGAAATACATATAGAATGGAGTATGTTTAGGCTTTACTCAATATTAAAATAATCTAGTGAGACAACAAATAAAATCATAGAATTTAATAGGATTTTTATGCATTAAATCAAAATACTAATTAGTAAAAAGATAAAATGAAGTATAACTTGGGTTTGCGTTTAAAAATAATAATAAATCCAAATCGTCTGTAAATTGGTTTAAAATTGAACCAAGGGTTAACTTAATGAGCTTCATATAAATAAATAATAATAATAAAAGATAGATTAAAAATCTATGGGCTTCCACAAATAAACAATCAAAGAAATAATAATAATAATAATAATAACAATAATAATAATAATAATTATTATTATTATTATTATTATTATTATTATTATAAGATCATATAACAAAATAGGGTTTGTATTACAATATAGAAATTATTTGAAAATAACTATAAGTACAATTAATGAATAGAAATGAATTTTAACAGGAGATCCAAAATAAATTTAAGACAAAATGAATTCAGGATAATGGAAAATTTTATAAACAATCCAAACACAGAAAATACATAGAAAAAATATGTATATGTGATAACGGGGGTTACAATCCTACCCACCTTACAAAAAGAATTTCGTCCTCGAAATTCATTCCGGCGAAACGTAGGACATAGCAAAGGCAAACTTATGAAATAACAAAACAAAGAATTCGGGAGAAAGAAATGAAGTGGTGGCAACACAAGAATTAGAAAGGACATAGATAGGAATGGAGTGATCTAGAATGATGTTAAATAATGAATGATGCATGATGATGAATGAAATGTAAGAATAAGGAAGTAAACGATGAAAAGAAGGAGAAGTAATATGAGAATCTTGGGACCTGTGGGTTATGGGCCCACCATGCTTCCGCTGCGCAGCTCTGATCGGGGAGACTTCGTCATCAGCATCCATTAACTCTAGCAGTCTGCTTCATGGCTCACCATATCCTTGACACGTCCAAACGGCATCTCTATAGCAAGAAGTTCAAACTCCTGGTGACTTGGGATTTTAAACACTTCCTAGGATCCTGGGACTCTGCCTGTACACCTTAGAGGAAAAAACGACACTTCCTCTTCTGATGATGTTCCAAGCTGTTGACATATCGTTGTAGATCGAGTGAGGCCGATCGACGAACCAAAAAGAAATAAAAAGAAAGGATAGCACCAGAGTCAAAAGAACATGGGTATGGGAAGAATGAAGTTATGCCCAATAAGGAATCAATGAATGTGGAAGAATAAGAAATGAAGGAACTGAATATGAAGGGGGTCAAAAAGTAGAAACGAATAAGATTAGTATCCAGATTATATGTTGGTTATTACATATTCATGTGATCAACATGGTGCACACGTTTTTGAGTTAATCCGGCTAAAGCCGAAACATGGATAACATGCTAGCCAATACTGACTAACACATCGGCCAAAACCAGGCTTTGATACCACTCAAAACCTTTCATGCTCCGCTTTCCAGAATATGGGAATACGAGCACGTAACAAAGGCCCAGTGAATGATAAGAACATCATCCATAGCTATAACAGATTAACTCAACAATATACAAAAAACACAACCATGCAAGAAAGAATAACCACATAAATGATGAATAAACTCCAAAATAATCATGAAATAAATTCACCAAATAATATCCAACATCTGGGAGAAAGTAAACTTCGAGTCATACAAGCCCAGAATACAAAGTATGATAAAAGTGATAAAATAAACAAATAAAATGAATAACTATAGCAGTTTAATGGTTCAGCTCCATTCTTCAGAAAGTTTATTCACCAAGTCCTTGAGTCAAATTTCCATTCGGTACCTGCAAACTCATCAACTAGAGGTGGGGAGAAATAGTCCGTGTCAATAGTGGAAACAACAAATAGTGGAAACAAAGAAGCAAGGAACATGGTATATCAAGAAATAATGAACTAGATCAAAGTCAAGTGTCAATAAAAAGGATGATAATAAAACTCAAGGACTAGAATTAATGATGTAATAAACAATGAATGTAATCAATGATTCAAGGTCAATAACAATAATTATGATCAAGAAAGAAAATGTCAATCCTAGTTTTACTAGTCTTTTAATTATACTATCTAATGCACGTGATACTGTGTCCCATACCACATGTTCGGTGCATGCAAACAACAATTGTTTAGACTATAGTGGTGAACTCTACAGATCATGTACTCGGCACGATAACAATAACGAGAATCCACAATCCATGACAATAACGAGAATTTATCCACAATCCATAACCATAAACAAGCAAGAACGAGGGGCCCATTCCAAGTACAGTCTTCGGTTGTTCACTACTAAGTCGACCCTTAATACCCCCGTTTGTCAATATTTTATTACACACAAATGTGGACATGCAATGGGTAAAAAAGTTTCGAAGTTATGTCAAAGAAATGGCAAGGCTATGCAATTCATGGTATAACTAGTTCTATCCACTAGATGCAAAATGAAAAATGGATATATAAGCAAAACACAAAGCACACATTCTGGACATCAAGACGTTGTTGTACAAAAATCACTTTCCCGTTGCTACAGGAAAGCAAATTAGGTTCCGTCAGAGATTCTGGAAAGTAGACACTCTGCCGATTCAAATGCATATTTACATGGCTTAAAATATATACAGAAACTAGGTGAATAATCTTATTCTTTACTGATTACATGTTCAGATAAGTATGTTAGGGTCAAAATTCTTGTATATAAAAATAGATTGTCAAATAATTTAAAAATCTTACAAAATTCATATCTTAATTCCTAAAAATGTTTAGTAATAATAAAATTAATCCCACATGTTATTTCTTATAATTAATCTACTGTTTAATTTATTAGACATGGTAATGCATTTTCAAACCGCAATTTGGAATTTAGACATCACTATACGAGAATATCTTGCAATCTGTAGGTCAGATTGGAAAATCGTCAGATGATCTGGATTCCAGACACACAGGAATATAACACTTACTGAATAAGTTTTAAATGATATCATCTATAGTTAGGTCAAAATTCTGGTTCTTTACTGAAAGAATATCTTGTAAAAAAGTTTCTAAGTTATGTCAAAGAAATGGCAAGGCTATGCAATGCATGGTATAACTAGTTCTATCCTCTAGATGCAAAATGAAACATGGATATATAAGCAAAACACAAAGCACACATTCTGGACAGCAAGACGTTGTTGTACAAAAATCAACTTTTCCGTTGCTACAGGAAAGAAAATCAGGTTCCGTCAGAGATTCTGGAAAGTACACTCTCTACCGGTTAAAATACAAATTTACATGACATATAATATATAGAGAAACTAGGCGAATAATCTCATTCTTTACTGATTACATGTTCAGGCAGCATGTTAAGGTCAAAATTTTTGTATATAAAAATAGATTGTAAAATCATTTAAAAATATTTTTAAAATTATATTTTTATTCCTAACAATGTTTAGTAACAACACAATTAATCCCAGATTTTATTTCTTACAATTAATCTACTGTTTTAATTTATTAGACATGGTAATGCATTTTCAAACTGGATTCTGAATTCAGACGTCACTGTACGAAAATATTAATATCTTCCAATTTGTAGGTCGGATTACAAAATTATCAGATAAACAGGATTCCAGACACACAGGACTATAACTCTTATTTAATATGTTTTAAATGATATTATCTGTAGTTAGGTCAAAATTCTGGTTCTTTACTGAACTAGTATTCTAACAGCAACCTAGTCATGTTTTCAAATATATAAAAGGTCTGGAAAATTATTAAATAATCTTATAAGAATAATAATGTGACCCCTAGTCATGTCTAGAAACAACATATAAAATTTCAAGTTCAATTTCTACTGTTAACATTTTATTTTAACAGAAAATCACGTCGGTGTACCTTTAGACAGAAATCTGGAAATTGAAAACATAGTAGTGCTAAAATATGATATCTTTCTGTTCATAAATCGGAATCTTGTTCAGTAAAAAGTTCTATAAAGTAGATTCAAAAAACTATAGATGAGGTTTACAAAGTTATATTAAATTATGAAAGAAACTAGGTCAAAAACTCAAAGCAACACGGAGCAAACAGCAGACCAGCTAGCAGATTTTTATTAAAAGACATCAAAATCAATAAACAAGGATATAATTTCAAACAATAATTAACAGAAAATCGTACTCAATCTTTAGGGTGAAATTCTACTATTGCGGAGACAAATTATTATCAACATATCATGATCATCACATTCAAACGAAAAGCATTCAATCATCAATGTCTATATGCATGTTGTAATCGAAGCATTCGTGTCATGTATGCATGTGAAAATATACAACAGGCCTGGGTTTGAATCAGGAAATGGCACGAAAAGAGGACTATTACTTGGTTTCGCCAATGAATCCGTAATAGTCTCTTTAAAGGGTACCAAACAAATAAAATATGAAAAACGAAAGAGGAACTACTTGCGGAGATCAAAGAGAATTCTTGAACAAGAAAATAAAACTAGTTCAAGAGAAACTTGCCTTAAAGATGACCACTCTGAAAGCGAAATAATAACGGGATGAGAATCCGGACAGAAACATTACATGTGCTACTACGTACGGGAAGAACACACATGCAACAAGCAATAGAAACACGTGCTACCCACAAACAACAAGCACAGTAAGAGGCACAACAACAACCGCAAGGCGACAGCGGCTACAGTGGCAACGGCAACGGCAACACGCGTACAATGACGGTGACTTCGATGGCTGCGACCGGGGGTGCGACCGCGATGCTCGAGGATGGTGGTGATCGGCTGCATGGGCGAGCAGCTGTCGATGAGGCGACAATTGTTGTGGTAATGGTGGTTGCTGCGGTGGTGGAGCATAGTCGGAGGTGTAGTAAGGTGGTCACAACGGCTGTCAATGGAGAGCATAATCGGAGGTGTAGTGAGGTGGTCGCAGTGGCTGTCAATGGAGAGCTGCGGTGTTGAGGGAGCAGGGGCTTGGTGGCGCTTAGTGCTAATGGCGACAAGGAGAGAAGGCGACGACAATGGGGCGATGGTCGGCGGTTGTCAACAGGGTGACAAAGGTGACGGCGATGGAGAAATTGCAGCAGTGGTGGTTGATGGCAGAGCAAAGGGCGGTTGGAAGGCAACAAAGGGGAGCAGCAATTGTGAACAACGGTTGGGTGAGAAGGCATGGCGTCGACGGGGCTGTTGATGAAGAGGAGAGGTGATAGGGTGGTCGCGGTGGAGGATGGAGGTCGTAGGGGATGGGTTCGAAGGTAGAGGCATAGAGTTGGTTGGCGCGCGCAACAATGGCAGGAGGCAGGCAGTGGAGCAATGAGTGGCTGGAAGCTTCAGAGGGATGGAGGGGGAGTGACGGGGAGCTAGGTTGTCGGTGAAGCTTCGACTGTGAAGACGGGGGTTAGGGTTTGATCAGGTGGTGGTGGGTTTCGGTTGGAAAAAAGAGGAAGAAGGAGATAGGGGAGGCGGCTGAAGATTATAATTTAGAAGGAATTAGGTTAATTAATATATATAGGGGATTAGGATGTTGGGTTAATGGGTTATAGGGTTAGGATCCAATAAGAATGGGTTTGGGTTTAAAATTAAATAAATAAGAATGGAATATATATATATATATATATATATATATATATATATATATATATATATATATATATATATATATTAAATCAAATAATGAAATACATATAGAATGGAGTATGTTTGTGCTTCAGTCAATAATAAACTAATCTAGTAAGACAACAAATAAAATCATAGAATTGAATAGGATTTTTATACAGTAAATCAAAATACTAATTAGTAATAGGATAAAATGAAGTATAATTTGGGTTTGCATTTAAAAAAAAAAAAAAAATCCAAAATCGTATGTAAAGTGGTTTAAAGTAATTATTTATTCATAATTTCAAACTCAATCATAATTGTCATGCAATTAATGTAATTATAGTATGTAATAACTCCATGTGTGATTACCCCTTCTCACTACTACAAACAAAGTAGCAAAATAGAGTTTATATATATATATATATATATATATATATATATATATATATATATATATATATATATACTTTTGGTCTCTTCTCTAATTTGTCACTTGCCTTTTGATGCGAATGCAAACATTTGTGATAAATTCACCAGGTTACTCAACAAGTCACAGACTTAGAGCGCTTTGCATACTCATATTTCAAGTTGCCGTTTGACATAAAAGTAAACATTTGTGATGAATACCCCTAGTTACTAAGCAACTCAAAACATTGGAGTAGATTGACTTTATTCAAATTTTTTTTTTTCATTATTACTCTATTTACTTAAACTCTGTTTAGGACTAGATCAAAGGGGATAATCACAAGAAAAAACATCACATTTTTCTTTTATGTATAATCGCATGACTCATACAATTTTGTATGGAATTGTGAAACTCAATAATCCTAAAGTAAATAAGTATGCTTACTCTTGCATTATATGCAACTGTCTATCCCAAAAAAATTATTTCAATGCTTATCACAATAAAGAACTCAAAAGTGTAATGGGGAGCCCAATTAAAATTCTTTTTATTTTGTTTTTCTTTTCAAAAATAAATAATAAATTTGTAAACCTTCCCCCCAAACTTGAATATCACATTGTCCTCAATGGGAAAGGAAAAAGAAAAACAAAAAGAATGCAAAAAAGTTCAGAATTTCTCCCCTGATTCGTCTTAAAATTTCTGCACGCGCGGCGTTCAGTATTTTTGCGATATCTAGAGCTGTAGATGTCCAAATGAGATGATTTTTTTTTGCTGGAAAGCTAAGACAATTGTCTATAATTTCTCTTTAAATCATTTTTCCAGATTATGACTCTATACTGCTCAAAAACAGCCATCAATGCAGTTGTAGAAAACAGCTCCGACCGGTGACTTCAAAATTTAAGCAATCCTACAAAATAAAATCAAAAATTATAATTATCTATATAATAAATTACAAAGAAAGCTATCAAGTGGCTCACAATCAATCTCCTCAAAATCAAAGGCCCATATCAAACCTTACAAAACATATTTTTCCTCCAAAATTTCAAACCCCAAAATCAAATTTTTTCCCCCTAAAAAAACTCATTACTTTATTACTATCTCTTTCTTCTCTCTTTACTTTTTCATATTTCTCTCTTTCTCTCTCTATCTCTATGTCTCTCTCCCATTCTTTTTTTTATTTACTTAAAAATTTAGATTTTAAGATTTCGGTTTTGTAAGTTGTCAGAATTTTTATGTTTTTCTTATTGTACATGTTATATTGAAAATAGCAAATATCTTTTTCACACTTAAAGTTCTAAGAAGTTAGATTTTATACCCTCATTTATAATTATTTTTAATATATACTAATGGAAACATAGACTTTTATTTATCACTAATTATTTTCATACTATTCAAAATTGAGCTACATAATTATTGTTTTGCTGTTTACATGTATCGTTTCGAAGACGTGCCGTAGGCACGTGCCCACGGGCAAATCTAGTAATAAACTAAAAATGAAAAGAAAATATAAATTCAGTAAAAGAAAACAAGAGTTGCCTCCTAAGAAGCGCTAAGTTTTAAGTCTTCAGCCAGACTTGGAGGTGAGATGGTTATGTGACGCCAAGATCCAACAACATCAAAACATCTTTTCTAATTTTTCTCTTCAGGTGTGGATCAGGTTCAAGCTCTAGTTTGAGTCGTTTCTTGCTTGATGATGACGTCTTTGATATCCCCACCTTTTTAAATTTATGCTGAAAAAATGAATAAATAGAGGGTGCAGCATCCAAATATATAACATGTTCAAAAATATTTTCTTTTTCAATTTCAAAAGTTGTTGAATTTGTCGGACATACTTCGATTAGCAACTTTTCAATTTCAACACTATGTTTCTTGCCCACAATTAAATCAATTTTACTTACTTGAAAAGATGACTGTTCTTCAGGAGGAAACTTTATGGAATTAAAAACATTAAAAGTTACTTACTCATGCTGCGTTTGTTCCTCCACAATTGGTTCGTACTGTTCTTCCTTTTCAACCACATTTTGTTCGTCATTTTCTTTTTGTGGTTGCTCAATTGTCCTCCCGCTGGTTAGTATTATTGCTTTGACATCTTCCGTGGGGTTGACAACTGTGTTGCTTGGTAATGTTCCTGCAATTCTTTCGTTAATAGTATTTGAAATTTGACTAATTTGTACCTCAAGATTGTGAATGGAAGCCGTATTATTTTGTATTGCCAAATATGTCTTTTGTATGTATTGCTCTGTCTTCTGCATGTAGTGCATAAACATATCTTCAAGTGTTGCTTCTTTTCTGGTTGTGGAAAATTTTGAGGTGGCCTAATCACTCCTTGATTGTTGTTCCATGGACAATTGGTGTGGTTTCTCCATCCTGAATTGTATGTGTTTGCATAATAATTATTTTGCATTTGAAAGTTTGACACAAACTTTTCACGTTCGGCATTTGATGGAGCAAAAGGGTTTCCCACTTGGCAATCTGCACTTGAGTGATTTCCTGCACAAAGATCACAAATCATATTAGATTGAATTGCATTAAAATTTGTATTACCTAATTGTTTAGGTAAAATATCAATTTGTGCAGTTAAAGTAGAAATAGGATCAAGTTCAAAAACTCCAGCCACTTTTGTTGGCATTGTTCTCTCTGAAGACCACTGGTAATGATTTGATGCCATCTCCTCAAAAAGATCATAGGCTGCTTTGTAGGTTTTGTTCATAAGTGCACCACCAGCTGTTGCATCAACCATAGATCGATTTGTAACTCCCAAACCATTATAGAATATTTGCACTTATAGCCATTTTGGTAGTTCATGATGAGGACACTTTCTCAATAACTCTTTGTACCTCTCCCATGCACCATACAAAGACTCAGTCTCAAATTGTATAAATGTGACAATATCATTCCTTAGTTTTGCTGTCTTTGCTGGCAAAAAATACTTAGCCAAAATTTTTTGTGCAAGTCCCTCCCAAGTAGTAATACTACCGGGTGGTAGATAATATAGCCAAGCCTTCGCCTTATCTCGTAGGAAAAAAGGAAAGATCTCAATCTGATTGCATCATCTGATACTCCGTTGTGCTTGAAAGTGTCACAAATTTCTAGAAAGTTTGCAATGTGAACATAAGAATTCTCGTGCGGTAGTCCCCAAAATTGAACAGTCTGTTGAATCAATAGAATAATCGCCAGTTTAATCTCAAAATCGGTAGCTTCAATAACCGACCTCTTTATGCTTTATATTGTTCCATGAATTGAGGGCATAGCATATGTTACCGCTGATTTCGGTGTGGGGGTAAACAGATAGAACTTGTGAGTACGGGAACAACCTGAACAGTTGACTCGGCCTTCTTGCTCCCGCCGCGACCTGCAAGGAAGTACGAAACACCGGGGTTGATTCCGGCGATGCACCCTCCGACGCTCTTGTCAGTAATCAGAACGAGATTAGCAAAGAGCTTAAATGTGGTGAAAGAGTGATTAACCTGGTCATGGTGGTAGAGGGGTCATATTTATAGTCGCCTTTGGAGCGGTTAGGGGCATGATTTTCTGCCTAACAGCAAGGAGGAAAATCCTCCTATTCTGTTTTGGGAAATTAGCCCCTGATTCCCGGTGGGAGCAAATCAGGGCTGCTGATTTGGCAAAATCAGGGATCCTGATTTGCCCCTTGTTGGTTTGGGTTTGCCTTGGGTCGGGACCCATACCCAGTTGGAGTGGATCTGTTCGCGGGTTATTGGATCTGTGAGAAGGAGATCCGGTACCCGTCTTGGATTTGCTTGAGTGTGAAATTACCATTTTACCCCCGAGCATTAAGATTCGTGTCCAATTTGGACGGCTCCGATTGAACCCCATTTTTAGCCATATCACGAGCCCCCCACTCCTAAAGACTGAGTGTGGTCAGACTTTGAGGAGTAGATTAACTGTTTTAGTGGCAGGTGGAGTTGTATCGGTGTCCGAATGGAGGATTTTGGATCTCAAAGGGGGTATTGAGGTAATTTTTGACATCGTGTGCTGTTCTTGAGCTGCGTCGGGTATCTGACAGCCTTTTATCTACTTTTTTCGAAGTATTTGTTTAATTCTGCGATGTGTTTGCTAATCGTTTGGGGGCCTTAGCGGTACATTCGGGGTAATAATTGTTCGCTCCGGGGTTCGAAAGCGTGCCCCCGAATTTCCAATTATTTTCCAGAATTTTTAGCTAATTTTCCCGAATTTTTAGCAATTTTTTCGCAATTTTTAAACAAATAAAACGATTAAAATAAATAAAAAACGATTTAAATACCGATTAATGGCGTGGCTCGATCTGAGCCGTTGATCATGGACGAGCACAAATTTCGGAAGGATCTGAAGGCTGTTATAGCTCGGCAGCTTTTTTCTCTGTTTTCGAGCTCGGAAAGGCACTTGCTCGGCTGCCGACCGAAGAAAGGGGGTCTCGGCATGCCGAGCGACGTGGCGCAATCTGAGCCATCGGATGGAGGCGCGTTTTCCAAGAAAGCGCTATCTTGTCTTTTAGCGCACGTGGCGCAATCTGGACCGTTCATCGTGAGGAGCACGAATTTCTGAGAGATCGAACGATCGTAGTAGCTCGGTGTCTTTTTTCTCCGTTTACGAGCTCGGAAAGGCACTTGCTCGGCTGCCGACCGAAGACAGGGGGTCTCGGCTTGCCGAGCGACGTGGCGCCATCTGAGCCATCGGATGACGACGCGCATCTCGAGACGGGCACATTTCTCAAGAAAACACTATCTTGTCGTGTAGTGTCCTCGGTAAGATCTGGGCCGTCTGATTGAGATCACGCGCGAAAATTGAGGAGAAAGTGAGTTTTCTCCGTTTACGAGCTCGGAAAGGCACTTGCTCGGAATCCGTCCGGAGGCAAGGGGTCTCAGCGGCTCGAGTGACGCAGCACAATCTGTTCCGAGGTGATCCAGCTTCCGAGGGCATTAATGGCGCTCGGGGTTTGTGCGGCGTTCCACTTTCCCAGGTCATTATGGATAACCCCCTCAATAAATGCGTGGCGTTTCGACTTCCGAGGATCATAATGGCTGGTTCTTGGAGGTTAAGCTATAAGTACCCCCTTCCCCTTGCCGTTTCAATCGCAATCAACATAGAGTTTCAGACCTCGGAGGCATTTGTCTTGGGTGGCTTTTCTTTCGAGGTCCGGAGGGGTGGTTGCTCTTCTGTCTGGTTTTCCCTCTGTTCCTGATGGCCCCGAAGTGGATGTCAGGAGCAGGGGGGGAACGAGACAGTAGTGGTGACGACCGTAGTCTGGACCCGAGGGATGAGTTACTTCGGAAGGACGGGAGGTCGCCCTGTTGTCTTGTTCTTTTCCCATTCCTCACTGCTCCGAAGAAGATGTCAGGAGCGGGAGGGAGTAAGACAGAAGTGGCGACGTCCATAGTCCGGATCCGGGGTGTGGGCTACTTTGGAAGGACGGGTGGTCGTTCTTCCACCAAGATCTTCTGCTTTCTTTGGTTGCTCCGAAGTGGGTGTCAAGGCAGGCAGAGATCTTGGTGGAAGAGGTGATGATCCTTGTTTGAGTCCTCGTTCTGGGCCATCCGAGCTCGTTGTTTGCAACTGTGAAGGCGCTGTTGTCAGAGTCCTCTGACAAGCCGAGCCTTCCAGTTGCGACCAACTAGCTCGGAATGGTGCGTTTTTCCACCATGAGTCGTGGCTCGGGCTTTCAGACCGTCCGAGCCCGTTGTTGGCAACTGTGAAGGCGCTGTTGTCAGAGTCCTCTGACGAGCCGGGCCTTCCAGTTGCTACCAACTAGCTCGGAATGGTGCGCTTCTCCTGATCTCTGAGTGTTGATGGGCCCCCTCCCATCTCTGTCTTCCTTCCGGGCTGATGGCTTCTGATGTATGTCAGCCCGGAGGAGTTAGAGATGGGGGGAGAGCCGATCTGTTTTTGACCGGGGCCCGTGGATCGGCGGAATACCGGACGAGACACGGGACCTGGGGGGCGCTCGCCGAGGGCGGTGCCTTAAAACTTTGAATCAAAATTTTGTCCGGCTTCCCTGGACGTAGGTGAGGCGTCCGAAGGTTCGATCGTCCGAGCAACGTGGCGTAATCCGAGCCGTTCGATGCTGGCGCGTATCTCGAGACGGGCGCATTTCTCAAGAAAACACTATCTTGTCGTTTAGTGTTCTCGGCGAGATCTGGGCCGTCTGATTGAGATCAGGCGCGAAAGTTGAGGGGAAAGTGAGTTTTCCCCGTTTACACGCTCGGGAAGGCACTTGCTTGGATTCCGACCGGACCCTATAGCCGGCATGTAAGTATTGCTTGTAGCTCGGATTCAGATCCCCTGGTACCGAGCTAGTTGACTCGGTGATGGAGACAGTGGTGATGGGCCTTCGCGACGTTTCGAGAGCGGCCCAAAAGTCGCTTTGGAAGTCCAAGGGACGTTCCATTTTTACTATAAATCTCCGCCCCCCCCTTAGACCAAGTCTCACTTTTCACTTTTACTCTCTCTCCTCAGTTTTTACTTGGCTTCGAAGTTTTTAGCTCTCTGGTGGCGTTGCTAGCTGTCGCGGTAGCGTTCGTTGTCTCCGGTGAACTTTCCGACCGTACACATCACTTCAAGGTCAGTCTCTCTCTCTCTTCTCTCTTAGAAATGGTTAAGATCACGGATGAGACCCCTGCCTCGGGACGAGCAGTTGGCCGAGGGGATAAAGAGAAGGGAGTAGCGGAGCCGAGCGAGCAGGAGGTCGTTCGTCCGAACAGAGAGGGCGATGTAGCCGAGCAGCCTAGGGAGGTCGAGGCGGTGTCCCGGAAGGGCAAGGGCGTGGTCACCATCGTGGAGACGCCGAAGACGGCGGGGGCGTTCGGCCGGCAGCCCATTATTTTTTCAAGTGTGGGGGGCGTTCGGGATTATACCGAGGACGTCTTGGGGAAGTGACTCAAGGTACGGCCCCATTGGTGGAGGAGAATGAGCCAAGGGAGCTTTCCGAGGTGGACCATGCTATCTCGTCGCTCACCGAGGGTGACCTTCGGATGATCCGAGAGGGATTCCGGATCCCGCTTGAGTATGTCCTGCTCCTCCCCGGGCCGGGTTTTCGAGCCAACACGAGGTGCTCGCCGGACGTGTGCGTCTTCCCGGTCGACTCCCTTATTGCCGGACTCCGCTTTCTGTTCGTGGTTGAGGTCCTGGTCTTTTATGGTTTGAGTCCCGCCTAGCTGATGCCGAACACATGGAGGCACGTTACGGCCTTCGTCCTTCGATGCCAAGAGGTCGACGCTAAACCGAGTATGTTCCTCTTTCGAAATCTTTATCGACCTTGCCAGCCAAGGAAAGATGAACAGAGGTTTTATCTGTCGCCCCGGCCGGGCGTGAAACTAATCGAGAATCCGGACTCGATCAAACATTGGAAGGAAAAGTACTTCCTCGTCCGATCCCTGACGCCGTGGGTGATACCGGCGGTTTGGGCGACGGAGGGTCTGCCCAAGCGGACCAAGAAGGAGGTGTCGCTGAGTGAGGGAGAGGCCGAGGTCCAGAAGAAGCTCCTCGCCCTGCCCACGTTGAGCTGGAAAGATATTACAGAGGAGCATCTGTTCCGTGGGGGTCTCAGTCCGATCGACCCTCGTATGCTTCTGGTATTTATACTCATTGTTTAAAGCTCATGAAAATTTTTCTAAGTTCTTTCATTCGGCTTTTGCAGAGACGATGAAGATGGATTACAAGGCTCTGATGGCGAAGGGCCGTTCGGAGCAGGAGGCGAAGAAGAAGAGGTCGGCGGCTGGGACTCAGGAGAGCCGGCCTGCGAAGAAGCCTTCGGTCGCGAAGGCTGCCGAGCAGCCGAAGGTCATGGTCCTTGACCGGGGGGAGGTCCAGGTCCTCGACCCGCCCGCCCCGGATGCACCGACACCGACCCCAAAGGGGGATGCTCCTGGTTCGTCGAGCGGCACGTTCGGCGTGACGGAGGTGTTGTCCCTCCAAGTTCCGCCTCTTACCGCCGAGGCGGAGAAGATCCTGACCGAGCGTCACAAACAGATCTTCGTCCCCGACTGGCAGGTGATGAAGGTCGATGGCTTCTTGGGCGATGGCAACATCTGCATGGAGGCCGTGAAGCACCTGCCGACCCCGAAGGACCGAGCGACCCTGAAGGCCGGGCAAGCAGGGGACGCCGTGATGCAGATTGCTCGGAATACTATGTCGGTAAGTTGGCCGGGCTCTTCCTCCTTGGTTTTTCTTTCCTTGAGTTTTTTCTCAAGTACTTGGGTTCGGATTTTAATCCGCTGTTCTTTTCCAGACCCTCTGCCACTTCAACTTCCTGGTCGAGGAGATGGCGAACAAGGAGCAGGAGAAGGAACGGGAGAGGGCGGAGCGCGTCAAGGCTACGTAGCGGCTTGATGCCGAGCAGCTCCTTTCGACGAGGAGGGCTGATGAGGTGAAGGGGTTGGAGGAGCAGCTGGCCAAGTCCATTCAGCTGTCGAAGGACACGGCGGCTAAACTTGAGGCCTCGGAGAAGGAGGTCGCCGAGCTGAAGGAGGCCCTAGCCAACGCTCGGTCGGAGGCGGAGAAGGCTCAGAAGAGGGCCGAGAGGACCAAGGCCAAGCACCTGAAGAAGGTGAAGAAGGCGAGGAAGGCCGTGCAGGAGGAGGCTGCTCAGCACATGCTCCAGAACATGGAGGACGCTTATGGTCGAGCGCTGATCCACATAGCCGCCAGGAACCCGGGCTTCGACACCTCCTCCTACCACTTTTACGACCCTGTGGAAGGGGAGGAGGGTCTGCCCGAGGGGATGCTCGGACCTGCGGGAGAGACGGAAGTCGTTGAGGGTCCCGGGGAGTCCGAGGCCGAGGACGAGGAGGAGGGCGACTCCGAGGAGGAGAGTTGGAGCGAAGGCGGAGGCGAGGACGGTGGCGAGGACAAGACCGGGGGGTCGACGGACCCGAGCGGCAAAAAGGTCGACCCCTGACTCGGTTGTCTTTTTTTTTTTGTCTTTTTTCTTTTGTAAGCCTAACTGCGGACTGGCCACCGCTAGTGTAAAACTTTCACCTTGATTTTGAAATGAAAATATTTTGTTTGGCCAAAATTTGCCCAAGTGTTGAACTTCGGATTTGTGTGTGACTAGCCGTAGATATTTCCGAGTGTTGGGTATCGGATTTATCTCTGCTTTTCAGGTGAAGTTCGGTCCGGTCACGGAGCTCGTCTACCTTCGGAGGGAGTTGGCCAAAATGAAGCGTGAGCTCAAGGACAGCCGACAGAGGCGGTTTCTCCTGCTCGGCCAGGCGGAGGAGGTGAGGGCAGTTCTACGGAGGCGCTGCCGCGAGCTGTATCAACTGCGGAAGCACTACCAAGCTCCTTGTCCCGAAGGGGAAGTCGAGCGGCTCCGTGGGGAGCTTACTGCCGTCGAGCAGAGGAATGACGATCTTTTGGCAGAGGTCCAACACCTGGAATTATCGGAGAGGGAACGCTCGGCGGAGGCAGAGAAGCTGGCATCCGAGCTGGAGAAGGCATCGGCCGAGCGCAAGAGGTTATTGGCCAACGTCGACAGGCTCAGAAGGATCACGATAGATAGGGGAATCGAGGTCACCCACTTCCGCCGGCTCGCCGCCGATGGTACTAATGCCTCCGGCTCGTCAAGGCCCTCTCGTCCGAAGAAATCGGCGAAGGACGACGTTCTGAGAGACAGGATCATCGAACTGGAGGAGGAGATCGCATCGCTCAAGCCTGTGCCGGAGAGGGCTAACGTTCGCAGCACTTCGTGCACCCGCGCGCGAAGAAAGTGAGAGGGGGATTACGTTTTATGAGCTTGCGACACGCTCGCCTATGACCAGGCGGAGTCCGGCTGACGCGCAGAGTAGCGCGGCTGTCTCGTCGAGCGGGGCCTCGGCAGGCGCCGTGGTTAGAGCCAGCAGCGAAGGGGGGTCGCGCTTCGTTGGTTTAGGATCGAGTTCGGAGGGCAGACCTCGTCGTTCTCGCGTTTCCCTAAACCGAAGCTTTCCCCTTCCGAGGAGACCTTGACCCTGTCGTTTTTCACTTTCGTTGGTTGTTGTGAAACTTAATTGTAGGGTCGGTTCGGCCGTCTGTAACACTATTACATCTGAATGTGAATCTTGAAAGTTTCCTTAGAAAATTTTTCCAAGTGTTGGACTTCGGCGGTGTATTGAAATTGCGTTGTTCGTTTTCTCTTCTTTTCAGCTGGTGGTGACGGTCCATGGCTCGGATTCCGACCGTTCGGAGGATGACTCCGGATCCGAGGCCACTTCTGGGACGGCGGTTCTGAGCCCTAGGAGCGTCGAGTTTGAGTTACGCCGGGCTGAGAGCGAGCGGGCCCACCTTACGTCCGTCCTCGGCCTTCGGGAAGCCGAGATCCAATGCCTGGAGAAGAGGATCGCCGAGCTGAGCCCCGCAGGAGGGGATGAGGACTCGGGAAATGCTTTCAGCAATGCTCTTCGGGTCAAATGTATTCGGCACAACCAGTCGAAGATCATAGCTGAGCGGGACGACTTGCTCTCGGAGATTCGGCACCGGCGGACTGTGGTAGCGAGGCTCCGGGGTGATGCAGAGGAGCTATCAGCGGAAGAGGACGAACAGTCGGCCGAACAGTCCAGTGAAGATATTTCCGTTTGAACGCTAAGTGTTGTAGGTCGGCATTGTACTTTGTTTGCAAACACTTTGTAACTGTGGGACAGACGTGCTTTGTATTACAGCCTGGCTGTTTTAATAAAATATCTTTTGTTGTTCTGCATATTTGTTTTGCTTGTAATTGTGTTGGTCATGCCGAGGGCCTTGAGCCGGGCGTTGTGGTTTCGTCGGCGAGAGTGTTAAACCGAACGGGTTCTTGTACGCGCGGTAATTTGCCATTTAGCGACCTTGACGAGGCACGACACAAACTCGTAGGCGGCTCTGTCCCGTTGAACCGTTGACTGGGCCGTTGACTGTATGCACGAATCTCGAGGCGGCGCAGTTCCCGAGAAAACGCTATCTTGTCGTTTAGCGCAGGTGGCGAGATCTGAGCCGTCTGATCGAGATCATGCACGATAGTGGAGGAGGAAAGGAGTTTTCTCCGTTTACGAGCTCGGAAAGGCACTTGCTCGGCTGCCGACCGAGGACAGGGGTTCTCGGTGTACCGAGCGACGTGGCGCAATCTGAGCCGTCGGATGACGACGCGCATCTCGAGACGGGCACATTTCCCTAGAAAACACTATCTTGTCGTTTAGTGTCCTCGGTGAGATCTGCGCCGTCTGATTGAGATCAGGCGCGAAAGTTGAGGAGAAAGTGCGTTTTCTCCGTTTGCGGGCTCGGAATGGCACTTGCTCGGATTCCGACCGAGGAGTAGGCCCACCCTTCTTATCTTCTCCCGTTTCCGTGACGAGGCTCGGACTGAATGTAAGCCGAGCGCTCGCCACAACGTAGGGGATTTCCGAAAAGCAATCTTTAAGGCAGGATTTTAACCAAGTGTTTGCCTTCGGAGCTGTCGCGGAGTTCGACGGCTGTGGGAGCAATTCCGAACGGCGATTTACCCCTGGTTCGTCCGGGGACGAGCCGTGGAGGTAAAGTCGAGCCGAGTGTTGGACTCCGAACCATCGGTGTTAGTTCAACAGTTGTGGGAGCAATTCCGAACGGCGATCTACCCCTGGCTCGTCCGGAGACGAGCTGAGGTGGTAGAGTCGAACCGAGTGTTGGACTCCGAACCATTGGTGTTAGTTCAACAGTTGTGGGAGCAATTCCGAACGGTGATCTACCCCTGGCTCGTCCGGAGACGAGCCGAGGTGGTAGAGTCGAACCGAGTGTTGGACTCCGAACCATTGGTATTAGTTCAACAGTTGTGGGAGCAGTTCCGAACGGTGATCTACCCTTGACTCGTCCGGAGACGAGCCGAGGTGGTAGAGTCGAACCGAGTGTTGGACTCCGAACCATTGGTGTTAGTTCAACAGTTGTGGGAGCAATTCCGAACGGTGATCTACCCCTGGCTCGTCCGGAGACGAGTCGAGGTGGTAGAGTCGAACCGAGTGTTGGACTCCGAACCATTGGTATTAGTTCAACGGTTGTGGGAGCAGTTCCGAACGACGGTCTACCCCTGGCTCGTCCGGGGACGAGCCGAGAAGGTGAGGTCGAGCCGAACGTGGACTCCGAACCATTGGTTCAAATCACAGTTTAGAAATCACAAGATAAGAGCAGAGAGAAGTATGCGAATTCATAAGTACGAAGAGAGCTTTCTTTATTGATAATGGACGGCGAACCGTTTTACATAGTACAATTCATGAATATAGGTTACAACTTGGAGGAGAGGAATGGTTCGACACCTCTGGTTACTCAGAGAGACGCCGGGGCGCTCTCCTGGTATTTCAGGAGGTGGTCGGCATTCCAGGTCCTCGGAATTTCTCTACCCTCCAGGTCTTCGAGACGATACGTTCCGGGCCGAACTACCTTTGTGATCCGGTACGGCCCCTCCCAATTCGGAGCCAGCTTGCTCTTCTGGCTGGGGAAGGATACGGCTAGCTTTCTCAAGACCAAATCTCCTTGCTCAAGGTTGGCGGGTCGGACCTTCTTGTTGTAGGCTAGTTCGACTCTTCTTCGGTAACTCTGCTGCCGAATCGACGCCCTCTCCCTCAGTTCATCTATCAGGTCCAAGTTTCCTCTGAGTTCCCTGGCATTCTGTGCTTCGTCATAGGCTCTGAGCCGAGGGGAAGGTATTCCGACCTCGAGGGGTATCACGGCCTCGGACCCATAGGTGAGGTTGAAAGGGGACTCGCCTGTGGGGGTCCGCTTGCTCGTGCGGTAGTTCCATAGGACGTTGGGGAGTTGGTCGACCCATAAGCCCTTGGAACTTTTGTCGAGCCTTTTCTTGATGCCTGCGAGGATCTGCCGGTTAGCATTTTCCGCCTATCCGTTCGACTGAGGGTGGGAGACGGACGAGAAGCGCTGCTGAATGGCAAGGTCGTCGCACAGAGCTCGGAATGCCGAGCCGGTGAACTGAGTCCCGTTGTCCGTCACAAGGACTCGGGGGACGCCGAACCTACATATGATGCTCTTCCAGAAGAACTGTACTACTTTGTTCTCGGTTATAGTGGTGAGGGGCTCGGCCTCGACCCACTTCGAGAAGTAGTCGATGGCTACAACCAAGAACCTGAACTGACCCGGAGCCGGAGGGAAGGGCCCTAGTAAGTCCATGCCCCACATTGCGAAGGGGATCGGACTTGATAGGGAGGCGAGGTTGGCCTGAGGGAGGCGACGGATGCTGGCGTGTCTTTAACAGGAGCTGCACTGCCGAACGTGTCGCTCGGCGTCTTGAAGAAGGGTCGGCCAGAAGTACCCATAATTCAAAGCTTTCCGGGCCAAGGACCTAAACCCTGAGTGTGCCCCTCCGATGCCTTCATGAAGCTCTTGTAGGGCATATTCGGCCTGATCCGGAGAGAGGCAGCTTAGGTACGGTCGGCCGTCTACTTGAGAGAAAGAGCGTTTGTATAGGACCCCCTCGATCAAGACATAGCGTTCGGCCCGAGTTCTGACTCGGCGTGCTTCCTTGGGATCTGAGGGCAGAACCCCGTCCCTTAAGAATTCCATCAGTGGCTTCATCCAATTGTCCTGCAGCATGACCGGCAAGGACTCCGCCGAGCCAGATGCCTCGTCTTCTATGCTTGGCTTAGAGAGGACTTCAATCAGTACGGTCTGCTCGAGACCTTGTAGGGAGGACGAGGCCAACTTGGAGAGGGCGTCGGCCTGTGAGTTTTCCTCCCGGGGGACCCGTTGAATGAGCGCCTCTTCGAACCGGCCCATGAGGTCCCGGACCTTGGCGAGGTACTTCGCCATTCGCTCGTCTCGGGCTTCATATTCACCCAAGACTTGGTTCACAACTAGTTGGGAATCACTGTGAATCCGGAGGCGCCGAGCTCCAGCGCTTCGGGCGAGTCCGAGCCCAGCAATGAGTGCCTCGTACTCCGCCTCGTTGTTCGAGGCTTTGAAGCTCATGCGGATCGCGTACTGGAGGACGAAGTTGTCGGGGCCGTTCAGAATGATGCCAGCGCCGCTTCCTTCATTACACGAGGATCCGTCCATGAAGACTGTCCAGATGGGAGGTCCCTTTGGGACGTGGCTGACCTCCGGGATTGTGGACTCCACGATGAAGTCGGCGAGGGCCTGCGCCTTAATTGCCGTCCAAGGTTGGTAAGAGATGTCATGCTCGCTCAGCTCTATGGACCACTTCATCAGCCGGCCCGAGGTCTCCGGCTTGTAGAGAATCTGCTTCAGGGGTTGGTCGGTCAAGACAACGACCGAATGGGATTGGAAGTACGGCCGAAGCTTTCTCGCCGCCATGACCAGAGCGTAGGCTATCTTCTCTATCCTCGGATAGCGGAGCTCGGCATCCCGAAGCACCTTGCTCACGTAGTAGATCGGCCTTTGTGTTCGGTCCTCCTTCCTTACTAAGACCGCGCTCAAGGTCTGCTCGAAAGCAGCCAAGTAGACAAAGAGAGTCTCGCCCGGGATCGGTTTGCTGAGCAGGGGGGTTTACCAAGTAGGCCTTCAGCTGTTCGAATGATTCCTGCTGCGACTGACCCCATTCAAAGCCCTTAGTCCCCCTGAGTGCCTTGAAGAAGGGGAGGCACTTCTCCCCGGATTTCGAGAGGAACCGACCGATAGCGGCGAGCCGACCGGTAAGTTTCTGCACCTCTTTGATGTTCCGAGGCGGACCCATGTCTAATATGGCCTTAATCTTCTCGGGATTAGCTTCGATCCCTCGTTGGCTTACCATGAAGCCGAGGAATTTTCCCGAGGAGACCCCGAACGCACACTTGTTCGGGTTCAGTCGCATGCTGTGCTTTCTCAACACACCGAAGGCCTCCTAGAGGTCGGCGACATGATCGGTGCCGCGAATGCTCTTGACGAGCATGTCATCAACGTACACCTCCATGTTTCGGCCGATCTAGCTCTGGAAGACCTTGTTGACGAGGCGTTGGTAGGTGGCGCCTGCGTTCTTCAAGCCGAACGGCATTACTCGGTAGCAGTAGAGGCCTTGGTCGGTGACGAAGGAGGTCTTCGGAATGTCCGGAGGGAACATTCGGATCTGATTGTATCCCGAGAAAGCATCCATGAAGCTGAGGAGCTCATGGCCCGAGGTGGCGTCTATAAGGGTGTCGATGTTCGGGAGCGGGAAGGGATCCTTCGGACATGCCTTGTTCAGGTCCGTGAAGTCAATGCATATCCTCCACGAGCCATTGGACTTCTTGACCATTACAACATTTGACAGCCACTCGGGGTAATTTACCTCCTGTATGAACTTAGCCTTTAGAAGTTTATCAACCTCTTCCTTGATGGCCTGCTGTCGCTCGGGAGCGAACTTCCGCCTCTTCTGCTGAACCGGTTTGCACCCCGGTTCGACGCTCAGGCGATGGACGAGCAGTTCCTCGGAAATGCCGAGCATATCCGCGGCCGACCAAGCAAACAGGTCGCGGTTATCCCGGATGCACCTCACCAAGTCAGAGTATAGCACGGTCGGCAAGGACTTGCTGACGAGGAACTTCCGGCTCGGCTCCTCGTCTGAGAAGAGCACTTCTTCTAACTCGTCCGCCGGCTCGGACGTTGGGCGAGCCTTCGGCTCGGGGATCTCCAGTGTCTCGAGCGAGAGCACTGGCCCACCGGTGGAAGTCATGTAGCACTTCCGGGCTGTTTCTTGGCTTCCCCTTACTTCCCCTACTCCAGAGCGAGTGGGGAACTTCATCTTCAAATGTTACGCCGAGGGGACAGCCTCTAGGGCGGCAAGCCCGGGTCGGCCTAGGATGACGTTATACGCTGCTGGGACGTCGACGACCATGAAGTCCATCGGCTCGGTCCGGGTGGTAGGGGTGTTTCCTGCAGTAACGTCCAGGGTTATCACCCCTTCGACGGTTACGGGACCCCCGTGAACCCATGGAGTGTGTAACCGGCCGGCTTGAGACGGTCTCGGGACAGCTGCAGGCCTCGGAAGGCCGAGAGGAAGAGGATATTGACCGAACTCCCATTGTCCACCAAAATCCTCTGCACCTTGAAGTTGGCCATGCGGAGGTCGATGATGAGGGCATCACAGTGTGGGGTTCGGACTCCTTCGAGGTCGGCGTCCGAGAAGGACACAGGGACGCCGAGACCTTTGGGAGGAGGAGCACTGTGAACCGAGTTCACCTCTCGGACGAAGGCTTTCCGGGACGTATTAGAGGAGCCGCCCATGGGGCCTCCGTGGATCATGTGCAGAATCCTTTCCTCCTCGAACTCAGGTGTTTCTTCGCGCCGCTCGGGGCGCTTGTTAGCCCCCCGAGCCGGAGGAGAATTGCAATCCGCCCGGTCGTTCGTCTTCATGAACTTTGCCAATTGCCCCCTCCGGATGAGGGCTTCAATCTCGTCCTTCAAGGCCCGACAGTCGTTCGTGTCGTGGCCGTGGTCTCGGTGGTAACGACACCACTTATCTTTGTTCCTCCTCTTTGCCAGGGTGTGCATCCTCGGCGCCGGAGGGATGACCCCCTCCTTCTCGACCTCCATCAGGATAGTGGAGACGTTGGTGGTGAGGGGAGTGAACTTCTCGAACCTGGGGGGAGCGCGACGATGACCGCCACTGTCCTTCTGGGCTTTCTTGGACCCCTCTTCCCCTGTCGCCTTCCTCTTCGACCCTGCGGAGGGCCCTCCGAAGCTCGGAAGGGCTTCGGCCTCCTCTGCCCGGATGTACTTCTCGCACCTCAGGAGGAGGTCGGCGAAGTCATGCGGGGGCTTCTTTGCTAGGGACGAGCGGAGGTTCGCGTTGAGGACGTTCGACTGGAACGCTACGGTCGCCACGGACTGGTCCAAGGAGGCAATAGACCTGACATCTGCGGTGAATCTCTTCACATAGTCCCGCAGCTTCTCTTCCCTTTCCTGCCGCAGGTTCAGCAGGGAGAGACTCGTCTTCTCGGCTCGCCTGCTACTCACGAAGTGAGTAATGAACAGTGTCTCAAACTGCTCGAACGAGAAGATGGAGGAGGGGGCGAGCCTGGAATACCATTCCCGAGCCGACCCCCTGAGGGTGGCAGGGAAGGTCCTGCAGAGCACAGCGTCGGAAGCCTGATGGATCAGCATTAGGGTCTTGAAGCTTTCGATGTGATCGACCGGGTCGGATTCCCCTGAGTATGTTTCGAACTGCGGGGGTTTGAAACTCCTCGGTATGTGGGCCTCCATGATCGACCGTGAGAAGGGGGGTCGGCTCGGACGGAATGTTCCTGCTCGGGACTCTTCCTCCTTGTCAATGCGGCCGATACGCCTTTCCACCTCATGGAGGCGGCGGATAAGGGCGTCGTCCCTCCGCTGGTAGTCGTACGACCCCCCGGACTCCTCTTCATAGGAAGGGGAGCGTGGACTGCGGCGCCGGTGGTCCTGGGACCGGTGAGGGCTCGGTTGCTGCTGTTGGCGGCTGGGAGCCGGGGAAGGGCTCCGGGTCCTGCGGCGAGGACTGGGATCCCTCGCGGGTGTCGGAGCCCTCTGAGCATTCTGGACGTTCTGCCTAAGGTTGAGAGCCTGTAGAACGGTGTCCTGAAATTGGAGGAATTCGGCCCGACTGATAGGCACTTCTCGGTCCCTCGGATGACGCCGATCCCTGGGGGAACGGGACCTCCTCCTTCGGCGCTCGGGGGACATCGCTCGGCCTCTGCGGTCCGGGGACCTTCTGCCGTCTCGACGACGTGGGGACCGCTCACCCTGACGCTGGCGGGAGGCTCCCTCTCGGGCCCGCCTCTCGTCAAGATGGGTGCGGAGGTCGTCGTCCTTCTGGCGGTTCAGAAGTGTGATGCGGAGGTCGGGATGATGGGAAGCCATCGAGTCCGAGGACCCATTATGGACAGAGACATGTCCCGGATTGAGGGGCTGCTTTCCCTTCCGACCGTTGTGACCGGACGGACCATTGTTGGGTTGCTGATTGGGAGGAGGAGGTGGGACCTGCTGAGCCAGCGGAGGAAGGTCGGGCTGAGGAGTAGGATTGACAGGGACTTCCCCCGTAGGGTCGGCGGGATTGGCCACCCGGTTGGACCCTCTAGATTTGACCTTCTTTGGAGGCATGGTTGGAAAAGGCGACAAGGAAGGGGCTGAGACTGTTCGTGTGGTTGTTTCCCACAGACGGCGCCAATCTGTTACCGCTGATTTCGGTGTGGGGGTAAACAGATAGAACTTGTGAGTACGGGAACAACCTGAACAGTTGACTCGGCCTTCTTGCTCCCGCTGCGACCTGCAAGGAAGTACGAAACACCGGGGTTGATTCCGGCGACGCACCCTCCGACGCTCTTGTCAGTAATCAGAACGAGATTAGCAAAGAGCTTAAATGTGGTGAAAGAGTGATTAACCTGGTCATGGTGGTAGAGGGGTCATATTTATAGTCGCCTTTGGAGCGGTTAGGGGCATGATTTCCTGCCTAACAGCAAGGAGGAAAATCCTCCTATTCTGTTTTGGGAAATTAGCCCCTGATTCCCGGTGGGAGCAAATCAGGGCTGCTGATTTGGCAAAATCAGGGATCCTGATTTGCCCCTTGTTGGTTTGGGTTTGCCTTGGGTCGGGACCCGTACCCAGTTGGAGTGGATCTGTTCGCGGGTTATTGGATCTGTGAGAAGGAGATCCGGTACCCGTCTTGGATTTGCTTGAGTGTGAAATTACCATTTTACCCCCGAGCATCAAGATTCGTGTCCAATCTGGACGGCTCCGATTTAACCCCATTTTTAGCCATATCAGCATAGTCTCTCAAAGGCCTGATTTCATCGTTCGTCATGATAATTTCCTTGTATGTCCTGAAAAATAAGTATTAAAAAAATAGAAAAACTAAAAAAATAAAATAAGAAAAATAAATGAAAGTAAAAGTAAGTCAAAAGAAAATAAAGAGGTGAAATAATAATAAAATAAAAATAAATACAAAAAATCCAAACTAGTAATAATCTTGAAATTTTCAATATCAATAAAAGAATAACTAGTCCCCGGCAACGGCGCCAAAAACTTGATGTGAATATTTGCAAGTGTACAAAATCGCAACAAGTAGTATAGTTAAGTGAATAGAGTGTCGAACTCACATGGACTAATTATTTTATTGAGTACCGAATTTACTAGATGAATCACTATTTGGATAATCGAAATTAATAAATGATAAAACAACTAAATTAAATTAATCTAATTAAAGCTAACTAATTTAATGAAGAGGGAGCGGGCTGTGAAATTCTTGTAATTTGTTAATGGAAAAATTAATTCTAGAACTTTTGACTTCACCTAGTTCATCCCACACAATTTATAATTTCATATGAATAAAAAGATTATTTTTCCAAGTTGTAGACCAAAATCCCCAAATTATTCAATGTTCTCTCGAACAATACCAAAAATATCTCTAACTAACAGTTTGTCATATCTCTATGCAAATTTAATTAATCGAAGACTCATTAAGTTCTGTGAATTTCTTAATGGTCACATCAATCAAGGTAAATCATCTCTAATTTCGCTCAATTAATGGTGTTTTATTTTGTAGTTCTAAATCACAAATTACTTCTCGGTCTCTCCATGATCCAATAAATCATACAATCGTCTATCCACCAATTGTACGCATTAAGAATAAAAATCAAATACACAACCATGGAAAAATAGAAAAATAATATGGAATTAAAATTATGTTCTCAAAACTAGGCTACATCAAAGTCCTAGAAAAATAAATTTAGTTCATAATCAATTTGCAACTAACAAATATTGTCTTGGATTGCATAATAAAATTAGACAAAGAAAAGAGATACAAAAGAGATTGTTTTGTAATAAAAAATTCAAACCGAACAGCCTCGTAAATCGCACGGATTAAAGTCTTTCCCTTTCTGTCTTTAATTCTCTTCTACCTTGAAGTCGGAGCCCTGCCACGTCAGCACGTCACCTCGTCAGAAGCTGGGGGTGTCATGTCAGCGTCGTTTTCGTTGTGTGGGTCCTACCGCCAGGTCAGCACAGGTCTGGGGTTTCGTCCTGTCTGCCCCTGTCTCTTTCGTCTGATCCACACGCCACCCTCTCTCCTCCTTCTGTTTCTTTTCTTCTGTTCACTTCTTTTTGTTCTTCTTTTTTTTCTTTCTGGTGTCCATGCCACCTAAGAAATCCCACCTACCTCCTCCTGCATATATATATCTATATAATAAAACACAAAGAAAGCTATCAAGTGGCTCTCATTCATTCCCCCCAAAATCGAAGGCCCAGATCTAACCTCAAAAAATATATTTTGTTCCCAAAAGTTTCCCCCCAAAATTCAAATTTAAATCCTCCACCTAAAACAACTCCTTTATTGATTTAATTATTTCTTTCTCTCTCTCTCTCTCTCTCTTTCTCTCTCTCTCTTCCATTCAAAAAATACAGAAAAATAAAAATTTTAATTTTTTTTTAAATTAAAACCAAAAAATTTAAAATTTTAAAAACTTTAAAAATAGTTCAAAAAAATTTTAAAAATTTAAAAAATTATAAATTTTTTTTTAAAATATTAATTTTTTCAATTTAAAAATATTAATTTAAAATTAAAAAAAATTTAATTTTTTAAAATATTTTGAAATTTTCAAAATAAAACATTAAAATTTAAAAAATAAAAATTTTAAAATAAATGTTTAGATTATTGGTATTTTGGATACCTTCGCACCTGCACTTGCGTTACCATTGCATTTAGACATGCTCATAGTGGTAATGGAATTAGAGTAAGCTCTATAAAACCTATATGATAATGTCCTTGCATAACTATTACAAGCATCTAAAATTGATGCTGAAGTTAAAAAAAACTCTATGTAGTGTTTCTAACAAACTATATGCATTTCAGGTAAGTTCAAGCTAATGATCAGGAAGACAATAATTGAGCTTAAAGGTAGATATACTGCTTCCTCATATAATATGTTTACTACTTCAATTAATTTACTGGACCTCCAAAACTATTTTATATAATCAAACCAGGTGTACCGTTCCGAAGACGTGACGTAGGCACGTGTCAACGGGCAAACCTATTATAATGATAAAAGTCCTTTTTATATTCGTATTGTTTTTGAAAAATAAATTGGCAGAACAAGGAGGTTTTTTCTTCTTCCAACACATGAGATTCAAAGCATATCTCACCTACATGGGTTTCTTAAGTTAAGATTTTCATATCTATATATCTATATAATAAAACACAAAGAAAGCTATCAAGTGGCTCTTCTTCAATCCCCCCCAAAATCAAAGGCCCAGATCTAACCTCAAAAAACAGATTTTCCTCCCAAAAGTTTCCCCCCAAATTTCAAATTTAAAACTCCCACCTAAAACAACTCCTTTATTTATTTAATTATTTCTTTCTCTCTCTCTCTCTCTCTCTCTCTTCTATTCAAAAAATACAGAAAATAAAAATTTTAATTTTTAAAAAAAAAAAATTAAAACCAAAAAATTTAAAATTTTAAAAACTTTTAAAATAATTGAAAATAATTAAAAAAAATCAAAAAAATATACATTTTTAAAAAAATATTAATTTTTTAAAATTTAAAAATATTAATTTAAAATTTAAAAAGAAATTAAAATATTTGGAAATTTTCAAAATAAAACTTTAAAATTTTAAAAATAAATGTTCAGATTATTGGTATTGTGGATACCTTCACACCTGCACTTGCGTTACCATTGTATTTAGACATGCACATAGTGGTTATGGAATTAGAGTAAGCTCTATAAAACCTATATGATAATGTCCTTGCATAACTATTACAAGTATCTAAAATTGATGTTGAAGTTAAAAAAAACTCTATGCAGTGTTTCTAACAAACTATATGCATTTCAGGTAAGTTCAAGCTAATGATCAGGAAGACGATAATTGAGCTTAAAGGTAGATATACTGCTTCCTCATATACTATGTTTACTACTTCAATTAATTTGCTAGATCTCCAAAACTATTTTATATAATCAAACCAGGTGCACCGTTCCGAAGACGTGTCGTAGGCACGTGTCAACGGGCAAACCTAGTATATATATATATAGGATAGAAATAGTTAGGGTTAGTTTAAATTTTAAAACTAGGTTTAGTTAATTATTCATTATTAGTTAATTAATTAGAATTTAAGATTAAGCTAAATCTCTAATTATTAATCAACTAACAAAAATCCGATTAATTCTTTCTTTCTTTTTTTTATATTATTATTTTTAATTACAAAATTCTATTCTAAACCCTAATTAATAATAATATTTCTATTTTACTTTTCACATGGCCGAATTGCAAAATTCAACAAAACAATAAAAATTAATAAATCAATATGTTTGTTTTGTTTGTTGATTTTTACCAAAAATATTCACATTTTGCATCAAAAATCTTATTTCTTCAAAAATAATTAATTACTTGAAATATAATGAAAATAAGATGAATTAAACACAATAAAGACGAATACAAGCAATTTTAATGGGTAAATGAGTACAAATAGTTGTATAAAAATTAGACACATCAGTTATCCTACCCTGTTATGTGTTGTCTATCACCTGTGCATATTTGTGTTCCAACTTGAACCTGTTACTTGTTCATGCCATGTTATTCTTGCTATATTGTACACGTACATGCCTGTTTGATAACAATAACAAATAATCAAGCTGGGGTTAAGGGAAAGACCTTAGTAGTGGACAATATAGGTATGTGTACTAAGAAGGGGGCCCGTGTTTCCCATTACTTGTTTTCATGTTTCATAAATACAAGATTCATGCTTGTTATTACTATATGCCGCCATATTTCATGATTACATGATTCATGCTTGTTATTACTATATATTTCGCCATGTTTCATGATTACATGATTCATACTTGTTATTACTTGTTGCCATATTTCATGACTAAATGATTCATGGTTGTTACTACCATACGATGCCACGAGTTCACGATTATGTGATTTGTGCTTGTTACTTGTTACTTGTTACTTGATGCCTGAGTACACGGCCCTATAGAAATCCACTACTAGGCCTAAATATAATTTGCATGAATGTAGCAACCATGTGGTAAAAATCTAGGACACATGAAAAAACATGATCATTTGACACTTGCTACTTGTTAATTGTACATGATACTTGATACTTGACACTTGTTACTCGTTACTCGTTTACATGATACTTGATACTTGACACTTGTTACATGCCACTTGCACTCGTTCATCTTTTCATGCTAGTTGTTCTATTTGTTGCCATGTCTATTCCATGCTATGTTTGCTTCCGCTGTTACTTTATATCTGTTATTCCTTTCCTTGTACTTGTGCCTGCACTACAAGCGACCCGTAACTTGCATTGATGGGTGTTTTTTTTTCCTCTTTTCTTATCCCTGCAATTTGTTAAATTACAGTTTTTGGTGATCAGCTGCCCAATGGAGTAGGTGATCTAAGATTCTAGTTGCTGGAGTTCTTGCTGTATTTATTTTTCCTGCTATTCTTGAATAAATGTTTTGCTACTTGGATTATTTTGTATTGGGCAATGTGACCTAGGATTATTAACTTGTTCAGATCTGGTTTATTTGAGATTGTTAAATTTTGTTTCACATAAATTCCTGTTGGTATATTGATTCATATGTGCATGCGTGGTTGACTTCTCTTGCTTCCTACTCTGATTATTCCTGTGAAATGTTGTAAAGATCCTGACAGCTTATGGATGATGAAAATCATTCGCTGGACTTAGTCACGTATCCGTATTTCATATTCTCTTTTTGGGAAGCGGGGCATGACATGGTTTTTAGTGGTATCAGAGCCCAGGTTTGGCTAATGTATTAGTCCGACTAATATATTAGACAAGCTTGTCTCGATCTGGGATTGGCTCAACAGTACACCGACCATGCATACATGAATGAATTATATCAATTTTGATCTGGATGCTAATTGTTTTTTATCTTGTGCAGACATGGCTCGCAGAGGTTCCACTTCTCATCCTTAGGAAGATCAGCCCGGGCTTGAGGCCATTACCAATGTATTGGAACGGTTGATCAATATGCAGCAAAACCATAGTGACCTTGTGATGGCTACTTTGGAAACTGCCCGGGTTCCTACTCCCACTGTGCCTATGCAGGCAGCTCTCCTTCCTCATCCGGGTACAGTCACAGATTTCATGAGGCTGCATCCTGACATATTCTCCGACACTGAGATGCCTTTGGAGATAGAACAGTGGCTGATCCGGATTGAGCAATTGCTTTTGGCAGCAAGAGTTACTGATGTTGATAGAGTGGATGTGGTAGCCATCCAGCTAGTGGATCTGGCCCATATTTGGTGGAGGTCCGAGTCCGAAAGGCTCGAACAGCCTATCACTTGGGCTACTTTCACTAGGAGTTTCTTGGAGAAGTTCTTCCCTAGCAGCACTCGAGTTGAAATAGAGCAGCAGTTCCTGGCCCTGAAACAGGTTGGTCATTATTTCTATTTTGGAATTTTGTTACATATTGTTTATGCAATGTTGTAACAAAAAGACTTTTTTGAAACAGGGCTCCAGGTCTGTGGATGAGTATGTAGTGGAATTTACCAGACTTAGCCGCTTCGCAGCCGTTCTTGTGGCGAACGAAGAGGATAGGGCTTGTAGATTCATGCTGAGACTTGAGTGAGATATTCAGGTTCAGCTTGTCTCCCTTCGCTTGCGTAATTATGCTGAGGCGCTTGAGGCAGCTCGAGCTCAGGAGCAGGCACGTGGCAGGTTGACTCCTCCCCGGTGGACTGTTCCGCACTATGCTGTTGTTGCTAGGCCTTCTGGTGGGCCGATTCGGAGGCTTGTCCCATCCCATTCTGTCAAGGCAGCTCTTTCCTTTCTGCCGCTCCTCGGAGAGAAGGATTCTGTGATTTCTGCCAGATGTCCAGGCATGTGCGCAGAGACTGCAGGTGTGCCAATCACTGCTTTTTTGGTTGTGGTGCTGCTGACCATTAAGTGCAGGATTGTCTGCCGTAGCAGCGTATGTCTCTTCTAGCTGGGGGTCCAGTTCAGCAGGTAGCCCTAACTCGTGGTCCAGTCAGGCCACTGTTTTCTCCGCAATGCCAGATTGTCGGTTAGAGGACCGCTGTCCCCAGGAGAGGTTAGGCTTTCAACCTGACAAATGCAGATGCCGAGACAGCAGAGGGTGTTGTTGCAGGTATATATTTTATTTTACATTTTGTTGTTTTTGTTGTTTTTCCTTTGCTTCTTTTCATTTCTCTTCCATTATTCTTTCATATTGCCTTTCTGCATTGTGTTTTCCTTACCCTTGATCATCAATTCTGTCCCTCTTGCCTTTGATTCTATATTAGGTGTTATCATTGTTTGTTCTTTTCCTGCTCATGTTCTTTTTGATTCCGGGGCAACCCATTCCTTCTTCTCTTCTCGGTTTGTGGCTTACCATCAGTTGGAGTGCAGCATCATGTCGGAGGCTTGGAACATTGTGACAGGTGGCGGTGTTGTCATTTGTTCCCGGGAGTGTAAGAAGAGTCCCGTGGTTATTGGTGGCACAGATTTCAAGGCCGACCTGATTGTAATTAGAAATTTAGGATTCGACATTATTCTCAGTATGGATTGGTTGGGTGATACCCATGCCATTATTGACTGCCGTGCCAAGAAAGTTGTATTCCGAATCTCAGGTTGTGCAAAGTTTGAGTTCCAAGCCAGGGAGATGCCCCTTGGTCGAGCTAAAACCGCAGTCGGTCAGGAGGTTTGCGTGATGGAATTGCACTCAGGCTGTGAGGCTGCGCCTCTAGTAGTGCGGGATTTTCTGGATGTTTTTCCAGAGGAGTTGCCTGGCTTATCCCCTGATAGGGATGTGGAGTTCAGTATTGATACGGCACCGATATTGAAGAGTCCTTATAGGATGGCACCAGTTGAGTTAGCAGAGCTTAAGGTGCTGATTCAGGAGTTGCTTGATTTGGGATTCATCAGACCCAGTATTTCACCGTGGGGTGCTCCAGTCCTTTTTGTAAACAAGAAGGATGGTAGTCATCGACTGTGCATCGATTATCGGGAACTGAATAGTGTTACTATCAAGAACCGGTATCCGTTGCCCAGGATTGATGACTTATTTGATCAGTTGAGCGGAGCAGCTATTTTCTCGAAGTTGGATCTTCATTCCGGGAATCATCGGGTCAAGGTGAAGGCAGCAGATATACAGAAGACTGCATTCAGAACCAGATATGGGCACTATAAGTATCTTGTGTTGCCGTTCAGGGTCACGAATGTGCCAGCTGTATTTATGAGTCTTATGAACATGGTCTTTTCCCAGTTCCTAAATAGATTTGTGGTGGTCTTTATTGATGACATTCTGGTGTATTCTCGGAATCGGAAAGATCATGCTGAGCATCTTAGGTTGGTTCTGCAGACTTTGAGAAAGAATCAGCTCTATGGGAAACTCAGGAAGTGTGAGTTTTGGCTCGATAGGATTACTTTCTTAGGGCACATTATCTCGGGCGATGGTAATTCTGTGGATCCGTCCAAGGTTGGAGCTGTGAAGGATTGGCCAGTTCCCAAATCAGTTTCAGAGGTGAGGACTTTCCCCAGCCTAGCTGGCTATTATCAGAAATTCGTCCATAATTTTTCGAAGATAGCATGACCATTGACTAAGCTGACAGGGGAAAATGAGAATTTCTGTTGGTCTGAGGCTTGCAGTGAGGCTTTTGCTGAGTTGAAGAGTAGGTTGACGTCAGCGCCAGTGTTGACTATTCCAAATGGTTCAGGCAGATTTGTAGTTTACTGTGATATTTCTAGTAAGGGTCTTAGAGCAGTTCTGATGCAGAAGGGCCGAGCTGTTGCTTATGTATCGAGGCAGTTGAGGCCGTGTGAGAAGAACTATCTGACTCATGACTTGGAGTTAGCGGTAAGGATATTTGCTTTGAAGCTGTAGAGACACTATTTACTTGGAGACCGAGTGGAGATCTTTACAAACCACAAAAGTCTCAAGTACATCTTCACCCAGAAGGAGTTGAACATGAGGCAAAGGCGTTGGTTGGAACTTATGGCCGATTATGATATCAGTTTGTAATACCATCCTGGTAGAGTGAACTTGGTGCCAGATGCTTTGAGCAGGAGACCGGCAGCTATGTTCCTGACTCAACAGAGTGATTTGGTTGAGCAGATAGGGAGGTTGGAGTTCGATGTGTTGTTGCCGAGTTCTGATCGGAGTTGTTTGGTGCTTCAGCTTCAGTCATCTCTTGTAAAGCAGATCAAGGAGGCATAGGCTAGTGATAAGAAGTTGTACAGTTTCAGAGCAGAAGTTGAGTCTGGTTCCAAAACGGATATGGTTATTCCTTCTGATGGATCTCTTCATTTTGGGTCCAGGTTGTGTGTCCCGAAGGGTGAAGTTCGTCAAAGGTTGCTTGAGGAAGTCCACCAGTCATCGTATTCTATTGATCCTGGAGGTACTAAGATGTATCGGGACTTGAAACTTCATTTCTGGTGGCATGGTATGAAGAGGGTTGTGGCTCGGTTTGTGTCTCAGTGTTTGATCTGCCAGCAGGTTAAGGCGGAGCAAAAAAATGTCGGACTTCTTCAACCGCTTCCTATTTCGGAGTGGAAGTGGGACTATGGATTTTGTGACAGCTTTGCCGAGGAGTCCTAAGGGTCATAATGCCATTTGGGTGATTATCAACCGACTGATGAAGAGTGCTCACATCATTCCCTTCCGTGTCGGACAGTCTAATGAGAGCCTAGCTGAGAAGTACATGCAAGAGATCATCAGACTTCATGGGTTCCAGTCAGTATTGTATCCGACAGGGATACGAGATTCAGATCTCAGTTCTGGAAGAGTCTTCTGAGTAGTTTGGGGAGTAAATTTAAAGTACTGTACAACTTTTCATCCTTAGACTGATAGACAATCAGAGTGGACCATCCAGACTCTCGAGGACATGTTAAGGTCCTGTATGCTGCAGTTCGATGGATCATGGGAGGACCATTTGCATCTCGTAGAGTTCTCGTACAATAACAGTTTTCAGGCCAGTCTTAAAGCTACACCGTTCGAGGCACTTTATGGGAGGAAGTGCAGATCACTAGTATGCTGGGATGAAAATTGTGAGAGGAAGTTGTTGGGTCAGAAATTGGTCACCAGGACAGTTGATGCGGTGACTCAGATCAGGAAGCACTTGCAGCCAGCTCAGGATAGGCAGAGGCGATGGGAAGATGTCCATCGAAGAGCTTTGGAGTTTGAGATTGGTGACAATGTCTTCCTAAAGGTATCTCCTTGGCGGGGTGTCATTCGGTTTGGTGGTAGGGGCAAGCTCAGCCCTAGGTTTATTGGACCGTTTGATATTATAGAGCGAGTAGGCAAGGTGGCCTATCGTCTTGCATTGTCGCCAGCTTTATCAGGAGTGCACGATGTTTTTCATGTCTCACAACTCAGGAGATAAATCCGAGATGAGAGCCACGTGATCGGCTATTCTGAGTTGACCGTGTGACCAGATTTGACTTGTGAGATTCCACCAGTTGCTAGTTTGGATCGACGGGAGAAAGTGCTTAAGAACAAGGTCATCAAACTGGTTCGTGTTTCTTAATATCCTCACTCGCCGGGTGAGTCGACTTGGGAGCTGGATGAGGAGATTCAGCAGAAGTTTCCTCATTTGTTTGAGTAGCTTTTTGTTTTGTTCTTTCTTTTCTTGTCGGGGTTACCATATGTACCACTTGTTTGAATTTTGAGGACGAAATTCTTCTTGTTAGGTACGTAGGATTTGTAACCCCTGTTTTCCATTTTATGTATTTTTGGGTGTATTTTTTTTCTTTTCCGTGTACTTATTCACATTGTATATCTTTTGAACCGTATATTGGATCTTCATTTTCTATATATCCATTTATTTGATTAGTTGTCGTTTTATTTGATCTTCTTGATTCGTTTTTCAGTCTATTATTCTATCTCTATTTGATCGAGCCATTATTTTTATCCTCATTGTTAATTGTTCATACCCTATTTTATTTATTTGGATCTATTCATACCCGTTAACCCTATAACCCATTAAATACCCTATAACCCATCACATTTAACCCAATAACACCCCAAACCCTACCCGTTTGCTACCCCAAACCCATCAGCTCCCCTAACTCTAATATCCCCAACCTATATATATACCTCCAGTTACTCACCCTACCCATCACAACTCCTAGCCGCTTCTCTTACCCTGTGCTTCCCTGACCTCCAAGCAAACCTGGCATCCCCTTCTGCCAACTTCCTGTCTTCCGCTCCTCGCCCTCAGCCCCTGTGTCCCTCCGTCGATGCACTGCAGCAAAGCCAGCTCCAGTCGCCCGCTGCACCGCCCTACTCCCGCTCATCTCTCTCTCCCGACCACCTCATCCCCTGCCTCCTCCTCCTTGTTGCATCCAGTAGCAGCACAGCCCTGCAGCAAACCCCCATCGCGCTGCCCTCCAGCCATTCGCGACCTCCCATCGCTTCACCGCTGCCCTGCTCTCTCTCATTCCGACGCAGCAAGCGTGCAACCCACTACTGTTGCAGTCTCTCTCCCTCTTGCTCTCTTGTGTGTGTGTGTGTGTTGGATCTTGCTGTGTTCATTATTGGTTCGTAGTTCGTTGATCGTGAATCATGTTTGGGTTCGTCATTCGTTCGTTGAGTTTGTTGCCCGGGAATCTGTTCCCGTTATTATTTTTGCACCGTCGTCTTCGTCGTCGACTATAAGGCAAGTAACTTGTATTCTTTTTGTTGTGTAATACAAGTACTAAATAACGCATGTAATGTAGTTGTGTTCCAGAGATAAATCTTGTACAAAACACCTGTTATATCTTGTCTCTATGTGTTGATTTACCCATAGTTATTTCACTACACACACGACATAAATTTAGACTTAGATATAATCAATTCTTGTATACATGCATGTGTTCGTGAATTATGAGTTGTTGTGTGATCTTGTACGTTTGATGGGTTCGTTGTAGTATAACTCGTAGTAAACTTGTCAAATACCCTACACCATGTTGCTTGGACATCTAGTATACCCTAATTCACGTTTAGTTATAATTTGGATGTGTTACATATGACCTAGTTGATTTTGTGCATGAAGAATATTTCTATTTTTTTTCTGTTACCCCGTTTTTATTCAGTATTTTAGACCCTATTAAGGTCAGTATATGAAAATTATTTGTGAATATGAATTATAGAGAATTCTGTCTACATTCCAAAATTTCTGACAGAGCTCAGTTTCGATTTATGAGTTGTAAGTTATGACTATTTTAATACAAATGTGTGTAAAATTCTAGATTCTGTTTTATAAGAATTTTGTATGGTTAATTATTTTTATACTGATGTTAAAGACAATATTCTAATCCAATATTTTGCTGAGTACAACTAGACTTGATTGGTATTAACCCCTAATTTTTGTGGATTTAATTGATGACTTTTACAAACTATTCTATGCCTGCAAACAACTACTATACTTGCAGAATTTTCATACTGTTCAGTAAAGAAACCTAATTTCGACCTACTTCTATTTGCTTTCTATAAAAGCTTTGTGAATATGAATTGTAGCCTACTGTATCTATTTTATCACCCTTTTTACGGATCTAGATTTCGATTTATATTTTGTAATCTACTGCTATTTTGGTACTGCTGTGTTTATGATTCCAAATTTACAAAACTGCTGTATCTTACTGCTCTCTGATTTTATTTGGCTATACTATCTATGTTGGAAAATTATGAAACTTTATTTTCTGATACTAGACATACTAGGGAATACCCCAGATTTTTCTTGGATTTAGTCAATACACTTTTATGCTATTTCCTGTTTATGAATACAAACTTCTGATTTCTGGCTGAACACGTTTTCTGGATACAAATCTATTTTGAGTCATGTTTTTGTAAAATACTATATGACTTATATATATTTCTGGATTTGGACGAGAGTCTATTTTCTAGATTTTCTGACGGATCCATGTTTGCTTGTTTGTGGCAATAGGAATCTCAGATTTGGTGCAGTACTGTCTTGCTGTCCTGAACTAGAATTTTCGTTGTCTTACCCTGTTATGTGTTGTCTGTCACCTTTGCATGTTTGTCTTCCAACCTGAACATGTTACTTGTTCATGCCATGTTATTCTTGTTGTTTTGTACACGTACATACCTGTTTGATAACAATAACAAATAATCAAGTCGGGGTTAAGGGAAAGACCTTAGTAGTGGACAATATAGGTATGTGTAATAAGAAGGGGGCCCGTGTTTCTCATTACTTGTTGCCATGTTTCATGACTACATGATTCATGCTTGTTATTACTATATGCCGCCATATTTCATGATTACATGATTCATGCTTGTTATTACTATATGCTGTCATGTTTCATGATTACATGATTCATGCTTGTTAATATTTGTTGCCATGTTTCATGACTACATGATTCATGGTTGTTACTACGATATGATGCCACGAGTTCACGATTACGTGATTCGTGCTTGTTACTTGTTACTTGTTACTTGACGCCTGAGTACACGGCCCTATCGAAATCCACCACTAGGCCTTAATGTAATTTGCATGAATGTAGCAATCATGTGCTAAAAACCTGGGATGCTGAAGTGCTACCTAGATAAATATAATAAAAGACTTGAAACAACATGATCATTTGACACTTGCTACTTGTAACTTGTACATGATACTTGACACTTGGCACTTGTTACTCTTTACTCGTTTACATGATACTTGATACTTGACACTTGTTACATGCCACTTGCACTCGTTCATCTTGCCATACTAGTTGTTCTATTTGTTGCCATGTCTATTCCATGCTATGTTTGCTTCCGCTGTTACTTTATATCTGTTATTCCTTTCATTGTACTTGTGCCTGTACTACAAGTGGCCCGTAACTTGCATTGATAGGCGTTTATTTCTCTTTTCTTTTCCCTGCAATTAGTTAAATTGCATATTTTGGTGATCAGCTGTCCGATGGAGTAGGTGATCTAAGATTCTAGTTGTTGGAGTTCTTGCTATATTTATTTTTCCTGCTATTCTTGAATAAATGTTTTGCTACTTGGATTATTTTGTATTGGGCAGTGTGACCCAGAATTATTAACTTGTTCTGATCTGGTTTATTTGAGATTATTAAATTTTGTTTCAAGTAAATCCTTGTTGGTATATTGATTTATATGTGCATTCGTGGTTGACTTCTCTTGCTTCCTACTCTGATTATTCCTGTGAAATGTTGTAAAGATCCTGACAGCTTATGGATGATGAAAATCATTCGCTGGACTTAGTCACGTATCCGTATTTCGTATTCTTTTTTTGGAAAGCGGTGCGTGACACCAATTGTAGTACCCCGATTTATTTTTCTTAATATATATGAAAGGGGATTTATTTTTCTTATGATAGCCTATTATTATTACTTTTCTCCATGATAAATAGAGTGTAGTATTTCCTATAAAACATTCTTCTCAAAGCCCAAATGTGACTTGTTTATTTTCTTATGTAAAAATACATATTTTGGCCCAAATGTATTTAAACCCATAAACTTAATCTTTTTCTTACACTTGTATGTGCAGCATTTTTCCTCTTAGTTTCCGGGTATTTCGATGTACATTTTATAGTGGGATTTTTGTGTGTACACGTGCACTCCATGTACACGTGCACAAGGCACAATCTTGGCCGGATTTGTGGAGAAGTGGCTAGGATCATGGGCGGTTATGTGAGGGTGTGGGTAGTTTCTCAAACTACCGATTGCATCTGGTCCTTTGATCTCCAACTCCCCAACGAATCTCAGCCCTCCATTTCGCCTATAATCTAGTATAAATACCCCCCCTCCTAATCCCTATCTTTTTACACTAAAAATTCCTAAGATTTCAAGAGAGTATCTGTGAGTGGTGTGAGAGCTTTTCTGTGGAGGCAAGCAGCATTGGTGAGGAGCTCGGCGTGGAACAGAGGAACAAGAAGTGCAGCGCGATATTGAAGGACTTGCGGGATTTCGTTATTTTCTTCACAAAAGGTGGGTGTTTCTCAGGACTTCTAATGTAGGAATAATGCTATATTTGTCATGAAGTGTTACCATGTGGCAAAAGTGAATTGAATGCTGTAGAAATTGCTTGAACATGCTATTATATTCGAGGCAAGACTGACGGTCCAGTCGACTGCCATATGAGCCAGTCGACTGATACGAGATATTTATTTTCATAATGTGCTGATAAAGTGTGTGTGAATAGCCATGATGGTGTGACCATAAAATTTATGTTTTTCCCTATGACACATATGATGGAGGGAAGGTAAACAAACAAAAAGAACTGAGGAGATAAACATTTGAAGTTGTCGGCTTAGTCGACTGACTTGGAGTTAAGTCGACTGATGCTCGTTCTGAAAGTGATTGTTTGATAGTTCCTCGAATAAAGATATTTTATTTTTGTGTAGACTCATGATGATGACTTGAAATTTATATTCCCATTGTCGTATGTAAGTATGAGCAATATGAATACAGGTTTAGAGTAGTAATTTCTCTAAAGAGCATGTTAATAACCGGGAAAAATTGTGTTGTGAATGCTACTGAGCAAGGGGTATTATGTTTATGGAACATAAATTGGTATATACTGTTAATTGATATCATGATGCAAGTATATGTAAAGAAATGTAAGTAAATTCCCCAAATTAAAATGGATCTGTCCAGTCGACCGATGCATGTGGCAAGTCGACTGATCTGGACTTAGAAGTTATGCTGTTTGAAATATCCAGGACAGACGACTGATTACTGATCAGTCGACTGTTACGAGGATGATATTGTGAATAAGAATTGGGCGGGACAGGCGACTGGTAGTGTACTCAGTCGACTAACCCGAACGTTATGATAACCCTGTATGACTGTATAAGTCGACTGGTATTCTTCCAAGTCGACTGTACAGAGTGAACTTTGGTATACTGGAATTCATGTTATTTTGCTGTTAGTAATGGTAAATCTTGTGATTTTAAGTCAATGAACTCTGTTATGGATGCATGAATTGTGTAAATGAATCATAGATGAGGATTGAGAATCAAATGAAATTATGAAATGTGGAAATCATGATGAGGAAAGTCCGTGAGACTCTAAAATGAATTATGAGCTGATGATGCTCCTTTGGATATTGTGAATGTGAAATTGAACAGAAGAGTAGCTAAGTCTCCCCGGCAGCGAATGAAATGATATTGTGAATTAGACCAGGTTGGTCAAGTGTAATGAAATGATGAGTCCGGATGATGGAGAGGCTAACTCTAGAGGTTGATTTTCATTCATGATTCTAATTAAGTTAATACATAGTGTGGAGGTGATGAAGGTGAGAGAAAAACATGAGTATGAGAGCTAGGGTACGGTGCGGGTATGTGAGCCGCAGAAAGCATGCTTGATGAGTCAAGACATGGCGCGGGCACAACTCAGTAATGATCGGACTCTAGTCACGCTTGTGGGATGTTTTGGTGACTGCAAGAGGAGTGTGTTCAGGGAGGAGGCTGAATTATCGCAGAAGGCATGCTTGACGAGTCAAGACGTGGCGCGAAATTCTACTCCAGGGGCCAGGATACATGCTTGTACTCATAGATTCATCTAGGATACTCATTGGAATTACAGTAGTAGAATAAGTCATGGCGGGGGATTGAACCCTACTAAAATGAAGATCGTTTAAGAGGCTTGCACTCGAACCTATGTAGTATGGGATGCATAGAATTCGAACAAGTATGCATTAGTGTCATAATTAACTAAGTAAATTGCATTAAGGATTTAAGTGCACAATCACGACACGACATCATTAAAAGTTCCCTTATTTGCATGCTTATGTTGAACTGGCTTGTGATTTGTAAGAAATGAGATTCATTATACTGTTTCTGGCATAGAGAGGATGGCCATGTATAATTATCGTCGGTTGAATAAACTGACGTACCCACAGTGTTTTATGCAGGATAATCACATGTAAAAGGAATGGATGCACAAAGAGTTCATTATATTGTTGTTCATTTATGTAAATATTGTACACTTGCTTCCGCTGTGTAAATTCAAATGTAACATGCTGTAACTCTGATGTAAAAGTAAAGATTTTAAATTCCTTGTAAAATTGTATGTGAAGAAAGCGAAAAGATCCTGAAGAACATCTCGAATTCAGTAAATTGGGATTCGGGGCGTTACACCAATGAAGCTTCCTAATTGTCGCAATTGATTACTTTATGAAGTGGGTTGAAGCAGAACCTTTAGCCACCATCACTGAGCACTAAGCCCAGCAGTTCTTCTGGAAGAACATCATTTGCTAGTTTGGGATTCCTCGAATCTTCATCACCAACAATGAGACTTAGTTCGCGAGCAAAGGTTTCTGCAAGTTCTGCAAGGACTTCGAGATTCAATAGAGGATCTCTTCAATTTCGCACCCCCAGTATAATGGTCAAGCCGAGAATGCCCACCGTCAAATCCTCGAGGGCCTTAAGAAGAGATCAGACAAATCCTCCAAGGGGTAATAGGTCGATGAACTACCCAGTATGCTTTGGTCTTACTGAACAACCAAGAGGATTCTGATCGACAAATCACCCTTCAATCTAACCATCGAAACTGAAGCTGTCATTCCTCTAGAAGTCAGGCTGCCTTCACCAAAGGTTATGAGCTTCAACGAGGATTTGAATTCATACGGCCTCGGGGAGAACCTGGACCTCCTTGACGAAGTCCGCAAATGGTAAGCTATCAGAAGAAATGTCTACCAGCAGTGGATAGAATGATTCTATAACAAGAAGGTCCACCCGGTTAATATTAAAGAGGGTGACCTAGTGCTAAAGAGACTCGACATCTCCGAACCAAGCAAAAGGGGAAAACTAGCTCTCAACTGGGAGGGCCCGCCCATATAGGGTCTCCAAAGTGATGCGACCTGGTACTTACCGACTTAAAGGTCCCGGGGGGGGGGGGGCGCAGAGTGGTTAAGAGGACATGGAATGCAGAACACTTCATGAAGTTTCATGAATGAAGGCCCCTAATGGTCAGCACTATTTCAACTTCGACCAACTTTTGGCATCGTTGCTCAGCGCTGACTTCGAGCCACAAGCGAAGATTTCTCACAATTTTGCTTGGCCTCATCGCTCGGCATGGACTTTAAGTCACAAGCAGAGATTTATAACAATCTCGCTAGGCCTCATCGCTCGGCATGGACTTCGAGCCATACGCGAAGATTTCTCACAATCTCGCTTGGCCATGCTGCTCGATGTGGACTTTAAGCCATATGCGAAGATTTTTCACAATCTCGCTAAGCCTCAACACTAGGGGCGGACTTCGAGCCACACGCGAAGATTTTTCTCAATCTTTCTTAGCCTTGTCGCTCGACATGGGCTTCGAGCCACAGCCAAACAAGCCTCAGCACCTTGCCCCTCGAAAGGGATGCCTAAAGCTATCATTGATGAAGAAGAAACCGAGCCAACCAGAATCGACCATCCTATCACCCACTGATAGCCAAGGATAGAGCAGCTACACTTTGCTACTACCCCTAATTGTCAGCGGGTAGTAGGAGAACCATATGAACAAAGACAAAGGCATCCTCTAAGAAACTAAAAGAGAGTGGGTGATTATATAGGCTATGTGGGAAAACGTCCTCAATCCCCGTAGGACTGACATGGGTGGATCCGAACCATCCACTCCCATCCAACGACTATTAGGAGTTGTCACTACGTATCCCGAGGCTAGCTTTTCAACTTCCAACACAGCACATTTAGACAGATGTCTCAATTCCCAAGACCAAATGGTTCAACTTCCAAAATTGAAGCATCTCGATTACCAAGGTTAAACGATTTGACTTCAACCGGTCTACTTCATCAAGGCATAAGCTCGAGATGAATCTGAACGAAAGTTCTTCATTAAAAAAGCTATTACACATTCGATTAACCGAGGGCTAGTACAATTGGCAAGGCCGGGGAATTACAACAAGATACAATACAATTACAACAAGTCATGAGGTTCGCCCGCTTAGCCTACTGCTCGGCTAGGGGAGCCCTAGGACTGGCGCAAACTAGTTCGACTCCAACTGACCAAGTCTGCTCCTCGACAGGTCTATCGATTTCTTCCCTAGGGGTGGTCAAGCTAGACATCCTCACCACCGAACATTGAGCATCCGCATGGTTGATTAGCTCTAACCTAAGAGTCGGAGAAGGGCCTCTGCTCTACTCCGAATGCAACCTTGAGCCTATATATCTCCAGTTCCTTCTCCACCACCATTTCCTGAAGAAAAGAGTTAGCTGAACGCATCGCACTTTCCGAGGCCGGGTGTCAGGATGAGACACTAGGGATAGATAAATGGGTCTCGGCACTACCCTGACCCTTGTCGACCATCGCCTTTTTCAGATGAGCCAACTCCAAGCTCATTTGGTGCGACCTTTTCATGTAAAATGAAAACGTTGATTCCCGATCCTTTTCTTCCTTACGGTAGCGCACCAAGCTCAACTCCATGGTGCGCACTCTATTTCTAAGGTATTCGACCTCAACGTCGTGGGGGTCGACCGAAATTAGCTCGGCCATCTAACAAGAAATGAAAATTTCACATTATGTTGAGTGCCGTAAACTTGGCTAAATTCAAATGATATGAAACACTTTACAAAAATCTCAAGTCCAGAAATTTGGTGCAAAAATCCATTTTCATTCATTCTTCAATGTCCGTACAAAAATTAGTGACCAGTCCGCAGTCGGCAAATACAAAAGAAAAAGGAAAAGAGACTACTACTGGAGAGAAGGAGGCACCTCTTCGGTCCCCATTGGGACGACCTCCATGTGAATCCCCTGGGCATCGGCCTCCTCAAGAGGCAAGCGATTCTCCTCTTCGCCCACATCGGGGATCTCCCCTAGTGTCGGCGGAGCATCGGTGAACTTCATGGAGAAACTGAAGCCCCCGAGGTCGAGGTCAGGGTACCTCCGAAGAACGTGCTGAATGGCTCAGTCGTACCCTTCGTCCTAGACAAAAATCACCTTATCAATGGCCTACATCTTTCCGAACAACAACTTCTTCTCACTCTCCTGTAAGCGAGCCTTCTCCTTCTCCAATTGGGCGTACTCGTCGGCCATAGTGGTCAGCTCAGCCTTCAGAGCACACTCGCGTGCCACCAAATCGACGACCTAGAGCATCAAGTCCTTCATCTCCCTCTCAAACCTCAATGCCCTTCGGTCGACAAGTTTGAGATCATGATTGTACTACATTCTTAACTCTGCTCCTTGCAGAGTTGCTTACAAGCTAGGAAGCAAAAATTTAGAGGAAAATACAAACATAGTTGAAAAGAATGAACAAGCCTGACGAAAGATCACTTACAATCATATCGGATTGAGTTCACTTCATGAAGCTCAAGTCGAAGGTCTCAGTCGTGAGGCAATCCCTGTCTCGAGGTGTGGCCGGGTGGTCCACCACCTCCAGTGCAATCTGACCCTCCATGATAGAGCCCGATACCTTCACAGCCCAGTTCGGCCTTCAGGGCTCCATCCCCTCCTCGCCGACTACATCCTTGGCCTCGAGGTGGACGGGAGGGAGACCCACCTTTGCGTACTCGAAAACCTTGAGATTATCCGAGCTGGGGGTATCCTTAGTCGAGCTGGGAGTGCCAGTGATCTTCAAAGCCTTCGCCTTCTTGGACTTCGCCTCGGAAACCCCCTCGGAGGAAAGGGCCACAGACCTCTTCTTCCCTTTTGACTGCTCTGAAGCCTTCCTCTTGGCCAAGACGGCCATCCTTGCCTTGATCTCGGTGACTCCATAGCTACAAAAGGAAAATAACAAGTTGTCAGGATGAAGGAAAAGAAAAATAGACAAGGGTCGGAAGGGCTCAATTCAATCCTCGCAACGATCCGAGCCACCTCGCCCTTCTCTTTCTGTCACATTCTGCCAACCTATACTTCCCCCAGCAACAATCCCAGCCACCTTGTCCTTCTCTTCCTCCATAAAGTCCCAATACATCAGAGCTTTGTGCTTCGGTATGAAAAAGGACCAATTCTTCAGGATGTCCCAAGGAACGGGACTCCGAACAACAAAGTATTTGTCTTTCCACTCCTTGATTGAGTCCAGATGACTATGGACCACACGCCTCTCGAATTGAGGCGAGAAGTAGCAACGCCACTTGTATGTCCCCCCCCCCCCCACGCTGAAAGGAGCTTAAGGCACACATGAAAATATTTCAGTCTCAAGGGCACCCCATTCTCTTTGCAAAGAAGCATGAAACATATAAGTTGTTTCTAGAAATTTGGCCCGTATTTCATCTGACTCGCCCCTGCCCAATTTTAACACCTCTTTGACGAATGGGTGCATGGGCAGCCTCAAACCCGGGCCAAAGGCATCTAAAGAAAACATATAGAACTAAGGAGCCAGGTTATCCATGGGCCTAAGTCCTGGGTTCGGGATCATTAGCTCAAACTCTCGAAGGATAAAGTAACACATCCGAAACTGAGGGAGAACACTCTTCTTAGCACGCTCTTATTCTTATCCGCTTTAATCTTCCTCCAACTTGGCGAGGAGGGTTGTATCCCAAACTAGATCAAATCCTGAAGATCATCCAAGTACATCCTTATCAAGTATGGCTCCTGGAAATACGAGATGTCACATCCACCCACTGGCCCATACTCAATGGGTTCTGCCTTGGGGCTAGTCGGTAGAATGAACTTCAGCTTCCTTCTAGGGGCTCAGGGGGCCTTAGGAGGAGATGGCGATGCTAGATGCCTCAGAAGACCTGTTTCTTCGGGAGGATCGACCTCATCATTTCCCTCGTCGCCAACTTCATCTCCCACTACTACATCATCCCCCACCTCTTCCTCCTCACATGCCTCATCCTCTTCTCCATATCACTCTCCTCCACCTCCTCTACTTCACTACAGGGCTTGACTTGCTCAACTTCTTGGACTTCCTCCCAAGAAGTAGACTCAGATGGAACGACCTGAACCTCCCTGGCAGACGACGATGAAGAGGAAGAGCGCTCACCTCAGCCAAACATTGAGGCTGAAGAACTGGACTGAAGTGTCGACATAATTTTAAAATACTATACCTAATTCTGTTGCCGAAAAAGTTGTCGGAAAGTACGTCACCGGTCATCCAAATGAGTTCTAGAGAGAGAAGCTCTGAGAGTAGAGAGAGAATGTGAAGAGCAGAATGAGGGGGGGAAGGGGATATATATAAGTGAGAGAATGGCTCCATGATATCCACAATTGATCCTAGCCCTATGACTGAATCTAACGATGGATATGGGGGGACGCCTTGATTTCCCCAGAAGTGACATTAACACTTTCATGTGCAAGACACATGCTTACATAGTGCCCATGACGTCTGATAATGGTAAAAATCACAGCAAATCAGGGCCATATGATTTCAGCACAGATCTCAACGATTCTACAGGCAGATTAATCACAGCAGGCCTTTTCAATAGGTTTGGGCATTCTTCAGGATCATCTATAAGAACATGAGCCATCTTCAACCCCATTAAAAGTGACAGATTAGGATCATTAAGAGAGACACCCAGCTCATGAGAGTTGTGAGTCAAATCTCTTATTCACGGACAAAAGAGTCTTATCTCTGAAAGGTGAGAATCAAAAGGAGATGAGGAATTCATATCAATCTAGGATCCATATCAATCTCCTAAATGTTTCTCAGCCATATAAATACTTTCCCCCCTCCTTGGTCAGAATGTAATCTGTAATTCGCAATCTCTCTCTCTAACTTTCTTTCTCTCTCTGGTTCTGAATTGAGCATCGGAGGTTCTATCGCGGGGCCACACATGGTGGTTCAGGCTTTTTGCAGGTCCATCGGCCACATCAGCAACTATCGGATTTCAGATCACGGTGTCCAATCAATGATCCACATCCAATCTTAGGAGCTCGAACCACTTTTTACGGCGATGATCAAATGTTAGATCTTTAGTAGTTTCCTTCAAATCTAAACTCACTATCTGTTTGCTTCCACACTAAAATAAGCAGCAACAGATTGGCCCGTCTATGAAAAACTACAAAAATCAAACTTACCGCTATGACACCAAGACTAAGTGGCAAAGCGGAAGCCTCAAGCCATCGCACAAACTCTCTTCATCAACCAGCTCCTCCCGTGGAGAATCCAATTCCTCTTCAACAGCTGAATCCGCCCCAATAGCCTAATCAAGCTCCTGCCAACGAAGAGTCACCTCATGAACTTCAACAAGGGTGCTTAACGCTATACATTATCAATATTTTTTAATAAAGGCCAGCCACTGGAGCAGCTGTTTAGTTTTACTTTTCAATAAAGACCGTTTTCACTACCGGTCATTGCATGTAATAAAGGCCAGCCACTAGAGGAGCTGCTTAGTTTTATTTTTAAATAAAATTTAGTATTATTTTTTGCAAAATTCTCGTACAACTTTACGAATGCATCCAATGAATTAAATGCCAAGCTTATTCTAAAAAACGACACCAAAAACTCATTAGAAGCTCCTTATAAGACGAGTTTGGAGTCCATATCTATGGCTCAGAGTTATTCTAGCAATTTGCAACAAACAAGATCAGAGTTCAACTCTCCATTCGATCTGCTTCTGCAACTCATTAAAACCTCCACGACATGTTCCGAATCCATACCCATGGCTCGAAGTTACTCTAGCAATTTGCAACAAAGAAAATTCACAGTTCAACTTGCCATTAGATATGATCCTACAACCTGTTAAATCTCTAAACTAACAAATTTTGAATCCACACCCATGGCTCGGAGTTGTTTTAGCAACTTGCAACCAAGCACGTTCAGAGCTCAACTCATCATTCGATCTATTCCTGAAACTAGTTAAATTTCCTTAATGACAGATTAGAGGTCCAAAATCGTGGATTGTAGTTACTCCAACAAATTTGCAAAAGCAAAATTCAGAGTTCAACTCGCCACTAGAGGTGACTCTCACAATTTATCGAAGGACCCATACAGCAAGTTCAAAGTCCAACAGTTCCCTAGAGTTACAGCATACACAACAGTTTGCTAAAATTTCCATTTTGCCATATTTTGGCAAAAATCCTCCCACATCGGTTCGCTATATTGCCATATTTTGATAAATGAGCAACAATTGCTTCTAATATTTGAGAAACGATCTGCTCTTTTTCAAAAGATAGGCATCCGTCCCTAATTATTTTTTTTATTCACAACGGATGAAACAAGTTGTTTCTTCCCAATTTTTTAATAATTTTTTTAATAAAAAGTATCGGACAGAACATGTTGTTTCGTCCAAAAAAAAATAAAAATAAAGAAATGTATCAGACGGAATCTCAAAAATTGAGAAACGGGACAACATGTCCCGTCAGCATGTTTAACCCATTAATTAAGACACTAATTGATTTTAGGAAGTAATTAATTAAAGATTTAATATTATTTTAATCAATAATTAACTAATTACTATTTAATAACTAACACTACTTTAATTTTACTAAAAATTACAAAAATACCTCTCGGACGGAACAACATGTTCCGTCCGATTAAAAAACTATGAGAAACGAACTAGTGTAGCAATTTCTCTTTTGTCAATTCTCATTTTGCCATTTTTCCAAAAAATATAAGAAACCATTGTGGATGCTCCTAGCTCATACAACTAGCTAAGTACAAAATAGCAAGTCTGGAGTCCAACTCTCCCCAAAAGCAGCTCATACGACTAGTCAACCCCTTAGGATGACAAATCACAGGACAAGGCACCGGCATGTAAATATTTCTTATTTCACAAACAACAAGTCTCATTACAACTGAAGAATTACAATGGTCCATATTTCATGCCTAAGTATCGCTACAAAGTCTTGCAAACACTACACAACAAGCTATTCTACAAGTCATCCTTCCGGCTACATATTAGAGGGATGTACCGCCTAAGAGACACAAACCTATTCATAGACCTCCTGCCAACAGCTCCCCACGGCCGCCTCAACTCTTCACAATAAAATTTAAGACAAGCCTCCCTTTGGCGGGCAACTCCAAGTCTTCCTACCACCTTCACTCAGGCAAGATCCAACTCCATCTCGCATGACGTGACGTATTGTGAAGGAAAGCAATCTCGACATCCCGAAGACATCGTTCAGTGTACATGACTACTTATCAGCAAAAAAGAAGAATGGAATCACTTCAATGCTGAACAAACAACTTCACTTCAATATCAAGGAGATTCAAAACACCTACACCTCATCCGCTATACAAAATGAGTTCGGCGCCCCGCGCGCCACTTGAGTTCCTCCGCCAACAACTTGTTCACTCCATACAACGAGTTCGGCACCCAGCTCTCTGCTCGAGCTCTATCAGCAACTTGTTAACTCCAAATAATGAGTCCAACGTCTTTCTCTTCACTCAGGCTCTATCAACAACTCATTGACTTAAACAACGAGTTCAGTGCTCTACTCTCCGCTCGAGCTCCATCAATAACTCATTGACTCCGAACAACGAGCTCAGCACTTTATTCACCGCCCAGGCTCTATCCACAACTCGTTGACTCCAAACAACAAGTTTAATGCTCTACACTCCGCTTGAGCTCCATCCACAACTCTTGACTCCAGACAACGAGTTCAACGCCCTGCTCTTTGCTCGAGCCCCGTCAATAACTCGTTGACTCCAAACAACGAGATCAGCGCTCTGCTCTCCGCTCGAGCTCCATCAACAACTCGTTGACTCCAAACAACGAGTTCAATGCCTTTCTATTTGCTCAGGCTCCATCAACAACTAGTTGACTCCAAACAACGAGTTCAACGCCTTGTTCACCACTCGAGCTCCGTCAAAAACTTGTTTGCTCCAAACAATGCATTCACACCCAGCTCAAGCTCGAGCTACATCAACAACACATTGACCCCAAACAACGAGTTTGATTCCTTGCTCATTGCTCAAGCTCCATCAGCAACTCTTTGAATCCAAACAACAATTTCAATGTCTTTCTCTTCGCTCGAGTCCTTCCAACTGTAACATCCCGTATAATTTGTGTGAATTAGCATGTGAATTGTTGATGTGTGTTCACTTTTGAAAAGTAAATGGTTTATGAGTTTATTCACCATGAGAAAAATTCTCGTGTTATTATTGAACATGAAAAAGTATATTTTTATTGAGTAAAATTGACATTTCACAAATTATAGCGACATTCGAGTTACTCTTCACACGGTGAAAAAATTTAATTGTGTGGATCTATTATTGCACAAGTACTCATTTTACTATTCTCAGATTATTTTTAAAGTGCGTGAGTTCGTCTATTCGGTGTTGTGAATTGGTTTTCCGAAAGAGTAAAATTTTAACAGAGAGTAATAGAGAGGGTTTGGCATATAAAACTCATTTTGAATACCTTCACCGTGGGTGCACTTGCCCCTGTGGTTTTGGCATTAGGCTGTTTCCTTACTGGTTCTGGGTTCGAGTCCTTGTGTTCTCTGACTTGGGTTCAAAAATAATTTTTGGAATATTTGAGTTCTCTGACTTTAGTTCTTGAAACATTTTTTTTGAGAAATGGTGTTCTCTAACTTGGGTTCTTAAAACATATTTTTTGGAGTCTTTGAGTTCTTTGACTTGGGTTTTAAACTTGAATTATAAGAAGATTTAATTTTTGACAATGCAATTAACTTTTCTCCTAAGTGAGATTTTATAATTATTTGTTTGAGTAAGAATACTTGAAGGTGTATAAATTACGATGTGTGATTAAATTATGAGATTTGAAGTGATTACTCTATATTATAAGTTCATGAAAGGAAATGTTGTTTGTTTTGAAAGAATTGTGATTAAGTGAATGAATTGAATTTCATGAGGTTGATTAAGTTGAAGATATGAATATAGTGATGTTTAATATATGATTATTGAAGGGTATGAGTACCCATGGATTCTAGTACATGAAAGGTTGTGATCTAGAGGTTTAGTGAGACCCCAGGTACCGACAATTGTTGAATTAAATGATTGATTTATTTTGAGATATGGCTATATGAGCTATTTCGGTATTTGTGATTAAATCCGGTAGGGGGTAAAACTAACTTTAGGTATTGTAATTGATTCACGTCTTGAACTTAAGAACTAGGCACTAAGTGAAGATGTAGTAAACTTGGGCAAACGTAAGTGGGGCATTTCTATATAGTCGGGCGGTAGATTCTGGGACTATAGACCCAGTTGGGCAGTGGATTCTGGGACTGTGGTTGCTTCGATGGAGACGAGCTTTTATTTTAAGTCTGGGACAATGCATAGTCGGGCGGATAGTTTGTCGTACTCCAGTGTATATACGTATACCGGGACTAGAGGGGCACTTGCGGGATGTTCGCACGACGAAGAGTCTGTATAATAGTCGGGCGGTGGACTCCGGGACTGGAATCCGTACTCGTGGAATGTTTAAACTTTGTTTTATTACTGGGTAGTTGTCATGGCGAGGGACCGAACCCTTTATTGTAGAGTACGTAGGTGCTTGTCCTCGAACCTATATAGTATGGGATGCATAGAATGCGAACTAGTATGCATTAGTGTCATCTTAGTGTAAAATATCTGCATTAGGTATTAAGACATTACATACACTTACATGTTTAGAGTAATCACATTTAACACTTTATTTGCATTCAAGTTTGTAGTTTGTTAAAGTATTAAGATCATTATACCTTCGGCATAGAGATTCTTCGGTTGTAAGCAACTGACGTGCCCACAGTTTTATATGCAGGAGTTGGATTTTTCATGAAGATATAATGTTGATATGCTGCTGTTGATCTATTTAAATGCTAAAGATGTTGCAATTGTATATTATTTTTTATTATTGTACTTCATTTTACCTTCCGCTGTGTTATAAATGTAAAAGACTATTGTATTATAAAAAGTTCAAATTTTCTTGTAAAATTGTACGAAGTGAAGTGTAAAGATCCTGTAGAACTTCCAATTCAGCATTATTTAGAATTTAGGGTGTTACTGAGTGGTATCAGAGCCACGCTTCAATAAGTAGTACAAATTTATAAAGAACGACACCCTAGAGTGGACATTAGAGTGTGAGTTTCAGCTTATAAAGATTTAAATGTAAGTAACTCACGTTTGTGTTGCTCTATATGATGACATTTTCTCCTCCTTTCCCTATAAGATGGCCAATCATAATGATCCCCAGCATAAGATGCATTGGTTCCTCCCTTTCGAGAATGAAGAGGAAAAGCTAATAGAGAAAGAAGAAGAGGAACCAGAGGAGATAGAAGAGGAATTACCCGAGTCCAGGGAGAACTCCACCTCCGCTTGATTTTCCCGAAGAATCCTGAGACGAAGAACTCATTCCAGATGACCAAGATGATATTGTTGCTTCTGTACGAAGAGAATTAGATGCTCAAAAGTGGAGAGTAAACCATTTGGAAGCGCGATGGGAAGAAGATAAGGAGAGCATTCAAGAGTTGTCATCAAGTGTGTGAACTCGAGAAGGTTTAGCATGTGAATGATCGATACTTTGCCAACCTGGACCATATCACTCACTGGGACAATCAGGAGTGGCATCAGAGATTTGAAGATATGAAGAAGGAAATCCAGGAACTACGGGAAGAGCTCAGAGCAGCCAAGAGAAACCGTGAATCTAGGATGTCTTTTGTTAAAAGGATGTAATGGATGTGATGAAGCAAGTTTTTTCTTTCCGAATGTAAAAAGTTTAATTTTGGAATGAATAAATTTTGTTGAAAGAAGGTAAGTTGTGCTATTTATGAGATTAATGATAAATTTTATGATTCAGAAATAGCATGAAGGAACAGGAACGGTGAAGGGCATATTGGTGAGAATGGGCTCGATCTAGATACTGAACTAGCTCGAGTATACCAGACCTTAAATGCTTTAGCTGCCAACATCGCCGGGAACACTAAGCCAGAGCCAGCTGTGCAGGTCCCCGAAGTAATCAGGCTGGTAGAGTCATTCAAAAGGATGAAGCCACCTGTGTTTGAGGACCAGGCAAATCTAGACGCTGCTGACAACTGGATCAGGCAGATTGAGACGGTCTTTGAAGTGATATGGACCCCTGAGGCAAGTAAGGTGAAGTTGGCCACCATCCAGCTAGAGAAAGACACAGAAGTTTGGTGGTAATCACTGAAGATGACCTTGGGCAATGTGCAGCTTACTTGGGAAGAGTTTCTTGGAGAATTCAGAAGTCACTACTTTCCCATGGATGTTCAAGAGAAGAAGGCTATGGAGCTTTTGGGCCTGCAACAAGGAGGAATGACCGTGCGGGAGTATGAGACCAAATTCAATAAACTCTCAAGGTACGCGCCAGAAATGGTTCTGGACGAAGCCAAGAAAGCGTGGAAGTTTGAGCAAGGGTTGAGGCCAAGCTTGAGGACCCGGATGATACCCCTAGGTATCCGAAGATTTGAGAAGTTGGTCAGGAGGGCTGCCGCTACTGAGTCAGATATGAACCAGTACCAGGTAGTGTAAGTCAAGAGGAGTAGCTGGAGCAGTGGCAAGAGGCCTGCAGCGCCGGGCAATTTCAGGGGACAGCCACCAGCACAACGTTTCAAACCCATCGGAGCAAATGCTGTTACAGTGACTGGAAGGGTACCCACTTGCTACAAGTGTGGAAAGGCAGGCTACATATCTTCTGGGTGTACCAAGTCGCAAACGAGCAAGCCTTGTTATCTTTGTGGCAAGGAGGGTCACATCCAGCCAGTTTGCCCTCAGTTTCAGCAGGAATGGCCGAGTCAGAAGCAGTCCGACCCAGGGTAGAAGCAATTTCTGCAGGGGTGAGTGTTCGCTTTGTCCGAAGCCGATGCTGATGATGTTGACAACGTCATCACAGGTATGGGAGATGATGTTTAGTTGCTTTGTTGCTTTTCCATTTATGTAAGAAATGTTATGTAATGAGAGTACTCTTATGTAATGGGAGATATTCAGATAAATGGAATAAAAGCATCAGTTTTATTTGATACGGGATCATCGCACACATTTGTTTCACCCTCATTTGCAAAACGATTGGGAGTCGAACCTAAAATTTTTTCTGGCAAAGAACTATCTGTGGCTACTCCGTCAGGAGAAAACTTGACTACCGATCGATATTTTGAAGGGTGTGATCTTGAGATTGGAGGTAGGCTCTTTGGCATCGACCTTATTGAGTTGGCAGTTTTGGGGGTCAACATCATCATTGGCATAGACTGGATGACAGTCTACAGTGCCACTATTGAGTGCAAGAGCAAGAAGGTTGTGGTGAAGGCGCCAGGAGGATCAGCAGTTACATTTCAAGGGAAGAGGAAGTGTAAGCAGTTGGTAGAAGCTCTGACTGAGTAGAAGATCCCTGAAGGAGTGAGGCAGATTCCAGTGTTCTGAGATTTTCTAATAGTGTTTCTTGAAGACCTACCTGGGCTTCCTCCTCATCGAGATGTAGAGTTCAGCATCTCTGTTCAGCCAGGGAGTGCACCTATTTCCAAGGCACCGTACAGAATGGCACCGGTTGAACAACATGAGATCAAGAAGCAGATCGAAGAGTTGTTGGGCAAAGGATTCATCAGGCCTAGTGCGTCACCTTGGGAAGCCTCAATTTTTTTGGTGAAGAATAAGGATGGATCGATGAGGATGTGTATCGACTACAGAGAGCTGAACAAGGTTACAATGCAGAACAAGTATCAAATTCCTCGAATCGATGATCTATTCGACCGTCTACAAGGAGCAGCTATTTTCTCCAAGATAGACCTATGGTCAGGATATCACCAAGTGCGAGTAAAGGAAGAAAATGTGCACAAGATGGCATTCAGAACTAGACATAGTCATTATGAGTTCCTAGCCATGCCGTTTGGAGTAACCAATGCACCTTCTATCTTCAAGGACATGATGAACAGGCATCTGCCGCCGTTCATCGATTCTTTTGTCGTGGTGTTCATCTATGACATATTGGTCTACTCTAAGTTGGCAGAAGAGCTTGATCGAGCAGGGATAGAGGTGGTTTTGCAAGGATTGGGAGCTTCCTTAGCTCAGTTGAGGATTCAACCAACTTTGAGGGACAAGCTCATCGGCAGTCAGAAGACCGATCCAGAGATTCAGGAGATGAGAGAGCAGGTTGGCGTTGGCAGAATTTCAAGTGAAGGATGAGGTGTTGTGGTTTGGAGAGCGGCTGTGTGTGCCAGATCAAGCAGAACTGAAGGAGAGTATACTTCAGGAAGCACATGCTACTTTGTTATCCATGCATCCAGGGAGTACCAAGATGTACAAGGACATAAAGCAGTATTTCTGGTGGCCAGGGATGAAGGAGATGTGGCTGAGTTTGTCGCTAGGTGTGCAGTTTGTCAGTAGGTCAAAGCCGAGAATCAGAAACCCGGAGGTTTGTTGTAGCCTTCACCCATTCCGGAGTGGAAGTGGGATTGTATCAGCATGGACTTTATCACAGGATTTTCCAAGAGTTCCAAGGGCAATGATGTAATTTGGGTGATAGAGGACCGACTCACCAAATCGGCTCACTTCTTGGCCATGAAACTTACTTGGTCGATGGAGAAGCTGGCCGAGTTGTATGTTGGAGAGATTGTGAAGCTTCATGGAGTTCCTCTATCGATAGTATCCGACCGAGATGCGTGTTTTACCTCGCATTTTTGGAGAAGTCTTCAAGCAGCTTTGGGGACGAAGACAGATTTTAGTACAGCCTTTCATCCTCAAACTAATGGGCAGACTGAGAGAGTCAACAGGGTACTAAAAGATATGCTGAGATTTTGTGTGTTGGACTTTGGTGGCAGTTGGGAGAAGCATTTGGCTCTTATGGAATTTGCCTACAACAACAGTTTTCAGGCAAGCATCGGGATGGCACCGTATGAGGCTCTTTATGGAAGGAAGTGGGGGAGCGGCAGCTGTTTAGGCCGAAGATTTTGTAGCAGACCTCAGAAAAGATCGAGCTGGTCAGGAAGAGGTTAGTCGGCATACAGAGCAGGCAGAAGAGTTATGCCGACAACTAGAGGAGAGATCTCGAGTTTGAAGAAGGTGATTTTGTCTTTGTGAAGGTGTCTCCAACCAAAGGGGTGATTCGGTTTGGAAGGGGAGAAAAATTAGCCCGAAGATACATAGGCCATTATAAGATATTGAAGAGAATTGGGAAGACATCTTATCGGTTAGAACTACCGGAAGAGTTGGCCCATGTGCACAATGTCTTCCGTGTATATATTACGAGGTTATATTCCGGATCCGAGTCATCATTTACCAGAAGTGCCAGAGGGTCTGCAAATGGATTTGAGCTATGCAAAGCATCGAGTAGAGATTGTGGATCGACGAGAGAAGGTCTTGAGAAATAAGACAATACCTATGGTCAAGGTCATTTAGAGGAACCAATTTGTTGAGGAGGCCACTTGGGAATCAGAGGACAGGATGATGAGAGATCACCCTGAGCTTTTTAACTAAAATTTGTAACTCTTTTCTTTCTTTGTCTTTCTCACTCTTAATTGTAGTTCCGAGGACAGAACGATTCTAAGGAGGGAATCTGTAACATCCCGTATGATTTATTTTAATTAAAAATACTTTTTTACAATTTTTTTGCGCGTGCAACACACGTGTAAACTCTATTTTGTTCGTTCCTCTCAATTTTATTTATTTTGTAGTATGCATGAATCTTTTTTTCACTATCGTTTATTTAGTCTTTTATTAAACCCCTAAACCTAATAACCCATTGAATAAATAAATTGATTTTTAATTATAAGAGTAATTAATTAATTTTTTGTGTGTGCACGTGCTGTGCAGTGCACGTGTTTTTGAGTTAGTGGAGAGTAGGTGTGCAGTTGGATAGTGAGTGGGCCGCAACTCGGGTGTGCGTGGAAGTGGGGAGGAAACGTGGAGTTGGTTTTTATAACGGAACATTACGATCCTATATAAATCTATTCATTCAGCCCTACTCTATCTATCCACTGTTAACAAAACAAAAACAAAAAAAAAACCTGTTTTCACTAAATTACCATGAGTAATTAAGAGAGGAGGAGGGAAGAAGCAGAGAGCTTGGAGGCTTTCAGAATTGGGTTTGTGGCTCGATTTTGTGGAGTTCGGAGTACCTTTTGAAGGCGGAATTATTTGTAGTACTCTCCTAATAGGTGGGTGATCTTTAGTGCTTTCTAAATTATTGAGTAGTTGTATGTGCAGATTACCCTAAAATTAAATTGCTAATGTAGAATTATTTAGTTTGCTCTCATGAATTGCGATGTGTGAGATAGTAGATACTCAAAATATTTAAGTAAAGTGCTTGTTGATTAAAATGGACTTGAAGGAATTAAAATTTGTGTGAATTAGCATGTGAATTGTTGACGTGTGTTCACTTTAGAAAAGTAGATGGTTTATGAGTTTATTCACCATGAGAAAAATTCTCGTGTTATTATTGGACATGAAAAAGTATATTTTTATTGAGTAAAATTGACATTTCACAAATTATAGCGGCATTCGAGTTACTGTTCACACGGTGAAAAATTTCAATTGTGTGGATCTATTATTGCACTAGTATTCATTTTACTATTCTCAGATTATTTTTAGAGTGCGTGAGTTCGTTTATTCAGTGTTGTGAATTAGTTTTTCGAAAGAGTAAGATTTTAACAGAGAGTAATAGAGAGAGTTTGAGCATATAAAACTCATTTTGAATACCTTCACCGTGGGTGCATTTGCCCCTGGGGTTTGGGCGTTGGGCTGTTTCCTTGCTGGTTCTGGGTTCGAGTCCTTATGTTCTCTGACTTGGGTTCAAAAACATTTTTTGGAATATTTGAGTTCTCTGACTTTAGTTCTTGAAACATTTTTTTGAGAAATGGTGTTCTCTGACATGGGCTCTTAAAACATATTTTTTTGGAGTCTCTGAGTTCTCTGACTTGGGTTTTAAACTTGAATTATAAGAAGAATTAATTTTTTAAACTGCAATTGACTTTTCTCCTAAGTGAGATTTTATAATTATTTGTTTGAGTAAGAATACTTGAAGGTGTATAAATTACGGTGTGTGATTAAATTATGAGATTTGAAGTGATTACTCTATATTATGAGTTCGTGAAAGGAAACGTTGTTTGTTTTGAAAGAATCGTGATTAAGTTGAAGATATGAATATAATGAAGTTTAATACATGATTATTGAAGGGTATGAGTACCCATGGATTCTAGTACATGAAAGGTTGTGATCTAGAGGTATAGTGAGACCCCGGGTACCGGCAATTATTGAATTAAATGACTGATTTATTTTGAGATATGGCTATGTGAGCTATCTCGGTATTTGTGATTAAGTCTGGTAGGGGGTAAAACTAACTCTATGTGTTGTAATTGATTCACGTCTTGAACTTAATAACTAGGCACTAAGTAAAGATGTAGTAAACTTGGGCTGACGTAAGTGGGGCGCTTCTATATAGTCGGGTGGTGGATTCCGGGACTGTGGTTGCTTCAGTGGAGACGAGCTTTTATTTTAAATCCGGGACTATGCGTAGTTGGGCGGATAATTTGTCGTACTCTAGTGTATATACATATACCGGGGATAGAGGGGTACTTGCGGGATGTTCGCACGACGAGGAGTCTGTATAACAGTCGGGCGGTGGACTCCGGAACTGGGATCCGTACTCGTAGAATATCTAAACATTATTTAATTACTGGGTAGTTGTCATGGCGAGAGATCGAACTCTTTATTGTGGAGTACGTAGGTGCTTGCCCTCGGACCTATGTATTATGGGATGCATAGAATCCGAACAAGTATGCATTAGTGTCATCTTAGTGTAAAATATCTGCATTAGGCATTAAGGCATTGCATACACTTACATGTTTAAAGTAGTCACATTTAACACTTTATTTGCATTCAAGTTTGTGGTTTGTTAAAGTATTAAGATCGTTATACCTTAGGCATAGAGAGGATGGCCTTGTATAACATTTTCGTCGGTTGTAAGCAACTGACGTGCCCACAGTTTTATATGCAGGAGTTGGATTTTTCATGAAGATATAAAGTTGATATGCTGCTGTTGATCTATTTAAATATTAAACATGTTGCTATTATATATTATTTTTCATTATTGTACTTCATTTGACCTTCGCTGTGTTATAAATGTAAAAGACTCTGTTGTATTATCAAAAGATCAAATTTCCTTGTAAAATTGTACGAAGTGAAGTGTAAAGATCCTGTGAAACTTCGAATTCAGCATTATTTGGAATTCAGGGTGTTACACCAACAACCCCTTAACTTCGTGCAATAGGTTCATCATCTAACGCCGGCCTAAAATTCTCTCTATAAACTCACTGGGATCAAATAACGAGCTCTACATTCAACTCCGTCCCATATTTGTCTCTACAAAACTTGTTGGGCGCAAACAGAAAGTTCAAATGATTGACTCCATCTTAGATTTACCTCTACCAACTTGTTGAGAACAAACAACAAGTTCAAACGTCTAACTCAATCTCAGAGTTGTTTCTACAAACTTGCTGGGCACAAACAGCAAACTTTATATCCAACTTCGTCTCGGAGTTGCCTCTCCCAACTTGCTGGGCACAAAAGCAAGCTCTACGTTCAAATTTATTTCAAAGTTGCCTCTACTAACTTGTTAGGAACCAACAACGAGTTCAATCTTCCAACTTTGTCTACAGTTGCTTCTCCAAACTTGCTTGACACAAACAACAAGCTCTATATTCAAATCCCTCTTAGAGTTGACTTTACTCACTTGTTAGATGCAAACGACAGATTCAACATCATCTCTGTCTCAGAGTAGCCTCTCCAAACTTGCCAAGGTCAAATGACGAATTCTACAATTAACCCCATCTCCGAGTCGTCTCTCCAAACTTGCTGGGTGCAAACAGTAAGCTCAAACGTCCGACTCTGTCACATAGTTCTTTATTAACTTGCTGGGTTCAAACAACAAGTCCACATTCTGACCGTCTTCCAAAGTTTGTTCCTACAACAGCTTCTCTAAGTCAGCTACATACCCAAGATCCAATGGTCAGAGCACTCAGCTCCCAGACCAACGGAACACTCGTCTGAGAATGAAATGCTCGATCAACAACAAAAGTGAAGAACACAACGCTTGGTCAACAAAAGAGTGTTTCAACGAAACTAGCGACAATACATTTTGATTGACAAAACAAGCAAACAACACAATTTTTAGTCAACAAAAGAGCAATTCGACGAGGTAGACTACCCAACAAACACTTGGCGGGCAAAAACTCGACAAATCCCCTGACCAAGCTCAACATAACGAGTTGACAAGCACAAGAAGTCATGATTCACCAAATTCCATAAGCCAAGGTTAATAAAATAAACATTGTGTGCATATATGTATATATTATTTATATAATGGTATGCAAGCACAAAGAATGAAAGGTTGCCCTAAAGCAAACTTCCTCGAAACCTAACTTCAAAACTTAGCCAAACCCTAACACAACCCTGCTACTAGAAGCTCAGGAGAACAGTTTAGCTCGACGACATGCAAACCTCAACTTGGAAGCCACAGAACTCTAACTTCAAAGCTCTCTAGATTCAAAGCCAGCACAAGAACCAAACTTACAGTGGCACGTATGTTCTAAATGCTCCAAGAGCTCCAAGAAAAAACCCAACTCCGAGATAGCCAAAATCAACTCTGGAGATGATTCGAACCCGAGCTCCTCACAACTCAAGAAGCGAAGAGAAGATTGGCGATGTAACACCCCACAAAATTGGAAATGATAATTTTTTCCTCGTGTGTTACGCATGTGTATTTTGTACCGTTACGAGTAATATCTGTAACGTGTTCACTACTGTTACCGCTGAATCTGGTGTGGGGGTAAACATATGAGATTTGTGAGTTCGTGGAAAAACCTGAATAGCGGATCCAAGCCTGTTCGTCGGGATTGGGCTGCCGACTCCCGCCGCTCACCTGCAAGGAAGTGCGATACACCGGGGTTGATCCCGGCGACGCACCCTCCGACGCTCTTGTCAGTAACTAGTGATATGATTAAGAAAGAGCTTTAGTTGGCCAAAGAGTGATTACCTGGTAACAGTGGTAGGTAGGAGGTATTTATAGTCGCCATGGGAGTTTGATTAGGGACCTGATTTCCTGTGATATCATTAGGAGTAAAATCCTCATAATTAGTTTAGGAAACTGATCCCTGATTCCCGGTGAGAGGATAACTGCAAATCAGGCCTATTGATTTAGTCAAATCAGTGACCCTGATTTCCTCTTGCTGGTCTGGGTTTGTCTTGGGTCAGGACCCGTACCCAGCTGGAGTGGATCTGTTTCGCGGGTTATTGGATCTGTGAAGGGGAGATCCAGTGCCCGCTTCGGGCCCATCTATATGCGAAATTACCGTATTACCCCTGAGCTTCAAGATTCGTTCCCAATCAGGACGGTTCCGATTTAACCCCATTTTTAGCCATATCAAGAGCCCCCCACTCCTAAAGACTGAGTGTGATCAGCCTTTGAGGAGTAGTTTAACTGTTTCAGTGGCTAGTGGAGTTGTATCAGAGTCCGAATGGAGGGTTTTGAATCTCGAAGGGGGTAGTGAGGTGATTTTTGAAGCTGTAAGCTGTTCCGAAGCCTTGTTGAATATTCGACGATTTTTACCTATTTTTCAGATTATTTATTTAATTTTGCGATGTGTTAGCCAGTCGTTCGGGGGCCTTAACAATACATTCTAGGCAATAATTGTTCGTTCAGGGGCTCAAAAATCTTCCCCCGAATTTATAATTATTTTCTAGAATTTTTGGTTAATTTTCCCGAATTTTTAGCAATTTTTTCGCAATTTTTAAATAAATAAAACGATTAAAATAAATAAAAACTAATTTTTAATTACTATTTATGGCGTGGCTTGTTCTGGGCCCTTGATCTCGCGCGAACACGAATATCTGAAAGATCTGGCGGTTGTAGTCACTCGGCAGTCATTTTCTCGCTTTTGGAGCTCGGATGGGCACTTGCTCGGTTAGCCGACCGGGGGTATAAGGGTTCGGCTGTCCGAGCGACGTGGCGCAATCTGAGTCGTTGGATGGTGGCGCGAATCTCGAGACGGGCTCAGTTTCTAAGAAAATGCTATCTTGTCGTCTAGCGCACGTGGCACGATCTGGACCGTTCATCATCAGGATAGCAAATTTCTGGAAGATCCAACGGTCGTGGTCGCTCGGCAGCTTTTTCCCCTGTTTTGGAGCTCGGATGGGCACTTGCCCGGTTAGCCGACCGAAGGTCTATAGGTCCGGCTGTCCGAGCGACGTGGCACAATCTGAGCTGTTGGATGGTGGCGCGAATCTTGAGACGGGCTCAGTTCCCAAGAAAACGCTATCTTGTCGTCTAGCGCATGTGGCACGATCTGGACCGTTCATCATCAGGAGCGCGAATTTCTGGAAGATCCAACGGTCGTGGTCGCTCGGGCGGTTTTTTTCTCTGTTTTGGAGCTCGGATGGGCACTTGCTCGGTTAGCCGACCGGAGGTCTAAGGGTCCGGCTGTCCGAGCGACATGGCGCGATCTGAGCCGTTGGATGATGGCACGAATCTCGAGATGGGCCCAGTTCCCAAGAAAACACTATCTTGTCGTTTAGCGACGCTGGCAAGATCTGGGCCGTCTGATCGAGATCTTTCGCGAATGTTGAGGAGAAAGTGAATTTTCTCCGTTTTGGGGCTCGGATGGGCACTTGCTCGGTTAGCCGACCGGAGGTCTAAGGGTTCGGCTGTTCGAGCGACGTTGCGCGATCTGAGCCGTTGGATGATGGCACGAATCTCGAGACGGGCCCAGTTCCCATGAAAACGCTATCTTGTCGTTTAGCGATGCTGGCAAGATCTGAGCCGTTGGATGGTGGCACGAATCTCGAGGCGGCTCAGTTCCCAAGAAAACATTATCTTGTCGTTTAGCGACGCTGGCAAGATCTGGGCCGTCTGATCGAGATCTTACGCGAATGTTGAGGAGAAAGTGAATTTTCTCCGTTTTGGGGCTCGGATGGGCACTTGCTTGGTTAGCCGACCGGAGGTCTAAGGGTTCGGCTGTTCGAGCGTGGTGGCGCGATCTGGGCTGCTGGATGGCGGCAAGAATCTCGAGACGGTTCAGTTCCCAAGAGCATTAATGGCGCCCCCGGATTTGTGCGGCATTTCAACTTCCCAGGGTCATTAAGATGGCGTCCTCTAATTAATTCGTGGCGCTTCAGATTCCTAGGCGTGACCGCTGGGCTTCCGTCGCTTGGCCTCCCGAGGGTCATAATGGCTGGTCCTTAGGGGGAGGTTATAAATACCCCGCTCCCCTTGTAGTTTCAGTCACAGCAATGTTGATTTTTAGCCATCGGAGGTGTCTGCCTTGGGCGGATGCCTGTTTTTTTGAAAAATTCTAACCCTGAGAGCGTCGGATGGGTGGTCACTCTGCCACCGTGATCTTCTCCTGATTCTGACGGCCCCGGTGCGGATGTCAGGGTCAAGGGGGATCAGGGCAGAAGTGATGACGACCGGAGTCCGGACCCGGGGGACAAGGTGCTTCGGACGGATGGGTCTCCTTCGATCTCTGTCTTCCTTCCAGGGCTGACGGCTTCTGATGGTTGTCATCCCGAAGGAGCTAGAGATGGGAGGTGTGCCGATCTGCTTTCTGACCGGGCCCCATACGATGGTGGTTTTTCACCCACCCTTGAACGGTTCGTGGTTTCGGCTTCCGAGACCATAAGCCTCGAGTTGCTCACGGGTGATAGGGGAATCGACCGAGTCCTGGGGCCCGGGGGGCTCGCCGAGGGCAGTGCCTTAAAACTTTTAATCCAAATTTTCTCTTGCTTCTTGGGACAGATGCGGGGTGTCCGGGTTCGAAGTGCTTCGTCCGGGCGGTGTGGCGTGATCTGTGCCGTTGGATGGTGGCACGAATCGCGAGATGAGCCCAGTTTCCAAGAAAATGCTATCTTGTCGTTTAGCGATGCTGGCAAGATCTGGGCCGTTGGATGGTGGCACGAATCTCGAGATGGTTCAGTTCCCAAGAAAACACTATCTTTTCGTTTAGCGACGCTGGCAAGATCTGGGCCGTCTGATCGAGATCTTACACGAATGTTGAGGAGAAAGTGAATTTTCTCCGTTTTGGGGCTCGGATAGGCACTTGCTCGGTTAGCCGACCGGGCCCTTTGATGTTGGGGTCGGATCGCACGTCGCTCAGATTTTGATCCCGTGTGTGTCGAGCTACTTGACTTGTATCGAAACATTTTGTCTTTTCGCCAACAGTTGCTGCTCGGTCATAAAGTCGTTTGGGCTTTCGTAACATTTCAAGAGCAGGCCAAGAGTCGCCCTTACGTTAGGAAGCCCAAGAGACTTTTTCTTTTACTATAAATCTTCACTCCCCCACCCCAAATCTCATTATTCACTTTTACTTTCTCTCTCAAGTTTTTCCTTTTCACCATCGAAGTTTTTAGCTCCTGGGTGGTGCTGCTAGCTGTCGCGGCAAGGCGTTTTTTTGCTCTGGCGAACTTTCCCGACCGTAACAGTCACTTCAAGGTCAGTCTCTCTCCTTTCTCTTTAGAAAAAATGGTTAAGATTACTTCTTCGGATGAGACCCCTGCCTCGGACCGAGTCGTCAGCCGAGCGGGTAAAGAGAAGGAGGTGGTAGAGCCGACCGAGCAGACCGTGGTCCGGCCGAACAAGAGTGGGGAGGTCGCCGAGCTACCCCAGGATGTTGTGGCGAGCTCCCAGAAGGGTAAGGGAGTCGTGACGGTCATAGAGCAGCCGAAGAAGGCAGGGGAGTTCGGTCGGCAGCCGATCGTTCTCTCGAGCATAGGGGGGAGTTCGGAGCTATTCCAAAGAGATGCTGGAGAAGGTGACCCAGGGCACTGCCAAGTCGGTAGAGGAGAACGAGCCGAGAGAGTTGTCCGAGGTGGACCAGATCATTTCATCTCTTACGGAGGCTGATCTGCATCGGATCCGGACCGGATTCCAGATCCCTGCCGAGTACGGGCTACTTCTCCCTGGACCGGGTTTCTGAGCCTGCACCTCGTCTTCGGCCGACGCGTGCGTTTTTCCCCTTGAATCCTTGGCCGCCGGGCTTCGTTTGCCACTTCATCCATTCATCGTCGAGGTGCTCAATTGGTTCGGTCTGTGCCCTGCCCAACTGATGCCGAACACTTGGAGGCACGTCTTTGCGTTTGTTCTTCAGTGTCAAGAGATCGGCACCGAGCCAAGCATGTTTCTCCTTCGGAGCCTCTATCGTCCTTGCCAGCCGAACAGAAACAAGCAGAGGTTCTACCTTTCGCCGCGGACAGGCGTGAAGTTGATCGAGAACCCAGACTCGATCAAGCATTGGAAGGAGAAGTACTTCATTGTCCGAGCTCCCGAACCCTGGGCAATTTCGATAGCTTGGTCGAGAGAAGGCCTGCCCAAGCGAGCGAAGAAGGAGCCAGTGCTTAGTGACAGGGAGACGGAAGTCCTCAAGAAACTCCTTGGCCTGCCGACGCTTAGTTGGAAGGATATCACCGAGGAGGCTCTTTTCTGAGGGGGTCTCAGTCTGATCGACCCCAGTACGCCTCTGGTATTTTTACTTTTTGCTTGAAGTTCTTGAAAATTTTTCTAAGTTTTTTTATTCGGTTTGCGCAGAGTCTTCCAAGATGGACTATAGGGCGCTGATGGCGAAGGCCAAGGCAGATAGGGAGCGGGAGGGGAAGAAGAAGAGACCCGCGACAGGGCCTCAGGGCGGCCGAGCGCCGAAGATACCCTCGGTCCCAAAGACCGCCGACCTGCAGGTGGTCGTCGTTGCGGATGCCGATCCCGAGCAGGAGAAGGTCGCGGGCTCCGATCCTACTGTCTCGGATGTGCCGACTCAACCGGCAAAGACGGATGCTCCCTGGCTCGTCGAGCGGCGCGTTCAACGTGAGCAAGGTGTTATCCCTCCAAGTTCCGCCCCTCACTGCCGAAGCGGAGAAGATTCTGACCGAGGAGCACAAGCAGATCTTCGTCCCCGACTGGCAAGTAATGAAGGTCGACGGTTTCTTGGGGGACGGCAACATTTGCATGCAGGCAGTGAAGCACCTGCCGACCCCGAAGGACCGAGCGGCACTTAAGTCCAGGGAGGTCGGGGATGCCACAATGCAGATTGCTCGGAACACAATGTCGGTAAGTAGACCGAACACTTCCTTCTTGAAGCATTTCTTTCGAATTTTTCTAAGTTTTTAGGTTCGGATTCTAACTGTTTGTTCTCTTTTCAGACCCTCTGCCACTTCAACTTTTGGCTCGAAGAGTTCGCGAGCAAAGAACAGGAGCTGTCGGCGCTGTGCGACCGGGAGAGGTCGGAGCGTGCGAGAGCTGTGAGGCTGCTTGATGCTGAGCAACTCCTCTCGGCAAAACATGGTGCCGAGGTGGCAGGGTTGGAGGCGAAGCTGGCCGAAGCTATGCAGCGGACGATGGATGAGACAGCCAAGCTCGAGGCCTCGGAGAAGGAGAATGCCAAGCTGAAGGAGGAGCTAGCCAAGGCTCGGTCGGAGGCGGAGAAAGCTCGGTCGGAGGCGGAGAAAGCTCGGAAAAAGACCGAGAAGATCATGGCCAAGCACCAATCGAAGGTGGCGAAGGCGAAGAGGGCTGTCCAGCAAGAGGCCGAGCAGCACATGTTTAAGAACATGGAGGACGCGTACGGCCGAGCCCTGCTTCATATCGCTGCTTGGAACCCGGGATTCGACACATCCTCCTTCCACTTCTACGACCCCGTGGAGGGGGAGGAGGAGCTTCCCTCGGCAATGCTCAGCCCCGAGGGACAGGCCAACGGTGTCGAAGGAACGGGCGAGACAGAGGCCGAGGGTGAGGAGGAGGACGACTCCGAGGAGGAGGGCGAGGGCGAGGACGAGGGCGAGGCCGAGGGCGAGGACGAGGCCGAGGGCGAGGACGAGGCCGAGGGGTCGGCAGACCCGAGCGACAAAAAGGTCGACCCCTGACTTGGTTGCGTCTTTGGTCTTTTTTTTTTATGTGTAAGCCTGGCTGCGGACTGGCCACCGCTCTTGTAACTCTTTTTGAGTTTTGAATGAAAACACTTTTTGTTGGGCCAAAAATTCTTCAAGTGTTAGACCTCGGGTTTTATGTTTGGCCTCGGATTTTGTGTTCGACTAGCTGCAAAATTTCTCCAAGTGTTTGGCCTCGGATTTATCTTTGCTTTTCAGGTGAAGTTTGGTCCGATCACGGAGGTTTTGTACCTTCGTAAGGAGCTGACCAAAACAAAGCGAGAGCTTTCCCATAGCCGAGAGAGGCGGTTTTATATGTTCTTGAAGCTGGAGGAGATAAAAATAGCTGCGAGGGGGTATTGTCGCGAGTTGAAGCAACTACGGAAGCTACCCCAAGCTCCTTGTCCCGAAGGTGAGATTGAGCGGCTTCGTAGGGAGCTTTCCGTTATCGAGCAAAAGAATAACGAGCTCTTGACCGAGGTCCGTTACTTGGAGTTAACGGAGACAGAACACTCGGCGGAAGAAAAGAAGCTCGCATCCGAGTTGGAGAAGTTTTCATCCGAGCGCCAAAAGTTGTTGGCTGAGGTCGACAAGCTTAGGAGGATTACGATAGACAGGGGGATCGAGGTCACCCATTATCGACGTCTTGCAACCGATAGTGCCAATGTCGCAGGCTCGTCAAGACCTCCTCGTTTGAAACTGTCGACAAAGGATGATGCTCTGAGAGATAGGATTATCGAGCTGGAGGAAGAGGTTGCATCGCTCAAGCCTCTGCCTGAGAGGGCTAACGTTCGTAGTACGTCGTGTACTCACGAAGAGAGCGAGAGAGGGATTACTTTCTACGAACTTGCGACTCGTTTGCCTGCGGCGAGGCGAAGTCCTGCTGACGCTCAGAGTAGTGTAGCTGTCTCGTCTAGCGGTGCCTCGGTCGGCGCCACAGTTGGAGTTAGCGGCGAAGGGGGATCTCGCTTCGCTGGTTTGGAATCGAGCTCGGAGGTTAGGCGTCGCCGCCCCCGCGTTTCCTTGAACCGAAGCATACCCCTTCCGAAGAGGCACTAAACAAGTTGTCTTATGTTCCTTTAAGTTATTGTAAAACTCTGTTGTAGCGTTGGTCTAGTTGTATGTAGAGCTACTTTATTTGAATAAAAGTCTGAAAGTTTGTTTTGAAAATTCTTGAAGTGTCGGACTTCGGCAATGTTTGAAATTTTGTTGTTCGTCTCTTCCTCTTTTCAGCTCGTGGAGGTGGCTCAAGACGCCGACCCCAATCGCTCGGATGACCACGCTCGAACAGAGGCTGGCTCGGGGGTGGCGAGGTGCCGAGAGCGGCTCTATGAAGTCGAGCTGGGATTGCGCCGAGCCGGAAACGAGTCGTCGAGATCCGGCGTCAGCTCGTCCTAGGTCAGCGAGACGTCGAGATCCGGCGTCTAGAGAGCAGGATCGCCGAGATGACCCCTATAGGAGAAGACGAAGATTCGCCGACTGCCTTTAGCAACGCCCTTCGGATCCAGTGCGTTCGACACAATTTGTCGAAAATAGTAGCCGAAAGGGACGATCTGCTCTCTGAGATCCGTCACTTGCAGACTGTAGAGGCGGAGCTTCGGACGAAGGGAGAAGGACTGGTGGCCGAGGTTCCCAAACTGACGACCGAACGGGACATTGATGATCTTTTTTAAAGCCAAGTGTAGTGGGTCGGCATTGTAACTTTTGTTCTTTAAGGCCTTGTAACCTTATTGTATGGAAGAGTCGCTTTGTACCGTGTCCCAATTATTAATAACATTTCTTTCTCGAACTTGCATGTCCTTTTTAGCTTTGTGTAGTCGTTTCATTTGTGACTGTGTTCATCGCGCCGAGGTCCCTGAGCCGGCCTCTTGCTTGTTCGCGGTTCGGCGACAAGAGCGTTCGGCCAGTGGTGCCGAGCAGCGCTTCGGTCTCCTATTCTTGCGAAGTTGCGAGATGAGTCAAGCCTTACCCAATGGTGGGCTCGCCGACCATCGTGAGAGTTCAACGGTCGTGGGAGCAATTCCGAATGGCGACCTACTCCTAGTTCGCTTAGAAGCGAGCTTGCGGAGTAGAATCGAGACAAGTGTTGGACTCCGGAACCATCGTTAGAGTTCAACGGTTGTGGGAGCAATTCCGAATGGCGACCCACTCCTAGCCCGCTTAGAAGCGATCTTGCGGAGTAGAATCGAGCCAAGTGTTGGACTCCGGAACCATCGTTAGAGTTCAACGGTCGTGGGAGCAATTCCAAATGGCGACCCACTCCTAGCCCGCTTAGAAGCAAGCTTGCGGAGTAGAATCGAGCCAAGTGTTGGAATCCGGAACCATCATTAGAGTTCAACGGTCGTGGGAGCAATTCCGAATGGCGACCCACTCCTAGCCCACTTAGAAGCAAGCTTGCGGAGTAGAATCGAGGCTGGTAGGAGATGTCATGTTGGCTCAGCTCGATGGACCATTTCATAAGCCGGCCTGAGGTTTCCGGCTTGTGGAGTACTTGTTTCAGCGGTTGGTCAGTGAGGACCACAACCGAGTGGGACTGAAAGTATGGGCAGAGCTTCCTTGCCGCCATAATCAGAGTGCAGGCCATCTTTTCTATCTTTGGGTAGCGGAGCTCGGCGTCCCGAAGCACCTTGCTCACATAGTAAATGGGCCTCTAAGCCCGGTCTTCTTCCCTCACCAAACCAGCACTCAGGGTCTGCTCGGAAGCAGCTAAGTAGATGAAGAGGGTTTCACCTGGAACGGGCTTGCTGAGCAGGGGAGGGTTGACCAAGTAGGCCTTCAGTTGGTTGAACGACTCCTGTTGCAGTTCGCCCCATTCGAAACCCTTGGCCCCCCTGAGAGCCTTGAAGAAGGGGAGGCACTTTTCCCCCAGACTTCGAAAGGAATCGCCCAATAGCGGCGAGGCGACCCGTAAGCCTCTGCACTTCCTTGACGTTTCGGGGTGGGGCCATGTCCAGTATGGCCTTAATTTTTTCAGGATTTGCTTCGATCCCTCGCTGGCTAACCATGAAGCCGAGGAATTTTCCTGACGAGACCCCGAACGCACACTTGTTCGGATTAAGCCTCATGTTGTGCCTTCTCAGTACGTCGAATTCCTTCTGTAGGTCGGCCACGTGGTCGGTACCTCGGATGCTCTTCACAAGCATGTCGTCGACGTATACTTCCATGTTACGGCCTATCCGGCTTTGGAAGACTTTATTGACAAGGCACTGGTAGGTGGCTCCAGCGTTCTTCAATCTGAACGGCATAACTCTATAACAGTAGAGGCCCTGGTCGATAATGAAAGAAGTCTTCGGGATGTCTGGGGGGAACATTCTTATCTGGTTGTAGCCGGAAAAGGCGTCCATGAAGCTGAGGAGCTCATGGCCCGAGGTGGCATCGATGAGGGTGTCGATATTCGGGAGAGGGAACGGATCCTTCGGACATGCCTTATTCAAGTCTGTGAAGTCGATGCATATCCTCCAGGAACCATTGGACTTCTTAACCATGACGACATTGGAGAGCCACTCGGGGTAGTTCACCTCCTGTATGAACCGAGCTTTTAGGAGCTTGTCCACCTCCTCCTTGATGGCTTGTTGTCGCTCGGGAGCGAATTTGCGCCTCTTTTGTTGGACCGGTCTAGACCCCGGCTCAACGCTAAGGCGGTGGACCAACAGCTCTTCGAAAATCCCGGGCATATCCGCGGCGGACCAAGCAAATAGGTCGCGGTTCTTCCGGATGCACTGCACCAAGTCAGAACATAGGGCAGTCGGTACGGATTTGCTGATGAGGAACTTTCGGCTCGGGTCCTCGTCCGAGAAGAGCACTTCTTCCAATTCGTCTGCCGGCCCGGACGTTGGTCGGACGTCCGGCTCGGGGATCTCTAGAGTCTCGAGGGAGAGCACCGGACCCCCAGTGGAAGTCATGTAGCATTTCCGAGCCGTCTCTTGGCTGCCCTTGACTTCTCCCACTCCCGCCTGGGTGGGGAACTTCATCTTGAGGTGGTACGCTGAAGGGACGGCTTCCACGGCAGCTAGGCCAGGTCGGCCCAAGATAACATTGTATGCAGCCGGGACATCGACGACCATAAAGTCCATCGGCTCTGTTCGGGTGGTAGGGGCCTTCCCAGCAGTTACGTCCAGGGTGATAACCCCTTCGATAGTTACTGGTACCCCCGTGAACCCGTGGAGCGTGTAGCCGGCCGGTTTGAGGCGATCCCGGGATAGTTGCAGCCCTCGGAAGGCCGAGAGGAAGAGGATGTTCACGGAACTCCCGTTGTCTACCAGGATCCTCTGCACTTTGAAGTTCGCCATGCGGAGGTCAATAACAAGTGCGTCGCAGTGGGGAGTTCGGACCCCCTCGAGGTCTTCATTAGAGAAAGTTACTGGGACGCCGAGGCCTTTGGGGGGAGGTGCGCCGTGAACAGAATTGACCTCTCGGACGAAGGCCTTCCGAGAGGAGTTGGAAGAGCCCCCCATGGGACCTCCGTGGATAAGGTGCAGAACGCGCTCCTCCTCGAACTCGGGGGTTTCATCGCGTCGTTCGGAGCGCTTGTTAGCCCCCCGAGGCGGAGGAGTGGCGCGATCTCCCCGATCATTTGTTCTCACAAACTTAGCCAACTGCCTCCTCTGGATGAGGGCCTCTATCTCATTTTTCAGCGCCCGACAGTCGTTGGTGTCGTGGCCGTGATCCCGGTGGTAACGGCACCATTTATCCTTGTTCCTCTTCTTGGCCGGGGTGTTCATCCTTGGAGCGAGAGGTATAACCCCCTCCTTCTCGACTTCCATCAGGATGGTGGAGACATTGGTAGTAAGAGGAGTAAATTTCTCGAACCTGGGGGGAGGACGGCGTTGACCGCTGTTATCCTTTTGCAGCTTTTTGGCCCCTTCCTCTTCCATCGTCTTCCTCTTCGATCCGGAAGTGGATCCTCCGAAACCCGGGAAGCACTTGGCTTCCTCAGCCCGAATATATTTCTCGCATCTGAGAAGGAGGTCGGCGAAGTTGTGCGGGGGCTTCTTGGCGAGGGACGACCGAAGGTTGGAGTTGAGGACATTGGACTGGAACGCGACGGTCGCCACTGACTGGTCAAGGGAGGCGATGGACCTGACCTCCACAGTAAACCTCCTCACATAGTCCCTCAACTTTTCTCCCCTCTCCTGCCGAAGGTGGAGTAGAGAGAGGCTGGTCTTCTCCGTTCGCCTGCTGCTCACAAAGTGGGTTATGAAGAGCATTTCGAACTGCTCAAAAGAGAAGATGGAAGAGGGAGCGAGCCGGGAGTACCATTCCCGAGCCGAACCCTTAAGGGTGGCGGGGAAGGTTTTGCAGAGCATGGCGTCGGAAGCTTGGTGGATTAGCATCAAGGTCTTGAAGCTCTCGACATGATCGATAGGGTCCGACTCCCCCGAATACGTTTCAAACTGTGGAGGCTTGAAACCCCTCAGGATGGGAGCCTCCATGATAGTCCGGGAGAAGGGAGGTCTGCCAGGGCGGACGGTCCTACCTCTAGACTCTTCCTCCTTGTCCATTCGACCGATGCGTCTCTCCATCTCGTGGAGACTGCGGTAGAGAGCATCGTCCCTTCGGTGGTAGTCGATCGAGCCCCTGGACTCGTCTTCATAGGAGGGGGAGCGGGGACTACGACGGCGGTAGTCATGGGAGCGGCGAGGACTATGGTTGTGCTGTTGGTGATTAGGAGCCGGAGGAGGTGTAATGGACCGAGGACGGGGACTTGGGACCCGTGGGGGTGTCAGAACCCTTTGGGCATTGTTGTTGGCGGGGCAAAGGTTGAGGGCTTGCAACACTGTTGCTTGGAACTGCAGGAACTCAGCACGAGTGATGGGCACCTCTTCATTCCTCGGATGATGCCGACCAGCGGGGGAATACGGCATCCTCCTATGACGCTCGGGGGATTCCCTCCGACCCCTTCGGTCCGGGGACCTCCTGGTGTCTCGGTGGTGAGGAGATCGCTCACCTGGATGTTGTTGGCGGGAGGCTCCTTCTCGGGCCTGCTTATCATTCAGGCGGTGGCGAAGATTCTCATCTTTCTGCCGATTTAGAATGGTGTTGCGAAGGTCGGAGGCTCGAGCATGGTGGGAGGCCATAGAGTCCGAGGAGGCATTGTGTACTGAGACATGGTCTGGATGGAGAGGTTGCTTCTGCTTTCGCTGGTTCTGACCAGTGGGACCGTTAGGGGGTTGTTGATTCAGAAGAGGGGGCTGTCCCTGTTGGAAATGGTCTTGGACCGGGGGAGGAAGTTGCCCGGGATGCAGAGCAGGATGTACGGGGACTTCCTCTTGATGATCGGCGGGGTTGGGTCCACGGTTGGACCCCCTAGACCTGACCCTTCTGGGAGGCATGGCTGGAGAAGAGCTAGTCGACGGGAAGAGGAGGAGCTGCTATTCGTCTGAGTTTCCTACAGACGGCGCCAATCTGTTACCGTTGAATCTGGTGTAGGGGTAAACAGATGAGATTTGTGAGTTCGTGGAAAAACCTGAATAGCGGATCCAAGCCTGTTCGTCGGGAATCACCTGGCCCATGCGACAGCTAACACGACCGCCTTGGAGCTAAAATCGTCGCTAGCAGAGCTCGCAGAGAGTAAAAGTGAAAATTTGGAGTGAAAAGTGAGAAATGAGCTCTAGGGTGGGGGAATGAGGACTTATAACCACAATGTGACATTTGAACTTCCTTGGGCTTTTAAAAGCCCACTAAGAAAAGCCAAAGCGCCAAAACGGAAAGCTGCGACGTTTCAAAACAAGAACTCTTCAAAACTTCTAACTCCATCCCTCGGCTAACAACACCGAGCTGCCAAGCCGAGGGGACGAGGAACCGACCCTCACATATGGATAAAAATCCTGCCGAGGCTAAATCACCATCGGATCGCCCCAAAATTCCTGTCAAAACTCGATGGACGGTTCAGATGTCGCCACGCCCACAAAACGACAAAATAACGTTTTCTTGTGATCTGAACCCTATCCTCGTGATTCACGCCATGATGGACGCTCCAGATCCGGCCACGTGTACCTTCCGAGCTCCCGGCCACCGGTGTGCCTAGCCGAGCTACCGAACAGCTTGGTTAAGCAACCGAGCTAATGGGTCGAAGTGTAGCGACGGTTCAAAGTCTGAACCCTTCGAAACTTCTAACTACATCCCTCGGCTAACAACACCGAGCTGCCGAGCCGAGGGGACGAGGAACCGACCCTCACATATGGAGAAAAATCCTGCCGAGGCTAAATCACCGTCGGATCGCTCCAAAATTCGTGTCGAAACTCGATGGACGGTTCAGATGTCGCCACGCCCACAAAACGACAAAATAATGTTTTCTCGTGATCTGAACACTATCCTCGTGATTCACGCCATGATGGACGCTCCAGATCCGGCCACGTGTACCTTCCGAGCTCCCAGCCACCGGTGTGCCTAGCCGAGCTACCGAACAGCTTGGTTAAGCAATCGAGCTACTGGGTCGAAGGGTAGCGATGGTTCAAAGTCTGAACCCTTTGAAACTTCTAACTCCATACCTCGGCTAACAACACCGAGCTGTCGAGCCGAGGGGACGAGGAACCGACCCTCACATATGGAGAAAAATCCTGCCGAGGCTAAATCACCGTCGGATCGCTCCAAAATTCGTGTCGAAACTCGATGGACGGTTCAGATGTCGCCACGCCCACAAAACGACAAAATAACGTTTTCTCGTGATCTGAACCCTATCCTCGTGATTCACGCCATGATGGACGCTCCAGATCTGGCCACGTGTACCTTCCGAGCTCCCGGCCACCGGTGTGCCTAGCTGAGCTACCGAACAGCTTGGTTAAGCAACCGAGCTACTGGGTCGAAGGGTAGCGACGGTTCAAAGTCTGAACTCTTCAAAACTTCTAACTCCATACCTCGGCTAACAACACCGAGCTGCCGAGCCGAGGGGACGAGGAACCGACCCTCACAAATGGAGAAAAATCCTGCCGAGGCTAAATCACCGTCAGATCGCTCCAAAATTCGTGTCAAAACTCGATGGACGGTTCAGATGTCGCCACGCCCACAACATGACAAAATAACGTTTTCTCGTGATCTGAATCCTATCCTCGTGATTCACGCCATGATGGACGCTCCAGATCCGGCCACGTGTACCTTCCGAACTCCTGGCCACCGGTGTGCCTAGCCGAGCTACCGAACAGCTTGGTTAAGCAACCGAGCTACTAGGTCGAAGGGTAGCGACGGTTCAAAGTCTGAACCCTTCGAAACTTCTAACTCCATCCCTCGGCTAACAACACCGAGCTGCCGAGCCGAGGGGACGAGGAACCGACCCTCACATATGGAGAAAAATCCTGACGACCATCCTCAGTCGTTGGATCTTGTCAAAAAATGAGCTCGACGTGATGGACGGCTCAGATCTAGCCACGCTCACTAAACGACAAGATAGCACTTTTTGGGGATCTGCGCAGAGATGGACGCTCAGGATCTCGCCACGTAGTTCGGCAGATTCCGAGCTAAGTGCCGAGCTGCCGAGCCGATGGGACGAGGAACCGACCCTCACATATGGAGAAAAATTCTGACGACCCTCCTCAGCCGTTGGATCTTGTCAAAAAACGAGCTCGACGTGATGGACGGCTCAGATCTAGCCACGCTCACTAAACGACAAGATAGCATTTTTTGGGGATCTGCGCTGAAATGGACGCTCAGTATCTCGCCACGTAGTTCGGCAGATTCCGAGCTAAGTGCCGAGCTGCCGAGCCGAGGGGACGAGGAACCGACCCTCACATATGGAGAAAAATTCCGCCGACCCTCCTCAGCGGTTGGATCTTGTCAAAAAATGCGCTCGACGTGATGGACGACTCAGATCTGGCCACATTCACTAAATGACAAATAGCGTTTTTTGGGGATCCGCGCTAAGATGGACGCTCAGGATCATGCCACGTAGTTCGGCAGACTCCGAGCTAAGTGCCGAGCTGCCGAGCCGAGGGGCCGAGGAACCGACCCTCACATTCGAAGAAACTATCTGCCGAGGAATGTGGATCGTCCGATCGCCCAGGAAATTGCTCTCAGCGCTGATGGAGGGCCCAGATCGTGCCACGCCATAAATCGGTATTAAAAATTAATTTTTATTTATTCTAATCATTTTATTTATTTAAAAATTGCGAAAAAATTACTAAAAATTCGAGGAAATTAACTAAAAATTCTAGGGAATAATTAGAAATTCGGGGGTATATTTTTGGGCCCCTGAACGAACAATTATTGCCTAGAACGTGTTGTTAAGAACCCCCGAACGACCGGGTAACACTTCGCAAAATTAAATACATAGTCCAAAAAAAGAGATAAAAATCACCAAATATCCAGAAAAGCTCAAGAACAACTCAGAGTGCAAACAACTTGAAAAATCACCTCACTACCTCCTTCAAGATTCAAAACCCTCCATTTGGACCCCGATACAACTCCACTAGCCATCAAAACAGTAAAACTACTCCTCAAAGGCTGATCAAACTTAGTCTTCGGGAGTGGGGGGCTCGTGATATGGCTAAAAAAGATGTTAAATCAGAACCGTCCAAATCGGGCACGAATCTTGAAGCCCAGGGGTAAAATGGTAATTTCACCTACCAATGGGTCTGAAGCGGGTATGGGTTCTCCTCCTCGAAGGCCCACTAACTCGCGAACGGATCCATCTCAGCCGGGTGTGGGTCTCAAGCCGCAGCAAACCCGTTCCAGAAAGGATAGAGTTAGGGTTTCTGATTAAATCCTAAATCAACAGCCCTGATTCATATCTATCCTTTCACTGGGAATTAGGGATTACATTCCTTATCTAACCACAGGGATTACATTCCTAATTTGATCCCCGCGGCGCCTATAAATACCCCCCATCCATCTCCATTAAGAGGTACTCAATCTTTTGCCAGTTTTTACGCTCTTTCATAATCACTTCTGATTAATGACTTGAGCGTCGGAGGGTGCGTCGCCGGGAACAACCCCGGTGTCTCGCACTTTTTGCAGGTGAACGGCGGGAGCCAACGGTCAAACTCCGGCGGAACAGGTTTCAGGTTTGCTATTCAAGTTTTCCTAAGAATCCACAAATACTATCTGTTTGCCCCCACACCAGATTTAGCGGTAACAATCATAAAATCTCATCGAGTAGAAATCTAATTGTATTCCAAAATTTTCATTTTCTTTAATTGTACAAAGCCACATTTTAAGAAGAATTATCAATTTCTTCATTCCATAATTTCATTATAAAAACACTTCTAATTCTCACAAATATATCAAAATATTGTGGAAATATTTTTTATAACGTCTATATAATTTTAGAGGAATAATAAAAAAATTCCCAATTTTTATTGCTCTTAAAACTCTTAAATACTCAAAAATATCAAAAAAAGCTATCGGGTTTCGAACCCAAGACTTCGCTATGCTATAGTAACCGCCTAAATCTACACCCGAAGACCAGAAAGTCCATAGGCGACTAGCTGAAAAAGTTCAGTTAATTTGTTTTTGTATGTGTTGTACTGTACTTTGGAAAAAAATAAAATTTGATAAAAACAGAGCGTTTACAAGACTCGAACCCAAAATCAACCGCTCCGCCTAGCTACAGTAACAGACGCAAAGCGCACCCGAAGATCAGAAGTCCAAGAGTGACTAACTGATATAAGGTAAATTCGAAATACATTTAAATACTTTTTTGGTGATTTGGTTTAAATTCAAATTTTAATAAAAACAGAGCCCCTTCAAGACTCGAACCCATGAATACGGTTACTGTACACAGTGCCCTGACTTCACATCGAAAACCAATATGCCCAAACTCATTTTCTGTTATAATTAAGAGTCGAAATAGTTTTATACCTACTGTCTGTTTATAAGTATCCTTTACAAAATTCAATTTCTTAATACATTGGTTTCTTTCAAATCAAAGACTTTAATTATGAAAATTTACTGTTTAATCAAGTGTTTTGCAATTCTACAAAATGTAAAATATTTATCAAGGTAAAAAATCTCAATATTGCATTAAAATACTATTCACACCACACATCTAAAATGTCAATTTAACAAGATATGAAAAAAATTTCCAACTCAATATCAACTTATTTCCTTCACGAAATTTCTATTTATTCAATGATAATTTCAAGTGTTCATGACAACCATTACATAACGCAAGTTGATTTTTTCTCTAATTTCACACACAATATGAAATTTAAACTACATCATGCATTTCATTCAATATTTCTCTAAAAATTATAAATTCTCTATCACATGCATCATATCTAAAATTTTAGCATAAACTAACAAACTTCATGTCTATATACATATATATCTACATATGAATATATATATATATATATATATATATATATATATATATATATATATATATATATATATATATATATATATATATAATAGAATATATACATGTGAGATGAGTGGAGGAAACAAGGTGGATTTTGTTGGATGGGGGTTTCAGATTGACAGAGAGAGAAGGAAGAGGAGAAGAGAAGGCTAGGGGCTTATATAAAGGGATTAATAAAAAACTAACCACTACTAATACTAGCCACCCACCCACTAACTCCTTGATTTGAATAATTCAAAATGCACTAATCCTATTTCCCCTCGAAGTGTGCAGCCGGCCTAATTCAAGGTGCACAAGCATGTGCACCGCACACTACACGTGCACACCATTAATAATATTTTTATTTAATTTAAAACATAGGTTATATTTTATAGTAAGTGGTTAAATAAAAATTAGTTTAATTTAATTAAAATTAGGGTTTTCATAAATGAATAAAATAAACACTCACACATTTCATTTTATTTTGAAAGATGATACAACCAAAACGTGCTCCGCAAACACGTGCGTTGCACGTAAAAATATTAAAATACGAAATAACTTTCAAGATGTATTTCATTAATTATACATATTCAATAATGTAATCCATACGTACATATAAAACACGGGCACCGTACGTATAAAAGTATTTTAATCAAAATAAAAGGAAAATGAATTTCTGTTTATAAAACGAATTTGAATACGTCATTAAATAAATAATTGAAATACATAGAAAATATTACACGTAGCGGTGGAAAATACGTAATCGAGGTACGTGCATCGATAACACGTATAAAACACATAATAATATAGAGATTGAAATTTAATATTTGAGTTGACTCAAATAAGATAAAATAAATTTGGAGAAGACGGGAAATGCTTAAATAGTTGGAATCCAAAACACGTAGTTGATATGGCTAAAAATGGGGTTAAATCGGAACCGTCCAGATTGGGAACGAATCTTGAAGCTCAGGGGTAATACGGTAATTTCGCATATAGATGGGCCCGAAGCGGGCACTGGATCTCCCCTTCACAGATCCAATAACCCGCGAAACGGATCCACTCCTGCTGGGTACGAGTCCCGACCCAAGACAAACCCAAACCAGCAAGAGGAAATCAGGGTCACTAATTTGACTAAATCAACGGGCCTGATTTGCAGTTATCCTCTCACCGGGAATCAAGGATCAGTTTCCTAAACTAATTATGAGGATTTTACTCCTAACGATATCACAGGAAATCAGGTCCCTAATCAAACTCCCATGGCGACTATAAATACCTCCTACCTACCACTGTTACCAGGTAATCACTCTTTGGCCAACTAAAGCTCTTTCTTAATCATATCACTGGTTACTGACAAGAGCGTCGGAGGGTGCGTCGCCGGGATCAACCCCGGTGTATCGCACTTCCTTGCAGGTGAGCGGCGGGAGTCGGCAGCCCAATCCAGACGAACATGCTTGGATCCGCTATTCAGGTTTTTCCACGAACTCACAAATCTCATCTGTTTACCCCCACACCAGATTCAACGGTAACAGATTGGCGCCGTCTGTAGGAAACTCAGACGAATAGCAGCTCCTCCTCTTCCCGTCGACTAGCTCTTCTCCAGCCATGCCTCCCAGAAAGGTCAGGTCTAGGGGGTCCAACCGTGGACCCAACTCCGCCGATCAGCAAGAGGAAGTCCCCGTACATCCTGCTCTGCAGCCCGGGCAACTTCCTCCACCGGTCCAAGACCATTTCCAACAGGGACAACCCCCTCTTCTGAATCAACAACCCCCTAACGGTCCCACTGGTCAGAACCAGCGAAAGCAGAAGCAACCTCTCCACCCAGATCATGTCTCAGTACACAATGCCTCCTCGGACTCTATGGCCTCCCACCATCGATTTTTGACAGGAACTTTGGGGCGATCCGATGGTGATTTAGCCTCGGCAGGATTTTTATCCATATGTGAGGGTCGGTTCCTCGTCCCCTCGGCTCGGCAGCTCGGTGTTGTTAGCTGAGGGATGGAGTTAGAAGTTTTGCAAGAGTTCTTGTTTTGAAACGTCGCAGCTTTCCGTTTTGGCGCTTTGGCTTTTCTTAGTGGGCTTTTAAAAGCCCAAGGAAGTTCAAATGTCGCATTGTGGTTATAAGTCCTCATTCCCCCACCCTAGAGCTCATTTCTCACTTTTCACTCCAAGTTTTCACTTTTACTCTCTGCGAGCTCTGCTAGCGGCGATTTTAGCTCCATGGCGGTCGTGTTAGCTGTCGCATGGGCCAGGCAATTTTCGGCGAACTAATTCCGACCGTGAACGTCACATCAAGGTCAGTTTATTTGCCTTCTTTTTTTAGAGATGTCAAGGGTAGACTCGAGGAGTGAGGCCTCGTCCTCGGGCGATAGTGGTGCCGAGGAGAGGAGGCGAATGGAGATGCGAAGGAAGGGGAAGCAGGTGGCCGAGCCGTCCGTGGCCGAGGCGAAGAAGAAGAAGAAGAAGAAAGAGGTAGTGGCCCGATCCCCTGTAGTCGAGGAGATTGTGGAGATTCTGAGGGAAGCTCCTGAGTCGGGCCGGTACCCTTGTGTACTGTTCGGTCATGCCAGAGTTAGGCAATACGAGGGCGACCTTATGAAGAAGGCGATCATAGGTCGGTCGGAGGTCTACGAGGAGAACAACCCGGTTCTGACCACCGAGGTGGATGAGATCGCATCGGTGTTATCCGAGTGGGACCTGCTTCGGATCAGAAAAGGGTTCACCATCCCTCCGGAGTACAAGCTGATCCTCCCCGGCCCTGGGATGCATGCAAACTCCAACTGTCGTCGTCGGATATGTGTATGTTCTGTTGATTCTTGATTTTGATGATCACAACACACTGCACATGTATCAATGCTAAACTTACAGGTGCTATACACAAAGGACCTACTATTATACAGCTTAACAAATGATCAAGCACAAAAGCTCCAAATAAGAGACAATGGCCAAAGCTTCACTCAAAGACTCAAGACTCAAGACAAGACTCAAAGACTCAAATCAAGATTCAAGACTTCAAGCTCAAATGTGTCAAATTGTTGTATCTTGTAAACATTGTATTTTTACTTTTGTTGAGTCTTAGTCTGATTGTAAAGCCTTGTCACACACACATACACTCACAATTTCATAATGTGTGTTTTTCAAAAACAACAAAAGAGTCAAAACAGTTTGATATAATTTAACTGTTGAGTACCAGTCGACAGATACCTCTGGCAGTCGACTGACAAGTACAAAACTATTTAAATTTATTCAAACTCTGACCAATCGACTTATATGGCAACCCAGTCGACTGTTCGAGTACTTTTGACCGTTTTCTGTTTTCAAAATTGATTTTTCAAAATCAAAAGCTATAAGATCCATTGGTTGACAGTTGGAATAACTGTCCCCCAACGTCCAGGAGATCAAACTCTATTAATAGAATTCAGATCTCACTGAAAAGATCTTACAACAACATACTTTTTGAGATCCGAGCACTCTTTGAGAAATTTCAAGTGAAAAGTGAGAAAAAGCCTTCAAGTTCAAAATCTGTGGTTCTCTACACTCAGTCCAGTATAACAACGATTTCGTTCTGGACTGGGTATAGACGTCGACCTTGTTTTAGACACGTGCAACATCACATACACCAACAAGGCTATAGGTTGACTGTAAAGTTCTTCTTGTTTCTTTTTGCTCTCGGTTGGAGAGTGGTTTAGACTCTAGGTTGTAGAGTCGGTTTGTTTCACTCTTGGTAGTAGAGTGGGTCTGCTTTCTCTGGTTGAGAGAAAGGACTACGGGTTAGACAAGGTTGTTGTCTTAACGCCGTAGGGTATTCTTGTAAACTTTTTTCAAGAATAGTAGAAATCTCAAGTGGGTTGCTTGGGGACTGGACGTAGGTCGGGAGGACCGAACCAGGATATATCTTGTGTACTCTGTGATTGGTTGTCTTGATTTTGCATTTACTTTTGTTTACTTAAGTTCTTTAAAACTTATCTGGACAGTCGACTCCTTGATCTATCAGTCGACTGGTCAGTCTTGTATAAGTTGTATTTTCATTGTGTCTTCAGTCGCCTGTCTCATCTATAAGTCGACTGCACAGAGTTATTGTATTTGCTTTAATTTTGTCATATCAGTCGACTGGTTCACAACTAAGTCGACTGTACCGAAGAAAATTTCCGCAGTTTTTTATTAACACTATTCACCCCCCCCTCTAGTGTTTGTTGTCTCGCCTACAGGATCCAACACTTGGTATCAGAGCGAGGTTACAGGCTATGGCAACTACTTCAAATACAAATCAGTGCCATGAAGGCCAATCTACACAACGGCCACCGCTATTCGATGGAACTAACTACAATTATTGGAAGTGCCGAATGAGAATCTACCTCCAATCAATCAACTACGAGATATGGCAAATGACAGAGACGGAATACACTGCCCCTACCATTCCATATGCACAATGGAATGATGATCAAAAGAACCAAACCATGAACAATGCCAAAGCAATGAATGCCTTATTTTGTGCACTCACAAAGGAAGAATTCAACCGTCGTGTATCCAATGCTACAACCGCACATCAAATCTGGCATACACTCGAGGTAACACAAGAAGGAACGAATAAAGTTAAAGAGTCTAAAATTTCTGTTCTTGTTCACAGGTTTGAGATGTTCAGAATGAAGGACAATGAGAATGTGTCCGAGATGATCACCAGATTCACAGACATCACAAACTCTCTTGTGGCACTTGGAAAGACTTACACTCAAGCAGAGATGGTTAGAAAAGTCTTACGTGCACTCACTCCAGAATGGGAAAAGAAGACCACGGCAATAGAGGAAGCAAATGACTTGTCACAACTTTCTCTTGAGAATCTTGTGGGCAATCTCATGGCATACGAGGTCCAACTTGAAGATCGAAAGAAGGATACAGAATCACACCAAGCAAAGAAGAAATCATTGGCTTTTAAAGCCATGACAGACTCAGAAGATGAGAAAGAAGATGAAGAGGAGATAGCAATGTTCACTCGAAGATTCAAAAAATTCTTAAAGAAGGGTAAGTTTAATTCTAAAAATAAAGATTCTAATGACCCTCCTACATGTTTCAGGTGCAATAAAACAGGACACATGAAGAAGGATTGTCCCCTTGAAAATGCAAAGAACAAGGGAAAACCATCCAACTTCAAAAAGGACAAATATTCAAAGAACAAATTTGCCAAGAACAAGAAGGCTTATCAAGCTACATGGGATGATAGTGATTCGTCTTCCGAAGAAGAAACAGATGAAAACAACGAAGTGGCAAATATGTGCTTCATGGCTGCACAAGATCATGTAAGTAATGATTACGACTCAGAAGATCTTCTTGATGCTTTTAATGAAATATTCCAAGAGTTAAAAAAAGAAAAGATTAGAGTTAAGAGTCTAGAGAAAGTTAATCAAACACTTTCTCAAGAAAATCTTAACCTTGATAAGGAAGTGAAATCTTTAAACTCTCGCATTGCAAGTTTAGATACTGATCTTGAAACTCTCAAAAAGAATTATGAAGAGATTTCAAAGAACGTATCTAAGTTTAACAAAGGCAAAGAGAATTTAAATGATGTCCTTCATCATCAAGTAAAATCTAGTCAAAAATATGGTCTTGGTTTTAAAAATTCTTCTGTAAAAGAATCTCCTGCTAAAAACACTAGTAGAAATAAATCAGCATCTATTTCTAGTGTTACACACAAGTTGTATGAATTTTTTGAAAAGCCTAAGGTTGTTAATGTAAGTGATAAAAGCAAGCCTAATGTTCGGTTAAGTCGACTGAACCAAACTACCAGTCGTCTGTCCAGAGGATTTGAATCTTATTCAACAAGATCAAAACCTCATATAAGTCGACCTAGTGTACTATCAAGTCGACTGACTCACACTAGCAGTCGACTGAAGGACACTGTTAAGTCGACTGGACAGAACAAGGTTGTATAGGTTCCAGTCAGCTTAAATAAGAATGATAGAATTGCGTATATTACTTCATATATATCAAATGTGTGTAATTCTATTAATTATATTCCTACTTATGGAGGAAGATTAAACTCTTCATGGGTTTGGTTTCCCTCAAACTAATGTGTTTTGGACCCAATAAAAAGGGTACCATATTTACCTTAAATTTTTTATAGGTACCCAAGAAAGAACGCTGGATACTAGACAGCGGGTGTTCAAAACATATGACAGGACATGCCAACCTGCTATCCACCATTCAAAGCATAGATGGAGGAACTGTCACCTTTGGAGATAACAACAAAGGCAAAGTCATAGGAATTGGCATGGTCGGTAAAATTACTAACCCAACCATAGAAAATGTATTATTAGTTAGTGGTTTAAAGCATAATCTTTTAAGCATTAGTCAATTATGTGATAAAGGGTATAAAATAGTGTTTGAAAAAGATGCATGTTTGATTTATGATTCCACTATGCAAAATGTTATTTTTCAAGGTTTTCGTAAAAATAATATTTATGAATTTTGTTTAAATGCAATTGAATTTTCAAATGATTTTTGTTTAATAGCCTCTAACAATGAATCTTGGCTATGGCATAGAAGATTTGGACATGTGAACATGAAAAATCTCTCAAAATTATCTAAATATAACCTAGTTAAAGGACTGCCAAAACTATCCTTTAAAAAGGATAAATTATGTGATGCATGTCAACTAGGAAAACAAATCAAATCCACTTTTAAAACAAAAGAAGTAATTTCTACTAGTAGACCGCTCGAATTAATCCATATGGATTTATTTGGCCCTGCTAGAGTTGCTTCTTTAAATAAAAGTAGATATGTATTTGTTTTAGTAGATGATTTTTCAAGATTCACTTGGACATTCTTTTTAAAACATAAAAATGATGCTTTTGATGAATTTGCACATTTTTGTAAACGTATTCAAAATCAAAAATCTCTAACCATAGTCACTATTAGAAGTGATCATGGTGGAGAATTTGAAAATGAGACATTTACAGAATATTGCAACAAGAATGGTATAACACATTCATTTGCATTTCCTAGAGATTCACCACAAAATGGAGTGGTTGAACGGAAGAATAGGACTTTGCAAGAATGCGCACGTACCATGCTTGTTGAAAGCAATTTACCAAAGTACTTTTGGGCTGAAGCTGTTGCTACAGCTTGTTATGTTTTAAATAGAATTCTTATAAGACCTAAGCTAAAGAAGACTTGTTATGAGTTGTTTTATAACAAAATTCCTAAAGTCTCTTACTTTAAGACATTTGGTTGTAAGTGTTTTATTCTAAACACAAAAGATAATTTAGACAAATTTGATCCTAGATCTAATGAGGGTATCTTTTTAGGATACTCAAATAGGAGTAAAGCATATAGAATTTTCAATAAGTCTACAATGACTATTGAAGAGTCAATGCATGTTACATTCGATGAATCTTTACCTTCATCAACTTTAAATAAAGATGATGAAATTGATTCATCACCTTTAGATAATGTGATTAAATCTTTAGAACAAACTAATCTGACTGATAAGTCGACTGATAAGGACTTCCAGTCGACTGAAGTGAAGCAGTCGACTGAAGAACCTGTTAAGTCGACTGATCCTATTGTGATATCTTCAACTTTACCAAAGTCATTTGTTGAAGTTAAAGATCATCCTCATGACTTAATAATTGGTGACATCTCCCATGGTATTCAGACACGTTCACATGTTAATATGATTTCTCATACAGCGTTCTTGTCGGATTTTGAACCGAAAAATATACAAGAAGCTTGTGAGAATGAATATTGGATGAATGCCATGCAAGATGAACTAAACCAATTTATAAGGAATGATGTATGGGATTTAGTTCTACGACCTCCTGATCAGACTATTATTGGTACCAAATGGGTATTTAAAAATAAGTTAGATGAATCAGGACAAGTTGTTAGGAACAAGGCTAGATTAGTTGCTCAAGGGTATAATCAAGAAGAAGGTATAGATTTTGATGAAACATATGCTCCTGTTGCTAGACTAGAATCTATTCGTATTTTATTATCTTTTGCTTGTTTCATGAATTTTATACTTTATCAAATGGATGTTAAAAGTGCTTTCCTTAATGGGTTTATTAAAGAAAATGTTTATGTTAAACAACCACCAGGTTTTGAACATGAACAATTTCCAGATCATGTTTATAAATTGAAAAAGGCATTATACGGTCTTAAGCAAGCACCTCGTACTTGGTATGATCGTCTGAAAACTTTTCTTTTAGAAACAGGATTTGAAATAGGTAAAGTAGACACTACATTGTTTATCAAAAGAGTTATGAATGATATCCTAATCATACAAATATATGTTGATGATATAATTTTTGGTTCTACTAATAATAATCTATGTCAAGAGTTTGCTAATACCATGAAAAACGAATTTGAGATGAGTCACATGGGTGAACTCAATTATTTCTTTGGACTTCAAATTAAGCAGTCCTCAAATGGCATATTTATCAATCAAGGAAAATATGCAAAGGAATTACTCAAACGTTTTAACATGGATAGTACTAGTAGTAAATCCACACCTATGGCTACTACTACTACTCTTGACAAAGATATATTAGGTAAGAGTGTTGACCAAAAACTCTATCGAGGTATGATTGGTTCACTCTTATATATTACTGCAAGTAGACCAGATATTATGTTCAGCGTATGTTTATGTGCTAGATATCAATCTAGTCCTAAAGAGTCTCATTTAAAAGCAGTGAAACGAATTTTAAGATATATTAAAGGCACGTCTGAATATGGTTTATTTTATCCACGCACCGATAATTGTCAACTTCTGTTATATAGCGATGCTGATTTTGCTGGAAGCAAAACTGATCGCAAGAGCACTAGTGGTACATGTCACTTTTTGGGACATTCCCTAGTCTCTTGGTGCAGTAAAAAGCAAAATTCCGTATCCCTATCAACTACAGAAGCTGAGTATATCGCTGCAAGTTTGGCAAGTGCACAAATCTTGTGGATGAAACAAACTTTATTAGATTATGGTATTTCATTTGAGAAACCTTCAATTATGTGTGATAATACCAGTGCAATTAATCTATCTAAAAATCCGATTCAACATTCACGTACGAAACATATTGATATTTGACATCATTTTCTACGTGATCATATTTTAAAAGGAGATATATCTTTAGACTTTATCTCTACTGATAAACAAGTAGCAGACATATTTACCAAACCCCTTAAAGAAGATACTTTCATTAACTTAAGGAGAGAACTAGGAATATGTGATTTTATTGATATTTGTTGAAAATTGTTTCTGTTAAGTCGACTGTGTTCTTTAGTAAGTCGACTGTACTATACTTTAAAATATATCTATTTTTGTTCTCTGACCAGTCGCCTGGTCCTGATGATAGTCGACTGATCAGCAGACATAAAAATTTAGTCTCTTCTCGACTAAGTCGACTGATATACCCTACTAGTCGACTGTCGCGAGTTCAAATGTCTTCAGCGACTATTCATCGCAGCTTTTGAGATAAAAATCCCTTAACTTTTTCACCCGTGACTTCTTATCTCAGCCGTTGATTTCTATTCTCTCAATCTCAGCCCTCTATTCTCGGTTAAAAACCCTTTCACCTCAGCCTCCATCCTCTTTTACTTTTACCCCAAATCTCAAACCCTAAGGAGAGAAGCAGATCTATTCCGAAGAGCCGACTGCCGCATCTTCTGGAGCTGCTGATCCTTGTCTCTCATCTTGCTGTTGTCTCTTCCCTGTTGGTAAAATCTCGTCCCTTGCATTTCTCTTCATGGCACCCAAGAAATCTAAGAGAACTCATAGTGATGCTAGTTCTTCATCTTTAGATTATTCTCAATTTCTATTGAGTCCCGATCTTCTTGAACGATGGTACATTATGTGTACCATTGTCATCTTTCCCGGGAGATATGTTAATTTTGATGATCTTGATCCATTTAATCTTGTTCCTCTATTTCAAAATAGTAGCCTTTATGAATATCTATCCTTAGTTAATCAACCTAACTATTATCCCCAACTCATCTATTTGTTTTACACTAATATGAGGGTTGTACAATAGAAAGATGGGGATGTAGTTATCCGCTCATCTGTCAAAAATGTTAAAATGACACTCACACCCGAGAGAATCAATCTCATAATGGGTAATGATGACGGAGGATTAGATCTAAGTGATATTATCCTTGATGATGCATCTATCCTATCTAGAATATTTTTGCCTAATCAAGGACCTCCTATGACTAGCAAAAATATTACTCCTATTGCTAAGCTTTGTAGCCAGAATACTAGCCTATAACATCCTTCCGAAAAGAGGAAGTTATGACCAGTACTCTCTGGAATTACAAAAAGCTGTTTATGCAATGTTTGGTAAAATTGCTATCAATTGGGGTCGTGTCATCTTCTCAAGATTTGAACAAAACCACACCCACTTCTTACCTTTCGGTGGGCTTCTCACTCGTGTCTTTGCTGCTTTCGGTATTGATCTCGATTCCGAGACCAATGTCGTTACACACTATGAGTGTTTCGATCGTGCTAGTTTAGCACGTATGAGGCTTCTTGATCCTCCTCCTAGAACAACCCCTAGGTCTCCTCCACTCTCTCAAGCTCCTTTGGGTTCTACAGCTAGACCTTCTAGACCTTCTACCTCTTCTGGTCCATCTCTTCCTCAAGCTAACTATGATGATCCACGTACTCTCTATGAATGTGTCACTTATCTTATGAAACATTCAGAGACTGTTGATACCCAGCTTCACACCATTGATTCCAAACTTGATCATCTAACTGATCTTTTCCATACTCAATTTCGTCCTCCTTCGCATGCTGCCGATGAAGACTCGGATGAGGATAATTGAAGACTTTTATTTTTCGCTATTATGTAATTTTCTATTTTATTGTGTCTTAATGAACTTTTTTATGTATGAGACCATTTCTTAGTTTATTTATATGTTTTTAATGCAAAAGACTGTAATTTTCTATGTTTTTCTATGTTTTTGTTGATGACAAAGGGGGGAGATATCCTCTTTAATTATTCAACTGTGTGTATTGGAAAATTTCTCTGGTCAGTCGACTGCTGCAAGCCTATCAGTCGACTGCTGCATCTGTGATACTTATGTTACTGCATTTATGATTGTGATTCTATACTTTGTGTTTTTGTCTGTTCAGTCGCATGTTCTATTATTAAGTCGACTGATACATGCTTTATGATACATTTTTATCTGTATGCATGATGTGTTTTTAATAGGGGGAGCATATCTTTATTATGCTTGTATATTATCTGTTATTATCAGTTATTGTGTTGTCATCATCAAAAAGGGGGAGAATGTTGATTCTTGATTTTGATGATCACAACACACTGCGCATGTATCAATGCTAAACTTATAGGTGCTATACACAAAGGACCTACTATTATACAGCTGAACAAATGATCAAGCACAAAAGCTCCAAATAAGAGACAATGGCCAAAGCTTCACTCAAAGACTCAAGACTCAAGACAAGACTCAAAGACTCAAATCAAGATTCAAGACTTCAAGCTTAAATGTGTCAAATTGTTGTATCTTGTAAACATTGTATTTTTACTTTTGTTGAGTCTTAGTCTGATTGTAAAGCCTTGTCACACACACATACACTCACAATTTCATAATGTGTGTTTTCCAAAAACAACAAAAGAGTCAAAACAGTTTGATATAATTTAACTGTTGAGTACCAGTCGACTGATACCTCTGGCAGTCGACTGACAAGTACAAAACTGTTTAAATTTATTCAAACTCTGACCAGTCGACTCATATGGCAACCCAGTCGACTGTTCGAGTGCTTTTGACCGTTTTCTGTTTTCAAAATTGATTTTTCAAAATCAAAAGCTATAAGATCCGTTGGTTGACAGTTGGAATAACTGTCCCCCAACGTTCAGGAGATCAAACTCTAGTAATAGAATTCAGATCTCACTGAAAAGATCTTACAACAATAACAACAACATACTTTTTGAGATCCGAGCACTCTTTGAGAAATTTCAAGTGAAAAGTGAGAAAAAGCCTTCAAGTTCAAAATCTGTGGTTCTCTACACTCAGTCCAGTATAACAACGATTTCGTTCTGGACTGGGTATAGAAGTCGACCTTGTTTTAGCCACGTGCAACATCACATACACCAACAAGGCTATAGGTTGACTGTAAAGTTCTTCTTGTTTCTTTTTGCTCTCGGTTGGAGAGTGGTTTAGACTCTAGGTTGTAGAGTCGGTTTGTTTCACTCTTGGTAGTAGAGTGGGTCTGCTTTCTCTGGTTGAGAGAAAGGACTACGGGTTAGACAAGGTTGTTGTCTTAACGTCGTAGGGTATTCTTATAAACTTTTTTCAAGAATAGTGGAAATCTCAAGTGGGTTGCTTGGGGACTGGACGTAGGTCGGGAGGACCAAACCAGGATATATCTTGTGTACTCTGTGATTGGTTGTCTTGATTTTGCATTTACTTTTGTTTACTTAAGTTCTTTAAAACTTGTCTGGACAGTCGACTCCTTGATCTATCAGTCGACTGGTCAGTCTCGTATAAGTTGTATTTTCATTGTGTCTTCAGTCGCCTGTCTCATCTATAAGTCGACTGCACAGAGTTATTGTTTTTGCTTTAATTTTGTCATATCAGTCGACTGGTTCACAACTAAGTCGACTGTACCGAAGAAAATTTCCGCAGTTTTTTATTAACACTATTCACCCCCCCTCTAGTGTTTGTTGTCTCGCCTACAGGATCCAACATGTTCGACTACGACTCGCTGAACGCTGGATTGCGCTTTCCTCTGCACCCCTTCGTGCTACAGGTCCTTGGGTGGTACTGTCTTGCGCCGACCCAATTCATACCGAACACCTGGCGCCATGTGAACGCCTTCTTGCTGCAGTGCCATAATGCCGAGGTCGAGCTTGACCTGACAATCTTCCGGAGCATGTATCGGGTTCACCGGATGCACAAGACCGAGCATCGCTACTACCTGGCGCCGAGAAAAGGCATTCGGATTGTAGAGAATTCTGACCCGATCAAAGGTTGGAAGGAGAAGTTCTTTTTGTTGAGGGAGCCCTCGATACTGAAGATTCCGACCCAGTGGAAAGTAAAGGTGCCAAAGTTTGCGAGGGCCGACCCGGTACTGACTGCGGCCGAGGAGGAAGTGGTGGGGAAGATCATGGCCCTCCCGATGTTGAGCTGGAGGGAAATGACCGAGGAGGTGCTACACGGGTCAGGCCTTAGTTCGATCGATCCGAGTATGCTCCTGACATCTCGTAACATATTATTATTATTTTTTTTCAAGTTTTTAGCTCGTTTTGCTAACTTGCTGTTTGTTTGTTGTTTGGAACAGAAGCGCCGAAGATGGACTTTTTGGGGATGATGAACGAGCGTGGCAAAGTCGCCGACGGAAGGAAGAGGAAGAGGCCGAGCACGAAGGTTTCGTCTAGTCTTCCCTCTAAGGTTGCTTCGGCAGTTGCTCTGCCTCCCCCCGTTGCTGAGGTCTCCTCACCAGCGGTAGTCGTTGTCGCCGACCCCTCGGCTCCTGCTGCATCTGCCACTGCTGGGGGGGCCTTCGACGTTTCGGCGGCGCTGTCGCTCCAGGCTCCGCCCCTCACCCCTCAGGCCGAGGTGATCTTGACCGAGCAGCACAAGAAGCTGTTCGTCCCGGACTGGCAAGTCAAGAACCACGACGGCTTCCTCGGGGACTCGCAGATGTGCATGCAAGCCGTCAAGCACCTGGCGACCCCGAAGGATCGAGCCGCTCTGAAGGCGGGGACAGTTGGCGACGACACCTATGAAGTGGCTCGGTCGCTCGTGTCGTTAAGTTTTGCATACTCTTTCTTGGGAATTTCTTAAGTCTGCTATTCGGCTTTTACTTTGTTCTCATTCTTTTTTTCCTCTGGCAGGCCACTTGTCACTTCGGCCATCTCCTTTAAGCAGTCCGGCAGCTCGAGGCAGAGCAGAGGCGCGCGGACGGCTTGGAGGTCCAGGTCGCCGACCTTGAGGCGGACTTGGAGCGAGCCAAGGGGTGGCTCGCCGAAGAGGTCACCAAGGTCACTATGGCTGCCGAGGAGTTGGCAACATCGGATAAGACTTTGGCAGAAGCAAAGGCGGAGAAGGACGCCGTGGCGGTGAAGATCAGGGCCGAGGTCGAGGCCGAGGCGAAGTCACATATGGCCTCGAACATGGAGAAGTCCTACCAGAGGGCGCTCGACCACGTCCAGGCGTCCCCAGCTTTCAGCGGGTCGGCTACAGGCTGTGGCCCGAAGCCGCGTCAGATGGCGAAGAGGAGGGAGGTGAAGAGGAGAAAGGTGAAGAGGAAGAAGGTGACGACGACGAGGAGGTGGTCCCTAAGGTTGCGGTGATCGACCCCCAGGCTGGGGTGAGGAATGAGGGGCCGTCTGGCGAAGCGCCTGTGGTCGAGACGATGACGCAGGTGGACCCCTGATCTCCTCGTCTTTTTGTAATTTTGTTTTTTCTTTTCAAAAATGTAACGCCTTTTTACGGACTGGCCACCACCTCTTCTTTTATGAATAAAAATTTTATTTCAAATTTGTCTAAGTGTTTGAGTCGGTCTGTAGTCTTCCAATTGTGACATTCTCGTATTTCAGATCCTCGAACATGCTCTAGATACCGCAGCAGCTCGGCGTCGTGCTGAGCTGTTTAAGCAATCTCGCGAGGCTCGCCTCGAGGGTGAGATCGAGCTGATCAGGAGAGTGTCGCTCAACGTGGAGAAGAAGAACAGCGAGCTGCTGGCCGAGGTGCAACACCTTCGGATAGTAGAGGAGGAACTCTCGACGAAGGAGGAAGAGCTAGCCTCGGTGCGGGCCGAGCAAGACGAGCTCGCGAAGAAGGTCGAGCAGCTGCAGAGGGTCACGGTCGACAAGAGCATCGAGGTGACTAACTTGCATTGCATTATATCTGATAGTGCCGAGTACCCCGGTTCGGCAAAACTCCCTCGATTCAAGATACTGGTTAAGGACGACACTCTGAAAGATAGGATCGTTGAGCTCGAGGAGGAGGTGGCTCATCTGAAGCCTCAGCCCGTGAGGACTAACGTCCGCAGTACCTCGTGCACTCGCAAGGAGAGAGAGACAGGGATCTCTTTTACTAGCTCGCGACTCGTCCTCCCGTCGTTGGTTGGACTGCAGCCGACGCACAAATCGGCGTAGCTGTTAGCTCGAGTGGAGCCTCGATCGGAGCTACTGTTCGGGTTAGCGGCGAAGAGGCGTCCCAGTTCGTCAGCCTAGAGATGAGCTCGGAGGTAAAAAGGCGAAAACCCCGAGTATCACTGAATCGGAACGTCCCTATTTCGAGGAGACGGTGAACGAGTTGTATCGAGCTCTTGATTTCTTGCATCGTCTTCTTCATTGTAACAACATGCCTTGTAAATTTATTGTCACGCCCCGCTTCCCGGAATACGGAAACACAGGCACGTAACTGAGGCCTAGCGAATGATATAAGTACGCCAACTCATATCATCCATAAGTTGTACCAGTCTTAGCTCAACAATATAAGAAAATTTAATCACAACCACGTAAGAAACATGATCACATAAACGAGAATGAAATTCAATAACCAATTCTGGAATATAAAGACTTACCAAATAACTCGAGAGACTCCTGTTCCAATTGTAGAAGATCTGCTAATCAATGCCTCCTAGAAATTCTCCTTGTGCACCTATACTTGATTATCTAAAAAGAAAGAATAATTTGTCCTTAGAGCAAGTACGGACAGCAAGTAGTGAAAGCAGAGAGTAAAGAAGTAAGGTACGTGTAAGAAATATGAATCAAGATCAAATTGCAAGGACAATAATGGTACTAATAGCAATGGTCTTTATCAAGTATATATGCATGTCAACTAGTTCTATTATCAAGTTGTTTCTCCTATCTAGTGCACGTACAACTACATCCCATACTACAGGTTCGATGCACGCACAACAGTGTTCGTTTTAGACTTCGTGGTGGGGTCTACAGAGCGTGTACTTGGGTATATCACGATAACAAGATTACAAGATAACAAGATAACAAGTTCACGTCTCCACAAGTATTCTCCACCTTCCATGTAACAAGTCCATGTAACAAGAGGGCCCTACCGAGTACATTTTCTGAGACTGTCCACTACTAGGTCAACCCTTAGAAACCCCGGCTTGTTTTAGTATTTTATTAAGTCATTCATGTACATTCGAGTGGTTATAATAATGTCAAGTGAATGGTAATTATGCACCAACATGACGTATTACACAATAATAAGTAAGAAGTGGTAAATCTGAAACAACAATTATTTTAACTGATTCCTAATATAACTGGGTCGAAACCTCAGTACAGGACACACAAGGCAGCATCACATAAATGTTAATCAAGTGGGTAATTATCGAGTTATTGTATCATACATGTGGTAAGAATAATTTACAGCAAGTCATGTGAATTTTCCCAGTAAACAAGTCAAGTGAATTTTTTCCAGTAACAAGTCAAGTGAATTTTGTCAAGTTCCAGTCACAAGGTCTCATATAAATAACATGTTTTTAATCACCGCGTGTTTTTCTCATGTACAAATTTATTTATTTTATTCATGTCAAATGTATGTCTAGGCTTGGGTTTGAGTCAATGAATAATAATAAGAGGTCAAGAGTACATCGGGTTAGCTCGTGTAAACCCTCGATACTCCTAACGGAAGGGACACAAGGCAGAGTTAACGATAAATAAATTGGAACTACTTGCATAAGAGGTCAACTAATCTTGAACTAGAATAAGTAAAATAGTTCAAGTGGACTTGCCTTTTTCCTTGTAAACGGTTAGATTAGAATCACCAGAATAACGGGATCAGAATCCGGGGAGCAGAACACGTGCAAGATATTTGTGGCAGCCACGCCAAGTCAGCAACTCCTAGAACATCAAACAGCAACAACCCCTTCAATAAGCCCCAAGATAGTAATAGCTTCAAACAGAAACTCCACAAGCCAACTCCAAAATAATAACAACCCACCTTCACAAGCTCCAAAACAGCAACTCACTACCCAATAACAAACGGCACCAACTCCACTTCTCCACTCAAAACACCAACAGCAACAATCCCAAAGCAACTCCAAACAGTAACACAACAGCAACAACTCCCGACAACAATAAATCACCAATACAACAAAACAAATCCCCACAACACCAAACAGTAACTTCGATACCAATATAATACTCCAAATATAACCCAAAACACTACCAACAAATCCCATTTCTTCTTCACCGTGAGAGAGAGAGAGAGTGCGACTGAAGAGTACAGGCAGCGACGGCTTTGGCGAGGAGTGGAGGCGCGGCGCGCTCGGGGTAGCGATGAGGAGCAACGACGCGGCGCGCGACTGGGTGTTGCGGTGCTGGTGGTGAGGTGGAGCTGTCGAGCAGAGGTAGAGTTTCGGCAATGGCCTCAGGCGGCGCGCGACGATGGAGTTCGGGGTTGAAGCTGGAGGGTGAGCGGATGGTCGGTGACTGTGGAAGCGGCAAGAGCGAGCGAGCGGGAGTAGGGGGAACAATGATGACTGGCGGGGCGCGCTTAGGGAGAGGCGAGCGGCGGTGCGAAGCTTCGAGATGAGGTGAAGCTTCAGCAATGGTGGCTTCACGGAGTTCGAGGTGCTTCGGGGTCGAAGTTGAGGAGCGAACGGCAAGGGGAAGCTTGGAGTGGTGGCAGTGGTGTCGAGGACGAGGAGGGTGTGCAACAGGGGAGCTGCGACTGTGCGAGCGCCTGGGGAAGATGGGCGGGAGGCACTCGCGATTGGAGTGCAGCGGCTATGGCGAGGGTGACGGTCGAGCGGCAAGGAAGAGACTGGAGGCGAGCGGAGATCGATGGAGGCGAACGGTGGAGTCGAAGCTTGAGGTTGGGGTTCGAGACGATAGAGTATGGGTTTGTTCTGTTCTTTGGTTGGGAACAGGGGGAGGGAGAGAGAATGAAACGGGGGAGTTTGGGTTTAGTATAATAAATAAAGTAATGGAGGAGAGAAGTGGGGGTAGTTACGAGGAGTTGGGGGAAGGTGCATGCAAAGTGGGGAGAAGTTAGAGTACTGGAATCAAGAGTGGAGAAAGTAGGAAGAATTTGTATACGGCTAGATGTAGGATTAATCTGTATAATCAAATGGGTTCTGGGTTAATGGATTTGGGCTTGGGCTTAAAAGGGGCTCAAAATATTTAAATAAACAATTAGGATTTTGGGCCAAACTTTTGGGATAAGATTAAATATAATAAAATCAAATCAAATACAAATTTGGGCTTTTAATAGACAATTGGGTTTCATAAAAATAGTTTACTTAATAAAATCAATTAGGAGAAAATAGTTATAAAATACTGAGAATATAAATACGGAAAAATAATTTTTAAAATACGTATTAATGAAAACAGGGGTTACAATTCCTACCCACCTTACAATAAAATTTTGTCCTCGAAATTTATTATGGCAGGCAGCAGGACAAAACAGAAACAACTTAAGAAATAACAAGATAAGAAAATTAAAAAAAGAAACTCAGGTGATGGGGGCACCAGAATGAGAAAGGATATAGATAAGACCGATGTCGAATAATAAATCGACAAAAGATGACGGGTGAAAATAATGAACAAGAATTGAATGATGTAAAGAAGAAGGAACGACAAGAGGATACTGGGACCGGTGGGTTATGGGCCAACCACGCTTCCACTGCGCTACTCTGATGGCGATGTCCCAAGTAACATACATGTCGATGTAGGCCACATGACACCAATCAGCGAACCGAGTAGGAAGACAAGAATGAGGCATCAGGATCAGGGACAGTATGGGCTCAAGATGGATATAATTAAACAATGCAAAATGAATGTAAAGATTGACTTCAATTTAAATAATTAAAAGATTTGCTATAGATCAAAACTAATGGGTTTTTAACAAAATAATAATAACAACATGTTAATAATAAAAACAATAACATCAAGAATAATAGAATAGTAATAGCAATAATAAAATAATAACAATAATAATAACACACATGTTAATAATAAAAATAATAATAACAATAATAATAATAAAATTAAAAATTATAATAGCAGTATTAATAACAGTAATGAAAAAAGTCATTATAGTCATACTGATAGAAATAATAACAATACAATAAAAATGTTAACAATACTGATAATCATGATAATACATACGTGACAAAATTAGGGTTTAAAAACATTCATGAAAATAATGCAATAGTAATATTAATAATTATAATAACAATAATATGAATAACAATAATATCAATAACAAAAATAATAATGATTGCAATAATAATAATAATAATAATAATAATGAAAATATTAACAACACTGACAATAATAATAATATTGCAAGACGGAATATAATTCGGGTTCAACACATTTTCTTGTATGAAGGTAATTTGATATTAACTGCAATAATAAAATAATGAAAACAACAACAACAATAATAATAGCACTGGTAATATCAGTAATAATAATGATACTAATAATAATAACGGACACAATAGCAATAATAATAGTAATAGTATCAGTAATAATCAAATAACAGTAATAATAATAGAAGTAATAACAATAAGGATAATGAACACAATAATAATAACAGCAATAGAAATAATAATAATGATAATAATACCAAGAATAACAACAAAAACAATAGCAATAATAATAATAATAGTGATAATAATTTTATACACAAAATAGAGTAAAATCAACTATACGAGTTCAAATTGTATGGAAACATAAAGTGTAATAGTAGAAACAAGATGTCATAAAGAAAATATTTATTTACCTTTAGTTTGATTATATAAGTAAAAATTGTCTTGAAATACAAATTAGCAATTATGTAGAAAATCTTGCATCCTTAACATCAAGTTGCATGTTTACCTTCACGACATCAGGTTACAAGTTGCCGTCTGGATATTCAGCTGCACACTTTGCCTCGCCGATATCCAGTTGCAATTTGCCTCCATTGACATCGAGTTGCATATTTGCCATCTCGACATTAGGTTGCGCCGAAATGGTGAAATGGAGGATGGAACTTCCATATGCATAGGGACAGGGGGCATTTAATTTAAGTATGACGTTGTGTTTTGAAATTCGTGATGTAAAAATAGTAGAAAAGTAAGAAATGAAGTTGAAAGTCGCACAGTAGAATATCAAAATAGATGTATAAATTATAAATATCAAATACAATAGTACAGAATCACAGTAGTGGAAATGATTTATAAAAGTAGGGAGAAAACGGAATAAAATACATGCATAAACACAATGCAGTGGAAATGAGAAAATAAATATATAGTGTAGCAAATTTACACAATAATTATATCATACAAATATACAGTATCGTAGGAGTTAAACGAGCCTCTAACATGTCCTTGAAGATCCACCGATGCCGATCGACGAACCAAGCGGGAAGACAAGAATGGACAATCTCCAGAATCAAAGGAATGTTGGTACAAAAAGGAAGAATTTATACCCAATGAAGAATCAATGAATGAGAATGAATGGAGGGGACGAAACAATTGGGAGATGGAGGAACTGAATATGAAGGGATCAAAATAGGAATCAAATGAGAGGGTATTCAGATTACATGTTGGTTATTCATGTTCATGTGATTAGCGTGGTGCGCATATTATTGAGTTAGAATGGCTAGAACCGAACTTGACTAACGTATTAGCCAAACATGACTAACACATTGGCCAAACCAGCTAAACTCCAACATAATTAGAGCCTAACCTGGGCTCTGATACCACTAAAAACTTGTCACGCCCCGCTTCCCGGAATACGAAAACACAGGCACGTAACTGAGGCCCAGCGAATGATATAAGTACGCCAACTCATATCATCCATAAGCTGTACCAGTCTTAGCTCAACAATATAAGAAAATTTAATCACAACCACGCAGGAAACATGATCACATAAACGAGAATGAAATTCAATAACCAATTCTAGAATATAAAGACTTACCAAATAACTCGAGAGACTCCTGTTCCAATTGTAGAAGATCTGCTAATCAATGCCTCCTAGAAATTCTCCTTATGCACCTGTACTTGATTATCTAAAAAGAAAGAATAATTTATCCTTAGAGCAAGTAAGGACAGCAAGTAGTGAAAGCAGAGAGTAAAGAAGTAAGGTACGTGTAGGAAATATGAATCAAGATCAAATTGCAAGGACAATAATGGTACTAATAGCAATGGTCTTTATCAAGTATATATGCATGTCAACTAGTTCTATTATCAAGTTGTTTCTCCTATCTAGTGCACGTACTACTACATCCCATACTACAGGTTCGATGCACGCACAACAGTGTTCGTTTTAGACGTCGTGATGGGGTCTACAGAGCGTGTACTCGGGTATATCACGATAACAAGATTACAAGATAACAAGATAACAAATTCACGTCTCCACAAGTATTCTCCACCTTCCATGTAACAAGTCCATGTAACAAGAGGGCCCTACCGAGTATATTTTCTGAGACTGTCCACTACTAGGTCAACCCTTAGAAACCCCGGCTTATTTTAGTATTTAATTAAGTCATTCATGTACATGCGAGTGGTTATAATAATGTCAAGTGAATGGTAATTATGCAGCAACATGACGTATTACACAATAATAAGTAAGAAGTGGTAAATTTGAAACAACAATTATTTTAACTGATTCCTAATATAACTGGGTCGAAACCTCAGTACAGGACACACAAGGCAGCATCACATAAATGTTAATCAAGTGGGTAATTATCGAGTTATTGTATCATACATGTGGTAAGAATAATTTACAGCAAGTCATGTGAATTTTCCCGGTAAACAAGTCAAGTGAATTTTTCCCAGTAACAAGTCAAGTGAATTTTGTCAAGTTCCAGTCACAAGGTCTCATATAAATAACATGTATTTAATCACGGCGTGTTTTCCTCATGTACAAATTTATTTATTTTATTCATGTCAAATGTATGTCTAGGCTTGGGTTTGAGTCAATGAATAATAATAAGAGGTCAAGAGTACGTCGGGTTAGCTCGTGTAAACCCTCGATACTCCTAACGGAAGGGACACAAGGCAGAGTTAACGATAAATAAATTGGAACTACTTGCATAAGAGGTCAACTAATCTTGAACTAGAATAAGTAAAATAGTTCAAGTGGACTTGCCTTTTTCCTTGTAGACGGTTAGATTAGAATCACCAGAATAACAGGATCAGAATCCCGGGGAGCAGAACACGTGCAAGATATTTGTGGCAGCCACGCCAAGTCAGCAACTCCTAGAATAGCAAACAGCAACAACCCCTTCAATAAGCCCCAAGATAGTAACAGCTTCAAATAGCAACTCCACAAGGCAACTCCAAAATAATAACAACCCACCTTCACAAGCTCCAAAACAGCAACTCACTACCCAATAACCAACGGCACCAACTCCACTTCTCCACTCAAAACACCAACAGCAACAATCCCAAAGCAACTCCAAACAGTAACACAACAGCAACAACTCCTGACAACAATAAATCACCAATACAACAAAACAAATCCCCACAACACCAAACAGTAACTTTGATACCAATATAATACTCCAAATATAACCCAAAACACTACCAACAAATCCCATTTCTTCTTCACCGCGAGAGAGAGAGAGAGTGCGACTGAAGAGTACAGGCAGCGACGGCTTTGACGAGGAGTGGAGGCGACCGCACGCTCGGGGCAGCGATGCGGAGCAACGGCGCGGCGCGCGACTGAAGGCAGGCGCGGTGCGTGACTGGGTGTTGCAGTGCTGGTGGTGAGGCGGAGCTGTCAAGCGGAGGTAGAGTTTCGGCAATGGCCTCAGGCGGCGCGCGACGATGGAGTTCGGGGTTGAAGCTGGAGGGTGAGCGGACGGTCGGCGACTGTGGGAGCGGCGAGAGCGAGCGAGCGGGAGTAGGGGGAACAACGATGACTGGCGGGGCGCACTTAGGGAGAGGCGAGCGGCGGTACGAAGCTTCGAGATGAGGTGAAGCTTCAGCAATGGTGGCTTCACGGAGTTCGAGGTGCTTCGGGGTCGAAGTTGAGGAGCGAACGGCAAGGGGAAGCTTGGAGTGGTGGCAGTGGTGTCGAGGACGAGGAGGGTGTGCAACAGGGGAGCTGCGACTGTGCGAGCGGCTGGGGAAGACGGGCGGGAGGCGCTCGCGATTGGAGTGCAGCGGCTATGGCGAGGGTGACGGTCGAGCGGCAAGGAAGAGACTGGAGGCGAGCGGAGATCGATGGAGGCGAACGGTGGAGTCGAAGCTTGAGGTTGGGGTTCGAGACGATAGAGTATGGGTTTGTTCTGTTCTTTGGTTGAGAACAGGGGGAGGGAGAGAGAATGAAACGGGGGAGTTTGGGTTTAGTATAATAAATAAAGTAATGGAGGAGAGAAGTGGGGGTAGTTACGAGGAGTTGGGGGAAGGTGCATGCAAAGTGGGGAGAAGTTAGAGTACTGGAATCAAGAGTGGGGAAAGTAGGAAGAATTTGTATACGGCTAGATGTAGGATTAATCTGTATAATCAAATGGGTTCTGGGTTAATGGATTTGGGCTTGGGCTTAAAAGGGGCTCAAAATATTTAAATAAACAATTAGGATTTTGGGCCAAACTTTTGGGATCAGATTAAATATAATAAAATCAAATCAAATACGAATTTGGGCTTTTAATAGACAATTGGGTTTCATAAAAATAGTTTACTTAATAAAATCAATTAGGAGAAAATAGTTATAAAATACTGAGAATATAAATACGGAAAAATAATTTTTAAAATACGTATTAATGAAAACAGGGGTTACATTTATCAAGTTGCTTTTTCGCTGTAACTTCTTGCCTTGTAAATTTATCAAGTTGTTTTAATGAAATCGAAGTTCGTTTGCCCAATGTTTGCTTGTTCGAGTGTTTTGGCCGTAGAATTCTAGCCTTAGCTGTAGAACTTCGGCTTTTGCTCGGAGTATACCGAGGCAATTTTGCACTTCGGTGGTGTGATAGCTCGGATTTCAGACTCAGTCCACGTGGCTCAATCTGGACGATCGATCATGATCGTGGCACGCATCACGAGGTGGGAGGCACGAGTTTCAAGAAAACACTATCTTGTCGTTTTGTGGATACGTGGCACGATCTGATCCGTTCATCACGGTCTAGTATGCATTTTGAGATGATCTAACGGTGAAATCTGTTCGGCGAAATTTTTCTCCATATGTGGAGGTCGGTTCCTCGTCCGCTCGGTTCGGGGTACTTAGTTAGCACAGTCGAGCTGAGCGTTTGGAATCCGAACCATCGTTAGAGTAGTTTAACGGTCGCGGGAGCAATTCCGAATGGCGACCTACTTCTAGCTCGTTTAAGAGCGATCTTGCGAAGTAGAATCGAGCCAAGTGTTGGACTCTGAACCATCGTTAGGGTTGTTCAACAGGCTGTGGAAGCAGTTCCGAATGGCGAACTACTTCTAGCTCGCTCAAGAGCGAGCTTGCGTAGTAGAATCGAGCCAAGTGTTGGACTCCGAACCATCGTTAAAGTTGTTCAACGGCTGTGGGAGCAGTTCCGAATGGCGAACTACTTCTAGCTCGCTTAAGAGCGAGCTTGCAAAGTAGAATCGAGCCAAGTGTTGGACTCCGAACCATCGTTAAAGTTGTTCAACGGCTGTGGGAGCAGTTCCGAATGGTGAACTACTTCTATCTCGCTTAAGAGCGAGCTTGCAAAGTAGAATCGAGCTAAGTGTTGGACTCCGAACCATCGTTAGGGTTGTTCAACGGTTGTGGGAGCAGTTCTGAATGGCGAACTACTTCTAGCTCGCTTAAGAACGAGCTTGCGAAGTAGAATCGAGCCAAGTGTTGGACTCTGAACCATCATTAGAATTGTTCAACGGTTGTGGGAGCAGTTCCGAATGGCGAACTACTTCTAGCTCGCTTAAGAGCGAGCTTGCAAAGTAGAAACGAGCCAAGTGTTGGACTCCGAACCATCGTTAGTGTTGTTCAACGGTTGTGGGAGCAGTTCCGAATGGCGAACTACTTCTAGCTCGCTTAAGAGCAAGCTTGCAAAGTAGAATCGAGCCAAGTGTTGGACTCCGAGCCGTCGTTAAAGTTGTTCAACGGCTGTGGGAGCAGTTCCGAATGACGAACTACTTCTAGCTCACTTAAGAGCGAGCTTGCGAAGTAGAATTGAGCCAAGTGTTGGACTCCGAACCGTCGTTAGAGAATGAAGAGCAAAAGCAGAAAGATGCCAACAATTTTACAAGTAAAATATGAAAAAGCTTTCTTTATTGATGACTAAGGGTCGGTTGCTTCTAATGTTGCGAGTCGTTATTACAAGAGAGAAATAAAGGAAAAAATACAAGTAAAAGGATGGGAACGGTTCGACATCCCAGAATACTTAGAGAGGCGTTAGTGCTCTCTCTTGGTATTTTAAGAGATGGTCGGCATTCCAAGTCCTGGGGATCTCCCTGCCTTCGAGGTCTTCTAGTCTGTATGTGTCGGGACGAACCACTTTGGCGATCTTATAGGGTCCCTCCCAATTTGGAGCCAGTTTGCTCTTCTGACAGGGGGAAGAGATGGCTAACTTTCTGAGGACCAAGTCCCCTTCTTTGAGGTCGGTAGGACGGACTCTCTTATTGTATGCCAACTCGATCCTTCTTCGGTAGCTTTGTTGACGAATAGCATCTCTTTCTCGGATCTCGTCAATTAAGTCTAGATTTGCTCGGAGCTCTCTGGCATTTTGTTCTTCTTCATAAGCCATTAGACGAGGAGAGGGTATACCAACTTCTAGGGGGATCATAGCTTCGGACCCATAGGTGAGATTGAACGGAGACTCTCCTGTGGGGGTCCGTTTTGTGGTGCGGTAGTTCCACAGCACGTTGGGGAGCTGATCGACCCACAAGCCTTTGGACACTTATCCAACCTCTTTTTAGTGACGGAGAGGATCTGTCGGTTAACATTCTCGACTTGGCCATTCGACTGGGGATGGGAAACGGAGGAGAATCGGTGTTGGATGGCAAGGTCTTCACATAGAGCTCGGAAGGCAGCCCCGGTAAACTGGGTTCCATTGTCTGTTATGAGGACCCAAGGGACACCGAACGACAGATTACGCTCTTCTAAAAGAACTGAACTACTTTGTTCTCGATGATCGTGGCCAAGGGCTCGGCCTCTATCCATTTTGAGAAGTAGTCGATTGCCACGACTAAGAATTTGAACTGACCGGGAGCCGATGGAAATGGCCCTAGTAAATCCATCCCCCACATTACGAAAGGGATCGGACTTGATAGGGAAGCGAGTGGAGCTTGTGGGAGGCGTTGGATGTTGGAGTACTTCTGACTGGAGCTGCATTGCCGAACGTGCTGTTCGGCGTCCTGTAGGAGAGTGGGCCAGAAATATCCATAATTCAACACTTTGTAGGCTAAGCATCTTGACTCTAAATGTGCCCCGCCGATGCCCTCGTGAAGTTCTTGTAGGGCGTAGTCGGCCTGCTCGGGGGAGAGGCATCTCAAATAAGGTCTGTCGTCGACCTGTGTGAATGAGCGCTTATATAGGATGCGTCCGATCAGCGTGTATCGCTCTGCTCGGGTTCTGACTTGGCGAGCTTCCTTTGGGTCCTCAGGGAGAAGTCCATCCCTCAGGAACTCAATGAGGGGTTTCATCCAGTCATCTTGAAGCAGAACAGGTAGAGACTCCATATAATCGGAAGTTTCGTCCTCTATACTTGGCTTCAGGAGGACCCCTATTAAGACGGTCTGCTCGAGACCTTGGAGGAAGGAAGAGGCCAGCTTGGAGAGGGCATCGGCCTGAGCATTCTCTTCTCGGGGGATTCGTTGGATGAGGGCCTCTTCAAATAAGGCCATGAGGCTCCTGACCTTGGCTAAGTACTTAACCATTCGGCCATCGTGTGCTTCATACTTGCCGAGGACCTGATTTACGACCAGCTGAGAGTCGCTAAAAATTCGGAGGCGCTGTACCCCTGCATTTCGAGCCATTCCGAGGCCGGTTATAAGTGCCTCGTATTATGCTTCGTTCTTAGAGGCCTTGAAGTTGATATAGAGGGAGTATTGGAGGATGAAGTCATCTGGGCCTGCCAGAATGACCCCGGCTCCACTTCCCTCGTTACAGGAAGATCCATCCACATAAACTGACCAGACAGGCGGTCCCTTCATTGCTTGGCTGAACTCGGGGATAGTACTTTCAACTATGAATTCTGCTAAGGCCTGAGCTTTGATCGCAGTCCGAGGCTGATAAGTTATGTCATGCTGGCTCAGCTCGATAGACCACTTCATAAGACGATCGGAGGTCTCCGGCTTGTGGAGCACTTGCTTCAGCGGTTGGTCGGTAAGAACGACCACCGAATGGGACTGAAAATACGGGTGAAGCTTTCTCGCGGCCATCACCAGGGCATAAGCCATCTTTTCTATCCTCGGGTAGCAGAGCTCGGCATCCCGAAGTACTTTGCTCACATAGTAGATGGGCTTTTGAGCCCGGTCTTCTTCCCTTATTAAAACGGCACTGAGGGTCTGCTCGGAGGCTGCCAGGTAGAGGTAGAGGGGTTCACCAGGGATGCGTTTGCTGAGGAGAGGAGGGTTGACGAGGTAAGCCTTGAGCTGGTCGAACGACTCCTGTTGTTGTTGACCCCATTCGAAACCTTTAGCCCCCCTGAGGGCCTTGAAGAAGGGGAGGCATTTCTCCCCGGACTTCGAGAGAAAATGCCCTATGGCGGCTAGGCGGCCTGTTAGCCTCTGAACTTTCTTAACATTCTTGGGAGGGGCCATGTCTAATATGGCCTTGATTTTCTCAAGGTTAGCTTGAATTCCTCGTTGGCTGACCATGAAGTCGAGGAATTTTCCTGACAAGACTCCGAACGCACACTTGTTCGGATTGAGTCTCATGCTGTGCTTTCTCAGAACATCGAACGCCTCCTGGAGGTCGGTCACATGATCGGCACCTCGGATGCTTTTTACAAGCATCGTCAACATATACCTCCATATTCCGACCGATTTGAGCTTGGAAAACCTTGTTGACGAGGCATTGATATGTGGCGCCTGCATTCTTCAAACTGAAGGGCATAACCCTGTAGCAGTAAAGGCCCTGGTCGGTCACAAATGAGGTCTTCGGGATATCTGGGGGGAACATCCGGATCTGATTGTAGCCTGAGAAGGCGTCCATGAAGCTGAGGAGTTCATGACCCGAAGTGGCGTCAATCAAAGTGTCAATACTTGGAAGAGGGAAGGGGTCCTTCGGGCAAGCCTTGTTGAGATCAGGTAAAATCGATACAAATCCTCCAAGTCCCATTGGACTTCTTCACCATCACTACATTCGACAGTCATTCCGGATAGTTTACCTCTTGTATGAACTGGGCCTTCAAGAGCTTGTCCACCTCCTCATTTATAGCTAGCTGGCGCTCGGGGGCGAACTTCCGCCTCTTCTGTTGGACCGGTTTGGACCCCGGAGCAATGCTGAGGTGATGGACCAAAAGCTCTTCGGAGATCCCGGGCATGTCTACAGCCGACCAAGCAAAGAGGTCCCGGTTCCTTCGAATGCACTGGACTATGTCGGAGCATAGGGGGGACGGGAGGGTCTTGCTAACAAAGAACTTTTGGCTCGGGTCCTGCTCAGAGAAGAGCACTTCCTCTAACTCATCCACCGGCTCGGACGTCGGTCGGGCCACATCTTGGGGGATTTCCAGAGTTTCGAGGGAAAGGACCGGACCGAGGGTAGAGGTCATGTAACACTTGCGGGCCGTTTCCTGATTGCCTTTTACCTCCCCTACTCCTGCCCGGGTGGGGAACTTCATCTTGAGGTGATAGGCAGAAGGGACGGCTTCAAGGACAGCTAGGCCGGGCCGACCCAGAATGACAGTATAAGTTGCAGGAACATCTACGACCATGAAGTCCATCGACTCCGTTCGGGTAGTAGGAGTTTTGCCAGCGGTTACATCGAGGGTGATCACCCTTTCAATAGTCACTGACACTCCCGTGAACCCATGGAGCGTGTAGCCGGCGGGCTTGAGTCTGTCTCGGGACAGTTTGAGGCCTTTGAAAGCAACGAGGAAGAGGATGTTAACGGAGCTGCCATTGTCCACTAGGATCCTTTCCACTTTGAAGTTCGCCATGTGGAGATTGATGACGAGTGCGTCACAATGGGGGGTGCGGAGGCCTTCAAGATCTTTGTCCGAGAATGTGATGGGCACTCCGAGGCCTTTAGGAGGAGGGGTGGCGCGGACCGAATTGACTTCCCTAATGAATGCCTTCCGAGAGGAGTTTGAGGAGCCCCCCATTGGTCCCCCATGAATGAGGTGTAGGACACGTTCCTCTTCGAAGTCGGGCATTTCATCGCGTTCAGGACGCTTATTAGCCCCTCGAGGTGGGGGAGGAAGGTCGGCTCGGTCCTTTCTCACGAATCTGGTCAGCTGCCCCCTCTGGATGAGGGCTTCTATCTCATTCTTCAAGGCCCGACAATCGTTGGTGTCGTGGCCATGGTCCCGATGATAACGGCACCACTTCTCTTTATCCTTCTTCTTGGTGGGGGTGTTCATCCTCGGAGCAGGAGGTATGATCCCTTCCTTCTCAACTACCATTAGAATGGTGGAGACATTGGTGGTGAGAGGAGTAAATTTATCGAATCTGGGGGGAGGTCGGCGCTGGCCGGCATTATCCTTCTGGAGCTTCTTGGCCGCTTCCTCTTCTGTTCCCTTTCTCTTAGATCCAGAGGAAGACCCCTCCAAGTTGGGGCGGTGCTCAGCTTCTTCGGCCCGAATATACTTTTCGCTCCGGAGGAGAAGGTCAGAGAAGTTCTGTGGGGGCTTCTTGGCGAGGGAGGAGCGGAGGCTGGAGTTGAGGACATTAGATTGAAATGCTGCTGCAGCGACCGACTGGTCGAGGGATGCTATGGACCTGGCCTCAGCTGTGAACCTTTTCACATAGTCTCTCAGCTTCTCACCCTTCTTCTGGTGGAGGTAGAGTAGCGAGATGCTGGTCTTCTCAGTTCTTCGACTACTCACGAAATGGGTGACGAAGAGGGTCTCAAATTGCTCGAAGGAGAATATCGATGAGTGGGCAAGACGAGAGTACCATTCTCGAGCTGGACCCTTGAGAGTTGCGGGAAAGGTTTTACAGAGCAGAGCATCGGAAGCTTGATGGATGAGCATAAGGGTCTTGAAGCTTTCGATGTGATCGATGAGGTCGGTCTCCCCGGAATAAGTCTCAAATTGAGGAGGCTTAAAGCCGATTGGCACAGGTGCATCCATTATGGTTCGGGAAAAAATAGGTCGACTAGGACGGAGGGTCCTTCCTCTAAGCTCTTCTTCTCGGTCTAACTGACCCAAGCGCCTCTCCATGTCATGGAGACGGCGGTAGACGGCATCGTCCCTTCGACGGTAATCAGGGGAGCCTCTATACTCATCTTCGTACGAAGGAGAGCGGGGGCTACGACGACGGTAGCTCCTGGAGCGGCGAGGACTGGGCATGTGCCGGGGGTTGCTAGGAGCTTGAGGAGGGGTTAGGGAGCGTCAGCGAGGACTTCGGACCGGAGGAGGAGAGGGGATCCTTGGAGCATGGGTGTTGGGACGGAGATTGAGAGCCTGTAGTATGGTTGCTTGGAACTGCTGGAACTCGGCACGGGTGATGGGTGCCTCATCGTTCCTATGATGGTGCCGACTGGCGGGGGAATGGGGTCTTCTCCTGTGATGCTCGGGGGACTCTCCTCAACCTCTTCGGATAGGGGATTTTCTGTTGTCTCGGCGGTGAGGATATCGCTCATCCGGACGGTGTTGGCGGGAGGCTCCCTCTCGGGCCCGCTTTTCGTCCAGACGGCGGCGAAGATCCTCATCCTTCTGCCGATTGAGGACGGTGTTGTGGAGGTCGGAAGCCCGGGGATTATGGGAGGCCATAGAATCCGAAGAGGCATTGTGGATGGAGACGTGGTCCGGATGGAGAGGTTGTTTCTGCGGGTTGGGACCCTTAGGAGGTTGTTGATTCTGCGGAGGAGGCAGGACCTGTTGGAGTGGGTCTTCCGCTTAAGGAGGAAGTTGCCCTACTGCGGAGCGGGTTGGATGGGAACTTCCTGTTGCTGATCGGGGTTGGGCCCTCGGTTGGACCCTCTGGATCTTACTTTCCTAGGAGGCATGGCTGGAGAAGATCTGACCAACGGGAAGAGGGGAGGCTTCTATTCGTTAATTTCCCACAGACGGCACCAATCTGTTACCGCTAAATCTTGTGTGGGGGCAAACAGATAGTATTTGTGGATTCTTAGGAAAACTTGAATAGCAAACCTGAAACTTGTTCCGCCGAAGTTTGACCGTTGGCTCCCGCCGTTCACCTGCAAAAAGTGCGAGACACCGGGGTTGTTCCCGGTGACGCACCCTCCGACGCTCAAGTTAGTAATCAGAAGTGATTATGAAAGAGCGTAAAAACGGGCAAAAGATTGATTACCTCTTAATGGAGATGGATGGGGGGTATTTATAGGCACCGCTGGGATCAAATTAGGAATGTAATCCCTGTGGTTAGATAAGAAATGTAATTCCTAATCCCCAGTGAAAGGATAGATATAAATCAGGGCCGTTGATTTAGGATTTAATCAGAAACCCTAACTCTATCCTTTCTGGACCGGGTTTGCTGCGGCTTGAGACCCGCACCCGGCTGAGATGGATCCGTTCGCGGGTTAGTGGGCCTTCACGGAGGATAACCCGTACCCGCTTTAGACCCATTGGTAGGTGAAATTACCGTTTTACCCCTGGGCTTCAAGATTCGTGCCCGATTTGGACAGTTCCGATTTAACCTCTTTTTTAGCCATATCAATGATTATTAACATTTGATTAAGATTATTTGAATTGCACACAATGTTATAAGTGATTAAATTGATAAAAGAAGTTGAATTGAATTATTTCATGTTAAGAGATAATAAAGAAAAATTCTCTTTGAGAAAGAGATTTGTGAATCAAGGAATTGAAATATTATTTTGAGATTGAATGTAAAATATTGTTGATCTCTAGAATGAGATAATTGTTAGAATCTAGAGGCTAGGCGAGACCCTTAGAAACCGGCAGTTGTTATTATGAATTCGAGAGCTAACCAGTGTGGGATGAGCATCTCTTGAGAAGTAGCCAGTGTAGGCTGACTGTCTCTTTTGTTTTGTTTAAGTCCGGTAGGGTAAGCTAGCTCTAGGTTGTGATGATTTTCTTCTAAAACAAACTAAAAACTTAAGGACAAGCTCTATAGTGGAGATGTGATGAAAGTAAGAGAAAAACACAAGTATGAGGGCCTCGGATTCACGGTGTGAGAATTTTTACAGGCTGTCTACATGATGCGTCATGTCATGACGTGAATTTATCTCCGGAATTATCGGGATCGTGGCGACGCTTGTGGGGTTCTTTGTGACTACGTAGTGCTATCGTTCCATGACGGAGGCAAATTGTCCATAGGTTGTCTGCATGATGCGTCATGTCATGACGTGGGATTTCTCTCCAGTCTGTCTGGACATGGGCTCGTAACTCATAAAACATCTAAGATACTTACTGTAGTTACTGTAGTAGTTAAACTCATAACGAGGAATTCAACCGTACAAGATGAAGAACAGTTAAGAGCTTGCCCTCGGATTTATGTAGAATGGGATGCATAAGTTCGAACAAGTATGCATTAGTGTCATTAAATATAAATAACTGAATTAATGATTGAGTGCACAACACCCACGACATCAATAGGATAGTCCCTTTTTAGTTTTGTTTGTGATCAAGTTTGTGTTTGCTAAAGTATTGAAGAATCGTTATACTTTCGGCATAGCGAGGATGGCCGTGTATAATATTTCGTCGGTTGTAAGCAACTGACGTGCCCACAGTTTTATATGCAGGACTTGGAATTTACAGGAAGATATAAAGATGAATTTGTTGCTGATGATTACTTAAATGCTAAAGTTGTTATAATTGTACAATTATCATTGTTGTATTTTATTTATTCCGCTGTGTGTTGATGTAAAAGACTCTGATGTAAATAAAGTTTTAAATTCCTTGTAAAATTATATGAAGTGAAGTGTAAAGATCCTGTGGAACTTCGAATTCAGACTTATTTGGAATTCGGGGTGTTACAGGCGAAGCATCAAACCCGACATTCGAGCTCCGATGACAACAAATTCTTCACAACTCAATCAAGGCATCAGCATCATCAACGCATCTCAAACATGGACAACAACTTCAACTCAGGCTACAACTCCAACACTTGGACAAAAATCCAACAACAATGCCTCCAAGCTAAGATTGAACAATTGGACACAACTCCATAGCACCACCACAAAGATGAACAAAGCCCGCTGACGAAGCCTACACACATCTCTTCTCAAATTTTAGCTAGCCTCACACTTGATCATATTCAAAGGTACGAGGACATTAACTCAACTCTAAGCTTCACAAACATAATTACGGGATCGACAAAGCTTGTAAAACCAAACTCCAAGCTAAAACAAAGCTTCAAATCTGAAGTTACATGCCCTACCTCCAACCTGGGCCAGCAACGGGCTAAGATGACTGCAACTCGAACCCCATTTCGACCTTTGAAGACCAGAGAACACTTAACCAAGCCCAACTCTGAGTACCCCTTAGTCTAACTCCAAGCTCAAAGCTTCGATCAAATTCAAAGCCAGGGGTTCACAACCCAATTGCACAGCTCGACTTCGAAGAGTTTGCAGCTCCCAAAACCTGAAGTCCAATAACCCTGAGTTCAAAACCCACCTTCGTCGAGCTCCTTTGCTGCCGAAACTCCTCCGCCGAGCTCAGTAACGTCGCTGAGCTCAAAACCTTCACCCAGTTCCTCACCGAGCTCCTTCCTCGCCGAGCTCCTTCATCCAAAGCCTCGCCAAGCTCCGTCATCAAAAGTGAATTCGCTGAGCTCCCCCATTCGTCGACCCCATGTTCGCCAAGCATGGTCACCCATGGGGTAGCTCGATGGAGAAGAAGAGTCTAGGTCGCCCAACAACAAAGAATAAAAAAGGAGGAAGATGAGCAGCTCGGCGAACATGTCGGCCGAGCTGAAGGGGTCTCATAATCGGTAAGAGCTGTCTGATCTCCGAGAAATGTGAGTGCACCCCTGATCAATGACCCAAATGAAATCACATCACCTTTCCCTTATGCTTCAATTATGAGCCACTCGATCACTTGGAAATGCGTGTTAGCCCTTGATCCGCACATAAAACTGTGCCATGTCGCTCATCACCATCGCAGCTCATTTGTAGTCATACAATACACTTAGTGGGCGAGCCATGTGATGATCGATGCACCAGATCACTCCAAATTTCGTGCCGGTCAGATAAATTAATAAAAAATCACCTAAAATAAATTCAAATTCAAATTTTTAATTAAAAATCCAAAAATAATTATTTAAATTCGAAAATTAAATAAAAATTTTGAAAAATAATTAAAAAATGGAATAATTAATTAAGAAACTCGAAAAAAAATTAGTTGGGGAAAAATTCTTTTAAATGCAAAAAAATATGAAAATTTCTAGAAAGGTCCGAAAAAATCCAAGAAAATATTCACCGCCTCCAGAACCTTCTGACCAGTTCCAGGTATCTCCAATCATCCATGAATGCTTATATTTTACTCCAGGACTCTGAAACAAGGCAAACTACTTTACGACTGCCAAGAAAATTATCTCCGAGAGTGGGGGGCTTATGATATTGGAAAAAATTGCAGCAGGTCAGTGTCGTACGATTCCAACATATATCCTAAAGCTTCTACAAGAAGATTAGCCATCACGTGCCTCTTTAACAGGTCCAGACCTTCTTCAGGCTCATTTGCAAAATATGGGCCGCCTTCAAGCTCATTAAAAGTGACTAGGCCTACTAGGAGAAACATCCAGCGCATAAGGGCTATAAATCAAATCTCTTATCCCCAGACAAGAGAGTCCTATGTCTTAAGGGGGAGAATCAACAGGAGAAATGGGATTTATATCAATCTAACAGATCCATATCAATCTCCTAAACTATTTCTTAGGCCTAACACCCTCCCCTCTCCCCAGTTAGAAAGTAATCAATAAATTTGCAATTTCTCTCTCAAAATCTCTTTTTCTATCTGGTTCTGACTTGAGCGTAGGAGGGTCAGTCGTCGGGGCCACCCCCGGTGTTTCAGGCTTTTTGCAGGTCCATCAGCTGCATCAGCAACCGTCGAATTCAGATGACGACAACGATCCAGATCTACTCTTGGGAGCTCTAACTACTTTTACGGTGACGATCAAAAGTTAGATTTTTAGTAGTTTTCTTCAAATATAAACGCACTATCTTTTTGCTCCCACACAAAAATTAATAGTTAAATGTGGCTTGACATATTTTTTAAATTGTGTGGATCGTTGAAAAGGCAGTATGCTGATTTGTAGTTTGATGCCCTGGTCAGTGGTGATGACTTTTTAAATTGTGCTGATCGTTGAAAATGCAGTATGCTGATTTGTAGTTTAATGCCCTGGTCAGTGGTGATGTTTTAAAATGTTTTGAATATTATTATTTACTGATAGGAAACTTGAATTCTAAATATGTTATGTTAACTTCGTTACTATCGAAATAAAGTATAGAGATAGAAAAGAATTCTTTATTGGATCATATAACTGAACACATTGATTCCTATATATAGGAGAGTACAAAGAGTAATATAAATCTACTTCATATGTGAGGCTAAACTAAGACTAATTTAACACTCACCCTCAAACGGGTGCGTAGATATTGTCTAAGCCAAGCTTATTTAAGAAAGTTTGAAAAGTGTTAGTGTAGGTGCCCTACAGACAATACATTAGAGTTTCAGAAACGCTATTATGTCATTATGTTTTAGTGATTATTAAAATATAAGTTTATTATGTCTTTATTTACTGCGTTATAAATGTTAGCATAATAAATGTCCTTAGAATATGATACAAATTATATAGATTCAAATATGAGATTTGAACATGAGATTATATATGTTAAGAGTATCATATTCTTAAATGTCCCTAGTCGAGTATTATTATTATAAGGACAATAATAATACATCGAGACTAGTATGTTGATTGACTGATGACCATATCTCATTGGTCATTAGTATAGAGATGCTAAAGTCAATGCATAGGTACATGTAAGAGTACAGTGTACTGGACTGACCCACCGTGAGATTCTACATGGAAGATTATAAATAGTGTCATAAGAAATCTCACAGTGATAATGGTGTAATGCTCCTTAGACCTAAAATCATTATAGTTCTACATGAGAATTAATATACTTTGATTTCATCAAAAGTTATCTTTAACCGGGTAATGATAAAGATGGTTGTTGGGTATATTATGAATCATGTGAGAGATATGAATGATCTAGATGGGATTTAACCCTCCTATTTATAGGAGTGATATTATTGGCCTCTTGTTTGAGTGAGACTATGAAATGCATGGCCATGCTCAAATATTGATTTGTTTGAATAGTCTACTCATCGATCAAGAAAATAAAGATTAAATTATGAAGAGGATGACACAAACCATGCCTCAAGTTTAATCTATAATATCAAGGTTAAAAGGATTATATTACATGGAACATTAGTCACGAAAGGTTTAATCGAATCACCGATTTATTATTATTACTTGGGTAGCAATGATGTATTACTAGATGCCGCTCATTGTTTATAATTTTATTGAATAATAAAATTATTGCCAACGTAATAATAACCTACAGGGTCACACACAAGAACGCTTGAAGGAGATTTAATTTAAATTATGAATTTAAATTAAATAGTAATTCGATTTTATTTATAATATTAATTAAGTGAGACTTAATTAATTAATTAAATAGAATTTCAAATTTACTAATTATTAGAATTAGAATTATATTAGAATATTAATTAAGTTTGACTTAATTAATTATTTAATTAAGAATTCTAATTTTAATAAAAGCCCAATGGGATTGGGCTTTAGGAAACAGATTTTTCTCTCTATATAAACATCTTAAACTCTCAAAAAAATATGGGTTAGAGGTTCAAGAGAAAAACCCTAGCCGTTTGAGAGATAAAGATGGAGATAGAGAGAAGTTGGTTTTCGGATGCTAGTACATCGCTCCTTCAAAGATCAAGCGTTCGTGTGGATACCGGTAGAGCGTAGATTGCGAGAGCGGGATGCGTGGTGATTCAAGAAGCTTGGACCTCTTTAATTCTCCCTTATTAAATTGTTAAAGCTTCTTAAGGTATTTATTCTTAATCTTCGAATTAAATCTTGTGTTTTCGCATGGATCCTGCGGAGGGTTTCGATTTTTATTTATTTTTCACGCTTATTCCGCTGCGTTTATGTGCTCGAAACCCTTCAAAAAGCTTAGGAGGTAATGCTTTAGTTAGGTTATCAGCAAGTTGTTCACCGGACCCGATATATGAAAATGAAATAACCTTCTTCTCCCACTCATCTCGAACAAAGTAACAGTCAACTTCGATATATTTTGTGCACTCATGAAATACCGGATTTTCAGAAATAGGCATAGCAGCATTGTTGTCACAGTAGAAAGGAACATGAGATAACACTGGGATTGCCAAGTCTCAAAGAAGGAATTTGAGCGATAAAACTTCAGAAACCAAATGCACAATGGCTCGGTATTCAGACTCTGCACTTGATTTGGCTAGAATAGGTTGTTTCTTACTTTTCCAAGATACGAGATTTCCTCCAAAGAATATAAAGTACCCACTAGTTCAGTGTCTATAATCAACCAATCCTACCTAGTCAGCATCAGAATATCCTCGTAAAGAAAGAGAGTCACCAGGCCTAAAGAGAAGTGCTTGCCCTGGGGCTTTCTTAAGATAGCAAAGAATGTGAATATTGCTTCCCAATGAGTGATGGTCGGTGCATGCATAATCTGGCTGACTCGACTAACTACAAAGGGAATATCTTTCCTAGTCATTAAGAGATAAATGAGTTTGCCAACCAGCTTGTGATATCATTCTGGATCAGAGAATAATGCATCATTGGAGAAGGAGGACAACTTAATATTGGGATACATAGGTGTGTCACTGGGGCGACATCCCAATATTTATATCTCAGTAGGAATATCAAGGACATACTTTCTTTGAGAAAGAAATATATTATTCTTTGCGCGTATAACCTCAATGCTAAGAAAATATTGAAGCGGATCAAGATCATTTGTATGAAATGTTTAAGCTAATCGCTGCTTGATGTCTATAATACCTTGTGAATCACTGCCTTTGATATCATCAATATAGACTAACAAAATAACAATGCTTTTGCTTCCTTTCTTTGTGAAGAGAGAATGATCTGCCTTATTTCTTGAGAACTCATAAAAGCACAAAAATTTGCCGATCTTTTGAAACCAAGCGCGAGGAGACTGTTGAGGCCATAAAGAGACTTTTCAAGCGAACATACAAGATTCTCCCCATATTTCTCAAAACCGGGAGGTTGCTGCATATACACCACATCTTTGCAGTCTGATAAAGGGACCAAGAACAATTGGATGCAAGAGAGATAAGAACACGAACCTACATGAGTTGCGCAACTAGAGAAGAAGTCTCTACATATTATACCTCAAATTCATGTGTATATCCTTTAGTAAAAAGGTGAGCTTTGAGTCATTCAACTGTGCCATCAGGATTATGTTTGATAGTGAATACTCACTTACAGCCAACTGTCTTACCACCTATAGGGAGGCGAACCAACTGCCAAGTATCATTCGGCTGAAGAGACTGCATTTTCTTTTTCATGGCTGCTGTCCAACCAGGGTACTTAAGTACTTCCTGAATATTTTTTGGAATAGAGATGGAATCCAAGAAAGAGGTAATGGCTCAAAAAGATATGTTCAGTTTAGAAGAAATAATAAATTGGGCAATAGGATAGTGACCATAAGAACGCTTAGCCTTACGTTGAGCAATAGGTAAATCATATGTGTTAGGAATATTACCGATAGAAGTAGTTGGCACTGGTGGAACAACAGAAGGTATTGCTTGGATGGTCAAGTCTGAACGAGCCTTTTGTCTTCTGACATAACTTGAAGTGGTGGTGAGGGTGGTGGTGGCGGTGGTGGTGATGATGATGTTATTGTTGTTGTTTTTGTTATTGGTGGTGGTGGTGTGGTAGTGGGAAATTAAGACTCTCTACAAAAGGTCTTGGTAAATCAGGATTGTGTGTAGAAATATGTACAAAAAATGAAACATCCGTTCAGGTAAACATTTTTTCTGTGAAAGGAAATAGAAAAGAGAACATTTTGAAAAACGCGAATATCCAAAAAATACATATTTAGTAGCATGCAGGTCAAGTTTATCGGTGTCTAGGTGGAGATTCTGAACAAAACTGCAACAAAAATATGAAGTGGTATTGAAAATAGATTTCTAGATGGAAAGACCAGTTGGAATGGGGATTGATTTTGAAAAATAGAAGAAGACATTAAGTTAATAAGAAAACATGTAGTGAGAACTGCAAAGCTTCAATAAAACTTGGGGGCTTTCATTTCAAACATCCGAGAGCGAGCAGTGCTAAGTAAATTTTATTTTTTGCATTCTGCCACTCCATTTCGTTGAGGAGTGTAGGCGTAAGAAGTTTGGTGTACGTTTCATGTTGAGAAAAAAATGTTGAAAATGTGAACTCATATATTCTTTTGCATTATAAGAACGAAAATATTTAAGGGTTGTGTCAAATTGTGTTTGTAACTCGAAGAAAAATTCTTGAAAAACTTTAAAAACTTCATAATGATCTTTCAAAAGAAACAACCACATCATCTGAGAGAAATCATCAATAAACGTAACAAAATAATGAAAGTTATTAAAAGTGAAAAAACCAATATAGCTTCAAACATCAAAATGCACTAAATCAAATAAATGTTCATTACGTTTATTAATGTATACTGGGTAGGAAACTCTATGGTGGTTACCTAAATCACATGACTCACAAGATATCTTAACGGAAGGCTTAGACCTGAAACTAAGTGCTTGAGAGTCGTAAAGGAAGGATGTCCCAGTCAGCAATACCACAATTCAGGATCAGCAGAAGAACTTAAAGCCGAGACTAGAGAATCCAAGATATATAACTCATGTTGTTCACGATCGGTATCAATCACCTTCCTCATTGTAGTATCCTGAAACACACAATGAGAAGGAAAAAAATCACTGAACAGTTTAAATCTTAGCAAAGTTTAGGAGCTGATAATAAGCTATTAAGAAAGTTAGGAATAGGCAAAACCGATTTAAGATGAAGGTCCTTAGAAAGAGAGATATCTCCATCCCTTCAACAGGGACATGTGAGTCTTCAGCAATATGCACATGATAATTTGGAAGTAAAGAATATAAAGAAAGCGATAAAGGGGTCATATGTTTAGAAGCACCTGATTCAATCATCCATTGATGTGAGAAAACATGACAAGCATTACCGAGTACACTGAGTTACCAAAAGGATGGAGTAGCATGTTTCGGAAGTCCTGATACTCTTCAGCAGAAATGGCGAATTGGGAGGAGGTTGACTCATTCGTACGGGGGCAGTAGTGGAAGAAGAAGGTTCCCCATTTGGAGGAGAAGAGGTTGTCATTGGAGCAAATCGAGATTAGATCTGAAGGAGAAGACGACTATGAAGGAGAGATGGTGATCGAAAAGCAATCAAACACTATCACGCATTACCGGAGCAATGCGTTGCACGAGACATCTTGTAGGATCTTTTTTTTTTTTGGATTTTATTCACAGGAAAAGGAAGAGAAGAGGGTTGCGGGTTATAGGCTGCGGGTTTCGGGTTTCAGGGTGGAAGAGGGGATCTAGAAAAGAAATAGGGAAGAGGGGGAGCGGTCGGGTGTGGGTTCTGATGGTGGCAAGTGGCGGGAGCCGGGGAGGGGGTGGCTGGAGTGGAGAGGAGGAGGCAGGGACGGAGAGGAGGCCGATGGAGATGATGGTCGGGATGACTGGTTGGATGTGGAGAGGTAGGGTGGCAGCGGCGTTTGCAAGGAGAGCGGCGGTAGGGGCTTGCGGGGTGGGCGATAGAGGGTAGAAGATACCAAAGAAGATTGGGGTTAGGGTTTGGGTTTGGAGGAAGAGATAAGGAGGAAGAAGAAGGTAAGCTATAAGGTTTTTTTTTTTTTGACAGAGAGAAAGAATTCCCTTTTTTTTGAGAAATTTTGTGTAAACTTTTCGTGCTTTGATACCATGTCGAAATAAAGTATAGAGATAGAAAAGAATACTTTAGTAGATGCATGTAACTGAATACGCTAATTCCTATATATTGGAGAGTACATAGAATAATATAAATCTACTTCAGATGTGAGGCTAAGACACCAAGACTGTTTTAACATGGTAAAATATTTTTGTTAGCAGAAGAAATAGAGATTCTGTTCCTTTTCGTTTTTCATCTACATGTTAGTATAATTGAACACTAAAGTCTTTTCAAATTTGAGGACATTGCAGTCTTACTATTTGATTAATGCTAATGGTGCATTCCTTGCATTGACATATCCTATTGAAATTTCAATTAGAAACTCTATTGAATTTTTCGTTCATAATTAAAAGTAAAATTATTGGCAATTTTATTGATAATTCAAAGTATAACAGATTAAGCCCCCATCATCACCGACTGGTAGCTTCCAGATTCTATCTGTGGGAATTGGAGGTTCAGCTCTTGGGCCTGAATTTGTTGCCGGGGCATTAGCTCCTAATAATCCTCCTATCAAGGTGTGTTTCTTAATCTCTTAGTTTATTATCATTTCCTTTACTATTCTGCATGGTTTAGCTTAAGCAAAGGTCATCTGTGCCATCCCTTATCTTTTGGTAATTGGTTTTTAAACCAGAGATTTGGGCATTCAATTTATTGTAATTTTATTTAGTTATTGTTTAGCTCTTGTTTTTGAGTAATTTGGAGTAGTCATTGTCATCGACATACACATATGTTGCATTCTTTCCGTTTTTGGTACAGGAGTTACTCTTCTGCTGCCTTTACTTACTTTTTGGTGATTGATCATCTGCCTTGAAAATTCGTGTTCTGATTTTGATAATTGCTATGTTGCATTCTTTCTGTTTTTGGTGCATGACTGTTTCTTTTGCTGCCTTTATCTAGTTTTACTTGATTGGTCACCCGTCTTGAAAACTTAAGTTGTGATTTCGATATTTACATTCTTGTCTTCTTTTTGTAATGCTTTTCTATTCATGTGCATTGTAAACTCACAATAGAAATGAGAATTTGGAATCAGTCATGTTCTGAACTTGAGTAATGGGCTCAGCTTTATAAAGTTCAAATGTATGAAAGCCCTTTGGATTCTATTAAAGAAAAAATTTATGTTGGGTTTATGTCTTACATACTATGTTAGATAAGAAAATGATGAGACGATGGAAGAATCGAGATGATCGGAGACGGAGTGGAAGCAAGGAGAAACAATCAGCAGCAGTAGCAGCAGCACGTTGCGGTCGACCGACCCTGGGTGCGGTCGGCAGCCCTACTATGCAGGAGTTCCCGAGAGGGGGACGCAACCGACCTTGGGGTGCGGTCGACCGAACGCGGAGCTGATGGATTGTTTGGGTCAGGTCTTGGTGATTCGTGAGAAGCCCAACTGGCTCTTCAAGTCAGATCATACGGCTCTTATCGTAGGGTTATCTCTTCAGAATATCCAATGATTATTGTATTAAGATATCTAACTGGGGTTTCTCCAGATCTCTATATATTGTTATTATTGGCCTTCATTGAGAGTGAAGAGAGAAAGAACACTTCATTGAAAGAGAGATTGAGTGATTCTCTAATTATAAACAACTAGTTTTTGCTGATGAGGTTTGAGAGAGGATCGTGGTGAGAACTGTAATATTCTTGTATCTTCTCCAGTTGAATAACATCTCGGGTGTCTTCTCCCCCTGATTAAGGTGAAAGCCCCAACCGGACAAACTTGTGTGTGTTTTGGTGTGTTTGGTATGATCTAGTATGTACTTGGTGGTTTGTGTTGATTACATCGAATAACTTAACATGATCCTCAGTCAGTAAGTTCCCTAACAATTGGTATCAGAGCTTCAGGTTCAAGGGTTTGTTCGAGTCCCTTGGAGAAGATGGCAGATCAGATCACGAAGATCAAGCAGTTCAAAGGAAAGATCAACTTTGATCTCTTGAAGGTGGACATGCATGAAGTATCGGTTCAACAGGACTTGGATCTAGTCCTAGAAGGAGATAAAGGAAGACCAATCGGCACAAAGCAGGAGAACTAGGAGGAGATTTATTCAGAAGCCTTGGGTTTAATCCGTATGTATTCAATGAGCGAAGTCAGGTATAGGAGAAGCACGACGAGTCTTTGGGTAAGATTCAAAACTGACTACTCGGGATCGTCATTACAGGGTCGGATGCATCAGAAAGGAAAGTTGTGAGATTTCTCAATGAAGGAAAATGCCGCTCTTCTAGATCATGTAGTTGAGTTTAATATGAAAGTTATCTGAACTGAGTGCGTTCAACGCAGATGATCTAAAGGTTTCCAACTTGATATATTCACTACCAAATCTATCTAACACATAACCGTGCTAGACAAGAAATCTACCAAGGAGAAGTTTTTTATAGCAGGTATGATCAAGGGGTTGGAGGAGGATGCACTTAGGAAGGAGAGTCAGAAATCGGCGTCAACTTCTGTGAGTTGCTTGGAGGTGGATTGTAATGAATGGAAGAAAAAGTGTATGTAGGGATAAGATCTGTGGCCAGCAGTGCAAAGGGATTGAGTAATACATGAGAGACTGTTGCAAGCGATTGAGTCAAAGGTGTAACACCCCTAACTCCATTCACATGTAATTCGTACACAACAGGATCTTTCACTTCAAATTTGTACAATTTTACAAGGAAATTAAAACTTTTTATTATACAAGTTCTTTATATCAACGCGGCGGAAATTTAAAAAGAATACAACATGATATATATACAACTTTAACATCATCAACTTAAATCTCAAAATAATCTTTAGCATTAATTCATCTTCATGCCCTTTTGCTACTCCAAGTCATGCACTGGAAAACTGTGGGCACGTCAGTTGCTTACAACCAACACAATGTTATAAACAGTGATCCTCGCTATATTACACTTTTTATTTATTGAGAGAACCCAAGTACTCTCTTGTGGATCCATGAAACAACTCTCAAAAATCTTTTTCACTTTTGGAAAATAAAGGAGCGAAACCAGAGTCTTCTTTGATAAAAGATCACTATGAGTCAGACTCAATAGAATTTGATCAATCCTTTTTTCTGTCATTAAGGTGGAGAACGATTCTCTTACTTTAGCAAACACAAACTTGAATGCACAATAAAGTGTAAAAGAGTGACTATCCTAAACATGTCAGTGTATGATATGACTTAATGTCTAATGCAGATGTTATACTACAATGACACTAATGCATACTTGTTCGGATTCTATGCATCCAATTCTACATAAGTCCGAGGGCAAGCACCTACGTACTCCACATTAAAGGGTTTAATCCCTCACCATGAAAAACTACTCGGTAACAAAATCAAGTTTTAGACATTCCACGTGTACAAACTCCAGCCCTAGAGTCCACCGTCAGGCTATACGGAAATCCTCGTCGTGCGAACATCCAGCAAGTGCCCCTCTAGACCCGGTATATGCATATACACTAGAGAACAACCGCCCGTCTGTCTGACTATTCATGATTCTGGAGTCCACCGTCAAATCAATCATAGTCCTGGATTTAATTAAGGATCGTCTCCATCGCAAGCAACCACAGTCCCGAAGTCCACCGTCAAACTGGATCTATAGTCCTGGAATCCACCGTCGGACTATATAAAGGCGCCCCACTTACGTTTACCCAAGTTTTATTACATCTTCTCTTAGTTCCTTATCCTTAAGTTTGAAACATGAATAAATAATACTACCTAGAGCTAGCTTACCCTCCTACCGGTCTTAAACTATACATCGAGAACGATAGCTCATATATATTCTTAATACGGGGTGTTACAGTAATGATAATGATTAATTGAGTTTTGAGAAAGGGCCAGTATGTATATATATATATATATATAATAAAATACAAAGAAAGCTATCAAGTGGCTCACATTCAATCCCCCCAAAATCAAAGCCCCAGATCCAACCTCACAAAACACATTTTTCCTCCCAAAATTTCAAACCCCAAAATCAAAATTTCCCCCCCAAAACTAAAAAACTTATTACTTTATTACTATCTCTCTCTTCTCTCTTTACTTTTTCATATTTCTCTCTTTCTCTCTCTCTCCCTCCCATTCTTTCTTTATTTACTTAGAAATTTAGATTTGAAGATTGCAGATTTATAAAATTTTCAGAATTTTTATGCTTTTTTTTATTTCACATGTTATATAGAAAATAGCAAATATCTCTTTAATAGTTAAATTTCATCATTTTCTACCCTTAAAGTTCAAAGAAGTTATAATTATTTTTCAACATATACTGATAGAAACATGGACTTTTATTTACAACTAATTATTGTCATTTTATTCAAACTTGAACTACATAATTGTGGTTTTACTGTTTACAGGGCTTTTCGTGTGTTGTATCGTTCCAAAGACGTGCCGTAGGCACGTGCCCACGGGAAAATCTAGTGTATATATATATATATATATATATATATGGAATTAATTTAAAATATATGGTTGTGTCCTATAGGAATTTCTATAGGAGGGTTGTGTGGATTTAATTGGAGTTGGAGTGGGGGCCCACCCAATTTGAAGAGGCAGTGTGTGCTACCGTTGTGCTTCCTGCCACATGAGTGGTGAGCCTGCCCAGTTGTGAAGAGAGGGGGAGAAGCTGCCACGTGGCAGTGGGGCCCAGGAAGGCTGTTACAGCTCGTGAGAAAGGAGCCGAGAGTGGGATTTAATAATCCCATATCGGGGGTTATGAGATTAATTGTGTGTGTGTATATATATATATACACACACACACACACACACACACTATATATATATATATATATATATATATATATATATATATATATATATATATATATATATAATTTCCAGGGATTAAAGGTTACCAATAAGATAACACCTTTTATGAGGCAAGCCTGTGGTGGGTAGTTGTTAGAAAAATCGCCGAGCGGGGCCTGGGTGTTACAAATGGTATCAGAGCTGACTTTGAACACCGAGTGTGGGTCAGGGTGGGTATGCCTGAAAAGGAGCTAAGGTCAGTACGATGCAGTTTGGCCAGGGGCAGTACGCTAGAATTAGCTGAATCAGGGTACGCCATTCCACACCGGCTAGAAAGGAGTTCCTGCGCTAGGTTGCATGCCCCGGGTTTAGTGAGGACGCTGAATTCTTAAGGGGTTGTATGTGTAACACCCCGTATTAAGAATATATATATATATATATATATATATATATATATATATATATATATATATATATATATATATATATATGGAATTAATTAAAAATATATGGCTGTCCTGAAGGAATTTCTATAGGAGAGGTTGTGTGGATTTAAATGGAGTTAGGTGTAACGCCCCGTATCCCCATTACAGGACATCTGTGACATCACCAGAATCTTTTTCTTCAAATGCATCTCAACACAGTAAATAACACAGAAATTTAAACACTTTTATTGCCATCAGAGTTATTACATCAATAATTACAAATATCAATTTGTCCTTAAACAAGGAATACAACTTACATAACTTATACAACTGATTACAAGAATATTCAGGCTCCTCTTGCGAAGTTGTCAGCTGTCTTCCAGACCAGCAATTGACTGGTCATTGCCGAAACTTCATTGAGTGGTCTATCTGCCTCTCTGGGACTTGCCCCTCGGCTTGAGCCTTTTGCTGCGCGACTCTGATATTTCTGCACCTGTTCGAAGGGTAGGCATGCACACCGCCACCCTGCTTGGATGCCCTGCTGGTCTTGGGCTCTCTTGCACTCGTGACCTGGTATCCATGTACCTAAAAGGTGGGGCACGTCAGTAATTCTACTGACGCAATGCTGATAAGAAACAGCGATCTCCAAAACTGGCAACCACAGACCATCTTAAATGAAAAGGAGAACGTGCATCCTAATTTCCTAGTATTCGTGTATGCCATGGTATAACAACTAATGCACTGATCACCTACCTTATAGTAATATAAGCAACCTTGGAACTCTGGATACGCATGCATCCCATACTACATACATTCTAGGCCAAAACATGAATTGGTCTAATCTAATACACGAAACAAAAATGCACATAATGCACCTACTCTAATGCGATTCGTTTGGGAACGTATGCATCACATACTACATACTTCCCCAAAATCAACTTCAATGGAAATGTATGCATCCTATACTACATACTTTCCAAAGAGTTCGCCTTTCTGAAAGTATGGTTCAATCCCTCGCCATGCAATGCGTTCTAATTCGGTCCACTTCCTGTTCTTGATAGTATGACATGGTTGAGGAGGTATAAATAAAAAACATTATTCGGGGCGCAACCCCATTGTCACCAATAATTGTTGCATTGGACCCTCCTCGAAAGCTATGACGAACTTACAGATATACACGCAGCATATCCATTGCGTAGAAGTTCCATTATGATCCGTTCGTGTCCACCAACATAGAACATGATGGCCTCGAAGGTCTAAAAACCCTTATCTGCCAGGAAATCGACATCCCGTTCTTACCATGGTACTTCAGGAATCAACAGTGCAAGATACGCACAGCAACACGTATCCCTAATGACAGGAAGAGACAACCCCATAGTATCACCACCTACCGCTAACTCTCAGAACGAGTTGGATTATAGGGAATCACCCCTAACACCAATTCGGTCTTCGAGCGAAAACAATAAAGGAAAACCTAATCAATGCAGTTACTGAAAACAAGTTGTTACCCAGATCACACTCGGTGTCAATCAATAATGTCGAGCCTATCCGGTCTGTCAAAACAACAATCATCAAGGGAATCACCACCACCGATTCCCAACACCTTCACAGGTCAGCGACCCAATAATCCCGACCTGTAACCCTCCGCGAGTGGTCCAACGGCGCCCCAAGGATGCAATATAATTCAAATGAAGGTAAGCTCACACATAACTATCAATTCTTGACCATTGATAGACTTCAGGCATCGAGACACCAACCACAAACTGACCAGAGCTATATCCAACTCACTCATGTCCACCATGAGTACTAAGCATAGGAACTTGTCTAAGTTCCAAATAAAATGCTAAAAACCATCATTAAAACCTAATAGGTCGTGATCACCACACCGTGGTATGCAGAGGGTTCCTAATCAATTGTCTGATGAAAAAGTTCAAGAAATAGCAGTAGCTGTAATCCCAGCTACACTCATCGGAACCCAACACACTCAGAATTTCTAAAAGGGTAGGGAGATCCACGCAATCCCCCAGTTAACGACTCCCTCAAACTTCTTAAGGAACTCAAGTTCCCGGGTTAACTTAAGCTTGAAGTCAATTTAACAACAGGCTGCTAAGCTGGCAACATCCATAACTTCCAGCACACAGCTCAGATTTACTTGATATCTCCTATCTTGGAAAGTTAAGACCCTAGTCTACAACTCTTCAGTTGACAATTTTCTCAAATTCAATCATCTTGGCACCCAAATAACCCTTATATATTCTCAGCAGTATATTCATTCTTGTACTTGCTGCACCTTCCCAACATCATACAAGTTGCTCACTCATCGGAATTGCTCGATTCCGGGTCCTATGGAAAGGTGGGAGTGTATAATTTAACTTCCTAGTTGGACATGTCCTCAGATTCAATCCTTAAGGTCCTCAAAGATACCTATTCCATCGGGTGCACAACAGGGGAAAAGTTGATTTCTCTAGCAAACATTGCCTTGACAAGTCCGAATCTATCCCAACTTTGAAAAATCATAACTTCCAACCTACAAACTGCAATTACAAAATTCCAGTTGGGTTAGAAAGCTATGATTCCCTACTGCAAAACTCTAGTTGGCCAGTCGTCCAAATTCATTATAGATAAGTCCAGGAATATCCATCTCCACGGACTAGACAACTTGTACTAGGCTGAACATAGCCTACTTTGAAATTCCATAACAAATCCAACTTAAGTCCAATGCTCATGAAATTTGAGATTATTAATATACACATATATCATTTCATTGTGTCCAAAATTCACATTTAGATTCATCTCACAGAATGAGCGACGAATCTTCAAACATAGCACACAATTTCAGCCACTCTTTTGGCCGGGTATTTACTACCCTTTACTAAATAATTTTGAAATCTCATCAAATGAACTCTAAAAATTCTAAAAAATGTGATTCATCAAATAGACTCATACCAAAAGCTACTCCCAAAGTTTCATAGTAGTATCACAAACACACAAGGATTTTTGGACATGTGAATTTCACTCCAAACACAGTCAGCTGCAGTTTCCATATCCAGACCAGTCACCTTCTACAATTTCTTTGAGGTATCAAACGACCTTGGAAAATTGTGAAATTAAAACTATAGTTGTAGACACATACAAGAGTGTCCAAAAAAATTTCCAGCTCAAAATTACCAACCTACACTGAGTTACAAGGTCGGAAAGACCCAGCCAAAATTCACACAGCAGCAGTAATTTCGGCTGCTCTCTGTCCAGATTTGGACCATGTGTTTGGGCTACTAAATTGCTTCCAAATATTATGAAAAAAATCATGGATACTCTACATACATAGAAGAACAACTTCCCAAAATTTGAGCTCATAATTCCGAGCCATTTGGGAGAAGAAAATTCTCAAACATACCCTCACAATCATGCTTCTTAACAAGCTTAAGAAAGAAGTTGTTCTTACCATACAACTATGTTTCCGTAGCAGTTCACATGCTCATACATGGTAACAACATCATGACTACTACTACTACACATCCATTTCATACCAAAAGAAAATAAATTCCAAGTTTAGAGTTTAAGAGATCACCTACATATTGTAGTTGTAAGAGAAACTCCTAAGCTTGCTTGCTTCCTCCTTTGCTCACTAGCTCCTCTTCACTTCAAGACTTCACCTTTCTCTCCTTCTCCTTCTCCTTCTCCTCCCTCTTTTTTTTTTTTGAAGCAACCAAGACAAGAAGAAAGTGAATGAGAAGAGATGGAGTGGAATACTTACAGGAAATGGGGAGTTTCTTAGAAACTTCCTTGGAAAGCTCTAGGAAACTTCCCATCTCCATTACTCAATCTTCTCATGGTGAAATACCTCCACCCTTGGATCTCATCAAGATCAAGCCATGATCACATGATGCTAGGGTTCCTAACCCTAGGTTAGGTCAAGGAACCCTAGGTCACCATACCCTAGGTTATTTACCCTAGTGCACAAATACAACTCACATTCACTTCAAGCACTAGCTTAATTGAAAATAACCAATACATATAAATTAAAATCCTATAAAAATACATGTTTTATAGAAATTATAATTTTTCCCCAAAAATTGTCAAAACAATCGGGACAAAACCACAGTTTAATCAAGATGATATTCCGAGTTTACCCCATCGGATTCAGAACAACTCATGTGTCGGAAATCTCTCAATTAAAACTGATAATTATTTAAAAAAATATGTAATCGTGTACAATACACAGACGTGCACGGATTACAATGCAAAAATAGCCATATGCTATTTTGCGGGGTATTACATTAGGGTGGGGGCCCACCCAGTTTGAAGAGGCAGTATGTGCTGCTGCTGTGCTTCCTGCCACGTGAGTGTGGCAGGTGAGTGGTGGGGCCCGCTCGGTGGTGAAGAGAGGGGGAGCAGCTGCCACGTGGCAGCGGGGCCCATGGAGGCTGTTGCAGCTCGCGAGAAAGGAGCCGAGAGTGGGATTTAATAATCCCATATCGGGGGATTTGAGATTAATTGTGTGTGTGTATATATATATATATATATATATATATATATATATATATATATATATATATATATATATATATATAATTGCCAAGGATTAGAGGTCATCAATAAGCTATAGCACATTTTATGAGGCAAGCCTGTGGTGGGCAGTTGTTAGAAAAATCCCCGAGCGGCGTCGAGGTGTTACAATTACTTTCCAGTACCTGGGTCTCACTAAGCCTCTAGGATCAACATCTTTCATGTTCAACTTTATGTGTTATTTATACCCTCATTATTCATATTTTCAATTTCATTTATTCATATCTTATTCAATTCTTTCATCCATTCTCTTGTTTATTCATCTTGAAGTAAGCACTACTTAGTTAATCAACCAAATTATTAATTTTAATAATTCACAATGCTCTTTTGATTACAAAAATCCCTTTTTCATATTCACCTACACTTCTAGTATGATTCTGTACCAAAAGTTGTTTAAGATTTAAAAAAATAATTTCTTAAAGAAGTTCATTATTTAGAACTTATCATTATACTTTGATTTTAACACAAATCAACCCTTAAAATCTTAATCACATATATTCTTCTTGAATTCCAGTCTCATCTAACACATGAATATATCTTTTAAATTTCCAAAATATAACCTAAAACAGTGAGAAAATATTTCAGTTGTTCCCTTAATATCTTAAAACATTTATATGAATTTTTCTGAATTTTTAAAACTCATAAAGATCATAAAATAAAAAAAAGTACACTTTTGTGCACAGCAGGGCTCGAACCCTAAACCAAGGGACACCCCCAGCGCTACGTGGCGACGCCAGGCGCAAGCACGCCCCCGCTAGCCACCCAAGCCAAGCATTACTTCTTGATTAAATATGGGTTTAAATTCATATAACTCGACTTTCTGATAAAACTCATTTTAAACTATTTCATCTATTTTTTATTTCTATTTTCTCACTTTGATTGCTCATAAAACATAATGTTGAGTTTCCAGAAATAACTTCTCATAAATTTTACTCATATTTGCATCAAGTCATTCCAATTTAACTCAAATAATCACTTTTATAATTTTAGTACTCAAATAATCACTTTTATAATTTTAGTACTCAAATAATCACTTTCATAAATCTAGCACTTATATGTTTTGATTATATAAAAAAAATTAACTACATCATGAATGTATTTTCTTTTTAACATTTCTCACTTCTCATCACTTTTATAATTCATTTTTAATATTCACACAACTTCTTAAGTATAAATTAACAACTTTATACATACAAATACTCAATTCTAATAATAATTTATTAATTGTGCCTAAAAACACACAACATGCTTTTAAATAAATCTTCAATTAGCAATCTATCAACTCTATGGTGTAACTTTCAATTAGCATACAAATTTTCTCATAATTTCTTACTACTAACAATTTTATCAATACAATATGCATTACAAATAATTGATGAACTCATGCAAGTTAATAATTTCAACCATACACTACCTACACATGCATACTACATTAATTTAGAAAGAAATAGAAATCACCCACCCATATGAAGTTTTTTTTTCTCAAAGCAATACAACTCCAAAAAGTGCTCCAAAGCTCCCTCGAAGTCCATGCACAAAAAAGGAAAAGAAGGCAGCAAATATTTTGGCCAAGCACCACACAACACCATCACTTTTTATTTAATTTTTTTTTAATTTTTTGCTGATGAAACCAAAGGAGGGGTTGGGTTTATAAAGGGTTTAATTTAAATGTGATTAATTGATTATCCACTAATAATCCCACTACCCTACTAAACATTCAACTCACTCCACTATCTCCTCTTCCCATGCATAGTCGGCCAATAGTCCCTTGGGTTGCACACACGTGCACATGCATACACCTCTCATTCTTTTAATTATTTGTTTATAATCTATTTTTATATGTTTGTTACATGACAAGTGTGCATAATTAAAAAGTGTGCATTTAAATTGTGGAATAAAATCATGGGCTTCTCTTTTTAATCATTTTTGTTAGTGGGCTTTAAAGTAAACTTTAGGCCTATGGGTTTTTATTAAAATAAAATACTACAAATGAAACAAAAAAATGAGAATAAAATTTACAAGACTTTTAGAAAATTTTAGAAATAAAAATGCACAAAATTTTTTACGTGCGATGCACATAAAAATATTCAAAATATGAAATAGATTTGATTAACAGGGAAATATTTATAAATACTCAGAATATAACATACGAAAATATTTATTTTGATAATGTTACGTATATTTGGCGTAACGGTGAAATTTACGTGATCGACACGTGTATTGCACGTTGAAAACACGTGCAATACATGTAAAAATACAAAGATTCAAATTAATATTTGAGTAGGATAAAAATAGGATAAAAATGAATTTTGAGATAACGTAAAAATATAAATAATCGGAATATCAAATACGTATGACATTTATATAAAAATACATTACGAATATTATTCGTAATAGTACGAAATACACGTGCACGACACACATGGAGCAAAATTGTCATAACTCAATTTTGCGGGGTGTTACAAGAGGGGTGCCAAATCCAGTGCCATTGAATCATGTGATGACATAAACAGTGCTTTTGTTTCAAGCCATTTAGATGTGAATTCTGGTTGTTCTTTTGATTCGGTTAGTTATTCTCAAGTTTGCTCCGATAGGGAAATGGTTTCTACTTACAAGTTTGCATCGTGTGGTTGTGTGAGAATGAAGGTTGATAAGATTTGTGAAGTAATGGTTTCTACTTAGAAGTTTGCCTCATGCCGTTGTGTGAGAACGAAAATTGACAAGACTGGTGAAGTAAGGGGTGAGAAAACAAATGACTCGAAGATGACAGAAGGACGGGAACACAAACTAGAGGAGGGCATGTATATTCTTTTGATGAAGTAGAGCCTTACATCCATGAGAACTCTTGAAGTAATGGATGTTGAAATATAGTAATTGTATATTCTGTTTCCTAATCTATAGGAAACAGATTCCCCAAATCTCTCATCCTCCCAATCTTCTCTCAATCTCTTTCCTTCTTCTCCAAGAATGTAATTCTTATGTATAGATGTATACAGTAGAGAAACAAAATTTTACGCCCCGCTTCCCAAAAGAGAATACGGAATATGGATACGCGACAAAAGCCTAGCGAATGATTTTCATCATCCATAAGCTGTTCAAGAATCTTTACAACATTCACAAGATTAATCAGAGTCGGAAGCCAGAAAAGTCAACCACATGCACATATGAACCAATTACCAAAAATAACACTTGAAACCAAATATATATATCTCAAATAGTTATGATCTGAATAAACAAATATCTTGGGTCACATTGCCCAAATACAAGAATACAAGTAACAGATACAATGTTCAAAATGAGCAACAGGAAATAAATGAAGATAGCAAAAGCTCCAGCCAACTAGAACTTTAGATCACATACTCCATCGGGCAGCTGACCATCCTGGTCTGCAATTAGTAAATTTGCAGGAGAAGGAAAAAGAAAACAAGTACCGATCAATTGCAAGTTACGGGCCACTTATAATGTAGGATACAAGTACAGGGATAGATAATTCTAAGTAACAGGCCTAGCATGGTATAAGTGTGTCAACAAAAATATAATATCTAACATGAATCAAGAAAATAGAAACAAGTAGCATGGTATACTAACATGTACAGGTAATATGTATCAAGTGTCAAGTAAACGGGTAAACAGGTAACAGGCATCAGGTAACGGATAACATGTAATCAGGTAACAGGTAAACAGGTAATCAGGTAAACATGTAACCATGTATACAGGTAACAGGTATGTATGTAACAGGTAAATAGGTACAAGTACAGGTAATCATGTAACAGGTATCATGTTATGTCAAGTCTTGCTTTATTACTACCTAGGTAGCACTTCATGCGCCCCAAAAACACATGGTTGCTAAAACAAACAGTTTCACTTTAGATTTCATAGTGGAGTCCATAGGACAGTGTACTTAGGTACAGGAAACAGGTATAACAGGAACAGGTAGAACCTAGTGGTTCTCTTCCGAGTACACCTTCCTAGGGGAAGTATACAGTCAGATACAGGAAACAGGAATAACCTAGTGGTTATCTTCCGAGTACATCTTCTTATAGGGAAGCATACAGTCAGGTACAGGTAAACAGGATCGTTAATCATGTAGTCATGAACACGTAACAGGTAGCCAGAACACAGGTCCTTTTCCAAGTACACGTTTCTATATTTTCCACTACTAGATCTTTCCCTTAACCCCAGGCTTGGTCATTTATTACTATAATCAGGCATGCATGTATGTGTCGCAAAAAAAATCAAGGATAACAGAATATAAATATGTATCAGGTTCAAGGTGCAAGATAAATAAGTACAGGTACAGATAACACATAACAGGGGTAAAACAACTAGTTTTCTAATTCAGGACAGCAAGACAGTGTTGTACTAAAACAGTGATTCCTGCTACTACAAACATCCAAATCCGGATCCGTCGATGGATCTGGAAAATAGACTTCCACACAAATCCAGCGAGTATAAATAAGTTATATAGTAATTCACAACATCATAACTCAAAACATATTTGAAAACAGAAAACATGTTCAGTCAGAAATCAGGAAAACGAATCTCAGTCAGGAAAACTTCATCAAACCTCTCAAATAAATTCAGGAAAAATCTGGGGTATTCCCTATATGTCTAGCATCAAAATATAAAGTTTCATAATATTTCAGAAAAATTAGTTTAGTCATCAAAAATATGAAAACATCAAGAAACGACGCTTTGGAAAATCTTGAAGTCCCAACACTGTTGTACGAAAACTGAAGTATCTCGCAACCAGTGAAACGAAATCCAAATCTGTCAAAGGGAGATGAAAATAGACAAAATATATTAACTTTCATATTTCACAAATATTTTTCATACAGTAAAAGAAATCATAGTGAAAATAAGGTTCTTTACAGATCAGCGAGCGAAAAACAGCAAGTATAGATTTCATAACCGAGCATGAAACAACACATAAAACTCGTCAATAAATTTCACCAAAATTCTGGGTAACCCCTAACCAGATAAAGAAAGACTGACCAAAGTTTTGGATCAAAATATTATATGTAGCATAGTTCTTTAAAATGATTTGTCATCAAAATTATCGAAAAATAGAATCTAGAAAAGATCGACACCTCTGTACTAAAACAGCCATAACTCACTCATGAAAAAACAAAATCAAGAAAGGTTAGAAGGGTTTGAAAATAGAAAAAATTATCTAAAATTCATGTTTTATACCGAAATTAAGATACTGACTTTAAAACAGTCCAAAACAGCAAACAAAACAGAATAGCGAAAAAGTACAGATTTTTCCCTTGAAAACAAAATCGACATTGATTCAAGAAAATTGATCCAAACCCACCCAAACATGAAATCGAGTCTACCAAGTGTCTAAACATCATGAATTAGGTTATCTAACATGTCCACGCCAAGTATATCACATGGGTCTCAACTAAAACACGAATTCTTGCACAAGTCTCACATACATGATCAAAATTAAGAACGGGCAAATCCTAAGTTAATTCATGTCAAGATTGTGTCGTGAGTTATCTATGGTCAAGTTTTCACAATAAAGACAAAACCCATCAAGCATATCACATACAAGGGTCGTCTCTAGACCCAACTACACGATAGGTGAACTTTTTGACTTGTATCAAACAAATGAATTGGAGTACAAATTACTTGCATGAGAGATGACGAATCCAACGGAGCAAAGAGCAAGAATAACAGGAACATATTCCCGGGCAAAAATAAAAAATTACGAACAAGCGAACACGAATAAGTTCACGAATCCAATGAACAAATAACCCACGAACACGATCGGACGGCTGAGATCATGAGATCAAGAGATCAAGGCGATCAGATCAGATCGGGCGACTCTGATTGAAGATCAAGATCAAGATCGAGATGTGATCAGTATCTTGATGATGAAGATGATGATCGGATCAGATCGACGATCGGACGGCCACTAGTCAAAGTAATCAAGAACTCCATGATAACGATGATCATGATGATCGACGGCCCAAAACAAAGATGATCAAGACTCCATGATGATCAAAACTCCATGATCAAGAATCCCACGGACGGCCAAGATCAAACGATGATCAAGAAGATCAAGAAGATCAAGATGAGATTGCGAAGATCTGACGGTCCACAACAAGAGATCAAGAATCAACGGCACAAATCAAATAGCTAATGCTCTTGATGATCAAGATCAAACCAAACGGACGGCTCACGATTGAAGTTGATGCACAGCAACTCAGGGCAATGGCTGACTGCAACTGGTTCGCTACGGCGGACGAACGGGGAGCACCGGGGGCATCGGGGGGTTGCCACAGGTGGCTGCAGGCGAGGGGACGGTGCGCACTGCAGGGTGGTGCTCGAGATGGCGCTGCCCTGGCTGCTGCTGGTCGCAATGCCGAGAGGGAAGGCCAGTGCAGGCGGCACTACACCGCAGGGGATGAGGGGGTGCAGGAGGCAATTGGCAGGGTGGCACAAATGTGCGGTGACATTGTAGTTGCTCTGGACGGTGCGGCAGTGACACTGGCTGCTCGACGTCGCTGGTGTGGCTGCTGTCGCAACTGTATTGTGTTGGAAATGAGGAGAGGGGAGTCGCGGTGGCCTAGCATCGCGATGAGGTGCTGCAGTGGGTGCACGGTGGTGCTCTGGATGAGCTGTTGGGGAGGCACAGCACGACTGTACAGGGGCGACGGGATGTAGGAGGATGAGAAGTAGAAGACGAAGAGGTAGAAGATATGGCAGCTGGGTGAACAGGGTAGTAGGGATTAATATAGGAGGGTAAGTATTAGGGTTAGGCTGATAGGGTTTGTATCATGTTTGGATTGTGGGTAGGGAATTAAATGGGTTTGGGTATTGGTAAACAGGGTAGTTTATAAATAGGGTTTGGGGTTAGTTAAGTGGGTATTTGGGTATGGATAATAAGGGATAAGATAAAGGGGTAATAGGTTTTAGTAAAATGGGCTATTGGGTTTTAATATAATGGGTAATTGGGGTTATGATGCTTACAGAAATCCAATAGGATAAAATAGGGTTTATAAATTCAATAAGATACAATAAAAATATTTTATAATAAAATGTAATTTTTATTACAAAACATATTTTATTTAAAATACTACAAATACAATTTGTACATAGAAATAAGTCGTTAATAACCCGTCAAAACTAATAACAATAATAACAATAATAATAATGAGATTTTTATTACAATATTAAATCATAGAAAATAGTTACAAATAAATTCATTTGATCGAAAATGGATTTTAAAATAGAAGATCCAAAAAAAATACATTTTGACAAAAGAATTTCAAAACCAGAAAAATAATTTGCAAAAATTTTTAACATACAGAAAATACACAAAAATACATTTTTGGGAAAATAGGGATTACAATCCTACCCATCTTACAACAAAATTTCGTCCTCGAAATTTGCTTAGGCGGTACATAGGACAAGACAAAAGCAAACTGGGGAAAGGATAACAAAGCAGAGGGCTAAAGGGAAAGGAACAAAACTGTGGCAACTTCAGAAAAGAAGGAAGTGGATAACAATGGGGTCAAATGGAGTGCAAGAAAGAGAACAAACATTATCAAAAGGAAAGAATTAACACAAGATAACAAAGTAATAAGGGAGTCGGCAGAACTGAAATCAAAGAGAGAAAAGATAGGAAAGAATTGAATCAAACAATAAATCAACGGATGAGAATAATTGCATGAGATAGGGGAAACCAAAACAATGCAAGGAAGGAGAAGCAACATTATGATCCTGGGACCGGTGGGTTATGGACCCACCACGCTTCCGCTGCGTCACTCTGATGGTGACGTTCCAAGCTGCTGACATGTCATTGTAGACCACACGACAACAAGCGACGATTCGAGCAGGAAGAAACGAATGAGACACCAGAATAAAATTGGGCTTTAGAGGAGGGTTTTAATTTAAATAATTAGGTCAAAACTAATGAGAATTAACAAAAATAATATTAATAATACAAAAATCAACACATAATAATAATAAAATAATAATGAAAAAAATAATAAAAATAATAATAACAATAATAATCATCATAAACATACTGGTAAAAATAATAATAATAATAAAATATTAACAATACTGGTAAGGATAATAATATAAGACAAAAAATAATTTGGGGTTCATCATTTTGGTGAAAGTAATTCAATATCAACATCAAAAATAAAATAGTAAAAAAAATACAATAATAATAATAGTAATAGTAATAACAATAATAATAAGGAAAACAATAATAATAGTAGTAGTAGAAATTCTTTGATGTGGGTTCGCCTCATTTATATCCATCTGTAGACTTGCCTTCTTGACATCAAGTTGCCGGTTTGCCTCCACGACATCAGGTTGCAGATTGCCATCTAGATATTCGGTTGCACATTTGCCTCCTCGATATCCAGTTGCAATTTGCCTCCATTGACATCTAATTGCATGTTTTCCATCTCAACATCCAGTTGCAACAAAACGATGAACGAGATGATGCAATCTTCCACACGTACTTAGATATTGATTGCTCAATTTAAGTACGATGTTTACCTTTTGAAATTTGTGATATTAAAATACACAATTATTCGAAATAAAAAAAATTTAGTTTTAGAAAACAATTTTATAGAAGATCCAAAATATAACATATACACAAAATATTCGAAAATATTTATATATATATATAGAGAAAATATAGGCAAGAGAAGAATGAATTTTATACTCAATAAAGAGTCAACAAGGGAGGACGATTACAAGGCATGAAAGAAAATAAGAAATCAAAGAATTGAATATGAAGGAAGAGGAACGAAGGGACACAAGCGGAAATTGAAGAGAATATGGCCGGGAAGGAATAACTAACATGATACTCAAAATGAATCAACAAATGAAGATGAATGAAAGAATCAAAGGAATATGGGTACGGAAAGAACAAAACTATACCCAATAAGGAATCAACAACTGAGAACGACTAAAAGAGACGGAAGAAACAAGGAATCAGGGAAATCGAATAAGAAAGGATCAAAAAGAAAGGAATAAGACTAGTATCCAGATCAATATTGATTATGATTTATTTATGCATGCACGGTTGGTGAAATGTTGAGCATATCCCAGTTCGAGTCTAGCTTATCTAATATATTAGGCAACTAATACATTAGCCAAATCTGGGCTCTGATACCACTAAAAACCTGTCACTCCCCGCTTTCCAAAAGAGAATACGAAATACGGATACGCGACAAAATCCCAGCGAATAATTTTCATCATCCATAAGCTGTTCAAGAATCTTTACAACATTCATAAGATTAATCAGAGTCGGAAGCCAGAAAAGTCAACCACGTGCACATATGAACCAATTACCAACAATAATACTTGAAACCAAATATATATATCTCAAATAGTTATGATCTGAATAAACAAATATCTTGGGTCACATTGCCCAAATACAAGAATACAAGTAACAGATACAATGTTCAAAATGAGCAACAGGAAATAAATGAAGATAGCAAAAGCTCCAACCGACTAGAACTTTAGATCACATAATCCATCGGGCAGCTGACCATCCTGGTCTACAATTAGTGAATTTACAGGAGAAGGAAAAAGAAAACAAGTACCCGTCAATTGCAAATTACAGGCCACTTATAATGTAGGATACAAGTACAGGAGATAGATAATTCTAAGTAACAGGCCTCGCATGGTATAAGTGTGTCAACAAAAATATAATATCTAACATGAATCAGGAAAGTAGAAACAAGTAGCATGGTATACTAACAGGTACAGGTTACATGTATCAAGTGTCAAGTAAATGGGCAAACAGGTAACAGGCATCAGGTAACAGGTAACAGGTAATCAGGTAACAGGTAAATAGGTAATCAGGTAAACATGTAATAATGTATACAGGTAAACAGGTATGCAGGTAACAGGTAAACAGGTACAAGTACAGGTAATCATGTAACAGGTATCAGGTTATGTCAAGTCTTGCATTATTACTATCTAGATAGCACTTCATGCGCCCCAAAAACATAACACATGGTTGCTACAACAAACAGTTTCGCTTTAGATTTCATAGTGGAGTTCATAGGGCAGTGTACTTAGGTTCAGGAAATAGGTATAACAGGAACAGGTAGAACCTAGTGGTTCTCTTCCGAGTACACCTTTCTAAAGGAAGTATGCAGTCAGGTACAGGAAACAGGTATAACCTAGTGGTTATTTTCCGAGTACATCTTCTTATAGGAAAGCATGCAGTCAGGTACAGGTAAACAGGATCGTGAATCATGTAGTCATGAACACATAACAGGCAGGCAGGACACAGGTCCTATTCCAAGTACACATTTCTATGTTTTCCACTACTAGATCTTTCCCTTAACCCCGGCTTGGTCATTTATTACTATAATCAGGCATGCATGTATGTATCGCAAAAAAAAGTAAGAATAACAGAGTATAAACATGTATCAGGCTCAGGGTGCAAGAAAAATAAGTACAGTACAAGATAACACATAACAGAGTAAAACAACTAGTTTTCTAATTCAGGACAGCAAGACAGTGTTGTACTAAAACAGTGATTCCCACTACTAAAAATATCCAAATCTAGATCCGTCGATGGATCTGAAAAATAAACTTCTACACGAATCCAGCGAGTATAAATAAGTTATATAGTAATTCACAACATCATAACTCAAAACTGATTTGAAATTAGAAAACATGTTCAGTCAGAAATCAGGAAAACGAATCTCAGTCAGGAAAACTGCATCAAACCTCTCAAATAAATTCAGGAAAAATCTAGGTTATTCCCCTATATGCCTAGCATCAAAATATAAAGTTTCATAATATTCCAGAAAAATTAGTTTAGTCATAAAAAATATGAAAACATCAAGAAACAACGCTTTGGAAAATCTGGAAGTCCCAACACTGCTGTACGAAAACTGAAGTATCTCGCAGCCAGTGAAACGAAATCCAAATCCGCCAAATGGAGATGAAAATATAGAAAATATATTAACTTTCATATTTCACAAATATTTTTCATACAGTAAAAGGAATCATAGTGAAAATAAGGTTCTTTACAGATTAGCGAGCGAAATACAGTAAGTATAGATTTCATAAGTGAGCATGAAACAACACATAAAACTCATCAATAAATTTCACCAAAATTCTGGGTAACCCCTAACTAGATAAAGAAACACTGACCAAAGTTTTGGATCAAAATATTATATGTAGCATAGTTCTTTAAAATGATTTGTCATCAAAATTATCGAAAAACAGAATCTGGAAAAGATCGACACCTCTGTACTAAAATAGCCATAACTCACTCATACGAAAACAAAATCAAGCAAGGTCAGAGGGGTTTGAAAATAGACAAAATTATCGAAAATTCATGTTTTATACCGAAATTATGATGCTGACTTTAAAACAGTCCAAAACAGCATACAAAACAGAATAGCGAAAAAGTACAGATTTTTCCCTTGAAAACAAAATTGACATTATCCAAACCCACCCAAACATGAAATCGAGTCTACCAAGTGTCTCAACATTATAAATTAGGGTATCTAACATGTCCACGCCTAGTATATCACATGGGTCTCAACCAAAACACGAATTCTTGCACAATCACATACATGATCAAAATCAAGAACGGGCAAATCCTAAGTTAATTCATGTCAAGATTGTGTCGTGAGTCATCTATGGTCAAGTTTTCACAATAAAGACAAAACCAATCAAGCATATCACAAATAAGGGTCGTCTCTAGACCCAACTACACTATAGGTGAACTTTTTGACTTGTATCAAACAAATGAATTGGAGTACAAGTTACTTGCCTGAGAGATGACGAATCCAACGAAGCAAAGAGCAAGAATAACGGGAATATATTCCCGAGCACGAACACAAAATCACAAACAAGCAAACACAAACAAGTTCACGAATCCAAAGAACAAATAACCCACGAACACGATCGGACGGCTGAGATCATGAGATAAAGAGATCAAGGCGATCGGATCAAATCGGATGACTCTGATCGATGATCAAGATCAAGATCAAGATCGAGATGTGATCAGTATCTTGATGATGAAGATGATGATCGGATCAAATCGACGATCGGATGGCCACCAGTCAAAGCAATCAAGAACTCCATGATGATGATGATCATGATGATCGACGGCCCGAAAAAAAGATGATCAAGAACTCCAAGATGATCAAAACTCCATGATCAAGAATCCTACGGACGGCCAAGATCAAACCATGATCAAGAAGATCAAGAAGATCAAGATGAGATCGCGAAGATCCGATGGCCCATAACAAGAGATCAAGAATCAACGGCCCAAATCAAATAACTAATGCTCTTGATGATCAAGATCAAACCAAACGGACGGCTCATGATCGAAGTTGATCAAAACCCATGCACAGTAACTCAGGGCAATGGCTAACTGCGACTAGTTCGCTACGGCGGCGAGGCAATGTGACGGCGGACAAATGGGGAGCGCCGGGGGCATCGGGGGGTTACCGTAGGTGGCTGCAGGCGAGGGGACGGCGCGCATTACAGGGTGGCGCTCGAGATGGCGCTGCCCTGGCTGATGTTGGTCATAACGCCGAAAGGGAAGGGCAGCACAGGCGGCGCTGCACCGCAGGGGACCAGGGGGTGCCGGAGGCGACTGGCAGGGTGGTGCAGATGTGCGGTGACGCTGTAGTTGCACTGGACGGTGCGGTAGCGGCACTGGATGCTCAACATCGCTGGTGTGGCTGCTGTCGCGGCTGTCTTGTGTGGCAATGAGGAGAGGGGAGTCGCGGTGGCCTGGCGTCGCGACTCTGATTAAGGGGGTGCAAGGCGGTGCTCTGGATGAGCTGTTGGAGAGGCGCAGCGCGACTATACAGGGGCGACGAGATGTAGGAGGATGAGAAGTAAAAGACGATGAGGTAGAAGATTTGGCTGCTCGGTGAACAGGGTAGTAGGGATTAATATAGGAGGATAAATATTAGGGTTAAGCTGATAGGGTTTGTATCGGGTTTGGATTGTCGGTAGGGAATTAAATGGGTTTGGGTATTGGTAAAAAGGGTAGTTTATAAACAGGGTTTGGGGTTAGTTAAGTGGGTATTTGGGTATGGATAATAAGGGATAAGATAAAGGGGTAATGGGTTTTAGTAAAATGGGCTATTGGGTTTTAATATAATGGGTAATTGGGGTTATGGTGCTTATAGAAATCCAATAGGATAAAATAGGGTTTATAAATTCAATAAGATACAATGAAAATATTTTATAATAAAATGTAATTTGCATTACAAAACATAATTTATTTAAAATACTACAAATACAATTTGTACATAGAAATAGGTCGTTAATAACCCGTCAAAACTAATAACAATAATAACAATAATAATAATGAGATTTTTATTATCATATAAAATCACAGAAAATAGTTACAAATAAATTCATTTGATCGAAAATAGATTTTAAAATAGAAGATCCAAAAAAAAATGCATTTTGACAAAAGAATTTGAAAACTGGAAAAATAATTTTTGGGAAAACAGGGGTTACATACAGAAAATACACAAAAATACATTTTTGGGAAAACAGGGGTTACATAAACACAAGTGAAAATTTTTTTTCCAAAAAATCTGATTTCAATATGGTATCAGAGCCTAACAAGATCTAGGCTAACTAAAGAAGAAGAAGAAGAGGTGATCAGATCTGACACCTCCATCTTGATCTGATCCAGTCCAAAGATCTTGTTACTGATCCCTCACCAATCTTCGTCACCGATCGTCACCGATCCCGTCATCGAACTTCGTCATCGATCACCAAACACCGATCCCCAACATCCTCGCTGCTCTACCTCGTCGACCACAGTTCCCATCACCGATCCCCAACATCCTCGTCGGCCCCAACCCCGACCAGATCTGACCAAATTCCCTCATCACTGGAGTTAGACCGTTCTCTGTCCTCCTTTTCAGTGGAGATCCCGATCAGATCCTCCTCACTGGAGTTTGACTTTGATTTGAGCTTCAACTTCAAAACCTGCCATTACCATACACAAACCAGACCCAAGCAAAACTGCCCAGATCTGATTTCGCCTTTCGCCTTTGATTTCGCCGGGATCAAAATCACTGCCTACACTTGCCCTCGACCCCTATCCCATCGTCCAACAGATCCCATCGCTGATCCCATCAAAAATCTTCCTTACCCGTCATCGTCGCTACTTTGCCCTCTTCCGCCACCGAAACCCCAACGAACCCGTCTTCCACACATCGACGACTCCAACTTCACTAACCCAATTAGTGTACTTCTCTGCCTTTATTGACGACTCTAATACCAAAAAACCTTGATCCAGATCCATTGTTGTTTGATCCAGATCTGTTCTTATTTGATCCAGATCCATTGTTTACTTGTACTGCTAACATGGGTAGTACACCGATTATTGTACAATCTGAGAATTTCGGCTTTAATGCGAGGATAATTCTTGATGAAACAAACTATGATGTTTGGACTTAGTTGATGGATATGCATATTGCTGGAAGAGAAAAGATCCAGTATATTTAAGGAGAGAGTAAAGTTCCCGTTGAAAGTGATGGTTCCTATGCCAAATGGTATGCTGATAATCAGAAAGTGAAAGGCTGGTTGTTGATGTCCATGAAACCTGAGATCATGAAAAGATACATTCGATTGAAAACTGCTCATGATATTTGGGATGCTCTTGCAAAAGCATTCTATGATGGAACCGATGAGGTTCAGGTGTTTTCTCTAAACCAGAAAGCTTTTTTGACAAGGCAAAATGCCAGGCCACTTTCTATTTATTATGGATAATTGACTGAAATTTTTCAAGAACTGGATCATCAAGATAAGGTGATCATGAAGAATCCTGACGATGTCCAAACATATCAGAAATCGATCGACCGCTTGCGGGTTCATATTTTTTTGGTTGGATTAGATGCTGAGTTTGAGCAGGTTCGAGGAGAAATTTTGCGAAAGTATCCTGCACTTGATCTTGAAGCATCCAATGCATATGTGGGAGGCTCGTCAACAAAGGACCATGAACAACTCCTCTGAATCTTCTGATGTAGCTATAATGGTGGCTCAGCCACATCCATTTAAAGGCCTCCCAGGTCAGTCTGGATCATCTGCACACACTTCTAAGGACTTCAATCAATCTACTTATGAGTCAAGGAAGTTTACCTAATGCGGCAAAATTGGGCACACGAAAGCTCGTTTTTATCAGATTATTGGCTACCCGCATTACTGGGATCACAGCAGAGATTCTCGGAAGAAGATATCCACTGTAGCTGTTGAAATTGCTGAAGGAGCTGAGAAGAGCATTGAACAAACGTCCGCCCTGGTTACAGCTGCAAGTAATGATGGTAAGGCTTTTAATATTTCTGCATCTGTTATGAATAATACATGGATAGTTGATTTCGGTGCTACCGATCGTATGACTTTTGATTCTAGAAAAGTTAAAACCTTACACCCATCCACCAAATCCATAGTATCCACTGCCAATGGTGATCCTGCCCCCGTTACTGGCGAGGTTTCCATATCTCTCACAAAAGATCTAACATTAGACACAATACTAGTAGTTCCATCCTTAAATTTTAATCTGTTATCTGTCACCCAAATTACTAATATCCTGCATTGTATTGTTGTTTTTTGGCCTTCCTTTTGTGTCTTTAAGGATATTCGGATACGCAAGACGATTGATTATGAGGTTAGACGTGAAAAACTCTGTTATCTGGATTTGGTACCTGAGAGTTCAAATAGGTTGACTCAAGCTCTTGCCATTAATAAATCCGTGGGGGAGAAGAAATCAGAAATTTGGCTGTGTCACCGACGTCTAGGACATGCATCGTTTGGCTATTTGTTAAAATTATTTCCCAGTTTATTTTCGAAGTTGGATATTTCTAGTTTTCATTGTGATGTATGTGAACTAGCAAAAAGTCACCGTATTTCTTTTCATTGCAATCTGAATAAAAGCATTATTCCATTTATAATTATTCATTCTAATGTTTGGGGTCCATCCAGAAATACCACTATTGGAGGAGCTAAATGGTTTGTGACATTTATTGATGACTGTACTCGTATGACTTGGATTTGTTTGATGAAATCTAAAGGATAAGTTATTGGTTTATTTCAAAAATTTCATAAGCAGGTTATGACTCAGTATAAAGCACACATTCAAGTTCTCATGAGTGACAATGGTGGTGAGTACCAGAATACAGATCTACAACAATATTTGGTGGAACATGAAATTGTTCACCAGACTACATGTATATATACTCAACAAAATGGCATGGCGGAAAGGAAGAACAGACACTTGCTTGAACTAGTCTGTGCTTCACTTATTTATGGCAATCTCCCACTCAAGTATTGGGGGAAGCCCTCACCTCTGCAACATACCTAATCAACCGAGTCCCTTCTCGTATTCTGAACTTCAGCACGCCACTTCAAGCACTGACTAATGCTGTGGATGCGCCAACTGTTGTCAACCTGCCACTTTGTGTGTTTGGGTGTATCGCATCTGTTCACCTACATCAACACGAGCGGAGTAAGTTAACCCCATGAGCAGTGAAATGTCTTTTTCTGGGATATGCAATGAATCAGAAAGGGTATCATTGCTATCACCCACCAACTCAACGGATATTTGTGACTATGGATGTGGTGTTCCATGAACATGAGATGTATTTTTCTTCTTCTGCGGATGAACTTTAGGGGGGTAATGAAGTGAAGTTCAGGCTCTTAGGTATGATGAAGGGGTTGGTGAAGTTCAGACTCTTGGGTATGATAATGTAATTGTAAGTCAGAACGAACAACTGGATACAAATAATGGCGAACACTTGAATGAAGATCTAGCAAGGGAGAAAGACCCTCATGAAGAACTACAACCAAGGGAAGAAGACCCTCTTGAAGAATTGCAACCAGTACCAAATTTCAGTGAGAGTGAACCGTCAGAATCCCAAAACCAATCGTCATCGTTGTCCAAACCTCCTAGAAGAGAACTCCCATACCGTACTAATAGAGGTATTCCAAAACCCCACTTATGAACCTGATCCCACTAGTAACGTCAAATATCACATGAGTAATTATGTATCCACTCACCGCTTGTCGGAATCAAATAAGTCATTTGTAAATCAATTATCTATTGTATCTATTCCTAACAGTGTGCAAGAAGCCCTTACTGATCCAGGGTGGCTTTGGATGAGGAGATGAAATCCTTGAAAAAGAACAAGACTTGGGAGATAGTCGAGCTACCAGCAGAAAAGAAGCCAGTAGGATGCAGATGGATTTATACGGTGAAGTATAAGTCTGATGGTTCAATAGAGCGATACAAAAGCAAGGCTAGTTGCCAAAGGGTACACTCAAACGTATGGAATTGATTATGAAGATACATTCGCACCGGTGGCAAAATTCAATATTTTTCAAGTCTTACTGTCACTTGTTGCAAATCTTGACTGGTCGTTAGAGCAATTTGATGTGAAGAATGCATTTTTGTATAGGGAATTGATAGAAGAAGACTATATGGATCTTCCACCAGGGCCGAACAGACCAGTCCAACACAGCAACAAAGTATGTCGTCTGAAGAAAGCATTGTATGGACTGAAGTAGTCACCAAGAGCTTGGTTTATGAGATTTACAAAATCAATGAGGACATTCATATACTATCAAAGTAATTCAGATCATACTCTATTCCTAAAATGGAAAGAAGGTAAAATTGCTGCTCTCATTATTTATGTAGATGATATGATAGTAACTGGAGATGATCCTGAGAAGAGGAAGGCATTAAAGAACTACTTGTCATAAGAGTTCAAAATGAAAGATCTTGGTTCTTTGAGATACTTCCTTGGTATTGAAGTTTCTCACTCAAGAAAGGGGATATTTTGTCTCAAAAAAGTATGCACTTGATTTATTGAAGAAAACTGGAATGTCTGCTTGTCAGCCGATTAGTACACCATTAGAAGAAGGACTGAAACTATGCAACGAAGCTGATCAAGTGCCTTGTGATAAGGAAAGATATCAGAGATTGGTTGGAGGAATAATGTATCTTGCACATACATGGCCAGATTTTTCATATGCTTTAAGTGTGGTAAGTCAGTTTATGCATGCACCTCGAGAACAACAAATGGATACGGTAATAAGAATTATGGGATACATTAAGTCAGCTCTAGGAAAAAGGGTCTTATTTGCGAAACATGGTCACTTCAAGGTTGAGGCATATACTGATGCTAATTGGGCAGGATCTACAATCGATAGGCGCTCCACTTCAGGATACTTCACCTTTGTTGGAGGAAATTTAGTCACATGGAGGAGCAAGAAGCAAAATATTATTGCACGCTCTAGTGCAGAGACTGAGTATCGCGGAGTAGCTTTAAGTATAAAGGAAGCTTTATGGCTGAAACTCTTGTTGCAGGACTTAGGCTACGGTCCAAATAAACCTATGAAGGTGTATTGTGATAGTCAAGCGGCGTGTGATATTGCGGCTAATCCAGTTCAGCATGATAGGACGAAACATATAAAGGTTGACAGATTCTTCATCAAAGAAAAATTAGATGAGAAAGTTATTGAGATATCCAAAGTGAAGTCAGAAGATCAACTCGCAGATATCCTAACCAAGGCATTTTCGACTCAGCTTTTCTTGAAATTTGTTGACAAGTTGGGCATGTTCAATTTCTATGCACCAACTTGAGGGAGAGTATTGAAATATAGTAATTGTATATTTTGTTTCCTAATCTATAGGAAACAGATTCCCCAAATCTCTCATCTCCCTAATATTCTCTCAATCTCTTTTCTTCTTCTCCAAGAATGTAATTCTTATATATAGATGTATACAGTAGAGAAATAAACACAAGTGAAAATTTGTTTTCCGAAAAATCGGATTTCAATAATGGACTGTAGGTACACAGATGCAGGTGGAGTTTGATTAGTTTAGGAAAGTAATCGTAAGGTGATGAAGGGTGAGAGGGGGGATTGAGCAGGGTCAGCACAACCTCTACCAGCTTTGGAGGAATAGAAGAACTTGTGCAATTTTTTTGAAGCCCATTGTTCCTAAAGCACCATCTAGCATGCCATCACTAGAATCATCTAAGCGAGACTGTGATGTTCGAACATCGTCGAAAGGTAGAGAGAGCCTTGAGGTAGGTGGAGTTCGTGTGGAGGGTGGCACCTCCATGATTACATCTACTGGAGTATGCCCTTGATGGAGGCATACAGCTGAAGAAAAACAGGTGGAGATAGATTCAACTAGCAAAGAAAGCCATCAAAATGAGTTGTTTGCAAGAAGAGATGAAAAAGAGTCTGGAAGTTTTTAAATCACACAGATGTTGATTCATGAGTATGCAATCCAAGGTGGAGATTATTGGGTTTATGTTTTGCATACTATGTTGGAAAAAAAAATAGACAATGATACGATGGAGGAATCGAGACGATCGAAAATGGAGTGGAAGCAAGGGGAAATAGTTAGCAGCAATAGCAGCAGCAGGTTGCGGTCGACTGACCCTGAGGTGCGGTCGACCACCCTAACTATGCAGGAGTTCCCGAGAGGGGACGGTCGACCGACCTTGGGGTGTGGTCGACCGAATGTGGCGCTGATAAATTATTGGGGTGTGGTCGACCGAATGCGGCGCTGATGGATCATATGGCTCTTATCGTAGGGTTATCTCTTTAGGAATATCCAATGACTATTATATTAAGATATCCAACTAGGATTTCTCTAGATCTCTATATATTGTTATTATTGGCCTCCATTGAGAGTGAACAGAGAAAGAGTACTTTATTGAAAAAGAGATTGAGTGATTCTCTAATTGTAAATAACTGGTACTTGCTGGTGAGGCTTAAGAGAGAGTCGTGGTGAGATTTGTAATATTCTTGTATCTTCTCTAGTTGAATAACATATCAGGTTTCTTCTCCCCCAAATTAAGGCAAAAGCCCCAACCGGGACAAACTTGTGTGTGCTTTGGTGTGTTTGGTATGATCTAGTATGTGCTTGGTGGTTTGTGTTGCTTTCATCAAATAACTCAACAAGATCCTCAGTCAGCGGTTTTCCTAACACTTTAATGGGGCCTTTTGGTGCACAGAGCTATTAACTTCTGATTTGTGTGGTGGACAGCGTTACAGTGTTTTCACCAAATACAAGATTACCTGTAGTTTCTATTGTGTTGATCTTTGAACCAATGCAAAGAACTATTGGATATATAGGTATATTCTGAATATAATAGAATATTATTGTGTATAATAATCTATAAGGTAATACGTGCTTTATACGTGTTATTTTGTTAATTGTTGGACTGGGATGACTGGGATGACTGGACATGAAGCCCAGTACCCTAAACTCATTTTAATTACATATATACTAACCTAGAGATAGTGCCTTGTGATATTCCAATTCATAATAAGCAGGGTATAATATCTCAAGCAGTAGGATATTAATCTTAACCCTAATTTCTCATATTATTATCTCTTATAATCTTCAACAAATCTTGAGATATTAAAATTTTAATTTTGAGTTTAAGAAATAGTTCATTGAAGTTGACCGTTCGTCGGACTCCATCACTGGCATCGATACCCACCATCGTCGCCTCTGTCACCGTCATCATCGTTGGCCACTGGCCTACCCCACCACAGCCGCTGCACATTGCCGCCGCCAGCCACAGCTGTCGCCGCACATTGGCTCGGTCGCTGCAGTTGACGCTGCCTATTCAATTCTTCTCTAATATGAAAAAACCAGATGAAGAGTTCCCGCGGGGCAATGGATCTAATCGTGATCCAACGGGAATGAATGGTTGAGTGGGTGAATTTTTTAAGAACTAGGTCCAAATAAAAAAAAATTCTTATTGGATGGGTTTTGGTGTTCTGTGTTTGGGCAAAGGAGGAGATCATGGCTGCTATACTCTTGACTCAGATCCAACCAAGAGAAGGGTCTCTATTGGCTAAGCTTTTGCTGTTGTGTGTTCGAGGTTAGGATCGGATCTCCTGCTTGGTTGTTGTTTGACTCATATGCAAATTTTTATTGGGTTTGGCTTGGTGTTGTGTGTTCGGGACCAAACATCAAAGCAATTTAGGGTTACATTTCAGATACAGAAATCCAACACCTCCTGATCTTTATCAAATTCTGGTCCACTCTAAGCTTTAAGATTTGTGCTGCTTTGTTTGATTTATTTTTCTATTTACTATTTATTATGCAGTTTTATAGAAAAACCCTTTATTTTACTAAAATTACACTAGTAGTAATTATTCAGAATAAACCCTCTTGATTTTGGAATTTACTATTTATTCCTTAAGATGGAAAAACCGAATCGAGCATATAAGTTTTCGAAACTAAAGATGTTCGATATTTCTGAATTTAACAATTTGAAGATGAAAGCACAAAACGAGATGTGGATAAAATTTTTGGAGATAGTGCAGGCAGAGAGGATATTGTTTGGACTAGATCCAAGTATGATTAGACTGAATCAGATCTAAATTAAAGATAAGTTCTGTACTTGCACATATATTTTAATTATCAATTGTTGCTAAGTGCTAAAATTCAAAACCGTGTTAACCATTGTTGAATTAATTGTAAGTTCGAACAACTGTTTTGACTATGTGCTAAGGATCAAATATTTATTTTAATAAGTTAAATTATAACTTTTGATAATAAATTTCTATCTCCAATAAAATTTTTTGTTAGAATTAAATAGTGCTAATAATTCATTTAATTGGCTAATATTTAACAATTTGATGAATGTAGGAACTTCAAAGTTACTTAAAAATTGTGTGTATTGGAGATGATGGATTTGTGTCACGATGGAATAAGTCTACACTAAGCAGGTTTATCCATCGAATTTGGATAACACTTCTAACTTGAAGTGTTGGTATAATCTGCTTTAATTCAATTTTTCATTATTTTCATGTAATGAATGTGTTAACGTCTTGTGTGTTCGATCACATTATTGGAAGATTTAGATCATAATATTCTCATTTTGAAAACTAGCATGTTTAGGGTTGTTAAGTGTGTCTTGTCATACTGTGTGTATAGATTTATTGGGTAACCCATCGTTTGCAGTTTGTGTGATATCGAATATTTGCTTCTTTAATAAAGAATGATGTATAAAATCTATAACAAATGTCTGTAACTTAGGTGAGAGCATCTTAAAATGCATGATATGACTTTATTAGTTATGCTTTGTTCTTTCTTATTCAGTGTACTATGTGTGCAAAATTGAATTATAAAATATTTTTTCATTATCTCGTTTAACATTTCAAAGATGATGAAGAACGAATATAGGAAAGAAATCTTCGCTCAATGTGTTTGAGCAATTAGACATTGTTAGAACCACGAGAGAAAGTAAACATTTTTATGAAATTTAATAGAGTAATTTTGTATTAACTCATATTTTATTATTATTATTTCAATGTGCAGAATATAGTTTATGGCATGTATAAGTTGAGTTTAAAAAACAAAACAACTAATAATAGTAGTTCTAATTTGTTTAGTCCCTGAATACGGCATAATAGGCTAGGACATGTAAACTATATATTAAATTGTTTGTTCTTGTTAATACTCACAACTCAGCTAAATGACACCTCATTAAATATGACAATTGTGAAATTTGTACTCAGATTATGATCACTAGAAAATCATTTAGTATGGTCTCTAGGAGTACATATTTTTTTGAGTCAACACATTCAGATATTTGTCATCTTAGTAGCTTTGTGACTAGATGAGATAATGATTGGTCAGAAGTATTAAGTTACTCTTGGAGATGATTACTGAATATTTTTCATATATATGGAGGATGAAGCACTCGTTATTTTAATGAATTAAAAATCTAGTTAAATGTTTCAGATTTGATAGAAGTGCTAATTATATTTTGATAATTTAATAGAAGTTTGCATTTGACATAAATTTAATGCACTATATTTACAATAGTCAAAACGCTATTGATAAAAGTTAGAATCAAACACTTAGTGAAATATTGAATTCTAAATTACCGACTGTTGTTTGACTTTGTGTAATTATGGGTGATGTTGTACTGTTAATCATATTCCTAATATGTTATTACACTCTAAATTGAATACACCTTATAGATTATGGCATAAAAACACAAATAATTTTGTTAAAGTGGAAATTTGTGTCGTGATACATTTGTTAGAGTATATAACCTTAGAAGGCCTAAATTAGGACCTATAATAAATATTTGTGTGTACTTAGAAAGTGCATAATGTGGTTCCATGAACAGTTTTAGATCTATCTAATTTGTAATTCGAATCTAAACTTGCATAGTTCTATGATGATGTGTTCATCAAAGCTAAATGTATGAAATTACCTAGTCCAACAGACACGGTATATCATTCACAGTTGGAATCAAGAACCAGCCTTACTGACGCTTAAAACTTCAATGGCAATTGAGCCAAGAAGAGTATGAATTTGTTGTTATACAATATTACTTTGAATTAGTTGATTTTCCGAAAGGTGTTAAAACTATAATAAGTGGGGTTTGTAGAAAAAAACTTAATTTTTATTGTTCAGTAGCAATTTTAATGTATTTTTAGCAGCAAAAGGATTGACTGAGATAAGTGGGGAAGATTTGTTTGAAGTCTACTCACATGTCTGTTATATTGCTACAATAAGATTCTTCTTGCTCTTACATCTATTGAAATTTGTGTTATTCATGAAAGATGTCTAAACAATTTTGTACTAAAAGTTTTGTATTTAATGTTTTGTATTAAAAGTTTTGTACTGAAATGAAAAGTTTTGCACTAATATGTTTAGTGAACAAGATTTACAAATTGATAAAACCATTGTATGTTTCTGTTTTTTTTAATGTATTAAAATTGAGGCACAAAGAATTTGACAAAATTTTAAAAAGCATAGATTTGAATCAAGTAATTTAAATAAATATCTTTAATTCTGTAGTGAGTCAAATATAAGTGCCTTCATTTATTTGTATATTGTTGACATGCTTATTGATTGGAAGTGACCACTCTATTATAAATGAAGTTAAAATTGTGATATCAAAAGAATTCGACACCATATTAGGTTTAAGGGTGAGTTTCGGTTGGCAGGGGATAACCCTTAGTCAAACTATCAAATCAATAATGTGTTCCAAAAGTAGGGATAGAGTGCTTGAAAGTGTGTTTTGAAACACCTTATGAATATGATAAAGGTTGACACATAATGATGGTGCAACTATGAGATAGTTAGATAATTCTATAAAGCTTGACACCTAATGATGGTACAACTATGAGACAGTTAGATCATTCTAAACTTATTGAAAGTCTCATATATACAAAGATCTACACTAACATACATAGCCTTTGAGGTATGTGTGATATGCAAATTCAGTAGTAGTCCTATTAATATACATTGGAGAGGCCTAAGAGGCTAATGAGGTACTTGAGAGGTACTCAAGAGTTTGCTTTGTGCTACTCTAGTCATCCTTCAGGAATGAATGGATGATCAGATGCATTATAATGCTTAGAATTTAGTAAAATTCGATAACTAGTGAATATATATTTACACTAGGAGGAACAGAAATGTTATGGAACTTAAAGACAAACAGGCACTATGCTATCATCGATGAAATCAGACATCTGTGTTATCCTCTGCAGGGGAAGAGGCTGAGTGGATTGAAGAACTTGTTGCTAGTCATCCAGTAAGAAGTTTAAGTCACTCTCTAATTCTATTCGTCGACTATCAAGCTATAATTAACTGTAGCTCATAACTCACTCTATAATAATAAGAGGAGTATATTAAGGCTAAAAAATCCTAGTTGAATTTTCTCATAAATAAAGTGTAATTGAGACAAATTATGGCTAATGCTCTTGCTAAGAGACATGAAAATAATCTAATTATCAAAACTGTGGAAAAAATGGAGTTAAAAGTTATTGAGCCAAAAGTTTTAACAGCCTAGTTGTTTTGAAAATTAGAATCTAATTGGAGTCATAGAGAAGTTCAAACTTAAGCATTAATTTTAGGCAGTTGGCATGCTTTAGCTAATTTAAAAGTTCTATGTAAGTTTTGTTAATATATAATGTCATTCCAATTTTGATGAAGCTATATATATTCATAATTTACTTAGAATCATCTTATTATTCCAAAACAAAGTGTGAAAACTTGTCGATGTGTTTCCGATGTTTAGAATGTCGTTATATCATTCCAATTTTGATGATATATCTCTTTTATGGATTCTTGTTTTATTCCAATTTTGATGATTCATAATTAACCATAATTGATTTTTCTGTTCTATCATTCCAATATGAAACATAGCATATTTCTTGTGTAGAAACTATAATAGTTCTTGTTCTTTATTCTGTTAAAGAAACTTGATTGTGATGCTTGCGCTATATTTTTACTAAGCTAATTATGAATTTTACTAAGTTCTTTTGTGGAACTAGATACTTTGTAAAATTCGTTGGAATTCTTAGAGATATATCTCTTGATATTCTTATTTTCAATAAGCTAGCAAAGATGGAGGAGTTGAATATGTCATTATAGATTTCAAAATAATGATTTTCTTAAAATTAAGGAGTAACATAAAGCAATTTGCAAGGATAGAGTTTCGGTTTATTTCTCTCGAGAATAAATGTTTCAATTGTTTGGTAAAACTTCTATTGAGTTTAAGACTCTTGTGTTCATGAGTATAAAACTCCTATTTTGTTCTTGAAGTTTATTTTCTTTAGTTGATTTTGAAACTATGACAAATTTTTCCAGTTGGTTTAGTCATTGTGAACTGTTCTGTTCTAATATGGTCTTTGAACTATTTGATTATTTTGGTTTAGTCTCATTTGAACTATTCGAGTTATAACTAATTTAGTCTACGAACTATATTCTCTTGTGATCCAATGATATAACAGGGCATTGCCTAATATCTTGAGAATATAAGAGGAGATTATTGGATATATAGGTATACTATCAGTATAATAGAATATTATTGTGTATAATATTCTATGGGGCAACACGTGCTTTGCACGTGTTATTTGTTAATTGTTGGACCGGGTTGACTGGGCATGAAACCCAATACCCTAAACCCAGTTTCATCCCATATATACTGGTCTAGAGGTAATGCCTTGTGATATTCCAATTCATGATAAGTAGGGTATAGTATCTCAAGAAGTAGGGATATTAACCCTAACCCTAATTTCTCTTATTATTATCTCTCATAATCTCTAACAAGCATTACCTATCAATTAATTCTCAATTTTTTAAAATACTTTCAAACTCTCTTCTGTGTGACCATGTCAATTATAATGATTTATTGACACCACTATTCAACTGTTCAGAGGACCCTGTTGCTGCTTATTTTGGTGTGGGAGCAAACAGATAGTGAGTTAATAATTGATGCAAACTACTAAAAGTCTGACCTTTGACCTTGGCCATGAAATGCGGTTAGAGCTCTTGAGATTGAAACTGGATCGTTGATTGACCACCGTGATCTATACCCGATGGTTGCTGATGCGGCCGATGGACCTGCAAAAAGCATGAAACACCGGGGGGTAGCCCCGGCGACAGACCCTCCGATGCTCAAGTCAGAACCAGAAAGAGAAAGAGAGTATGAGAGAGAAACTGGCGAATTGTGATTGCCTTCTGTCTGTAGAGGGGGAGGGGTATTTATAGGCCTGATGTGCCTAATTTTTATACAAATATTTGTATTCAATAACCCATTAAAAGTGCTTGTTTTCAATTATAAGTCGTCTTGTTTCTCTAAGATTTCAATTAATTATTTATTTATGAAGAAATAAGATTTTTTGATGCAAAAAGTGATTTTTAATTTTTATAAGGGTGTAAAAGGAAAAAAATAAATTTACATAGATTTGGATAAGCCAAAAAGATAAAAATCTGTTATTTTAAGTTTATCTAATTAAAATTAAATTTAAAAACTAAATTCTGATTTGTATTTTTATCTACAGGTGAGATGATGATACATCCTAATCCTATTACACGTACAGATCTACTCCTATAAATAAAGAAGTCAGCAAAGAGATTAAGGAGGCCGGTGAACAGAACAAGAAGAACCAACCACAACAGAGAGAAACAGAGAGAGAGAAACAGAGAGACAGAGACATTACTTTTACTTTTCTCTCTCTGTCTCTTCTTTTCGGTTGAAGAAGCACAATCGAAGAAGCAGCACGCATCATCTGACAGGTGGCTACAGTGCTTCGAAGTGACGTGGAGTCCAGGCTTCGATTGACAGGACAGTGCTGTGACGTGGCGTGCGAGGCAGAACGTGGGCTTCGAATTGAAGCAGCACGCAAACCAAGGATGCATCGTTCTGACTGGGCGCAGACTGGGTTCGATCCACGTGCGTTTGATCTGACCTGGCGTGCGACTGTGCTGCGATCTGACTGCCGACGAGAAGCAGCGATCTGACTGGCCTTCAAGAAAGCATTAGGTTCTTTTGAGACAGAGAGGGCTTGCAATTAATTTTTTATTCTTTTTCTTCTCTCTCTAATTTTGTAATGCAATCCTTGAACAAATTTATTAATATTTTTATTATGAATATGTGCAACTAATTTTATTGTTGGGCTGATTAAAACCGTAGTCATATAATGTTATAATCTTCTAATAACACTGTTTTCATCACTTATTGATTAAGCCTGATTGTATTGATAACAATTTATAATATGAATCAAACTTGTTCAGAAGTTCTTAGGGCAGTAGACTGAGAGTGACAGCAAGTCGACTGTCATGAAGAACCTGATGTTATCAAGTTTGCTTAGTATAAAATTGACTCTGTTATATGAGTATAGAGACGACCCGTATCTTGTGCTCATAATTGTAACACAGGAATCTTTAGGGGTTCTTGGTTTAATCAACTTGAAGGATCTAGATCTGATACCAATTTCTAGAACTTTGGGTGTTTGTTCGTTTCCATTGTTCCTATGCTTTCTTCAAGTGCAACTTAGTAGATACCATGCTAAATACTTAAGGAAAGAAACGAATTAGAGTAGATACCATGCCTAATTCTTGGCCTAGGGAAACATTAACTTTAAGGAGTAGATACCATGCCCTTAAAGGAACAAACATGAGTGATGAGAATGGTGTAGAAGGTAATCTAGCATTCATGACTATAGGTGGAAATCAAGCCCAACTACTTTAATAGATATTTGTGACTCAATTTGTGATTCTACTTGATTTAGATTTTAATCTTTTCATTTCTTTTCAAATAAACTTTTAGAACAAACTTTATGATTTGCATTTTTCTTTGTTTTATTGATTAGTGAGTTAATTTCTACATCTCTGTGGGATCGACCCTTGCTTTTCACTACGCTTCTATAAACGATTCGTACACTTGCGAGGTTTTAATTTGTGTCTAGTTTATCTATTTATTTAGATCATCTAGATTGCACAACAAGTTTTTGGCGCCGCTGCCGGAGATTGTTTAGTATTTTAACTTACAAGTCAATAAAAATCTTTTTCTTTTATTTTATTTCTTCTTTTTCTTTTATAACATTTTCTTTCAGGTTACATTCTGCACAGACAGACCAGTCGACTGTCTCCAAGGACCAGTCGACTGTACAGCGAATTTTTCCAAAAGCAACAATGGGGGAAAAAGTACCAAATCGAGTACCAATGCAAGACAAATTCACTCCGAAGAATATTGAGCAACCTTCTTGCATAGCTTTTCAACCTAATGTCAAAGGGAATATGCATCTATCACCTCAATTACTTAGCATGGTTCCCCACTTCAGTGGCAGAATAGATGAGGATCCACACCTCCATTTGCAAGATTTCTTTGATCTTTGCAGAACACAAAGCGTCCAAGGGCTTACCCCTGAACAAATCAGGTTAATCTTATTTCCATTTTCATTAAAACTTAATGCTAAATTGTGGTATAATTCTTTGGAACCAGGATCAATTAATTCATGGGAGCAATTGGCAACAAAGTTCTTGAAGGAATTCTTTCCAGCTCAGAAAACCAGACAACTAAAAAGGAAAATTCTACTTTTCCAACAAAAAGATGGCGATTTATTCTTCGAGGCATGGAAAGACTTCAAGAACAAGCTTCTCAAGTGTCCTACGCACAACATACCTAAGGATGATCAGGTACAAGCATTTTATGAGGGTTTAAATAACACTAACAAAGCAATTGTAGATTCAGCTTGCAATGGAATTTTGATGAGAAAGAGTGGTGAGGAGGCCATCGAGCTATTTGAAGAACTCAGCGAGAACTCACAACAATTCTCAACAAGGAGGGGCCTTTCGAAAAAACAGGGAGTTTACGAAATTTCTAATAATAACAACATGCAATTAGAAACCATGAACAGAAAAATTGATATGCTTGTTAATGCAATTTCAACGTTGGGTGGCGTAAAAAACCAACCAAAAAAAATTTATGCAATTTGTTCTCATTCTGATCATACAACTAATACATGTCCCATGTATTCTTTCACAGATCATGAGCACGCAAACTACGTAGGACAGGGAATGTACCCACCCCAGAACAACACTTTTTCAAACATGTATAACCCAGGGTGGCGAAACCATCCAAATTTCTCATGGAGCAATAATCAAAACCATCAAGGCACTCAATTCGCACAAGGGCATGCGCAGCAATTCCAGAATGAGAATGGGTTTGATCGGCCAGTTCAAGAACAGAAGAAGTTGGATTTCGAATCCACCGTTCTTCAATTACTCCAACAGCAACAGCAAACAAGCAACCAACAAGGGCAGGCCATTCAAAAATTGGAAACTCAAATCGGTCAAATTGCTAAGGAGTTAAGTGAAAGAAAGGCAGGAGAACTCCCATCACAAACCATACCAAACCCTAGAGGACAAGAACAGCTCCAATCGGTGACAACACCAGAGGACGAGATTGAGTTTAAAATGTTTGATGCACCAAAATTACCACACGATGATCATGAATGTTATAATGTTGATGTGGTTCAGAAAATTTGTGACCAAACATTTCAGGAACATAGTGTCGATCCATTCCAAGCCACAATTACACACTCTCTAATACTATCTCAAGTTGAACAGGAATATGATGATTGGAGGATTGCAGAGACAGTACATTACCTTGGAAATCCAAAATCATATTCAGGTAAGTTTGCACCTGTGTTTGAAAATCTTGTGTCTAATAATATTTTTGTTTCTTCTTTTACCAGGACACCAGATGTGGAGCTAAAGCCGCTGCCTGAACATTGGAAGTATGCATATGCAGGTGAAAACCAGTCGTTACCTGTGGTAGTCGCTGCAAAATTGAGGATGCAGGAAGAAGAGACATTGTTGAGAATATTGCAAGAACACAATGGTGCATTAAGGTGGACTAATGCTGATAGGCTTATGTCAAGATGGTACGGTCCATACATTGTTGCAAAGGTTTTCCTACATGGAACGTTGGAGGTTCATAGCAAAAACAAAAATCAAACGTTTAAGGTGAATGGGCATAGTGGAAAACCTTATAATAAGATGAGTTTTGAGCCGCGAGCCATTCAATACATTGCATAAACTCATCAAGTGCAGCTGAAGACAAGAAACGCAGCGCTTATTGGGAGGCAACCCAATTTTTCAGGGGAGTACTTACACTCTCTCTTTATTTTTCTTTATTCATTTAGATTTGATGTATCTTTTAGTTTAGTTTATTTTAATTTTTGGATTTTATCTTGTAGGGTTGCAGAAAATTTGAAGTCGCCAGGGCGGAGCTGTTTTGAACACATGCATTGACGGCTATTTTTGAGCAATTTGGAGTCAAAATCTGGAAAAGTGATTCAAAGAGAAGTTGTAGCCTATCTTCTTAGCTTTCCAAAAAAAAAATTCAGCCCATTTGGACATTTACAGCTCCAGATATCGCCAAAATACCGAACGCTGCGCGTGCAGAATTTTCAAGACGAATCAGGGGAGAATTTCTGAACTTTTGCATTCTTGTTGTTTTTCTTTTTCCTTTCCCATTGAGGACAATGTGATATTCAAGTTTGGGGGGGAAGGTTTACAAATTTATGATTTATTTATTATTATTATTTTATTTTTTTTAATTTTTAGAAAAGAAAAACAAATTTTAGAATGATTTCAATTAAGCTCACCATTACACTTTTGAGTTCTTCATTTAGATAAGCATTGAAATAATTTTTTGGGATAAACAATTTCGTATAAAGTAAGAGTAAGTATAGTTATTTACTTTAGGATTATGGAGTTTCACAATTCCTTACAAAATTGTATGAGTCACGCGATTATACATAAAAGACAAATGTGATGCTGTTTCTTGTGATTATCTCCTTTGATCTAGTCCTAAACTGAGTTTAAGTAAATAGAGTGATAACGAAAAAATATATATGAATAAGGTCAATCTACTCCAATGTTTTGAGTTGCTTAGTAACTAGGGGTATTCATCACCAATGTTTACTTTTACGTCAAACGGCAACTTGAAATATGAGTATGCAAGGCACTTTAAAGTTTGTGACTTGTTGAGTAACCGGGTGAATTCATTACAAATATTTTGCATTCGCGTCAAAAGGCAAGTGACAACTTAGAGAAGAGATTAAAAAAAAAAAACAAAAAAAACTGTAGTTTGTTGCTCGGTTTGTAGTAGAGAAAAGGGATAATCACAGATGGAGTTGTTACATACTATAATTAAAATTAATTGCATGACAAATATGATTGGGTTTGGGGATTATGACTAAATAATTGCACTGGAGAAAGTGGGTATGCTTGTTTTTACTTTATTTGCAATTGATTATATTTTTAATTGCAATTTTGATGCTTGCATAATGAGAATTCTTGGTGTGATGGGTTGAGTTTACTATTATTTTTCCCTTGTTCATGATTTTACTTTTTGCTTGAGGACAAGCAAAATTTTAAGTTTGGGGGTATTTGATGTGCCTAATTTTTATACAAATATTTGTATTCAATAACCCATTAAAAGTGCTTGTTTTCAATTATAAGTCGTCTTGTTTCTCTAAGATTTCAATTAATTATTTATTTATGAAGAAATAAGATTTTTTAATGCAAAAAGTGAATTTTAATTTTTATAAGGGTGTAAAAGGAAAAAAATAAATTTACATAGATTTGGATAAGCCAAAAAAATAAAAATCTGTTATTTTAAGTTTATCTAATTAAAATTAAATTTAAAAACTAAATTCTGATTTGTATTTTTATCTACAGGTGAGATGATGATACATCCTAATCCTATTACACATACAGATCTACTCCTATAAATAAAGAAGGCAGCAAAGAGATTAAGGAGGCCGGTGAACAGAACAAGAAGAACCAACCACAACAGAGAGAAACAGAGAGACAGAGACTTTACTTTTACTTTTCTCTCTCCGTCTCTTCTTTTCGGTTGGAGAAGCACAATTGAAGAAGCAGCACGCATCATCTGACAGGCGGCTACAGTGCTTCGAAGTGACGTGGAGTCCAGGCTTCGATTGACAGGACAGTGTTGTGACGTGGCGTGCGAGGCAGAACGTGGGCTTCGAATTGAAGCAGCACGCAAACCAAGGACGCATCGTTCTGACTGGGCGCAGACTGGCTTCGATCCACGTGCGTTTGATCTGACCTGGCGTGCGACTGTGCTGCGATCTGACTGCCGACGAGAAGCAGCGATCTGACTGGCCTTCAAGGAAGCATTAGGTTCTTTTGAAACAGAGAGGGATTTGCAATTAATTTTTTATTTTTTTTCTTCTCTCTCTAATTTTGTAATGCAATCCTTGAACAAATTTATTAATATTTTTATTATGAATATGTGCAACTAATTTTATTGTTGGACTGATTAAAACCGTAGTCATATAATGTTATAATCTTCTAATAACGCTGTTTTCATCACTTATTGATTAAGCCTGATTGTATTGATAACAATTTATAATATGAATCAAACTTGTTCAGAAGTTCTTAGGGCAGTCGACTGAGAGTGACAGCAAGTCACTGACATGAAGAACCTGATGTTATCAAGTTTGCTTAGTATAAAATTGACTCTGTTATATGAGTATAGAGACGACCCGTATCTTGTGCTCATAATTGTAACACAGGAATCTTTAGGGGTTCTTGGTTAGTCAACTTGAAGGATCTAGATCTGATACCAATTTCTAGAACTTTGAGTGTTTGTTCGTTTCCATTGTTCCTATGCTTTCTTCAAGTGCAACTTAGTAGATACCATGCTAAATACTTAAGGAAAGAAACAAATTAGAGTAGATACCATGCCTAATTCTTGGCCTAGGGAAACATTAACTTTAAGGAGTAGATACCATGCCCTTAAAGGAACAACCATGAGTGATGAGAATGGTGTAGAAGGTAATCTAGCATTCATGACTATAGGTGGAAATCAAGCCCAACTACTTTAATAGATATTTGTGACTCAATTTGTGATTCTACTTGATTTAGATTTTAATCTTTTCATTTCTTTTCAAATAAACTTTTAGAACAAACTTTATGATTTGCATTTTTCTTTGTTTTATTGATTAGTGAGTTAATTTCTACAATTTCTGTGGGATCGACCCTTGCTTTTCACTACGCTTCTATAAACGATTCGTACACTTGCGAGGTTTTAATTTGTGTCTAGTTTATCTATTTATTTAGATCATCTAGATTGCACAACAAGGCCTGAGAGGCATATCAAGAGATCGATTTAGATCTGTTAGATTGATTTGAATTTCTAATCTCTTTTATGTCTCTCCCCCTCAAGAGATAAGTTCTCCTGTCAGGGGATAAGACATTTGACTCCTAGCTTGCATGACTGGGTGTCTCTCCTAATGGGCCCAGTCTATCACTTTTTATGGGCTTGAAAGAAGCCCATGTTTTGGAGAAGGCCCAGACCTGTTAAAGATGCACGTTATGGTTAATATTCCTGTAGAAGCTTTGAGATCTATGCAAGAATGTACGACCTTGATTTGTTATGATTTTTACCATCATCATAAGCCCCCACTCCCGAAAGGTAATATTTTTTGGCTTTCGGGGAGTAATACGTCTTATTTTTGGACTCTGGAGTGCAATCTTAGCAGTCAGGGTGTTCAGAGATACCTGGAACTGATCAGTGGATTTGGAAGGCATAATTTTTTCCTGGATTTTTCCATATATTTTTTCAGACGTTCTGAAATTTTTAGGAATTTTCTGGAATTTTTCCCAATTTTAAAATCACTTTTTCAAATTTTATGATTAATAAATCCAATTTTAATTATTTTTTTGAAATTTTAATTAATTTTCTGAATTTAAATAATTATTTTCGGATTTTGAATTAATTTTTTGAATTAAAAATGAATTTAAGGGATTTTTAATGAATAATCAGACTTGGGCACGATTTTTGGTGCAATCGACAGCGTTGATCAAGGAGGATCCGTGCGCTGATGAGAATGGATGGCTGTGATTCGTCTCTTGTGGTTTTAGTGATGTGGTGCGAGTTTTGGGGTGATCAGGGGCATTGATCAAGGCGAGCTCGCGCGCCGAGTGAGATCAGAAGGCTGTGGAGTGAACGGAGCGATGAGGAAGAAGATGGAGGACTTGGCTTAATCGCATGCGTCCATCAAGCTCGGGCTCGATTCTTTGAGAGGTCGGATGGCTGGCGAAGCTGTGAGCGACCTCATAGCTCGACCGACCATTTCATCGAGCTACGGGTGTTCGATCTCAGTCAAGCTATGGCTTTGCATTCTCGTCGAGCTATGATGCTTTGCTCCTTTGGTCGAGCTATGATCTAGCATCGAGCTATAGCTTCTACCGTCGAGCTTTGATTGGTGTTGGCTTTGAGCGTGCTGTCGAGCTATTCCCCTCGTCGAGCCATGAATTTTGGCAAGCTATTCATCTCGTCGAGCTTCATCGTTGCATCAGCGAGCTATTCATCTCGCCAAGCTTCGTCGTTGCATCGTCGAGCTATAGGCTTGTTGGGCTACGGACTTGAGCTCTGTTTTTGGGATGAAGCTCTATTTTTTGTACGAGCTTCGACTCCGTTCTCAGCCAAGATACCACGTCCTCGTCGACCTATGGGAGCGTCGAGCTACTCCCACTTGGTCGAGATATGGAGTTTTGAAGCCTCGTTGAGCTATGGGACTCTCCTCGTCGAGCTATGGGATACGATCGAGCTATGGGTCATTGAAGCTTTGACGAGATATTCGCTTTGTCTCGTCACCGAGCTATCTAGTTATTCTCCACCGAGCTATCGAGCTACTTCTCGCAGAGCTATGGAGATACTTCTTACCGAGCTATGAACTCAGGATTCTCGAAGTTTTCAGGATGCTCTGTTTTTGGCGAACACGGCGATGAGTTCGTTCAGGCGAGCTCTTTCGATGGTGGCGACTTCGTTGATTGGTTCAAACTTGGCGGTGCTCTCGGCGGGGTGGAGGCTAAGAGCCGAAGTGTTTAGTCAAGCTCAGACTTTTGGCGGGAGAAGAAGTTTTTTTGGAAGAGGAAGAAGAAGGAGAGATGGAGGAGGGTTTGCGGGTTTCGGGTTTGGATTCGTACCCGCAACCCGTTATCCTAATCTCCTGGCACCTTCTTGGGTTTGGTTTGTGAATTTGAACTCAATCCGAACCCGTTTCTTTTTTCCTCTTCTATTGAACCCGTGAGCATTTGTTAAGGGTTTTTTGAAGTTTTTTTTTTTTGACTTGGATTTGCATATAATTATATATCTATATATATATATATATATATATATATATATATATGAGAAATGCTCCATTGAAAACGGGTTTGTTTTCACGAGTTGGAAAACAGTGATCTGGACTGTTGGATCGCTCTTGATCGTGATCAGAGGCTCAGATCGCCTCCGCCCATCACCCGTTATCACTTAAGTGGCAGAGGGTTATTTTGAGAATTTCGTCCCAAATAACTCTTTGCCTGATTTGCTCTAAAAAAATGAATTAACCTAGGCCATTGTTGGGATCAACGGCTTAGGTTATAAAAATTGAGAACATAGGCAGTTGTTTGGAACAACAGCATTGTTCTCAATTTTTATAAACTAGGCCGTTGTTTCAAACAACGACCTAGGCTATAAAATTTTATAGAAATTTTATAGCCTAGGTCGTTGTTTGAAACAACGGCCTAGGTTGATTCATTTTTTTGGAATCCATGAGGCGAAGAGTTATTTGGCAAGAAATTCCCAAATTAACCCTCTGCCACTTAAGTGAGATGGGTGATGGGCAGCTCAGATCTGAGCCGTTGATCACGATCAAGAATGATCCAACGGCTCAGATCGTTGTTTTCCAACCCAGTGAAAACAAACCCATTTTCAATGGAGCATTTCCCTCTATATATATATACCAAGCTTTGTACTTCATAACCTTCGATTGGTGGATCTTGTTCATATATAGCTGTCCTAGGAGAGCTGTTGCAGACTTGCTGTTTAGTCCCAGCAAGTTGTTGAGGCAACTTCAGGACGTAGTTGAACGTTTGAACTAGCCGTTTGCGACCAACAAGTTTTGTAGAGGCAGCTCCGTGGTGGAGTTATGCATAGAGTTTGTTGTTTGATCCCAGCAAGTTTAAAGAGAACTCTGTGATGGAGTTGGACATTTGAGCTTGCCGTTTGCGCCCGGTAAGTCTAGAGAGACAACTCTTTGACCGAGTTGACATAGAGCTCGCTGTTTAATCCCAACGAGTTTAGAGAGAACTTTGTTGTATAGTTAAGTGTTGAACTTGTCGTTTGTGCCCAGCAAGATTTGTGAGACAACTCTTTGACTGAGTTGACGTACAGCTTTCTGTTTGATCCCACCAAGTTCCGAGATAACTCTAAGATAGAGTTGATGTAGAAACTGTCGTTTGACCCCAGCGAGTTTGGAGTGAACTCTGAGATAGAGTTGATGCTGAGAATGTCGTTTGATCCCGGCAAGTTTGGAGACAACTCTGAGATAGAGTTTATGTTGAGACTGCCATTTGATTTTGGCAAGTTTGGAAACAACTCTGAGATAGAGTTGATGTAGAGACTGCCGTTTGGTTTCGGCGTGTTCATAGACAACTCTGAGATAGAGTTGATGTAGAAACTGCCGTTTAGTCCCAATAAGTTTGTAGAGGCAACTCTGTGACAGGGTTAAGCATTTGAACCTGCCATTTGCGCCCGACGAGTATTGTAAAGGTGACTCCATGATGGCGTTGTGTGTAGAGTGTGTCGTTTGCGCCCGACAAGTTTGTAGAGATTACTCCTTGATCAAGTTGATTTAGAAACTGCCGTTTGATCTCGGCGAGTTTGGAGAGACAACTCGTAGTGGAGCTGAGATGGAACTTGCTGTTTGATCCCAACAAGTTTATAGAGGTTACTCCTTGATCGAGTTGAGGTAGAAACTGTCGTTTGATCCTGACAAGTTTAGAGACAACTTTGAGATAGAGTTGATGTAGAACTCGATGTTTGCGCCCAGTACGTTGGATGTCCAGCCTATTGCACGAAGATGCAGGGTCATTGCAAGGGCTCGAGCAAGGAGCGGGGCACAGTACTCGTTGTTTTGAGTCAATGAGCTGTTGGTGGAGCACGAGCGAATTGCAAGGCATTAAACTCGTTGTTTGGAGCCAACGAGTTATTGACGAAGCTCAAGCGGTGAGCGGAGCGTTGAACTCGTTGTTCGGAGCCAACGAGTTGTTTGGCGGTGCTCAAGTGGTGAGCGAAGCATTGAACCTGTTATTTGGAGCCAACGAGTTGTATACAGAGCTCATGCAGAGAGCAGAGCATTGAACTCGTTGTTTGGAGCTAACAAGTTATTAATGGAGCTCAAGCAGTGAGCAGAACATTGAACTCATTGTTTGGACCTAATGAGTTGTTTGGTGGAGCTTGAGCGAAGTCCAAGACATTAAACTCGTTGTTTGGAGCCAACGAGTTGTTGATGGAGCTCAAGCGGTAAGTAGAGCATTAAACTCGTTGTTTGTAGCCAACGAGCTATTTAGTGGAGCTTGAGCGAAGACCAAGGCATTGAACTCATTGTTTGGAGCCAACGAATTGTTTGGTGGAGTCGGAGCGAAGATCGAGGTGTTGAACTCGTTGTTTGGAGCCAACGAGTTATTTGGCAGAGCTCAAGCGGTGAGCAGGGCGTTAAACTCGTTATTTGGAGCCAACAAGCTATTTGGTGGAGCCGGAGCGAAGATAAAGGCGTTGAACTCGTTGTTTGGATCCAATGAGTTATTTGGTGGAGCTCAAGCGGTGAGCAGGGCGTGGAACTCGTTGTTTGGAGCCAACGAGCTATTTGGTTGAGCTTGAGCAAAATCTCAGGCGTTGAACTTATTGTTTGGCAGCACTTGCGTGAAATCCAAGCTGTTGAACTTGTTGTTTGGAGCCAACATGTTGTTGACGGAGCACAAGTGGTGAGAGAAGCATTGAATCCGTTGTTTGGAGCCAACGAGTTGTTCAACGGAGCTTGATTGAAGACCAAGGCTTTGAACTCGTTGTTTGGGGCCAATGAGTTGTTGATGGAGCTTGTGCTGGGAGCGGAGGTTGAACTCGTTATTTGGAGTCAACAAGTTGATGTGGCCTAAGCAAAGAGCACGACGTTGAACTCATTATTTGGAGCCAACAAGCTATTTGGTGGAGCTTGTACAGAGCGCAGAGCATTGAACTCATTGTTTGATGTTGACGACTTGTTGGCTGGAGGAACTCAAGTGTCGCGCGTAGCGCCGAATGCATTTTTAAAGCGAATGAGTTGTGGGTATTCTGAATCTTCTTAATATTGAAGTGAAGTCACTTGTGTTTGATCGGTGTTGAGGTGATTCCATTCTTCTCTTTACTGACAAGTAGTTGTGTACAACGAATAAGGTCCCCCGAGACATTGAGCTTGTTCTCCTTCGTGATATGATGTGTTTGACAGAGTTGGGACTCTTTCGTTTGCACAGCACTATAAGCGAGACGGAGTTGGAGCCTACTCAGGTGAAGGTGGTAGGATGAACTTGGAGCTTGCCTGCTTAGGGATGACTTGTCCTGTATTTGACTCTTAAGAGTTAGGGCGGCCCTACGGTGCTGTTAGCTGGTAGGAGGCCGGTAAAGAGATTTGTGTCCCTTAGGTAGAGCATCCCTCTAGTGTTTAGGCGGAAGAACGACTTGCAGAACAGTTTGTTGTACAGTGTTTGCAAGATTTTCGGTAGCAATTCTTAGCCATGAAACGTAGACTCATTGTAATTCTATTGTTGTAATGAGACTTGCAGTTTGTGGAATAAGAAGTCTTCTATGTGTCGGTGTCTTGTCCTGTGATTCACCGTCTTGGGGTTGGCTAGTCATATGAGCTGCTCTTGGGGAGAGTTGGACTCTGGACTAGCCATTTTGTATTTGTAAATATCTATAGTGCTATTGGATCTGAATATATGGGTTTGCAACTCTGAGGGAGAGATGTTTTCCAAACTTGCTGTATGGGTCCTCTGACAAATTGTGAGAAGCGCATCGAGTGGAGAGTTGAACTCTAAGTGTTACTTTTGGACCTCTTAATCTGTCTTCAAGGAATTTTAACTAGTTTTAGGAATAGATCGAATGGCGAGTTGAACTCTGAACGTGTGTAATTGCAGGTTGCGAGAGTAACTCCGAGCCATGGGTATGGATTTCTAACTTGTTAGTTTGAGTATTAACAGGTTGCAGAAGCAGATCGAATGGCGAAGCGCACTCTAAACTTGCTTCTTTGCAAATTGCTAAAGTCCCTTTCGAGCCGTGGGTATGGACTCCGAGCCGATCATGGAGGCGCTAACTGATTGCAGGAGGAGATCGAATGGCGAAGCGCACTCTAAACTTGCTTCTTTGCAAATTGCTAGAGTATCTTCGAGCCATGGGTATGGACTCTGAATCCGTCTTATGGAAAGCTTGTAACGAGTGTTTAGCGCCGCTCTAGGAGTATGTTGGGTGTTTCGCTCGTTGTTTGCTTAAGTATTAATAGGTTGCAGGAGCAGATCGAATGGCGAAGCGCACTCTGAACTTGCTAGAGCAACTTCGAACCATGGGTATGGACTCTGAACCCATCTTGTAGGAAGCTTTTAACGAGTTTTTGGTGTCGTTTTTGTGTATAAGTTTGGCTCTCAATTCATTGTATGCATCCGTAGAGTTGTATAAGAATTTTGCAAAAAATCATACTACATTTTATTGGAAAGCAAAACTAAGCGACTACTCTATTAGTGGCTGGCCGTTATTACAAATTGAGAAAATTTGCTGTAAAATAAAACTAAGTGGTTGCTCTAGTGGCTAGCCATTATTGCAAATTGAGAAAATTTGTTACTACTATTAAGAGAGGACGTTTCAGACGCCCTCGTTCACCGTCACAAGGTGCTTTACGTTCCAAGTTCTGCTGATATCTTCTTGCCCCCTAGGGTCTTCAAGTTGATGAGTTGTTAGGCGAACAACATGGTAGACCTTGCCTGCACTTGCCTATTTTGGAAAGAACCCCCCATTGTTTTGCACAAATAAAGAGAAATCTTCTTATGAACAAATGTGTTTAGGCAAGATTATTTGTTTCCGTTGAATGAGCGGAGTGTCTTCGGGCGAGGGATTCAGGTTTATTACTGTGTTATGATGAAAACTAGTTTGGACAGATGTGAATTTTCGTAAGTGTACAAAATCGCAACAAGTAGTATAAATAAGTGAAAAGAGTGTCGAACCCACAGGAACTAATTATTTTACTGAGTACCGAATTTACTAGATTAACTACTATTTGGAATATCGAAATTCAATAAGTAAAGCAACTAAATTAAATTAATCTAAAGAACTAACTAAATTAATTAAAAATGAGTGGAATCTGAAATTTTTGTGATTTATTAATGGCAAAATTAATCCTAGGACTTTTGATTTCACCTAGTTAATCCCACACAATTTATAATTCCATATGAATAAAAAGATTATTTTTCCAAGTTGTAGACCAAAATTTCCTAAGTATTCAATGCTTTCTCTCGAACAACACCAAAAATATCTCTAACTAACAGTTTGTCATAGTTAATGCACAAATTTAATTAATTGAAGACTCATTAAGTTATGTGGATTTCTTAACGGTCATATCAATCGCGGTAAATTATCTCTAATTTTGCTCAATCAATGGTGTTTAATTCTATAATTCAAAATCACAAATTACTAATTCGGTCTCTCCATGATTTAATAGATCATACAAAAGTCGGTCAACCAATTGTAAGCATTAAGAACAAAAATCAAACACATAACCATTAAAAAATAAAAAAATAATATGGAATTAAAATTGTGTTATCAAAACTAGGTTACATCGAAACCCTAGAAAAATAAAATTAGTTCATAATAAAGTTGCAACTAACAAATACTGTCTTGGATTGCATAATAAAAAATTAGATAAAGAAAAGAGATTCAAAAAGAACTGTTTTTGCAAAAGAAATTGCAAACTGAAGCAAACAACACTTCTCTTTCCCTCCTTCTTCTCTGTCCGGTTCTATCTCGAAAACTGTGCACGCCGCCCACGCCACGTCTCTCTCTCTCCTCTATCTTGAACCGCACCCAAGACCCTGTTGTCATCTTCTATTGCTTTTTCACTTTTTTTTATCTTCGGTTGCGTGCTCTGTAGCCACCTACCAACCCAAAGTCTCTTCACGCCTCACTCCACATACCACCTGCAGGATATATATAGGAGTAGGAAACTTAAGGTTAGGTTATTAATTAATTAATTAATTAGCAATTTAGATTAAGATTAATCTATTAACCTAATTAACTAATATATTTAAAATCTTTCCTCATCCATTAATCCGTACTGTTCATTATATAATTTCAATCCAACCCCTAATTGATAATAATATTTTCTATTGACTTTTTCGAGGACCAATTTGTAAAATTCAAAATTCAACAAATCAATAAAATTTTCTCCTTGTTTACGTTGTTAATTTTTACTGAAAATGTTCACCTTTTGCATCAAAAAAAATCTTATTTCTTCAAAAATAATTAATTAACTGAAAACTATAGAAATAAGATGAATTATAAACAATATAGACAAATACAAGCAATTTTTATAGGTAAATGAGTACAAATATTTATATAAAAATTAGACACATCAAATACCCCCAAACTTAAGATTTTTCTTGTCCTCGAGCAAAAAAGTAAAATCATGAATAACAGAATAATAATAAATAATAAACACACTCATCACACTAAGAGATCTCATCATGCAAGCATCAAAATTTCAATTAAAAATATAAACAATAGCAAATAAAGTAAAATCAAGCATACTCACTGTAACCCCTGTTTCCGTTAATATGTATTTTTCAAGTATTTTCCCGTATTTTTAAATCCTTAGTATCTTATAACTATTCTTTCTTAATTGTTTACATTATTCAAACTATTTTATAAAACCCAATTGTTTATTATAAGACCAATTTCTTATTTTTATTTTATTATTTATTTATCTGAGCCCAATTGTTTATTATAAGCCCAATACCCTAATTGATTTATTTAAATAATTTGAAGCCTAAGCCCAATTGTTTAATCTAAGTCCAATCCTATAACTAATGTATTATAATTGTTTTGAGCCCATAAACCAAGCCCAAATCCAACCCAGTACTCATATATATTTTTATAGGCTCAAACTTATGTGATTTTATACAATCCCCTCACATTCCCCTACTCTTCACATCTCGTAACCCCATAACCCCCACTCATAATAACTACCCCACGTTCTCACTTTATTCTTTAACCATTATTATATTTATTATACTATATATATTATTTTATTTATAAAATCCCCCTCTGTTTCTCTCTCTCCTATCTCCCTTTCTCACCCGTTCTCTCTCTCTCTCTCTCACCATCTGTCTCCTTCCTCCCGCTCCTTACCTTTTCTGCTTTGAAGCGCCCATAGAGAAACCCAAAACCTCTCCGCCACCAACCGCCTCGCCATCGCCACCCTCGTTGACTCCACCTCTCCTCTTGCCCTCCTCATTGGCACCGCCACCACATCGAACCCTCCGCTTGAACCCCACCATCGAGCGCCTCCTTCTCCCTTGCCATCTCCGTTGCATCCCTCACCTCCTAACCCATTCTCTCCGGCACCCCTCCTCCCCCTATGTGTGCTCTGCCTCCACGACCCCAGTAGCACCGACAGCACCATGGGCTCCACCTCGACTGCAACATCTCGCCAACCAGCCGCTCAGCCTCGCCCTGTCGTGATGCCATGGCTGCCCTGGTCCTCTCCCAGTATGCCGTCCCTCCGATGCACAGCCGTGCCGCCTCTGCATTGCTAGTCGGCCAGCGGCGAGCGCTTCCCGCCGTCGCACCGCCTACAGCCAACCGCCGTCCCGTCCGCCCCTGTGCTGCCGTCGTGTCCCCTGGTCGTTGCCGCCGTCGGAGCCAAGCCATTGCCAATGCTTGCTGTTGTGCATGGGTTGTTTTGATCAAGTGTTGATCATTCAATGTGAGCCGTCGAACACCTTGACGGTCATGATGATCATGTTCCTTGATTGTTTTGATCTTGGCTGTTCGATCATCGATCATCTTGATCATCATGATCATGTTCCTTTGGTTTTGATTCTGGCCGTCCATTGGATCTTGATCATCATGCTTGATTGGATGTGATCCGTCGATCTCCTCTTGATCATCCGATTAGATCCTAACAGTCCGATCTCTTCTTGATCGTCACGATCATGATGATCATCAACTTTCTTTGATCGCAGTCGTTCGATCGATCGATCTTGATCTTCATCATTATCTTCATCATCAGGGAAATCTGACCGAAATCTCCTAAGTATTCAATGCTTTCTCTCGAACAACATCAAAAATATCTCCAACTAACAGTTTGTCATAGTTCATGCACAAATTTAATTAATTGAAGACTCATTAAGTTTTGTGGATTTCTTAACGGTCACATCAATCGCGGTAAATTATCTCTAATTTCGCTCAATTAATGGTGTTTAATTCTATAATTAAAAATCACAAATTACCAGTTCGGCTCTCCATGATTTAACAGATCATACAAAAGTTGGTCAACCAATTGGAAACATTAAGAAGAAAAATCAAACACATAACCATTAAAAAATAGAAAAATAATATGGAATTAAAATTGTGTTATCAAAACTAGGCTACATCGAAATCCTAGAAAAATAAAATTAGTTCATAATAAAGTTGCAACTAACAAATACTGTCTTGGATTGCATAATAAAAAATTAGAGAAAGAAAAGAGATACAAAAAGAACTGTTTTTGCAAAAGAAATGGCAAATCGAAGCAAACAACACTTCTCTTTCTCTCCTTCTTCTTTGTCTCGTTCTGTCTCGAAAACTGCGCACGCCGCCCACGTCACATCTCTCTCTCTCTCCTTTGTCTTAAGCCTGCACCCAAGACCCTGTTGTCTTCTTCTGTTGCTTTTTCACTTTTTTTTTATTTTTTATCTTGGGTTGCATGCTTTGTAGCCACCTACCAACCCAAAGTCTCTTCACGCCTCACTCCTCATACCACCTGCAGGATATATATAGGAGTAGGAAACTTAGGGTTAGGTTATTAATTAAGTTTAGTTAATTAATTAATTAGTTAGAAAATTTAGATTAAGATTAATCTATTAACCTAATTAACTAATATTTTTAAATCTTTCCTCATCCATCAATCCGTACTGTTCATTATATAATTTCAATCCAACCCCTAATTGATAATAATATTTTCTATTAACTTTTTCGAGGACCAATTTGTAAAATTCAAAATTCAACAAATCAATAAAAATTTCTCTTTGTTTACGTTGTTAATTTTTACTGAAAATATTCACCTTTTGCATCAAAAAAATCTTATTCCTTCAAAAATAATTAATTAACTGAAAACTATGGAAATAAGATGAATTATAAACAATATAGACGAATACAAGCAATTTTTATAGGTAAATGAGTACAAATATTTATATAAAAATTAGACACATTATGGACCTGGTGAGAGATGATGTAGCAGGTTTGGAAGTTCTTAGTAGAATTTTTTATGGCAGTAGCTTCAATCATGTTTGCAGTCTTGAAATTATTGTGATCGCTTTCTGGCAGTAGCTTTATGGCATCGAGGGGGAGGACCGAGCTCCCCATTATAGTGGTGTAGCATGCTCGTGCTGCCTGTTGGCTCCCTACAACTTGGCCTAAGCCAGCTTCTGTTGGGAACTTCATTTTCATGTAGAAGGCGGAGGCAACTGCATGGAAGGCCACTAGGTCGGGACGGCCGAATTTAGCATTGTATATAGCTTTGACATCGACTACCATAAAGTCCAAAGCTTCCGTTCGAATAGTGGGAGCTTTCCCTGCTGTCACATCCAATGTGACGACTCCATCTACTTGAACAGGGACACCGGAGAATCCATAGATTGTATAACCGACTGGCTTGAGTCAGTCTCGGGAGAGCTTGAAAGCCTCAAATGTGGCCATGAAGAGGATGTTTACTGAGCTGCCATTGTCCACCAGGATGCGGCATATCTCATGATTCACCATGCAAAGGTTTATGACCAATGCATCGTAATGAGGTGTTCAGACGCCTGCTAAGTCCTTGTCAGAGAAAGATATCGGGACCCTAGTATTTTTGGCAGGTGAAATATAATCTATGGAGTTGACTTCCCTGACGAAAGCTTTGCGGGAGAAGTTGGAATCTCCCCCCATCGGGTCTCTATGAATGGAGTGGAGGACGGCTATGTGTTCAGAGTCTTGTGATTCGTATGGCCTATCTTGACGCTTATTAGCCTTCCGGGGAGGAGGTTTTTTGTTGTCATTGTCCTTTTGAACAAAGTTGGAGAGATAGTCCCTGTAAATTAGGGCTTTCATTTCTTCTTTAAGGGCTCGACAGTTGTCAGTAGTGTGTCTATGATCTCTGTGAAATGTGCACCACTTATTTTTGTCTCTTCTCCTGCTAGATGCTGACATCTTGGGGGGAGGACGGATTATTCCGTCCTTCTCAACTTCCATGAGGATGCTGATACGCCTGCATTGGGAGGAGTGAACCTGTCGAAGCATGGTGCTAGAGTTGGACGGCATTGACCTGCACCGCTTTTCTGAAACTTCCTGGGTCCTTCCTCGCTTGTATTCTTCCGTTTGTTCCTAAAAGATGAATCGTTCTTGCCTTGAGGATAGAGAGCTTCCTCGACCCTGATATACTTGTCACTCCTTTCCAGGAGCTCAATGAAACTTTTGGGTGACTTTTTTGTGAGGAAGGTTTTCAGGTCTTTGTTGGTGACGTTGTGGCAGAAATTTGCAGCTGCCACTGAAGTGTTCAAGGAGAAAATTAACCTTTCTTCAGTTGTAAAGCATTTGACGAAGTCTTTCAGCAGTTCTCCATATCTTTGTTTTAGTTCCAATAGGGAAGCACTTGTCTTTTCCAGCGTTGCGGCTAGTAACGAAGTGCGCAATGACAAGCCCCTCAAGTTGGTCGAAGGAGAATATTGACTCTGGAGTCAGGCGTGAATACCGTTCCCTTGCTGATCCTTTCAGTGTTGCGGGAAATATTTGACACATGAGTGCATCGGTGGCATTATAGACCATCATGAGTGTTTTAAAGCTCTCGATATGGTCAGTCGGGTCTGATTCTCCATTGTAGGATTTGAATTGAGGAGTTTTGAAGTCCCTTGGGTTGGGTGCATCGAGGATGGCTTTGTTGAAAGAAGGTCGACTAGGGCGGTCAGCCCTGTTGGAACGGTTTCTCTCATTCTTCATCTGTTCTAGATGATTTTCTACCTATTAAATACGGCAAAGGACTTGGTCTTCCTTCCTCCAGGATCCAGTTGAGTCGGCAGATCCTTCATTGGGGGGCTGGCCCAGATCTTGACTTCCTTGGATAGCATGGAGAATGTCGAGCTTGAACTTATCCAATTCGGCCCTAATGACTGGGGGATTTTTCTCTTTGTTCTGCACAAGAAGCTTTCGACTCTCATGAGTCGGGCTCCTTATTGTGATGCGCCCCCTGTGAGAGGATGATTGCCTTGATCTCTGTCTAAGAAAGTTGGTTCTCTGGTTTACTTGATGTCGCGAGCGGGAGGCCTCAGATCGGGCGTGCCTCTCATCCAATTGGATTCGTAGATTGGTTCATTGTTGCCTGGAACTGATGATCTAGCAGAGATTCTTAGACCCCCGAGGGCCTCGCGAGGCCACTGAATCAGTTGAAGCATTATGGACTGAGATGCGGTCGTGCTGAGGATGGTGTTCATGATGGTTATGTCGGGAGCCCCCTGGCGCCTCTCCGTCGAAAGGAGCGTGACTAGGCTGCCCGGGTGACTGGTGAGGAGGAATCGGATCTTCCATAGGAGGAGTTGGTTGACAAAGAGAGTTGGTGCGACGGCTTGAGGCCGGGCCTCTGCCTCCTAGTCTTGGTGGCATGGCGGCAAGTCTGACTTATGCATCTTCCCACAGGCGGCGGCAATCTATTGCTGCTTATTTTGGTGTGAGAGCAAACAGATAGTGAGTTAATAATTGATGGAAACCACAAAAAGTTTGACCTTTGACCTTGGCTGTGAAATGCAGTTAGAGCTCCTGAGATTGAATTTGGATTGTTGATTGACCACCGTGATCTGTACCCGACGGTTGTTGATGCGGCCGATGGACTTGCAAAAATCCTAAAACACCGGGGGGTGGCCCCGGCGACAGACCATCCAATGCCCAAGTCAGAACTAGAAAGAGAAAGAGAGTATGAGAGAGAAACTGGCGAACTGTTGATTACCTTCTGGCTGTAGAGGGGGAGGGTTATTTATAGGACTGAGAGGCATATCAAGAGATCGATTTAGATCCGTTGGGTCGATTTGAATTTCTAATCTCTTTTATGTCTCTCCCCCTCAAGAGATAAGTTCTCTTGTTAGGGGATAAGAGATATGACTCCTAGCCTACATGGGTTGGGTGTCTCTCTTAGTGGGCTTATTCTGTCACTTTTTATAGGCTTGAAAGAAGCCCATGTCATGGAGAAGACCCTGACCTGTTAAAGAGGCCCGTTATGGTTAATCTGCCTGTAGAAGCTTTGAGATCTCTGGAGGAATTGTACGGCCCTGATTTGTTGCGATTTTTACCGTCATCAGTCCCCTTCACTAACTATCTTTAGTCATAAGCATTACATCTGTAATATATGCTCATTTTGATCCTGCTAGACCCTCTATTCCCATATAATTTTTTGCACATGGACATTTCTCAATTTCATGGGTTTTATCTTCCTGGAACTGCAATTAAAACTTTGCTATGTGTTAGAATTAGAGATAGGAAAATATTTTTTTATTATTGATTGAATAAACTGAATACAATTGGCTCCTATATATAGGAGAGAAGAGAATACTAAACCAATATATTATTCAATGTGGGACTAAACTAATCTATCATCTAACACCCCCTCTCAAACTCAAGTGGGTTCAAGCAACAAGAGTTTGGAATACTGACGATGTTGATATGGAAGAAACGACAAACTGTGATGCAGAAACGGCGCTTGATGTCGCATGTGATGGAAACTGAGAAGTAGCTTGTTGCGGAAGAAAGTAGTGGTGACATACTGTTGAGATGTCACCCCGAACAGTGGCAGGATCTCCATATCCCGATTTGTGATGGGATCTCACCCCTGAACTGAGAAATAGACTAATGGGATCTCACCCTGACTTGAGACATAGTGGATGATGGGATCTCATCCCTGACTTGAGACATAGTCGATGATGGAATCTCACCCCTGAATTGAGAAATAGACTAATGGGATCTTACTCCTGACTTGAGACATAGTCGATAATGGGATATCATCCATGAATGAGAACTGGATGCTGATAGCACCCCCTCTCAAACTCACGATCGATCAATCGGAGTGAATTGACGACCTTTTTTTTATATTTTTATTATTATTATTATTTAGAAAAAAAACTGCAACAACACAGTAACCAACACAAGATCGCACGTGCACAATACGTGCAAAAGAGTACTCAGACAAAACAAAGAGACAACATCAACAGAGCAAGAGAGAGAGAGCAGCACTGGTAGCAATGGGCTGCAGCGTCGGTTGGGGGGTGGGTCTGGCTTGACGGCGGGGCTGACGGCGAGCAGGGGTGACGTTGACGGGATCGCAATCGAAGCTCCCCTTCGACGCTGCGCCGGCGGCAGCGCCATTACCGGAAGCAGCAGAAGCGAAGATGGAGTTGATGACGGATCTGTGATCGCGGTGGAGCTTCAAGGACGTTCCACTTCTCAAAGTAAGATTCTGAAACCCTAGCGCCTCCCTTCTGAGGCCGCAGAAGCGGGGACGTTGCACATGGACATTTCTCAATTTCACGGGTTTTGTCTTCCTGGAACTGCAATTATGAAGTTGAGTTTTATCTTCATAACACCAATTGACATGTTCTTTTTCCAATATGCGCCATTATAGTTAACCTGTTGTTACTACATATATTGTATGTGATCTTGCTACTAGCACAATTATTTTTTAATATCTCCATTACAATTTTTTACCTGTCACATCATGTTGCGATAAATTGAATTTATCCTTGACTTGGTACTGAGTAACTTTTTTGTAGCAATTTCCTGTTCTGAGTAGTTTTCAATCTGATTTACAAGTTCTGCTGGTGTTATGCAATTCTTTTCTCTCTAGACTTATAGTTTCCAGAAATAAGGCCAACATAAGTTGTGTAAATTTGTTTATTTCCTCCGAATATATTAGGTTATTGACAACAAAGACCCAGCTGGAATAGATCATCAAATTGCACAGCTTGCTCCTGAGCTGGCATCTACTCTAGTGATTGTAATATCAAAGGTGTGCATACTATTGCGTTTTTTAAAATCTTCTTCGTTTGGATGCATTGGTACTATTATGTTACGTAATAAATATGATTCATTCAACGTTTAACCATCAATGCTTAATCAGAGTGGAGGTATCCCAGAAACATGAAATGGCTTGTTGGAAGTACAAAAGGCCTTTCGAGAAGCTGGACTGGATTTCTCAAAACAGGTTTTGATCTCAGGTCTTAATCCTCCTTTTTTTCCTCTCTCTATGTTAATGTTGGATGGATACGACATTTTTTTCTTCACATGTCTATGCGCAAGGTAAAGTAGTTTAGCTTCTCTTATCTATTTTAAAATTATGAAATTGAAGTCGATGCCTTTTCTGTCGGTGATTTGTTTCATTGTACAAGTTTTTATCTTAAAGATGAAGCAATGTGGCTATAGTAGATAAATCATGAATGTGAAAAATAAATTCTGGGGAGAAACGTTTGGTTCCTTGATTCTAGTTCCCTTTAGGGCTTTTCCCTGTGTCACCATTCACAGTGCGTTTTGGTGCGTGGTATAGTCAGAGATTGCGATATAATACCTTGAGCACGGTATGTGGTATGGAGAGGGTATGATGAACTGGACCTCTCATTTGAGCAGTATATATACATACGTATGTGCGTGCTTGTATAGATAAAGATAGAAATTTAATATATAAAAGCGTTAGTTACCTGCTGCTAAATATAAGAGAAATAATCAAATTAAACTTCATATCTAATTGAGGATAGTCTGAAGAGAAGTTCATGGGTTAATGAATAAAGGAATATATGGAAAAGAAACCTTATGCATATCTCTAGTTTGAGAAATCCGAATTAAGAACCAACCATGAAATGGACCGTGAGATCCATAACCGTGTTTTGGAAGTAGGGTGGAAGAACCTGTAACACTTGTTTAGCCAATCCATCCACACGATGTCCATCCGATCGAGATCCTAATCTATTGTTCTTTACTTATCTATTCTTACATTGATATCATGCTATACTAACACTAAATGAATGGTGGAATTTGAACTCAATAACTGAGTTGGTGTTACTCCCAGTTATTTTGAATCAACCAATAATCTAATACAATATTAAGACATGGCATTTCCAAGGTGAGTAGCATTAATTGGAAGAGACCCATTAGCTTAATTCAACCACCCATTGAAGTGGGAAAGATTGATACTAGAGAGATCCACCACTCTGGTATTAAATAATACTGGTATAACTCACACATGCAATGCACAAAACGGAAACATACGAAAAAATTGAAACGGATCGGTTGGTTTTAGTAAAATTTTATACAGCAGGAAAGTTTGTTTATAGTTTGTTATCATGGCTAATATGGTTTGTTGTTTTGTAGTTTCTAAATTGTCCACAATTTTTTGTTTCTCTATAGTTTTTTTAATATAATTTTTTTTATTAATGTTGAAACTTGGAATTGGGAAGATACCATATCAGAACTAATAGATACAATTATATTATTATATCAGGTATAAGTTATTAGAAGTAATCATGAAAATCAACTCTTGACAGAAGTATTTCGGGAATATTCCCCCTACTACGTGCTTTTTAGAGTAGTATGGATCATGCTATTTGGCTGGCTATCAAGCGGAAGTATCGTAATCCACCTCACTCCAATTAATTGCAAGTAAATGACCGGTTATATATCATGAGAAGGTCTAGGATAGTAACCTTGATATATATTTGATTTCGATTAGTCCCTGCTCTTTATTTTCTTTTCTATTTTTGGCTGTGAACCACCTGACAGTCTGACACATATGCTTGGATCATCTCAGTTGACAGGTTCTGGACGGGTTTGAATTCAAGATTAAAGTTATTGAACAGGTGAGAGATGAGGGTTCAACTGAGTAGGGATAGGAAATGCTACTTGAATAATGAGGCTGGTCTGATATTGAATCTGAAGGAGATAAAACTAGTAAGTTACGCCTAGAGTTTCCTATTTTGACAGTAGGCCATGGGATGCTAGTTGTTTATTGTGCTCATTTCCCTGACAGTTAAGCTCATTACACAGAGAAATTGAGCTTATCATGGGCGGATTTTGGGGGAGGGGAAGGGCACAGGCCCCCCATCAACTTCTGAAGTCGTAAAGAACACCCCCCGCCCTCCCTCCCTCCCTCCCTCCCTCCCTCTTATATGTATAGATTTTACCCTATAAAATCTGGTTTTCTGTTACATTTTATCAAAATTCGGCTAAGGTTAGTTGGTTAGCTGCTTTGGTTATCTTACCAGAGGTTGCGGTTCTATTCCTCTCGAGTTCAAACATCTTTTAGGTACATTTTGTATGTGGCCCCTTACTTCCCAATCCTAGATCCCCCCTGCTTGAGAATGTCAAGCACATTAAATGCATAATTGGTTGTATTCTCAGCACAATGTTTGTTAAAATAGTCTTAGTTTAGTCACACATCTGAAGTAGATTTATATTACTTTGTGTACTTTCATATATATATGATAAGTGTATTCAGTTACATGCATTCAATAAAGTGTTCTTTTAGTCTCTACACTATCAATTGACTTAGTATTAGAACTGGAAAAATATACACAAAAAAATTTCACAACAAATTAGAGTCTCTTAAAAAATAAATAAATAAATAAACTGTTATTCTTTCTTATTCTTCTTCTTCATGTCTTCTTCTTCTTGGGAGAAACCCAACATTCCAAAACCCTAACCCTAATTCTCTCCTCCTGCTCTACCTCCCGTTTTCGCCACTCCACGCCACTGCTACACTACTACTCCACCCGATGTTGCCCTCCTCTGCCCCGCACCCTCCTCTACTCCCACTCCCGATCCCACCACCACCCGGCCACCATCTCCATCACGGATCTGACCTCGTCTTCTCCCTGCAACCATCTCCATCCCGCCTCCTCCTCTTCACTCCAACCGCCGCCGCCTCCTCTCCCGACACCCGCAACCACCTGAACCCACACCCACCAGAACCCACAACCCGCAACCCGCAACTTCTTCACTCCGGATCTAATCCTCTTTATCCACCCAGATCCCTGAAACCCGAAACCCGAAACTCGCGATCTGTATCTGCAACCCCTCTTCTTTTCCACTTTATGGATGAAAAAAACAAACAAATGCCTCGTGATACTTGTTTTATAATACGTGCCTATTTTTTATGTCCTCCCTAATTACCGTCTCTCATTCTCACATGTTTTCTCCTTCAGATCAAATCAAGATCTGCTTCTATGGTGACCTCCACTAATACAACAGTGACCTCCCATCCTCCAATGGCGACCTCATCTCCTCCAACTGTAGAACTTTCTCCTTCAATTGTTGCTCCTACGGATGAGTCAACCTCCTTCCAATCTATCATTTATGTTGAAGAGTATCAGGACTTCCGCAACATGCTGCCCCCTCATTCTGGTAACTCTGTTCACTCGAGTAATGTTTGTCATGTTTTCTCATATCAATGGATAATTGATTTACGTGCTTCTGAACATATGACTCCTTTACCACTTTCTTCATATTCTTTGCTTCCAAATTATCATGTGCGTATTGCTAATGGCTCACCTATCCCTATTGAAGGGGTGAGTGATATCTCTATCTTAAATCGGTTTTACATATTCCTAACTTTTCTAATAGCTTATTATCAGTCCTAAACTTTGCAAAGATTTAAAATGTTCAGTGACATTTTTTTCTTCTCATTGTGTGTTTTAGGATATTACAACGAGGAAGGTGATTGGCACCGGTCGTGAACAACATGGGTTATATATCTTCGATTCTCCAGTACCAGTTTTTCATTCTTCTGCTGATTCTGAATTGAAACACCGACGATTGTGACATCCTTCCTCTACGACCCTGAAGCACTTAGTTTCAGGTTGTGAGCATTTCTTTAAGATATCTTGTGAGTCATGTAAGTTAGATAAACATCATAGAATTTTCTTCCCATGACACATCAATAAACATAGTGAACATTTGTTTGTGCATTCTGATGTTTGGAGCCCTGTTAGTTTTTTCATGTTTAATAATTATCGTTATTTTGTTACGTTTATTGATGATTTCTTTCAAATGATGTGGTTTTGTCTTCTGAAATATCGTTCTGAAGTATTTAAAGTTTTTCAAGAATTTTTCTTCCAGATACAAACATAATTTGGCACTACTTCTAAATATTTTCTTTTTGATAATGCTAAAGAATATATGAGTTCTCAATTTCAACAAAATTTTCACAACATAGAATAATTCACCAAACTTTTTGCCCCTACACTCCTCAACAATATGGAGAGGCAGAACGCATAAATCAACATTTATTTAGCACTGTCCGTTCTCTGATATTTGAAAGTAAGGTCACCAAGTTTTATTTGAGTTATGCGTTCCTCACTGCATGTTTTCTATTAACCGAATGTCTACTCATATTCTACAAAATCATTCCCCATTCAAACTGTTATTTCCTTCAAAAAATCCATTCTCAATATCACATCGTATTTTTGGATGCACTTGTTTTGTTCAGAATCTCCACCCAGGCACTGAAAAACTTGACCCGTATATTACTAAATATGTATTTTTTGGCTATTCACATTTTGTGATAGGTTATTTTTGCTATTGCCCTTCACGAAAAATGTCGCAACGGATGTTTCTTATTTATGAACATCAATATTTTTTTGAACATATTCTTTCACACAATCTTGATTTACCAAGGACTGTTGTAGAGAGTTTTGATTTACCAAGGGCTTTTACATCTTCTTTGAATTCTATTTTTATTCCTAACAATGTGTATTAATCACTCAAGCACCCTGATTGGACAGCAGACATGGAAGAGGAAATATAGGCACTTCAACAGAATGATACTTGGCAGTTGGTTCGCCTCCCCTATGGGTGGTAAGACAATTGGTTGTAAATGGTATTCACTGTCAAACATAATCCTGATGACACAGTTGACTGACTCAAATCTCGTCTTGTCGCTAAAGATTATACACAGAAATTTAGGGTCTACTATGCATACTTTTTCTCTAGTTAAGAAACTCACTTCTGTTCTTGTTCTTATCTCTATTGCATCAAATTGTTCTTGGCCCCCTTCATCAACTTGATGTTAAGAATGCATTTCTCATTGGAGACTTAAAAGAGGTGGTGTATATGTAGCAACCTCCTGGTTTTGAGCGACATTGGGAGAATCTTGTATGTTCACTAAAAAGTCTCTTTACGACCTTAAACGGTCTCCAGGAGTTTGGTTTGGAAAGTTCGGCAAATCTGTGTGCTCTTATGGGTTCTCAAGAAATAAGGCAGACCATTCTCTTTTCACAAAGAAAGGAAGCAAAAACATTGTTATTTTGTTAGTCTATGTTGATGATATCATTATCACAGGTAGTGATTCGCAAGGTATTATAGATATCAAGCAGCGGTTAGTTCAAACATTTCAAACAAAGGATATTTGACCTCTTCTATATTTCTTTGGCATTGAGGTTGCACGCACAAAGGATGATATCTAGCATTGGTACTAAAACCCGAAACCCGGACCCGACCTGGACCCGACCCGGACCCGGCGTTGGATCGGAACCGACCCGATCTAATTTGGGTAGAGTATGGGTCCTAAATAACTACCCGTTGAAATTTCGGGTCGGGTCTGGGTCCCCTAAAAATGGAACCGACCCGGACCCGGACCCGGACCCGCAATAGAGAATTAATCAATAAACGAAGTGGACCCGACCCGGACCCGACCCGTTACCCGTTACCAGTGCCACTCAGTATATCAACTTTTGATAAAACTCATAATTGCATCTTACAAAGAAAACAGAGTACAGATAAAACATCTTGTTCTTAGTAACTATGCATTACATTATAAGCACAAGACTACATCAAAATAGCTTGCTTGTTCTTATTTATGCATAGTAATATACTTTGCACCTGGATAAGGCATTAAGTGAATATGGAAGGAACAAATTAAGAGGTTAAGCCGTTTAAACTGCATCTCTTAATTTCACCAAAATCCTCAAACTGGACTCATTTCAATCTTTTGTCCTCTGCTTTGCTACTTCAATTTGCTGCATCTGTTTTCCAGTTGGTATCACGTACATTTTCAATAATACTGATTAAAATTGTATTATTAATAAAATAATACTGTTGATTTTTTCAGTAACAACATCAACACAGTATTTTAAAGTAAAAACTCTGATTAGAAATAGGACCAGAGTGGCACTGGTAACTCTGGTAAAAGACCCGGAACCGAACCGGACCCGTGATTATAAATAGGACCCGGACCCGGACCCGAAAGCGAACTGGTAACATTTCTTGTGGGGAACCGGACCCTGACCCGGACCCGAATTTCATGGGTCTGAGTCCGGGTCCAGTATTTGGACCCATCAATGATCGGGTCCGGGTCCGGGTATTGAGCTACCCGACCCGACCCGACCCGTTACCAGTGCTAATGATATCTTTCTTTCTCAAAGAAAATATATCCTTGATATTCTTACTGAGGATGTCGCCTAGTGACACACCTATGGATCCCAATATATGGATCTAAATATTAAACTATCCTCCTTCTCCAATGATGCATTGTTTAATGATCCAGGACGATATTGTAGGCTGGTTGGCAAACTCATATATCTCTCAGTGACAAAGCCAGATATTGTCTTACAGTTAGTCGAGTCAGCCAGTTTATGCATGCACCAACCATCACTTATTGGAAAGCAGTGGTTCACAATCTTCGCTACCTTAAGAAAGCCCCAGGGCAATGGCTTCTCTTCCGGATAGGTGATTCACTTTTTTACGAGGATATTCTGATGCTGACTGGGCAGGATCGATTGATGATAGGCGCTCAACTAGTGGGTATTTTATATTCTTTGGAGAAAATCTTGTATCTTGGAAAAGTAAGAAATAATCCGTGGTAGCATGTGCAAAATCTAAATACCAAGCCATTAGGCATTTGGTTTCTAAAGTTTTATGCCTAAATCTCTTCTTGACAATCTCAGTGTTATCTCCAGTTTCTCTCTACTGTGACAACAAGGCTGGTATGTATATTTTTTAAAATCCGGTGTTTCATAATTGCCCAAAATAAATTGAAGTTGACAATCACTTCGTTCGAGATGAGTGAGAGAAGAAGGTTATTTCATTTTCATACGTCCGGTCCTATGAACAACTTGCTGATATCTTAACTAAAATACTACCTCCTATGTTTTTTCAAACTTTCTTAAGCAAGTTTGGGTTCGACAATATCTACACACCAGCTTGATGGGGAGTGTTAACGTAGTCTTAGTTTAGTCCCACATCTGATTTATATTACTTTTTGTACTCTCTTATATATAGGAACTAGTGTATTCAGTTATATGCATCTAATAAAGTTTTTTTTCAATCTCTATACTCTCAATTGACTTCGTGAGAACTAAAATGATTTTAATGGAGATAAAGAGTAATTTGAAGTTAAACCAAATGAGTATTCAAGACTTAATTCACCTGTGATGAAGATCCAACGATGCTTCCCTAAGAAGCTTCATTTCCTCTCCTGAAGGGCCAATCATAAGAGGAAATCTTATTCAATTTGTGTGACTTGATTTACCTATTCTTTATTTATTTGGACTCTGTATTAGGGTGCACTTCATGACCTATGGACCAATGATGCATACCTAAGGTACGGTAAGCTTTATCCTATCACTTGGTCCAGTTTCATGTGTGGCAATAACCAAGGGGACATGACGCTGATTCCCTTTGTTTGCGAAGCTTGGTTCTTTATTTTCCTTTTTATTAGATGTACCGCTAATTAACAGTTGAATAATAATGAAATAAGAATAAAGAAAAATTAGGGTTAGGTTAGGGTTAGGGTTTAATATCCCTGCTGCTTGAGATATTATACCATGATTATTAGAAATCGGAAAAATCTTAATCACTAACACAGGACCACTATATATGGGATACGAGTGGGCTTTATGCTCACTCAACTCGGTTCAATAACTATCATATAACACATGCAAACACGTGCTGTCCCATACAATATTATACACAATAATATTCTATTTACATTGAGAATATACCTATATATCCAACACTAACTACGGTCTACATATGGATTGTAATGCCCCGAATTCCTAACCTAGGAACTCGTGACATTACTGCAGGATCTTCCTTCAAATGAGTCACAACACACAAAAATCACAGGAAATTAAAAACATTTATTACATCAAATGTTATTACAAAGTCCAGTGATGTGTCTAATTTTTATACAAATATTTGTATTCAATAACCCATTAAAATTGCTTGTTTTCAATTATATTGTCTATAAGTCGTCTTATTTCTATAAGATTTCAATTGATTATTTATTTATGAAGAAATAAGATTTTTAATGCAAAAAGTGATTATTTTTGATAAAAATCAACAAAACAAAGAAAAACTATTGATTTATTATTTTTTAAGAATTTGTTAAATTTTATATGTTACAAATTGATAAAATAGGAGCAAAATACAATTTTAATTGTTATAAGGGTGTAAAAGGAATACACAAATTTACATGGATTTTGATAAGGCAAAAAGATAAAAATCTGTTATTTTAAGTTTATCTAATTAAATTTAAATTTAAATATTAAATTCTGATTTGTATTTTTGCAGATATATCATAATCAACAGATGAGGTGCTCATACATCCTAATCCTATTACACAACTAGACCTACTCCTATAAATACTACCCAACCCCCGGAGACAAAAAGCAACTCAGCGAAGACGGAAAAAAAAAAGCACAGAAGACAACAGAAAGAGAGAGAGAAAGAAGAAAGGAAAAAAGAACAGAGAGAGAGGAAGACGCGTGAACTGGGATCAGTTCTTCAGCACGGGACTCGGGGTACTGTTCATCGACAGCGACGCATTACTGTTCATCGACATCTACAGCAGTACTGTTCCAGACGTGACGGGTACTGTAGCCGAAGTTGACGGATCACTGTAGCAACGCATTTTCTTTTGGCTGCTGTGCTCTCCTCTGACGTGGTTTTTGTTGCTGAGTTCAAGACAGAGAATAGAGATACAGAGAACAATTGCGGTTTGCAATTATTTATATTTACAAAAACAGTTTCTTTGTATTTTCTTTTCTCTTCTAAATTTTAATTATGCAATTCTTGAACAATTTTGTTAATTGCAATTTTACTATGAACTAATTTTATTTTTCTAGGGTTCAGATGTAGCCTAGTTTTGAGGACACAATTTTTAATTTCATATTTTTATAATTTTTCAATGGTTGTGTGTTTAATTTTTGTGCTTAATGCTTGCAATTATTTTGCCAATTTTTGTATGATTATTGGATCATGGAGAAACGGAGAGATAATTTGTGATTTAGAACAATAAAAATTAAACACCATTAATTGAGCGAAATTAGAGATAATTTACTGCAATTAATGTGACCGTTAAGAAATTCATAGAACTTAATGAGTCTTTGATTAATTAAATTTGTATAGAGATGTGTCAAACTGTTAGTTAGAGATATTTTTGATGTTGTTCGAGAGAAAGCATCGAATAATTAAGGGATTTTGGTCTACAACCAGGAAAAATAAATTCTTTATTCATGGAATCTTAAATTGTGTTTGATTAACTAGGTGAAATCAAAAACCCTAGAATTGATTTGCAATTAATAAATTACAAAATTTCTTATTCAGTTTCCTTTTTATCAGTTTAGTTAGTTTTACTTTAGATAAATTTAGTAGTTTTCTTTACTTATTTCGATTTTTCCAAATAGTAGTTAATCTAGTGATATCGGTACTTAGTAAAGTAACTAGTCTCTGTGGGATCGACACTCTATTCACTATTATATTACTTGTTGCGATTTTGTACACTTGCAAATATTCACACCAAGTTTTTGGCACCGTTGCCGGGGACTAATTATTCTTTATTAATATTGAAAATTGCTAGACAATTACTAGTTTGGATTTTTATTTTTTTCAGCTTTTATTATCTTTTGACTTATTTTTCTTTATTTGTTTTAGGAAGTAAGAGTACATGCGCAGATCTAAATCATTAGAGCATCTACTTTTTGATCCAGAGATCGAAAGGACTTTTCGATAGATTAGAAAGAAGAAGAAAGAAAACATAGCATCCTCTTTGTCCATGGCGAACGAAGATGGGAACAAAGCTTTAAGGGATTATGCAATGCCCTCAGTTAATGGAACCTTATCAAGCATAACAAGGCCTGCAGTTGAAGCAAATAATTTTGAAATTAAACCATCAATCATTCAGATGATTCAGCAGAACCTTCAATTTGGAGGACTAGCACATGATGACCCAAATACTCACATCACAAACTTTCTTGAGATATGTGATACCTTCAAATTCAATGGAGTTTCTAATGATGCTATTCGACTTAGACTCTTTCTTTCTCACTCAGAGATACGGCAAAAGCTTGGTTAAATTCTTTACCAGCAGAAACTATTACCAATTGGGAGGGCCTAGCACAAAAATTCTTGGCAAAGTACTTTCCCCCAGCAAAAATAGCAAAGTTAAGAAATGACATCACAACATTCACTCAATTCGAGACAGAGTCATTATATGATGCATGGGAGAGGTACAAAGAGCTACTAAGAAAGTGTCCTCATCATGAATTGCCAAAGTGGTTACAAGTGCAAACATTCTATAATGGTTTGGGGGCCACAAATAGAACCATGGTAGATGCAGCAGCTGGTGGTGCACTAATGAGCAAAACTGATGAAACAGCTTATGACCTGTTAGAAGAAATGGCATCTAATAATTATCAGTGGTCCTCAGAAAGAACGGTGCAAAGAAAAGTGGCGGGCGTTTTTGAACTTGACCCTATTTCTAATATAAATGCAAAACTTGATATTTTATCTAAGCAAATAGGTAATATGAATGTTAATGCTATTCAATCTCATATGATTTGTGATCTTTGTGCAGGAAATCATTCTAGTGCAGATTGCCAAGTAGGGAACCCTTTTGCTCCATCAAATGCAGAACAAGCAAATTATGTGTCAAATTTTCAAAGGCAAAATAACCCTTATGCAAACACATACAATCCAGGATGGAGAAATCACCCCAATTTTTCTTGGAACAATAATCAAGGAGGAGCTAGACCACAATAAAATTTTCAACAACAAGAAAAGAAGCCAACATTAGAAGAAATGCTCAAACAGTACATGCAAAAGACAGATCAAGCAATTCGAAATATTGCAAATTCAACTTCGGCTTCCATCCACAATCTTGAGGTCCAAATTGGTCAAATTTCAAATATTCTTAACGAAAGAATGGTAGGAACATTTCCTAGTGACACTATGGTCAACCCCATAGGGCATGTCAAGGCAATAACACTCAGAAGTGGGACAACAATTGAGCAACCACAAACCAATATTTCCGAACAAAGTATGGTTGAAGAGAAAAGTGAGAACGAGCAAAACGAGGAGGAACAAACGCAGCACAAAAGAGTCTCTAGCCAAGCAAGTTCAGGGAAGTTAAATTCTGACACTTATCCTAATTTACCTTATGATCCACCTATTCCTTTTCCACAAAGGCTTAAAAAGAATAAAATAGATACTCATTTTTCAAAATTTTTAAATATTTTCAAGCAATTGCATATTAATATTCCTCTTATTGAAGCCTTAGAATAAATGCCAAAATATGCAAAATTTTTGAAGGACATTCTATCAAACAAGAGAAAATTGGAAGAGCATGAAATGGTGATGCTAACAGAAGAAAGTAGTGCCATTCTACAAAAGAAGCTGCCACCTAAACTGAAAGATCCAGGGAGTTTTACAATTCCTTGCACTATTGGAAATTCTTCTTTTCATAAAGCACTATGTGATTTAGGAGCAAGTATTAATCTTATGCCCTATTCTGTTTTCAGGAAATTAGGAATTGGAGAAGCAAAGCCTACCACAATTTCCTTACAATTGGCAGACAGGTCCATCAAATACCCAAGGAGGATCATTGAAGATGTTTTGGTTAAAGTGGAAAAATTCATATTCCCAGCTGATTTTGTTGTGCTTGACATGGAGGAAGATGAACAGATTCCTTTAATTTTAGGGAGACCTTTCCTTGCAACAGGGAGAACTTTAATCGATGTGCAAAAAGGAAAACTTATTCTAAGGGTGGATAACGAGCAAGTAACTTTTGATGTACTTAAATCCATAGAGTACCTTACAGAAGTGCACTCATGTTTTCAAGTTAGCGAAATTGATCTAGCCATCAGCAAGACACATACAGGTGAAGCTGACAAATTACCCCTAGAAGTGTGCCTAACAAATTCATCAACTTCAGAAGAAAAAACTGAAGAGGTTTTAGAATGTGTTCGATATTTGGAGGCTACACCAACTATTCACCCTTTAGCTCAGGTAAAATTCAAAGATGTAGGGATACAAAAAATGACAGCTGAACCATCCAAACTTGAGCTAAAGCCACTGCCGGCTAATTTGAGGTATGCATTTCTAGGACAAGAATCCACTTTTCCAGTTATTATTAATGATACTTTGAATAAAGTGGAAGAAGAAAAATTGCTAAGAATTTTGAGAGAGCACAAAACAGCCTTGGGATGGAGCATTTCAGATATAAAGGGGATTAGTCCTTCAATATGCATGCATAAAATTTTAATGGAGGATAAATTTAAACCCATAGTACAGCCACAGCGAAGATTGAATCCTTCAATGCAAGAAGTTGTGCATAAGGAGGTCTTGAAGCTTTTAGATGTAGGTATCATTTATCCAATTTCAGATAGTACATGGATCAGTCCCATACATATTGTGCCGAAGAAAGGAGGAATAACTGTTGTGAAGAATGACAGTAATGAACTTATACCAACAAGAACAGTCACAGGATGGCGAGTGTACATAGATTACCGAAGACTAAACGATGCAACTAGAAAGGATCATTTTCCACTACCCTTCATTGACCTAATGCTAAAAAGACTTGCAGGACATTCCTATTATTGTTTTCTCGATGGCTATTCAGGTTACAATGAAATCGCCATAGCACCAGAAGATCAAGAGAAGACTACCTTCACGTGCCCATATGGAACTTTTGCATATAGAAGGATGCCTTTTGGTCTTTGCAATGCCCCAGCCACATTTCAACGCTGCATGATATCAATTTTTTCGGATATGGTTGAGAAATTTATTGAAATTTTTATGGATGATTTTTCAGTTTTTGGTTATTCATTTGATGATTGTTTATCTAACTTATCTTTGGTTTTGCAGCGTTGCAAGGAAACAAATCTAGTCTTGAATTGGGAGAAATATCATTTTATGGTAAAAGAAGGAATTGTGTTAGGCCACAGAATTTCCTTTAAAGGAATTGAAGTGGACCGTGCTAAAATTGATGTCATTGAAAAACTCCCACCACCAACCAATGTTAAAGGAGTAAGAAGTTTCTTGGGTCATGCAGGATTTTATCGACGGTTTATAAAAGATTTTTCTTTAATCACTAAACCTCTTTGCAATCTTTTGAATAAAGATACACCTTTTGATTTTTCCCATGATTGCTTGCATGCTTTTGAAACATTGAAAAAGAAATTAATTTCAGCACCTATAATTATTGCACCTGATTGGAATTTGCCTTTTGAATTAATGTGTGATGCTAGTGATGTAGCTATAGGTGCTGTTTTAGGGCAAAGAGAAAATCAAACTTTTCACACCATTGATTATGCAAGTAGAACTTTGACAGAAGCACAGCTTAATTATGCTACTACTGAAAAAGAATTATTAGCTGTTGTATTTGCTTTTAACAAATTTCGGTCTTATTTAATAGGTTCAAAGGAGGTGGTGTACACGGATCATTCGGCTCTCAAATATTTGCTTGCAAAGAAGGAAGCTAAACCAAGATTACTTCGTTGGATCTTACTGTTACAAGAGTTTGATGTGGAAATCAAGGATAAAAAGGGTGTGGAAAATGTGGTGGCCGATCATTTATCTCGCATTGAACCTAAAGATGAAAATAAATTGCAGGATAAACCAATTAATGATGAATTTCCAGATGAGTATTTAATGTTGATACAAACTCCTCCATGGTATGCCGATATAGTAAATTATTTGGTATCAAAAATTCTACCTCCTGATTTTACTTATCAACAAAAGAAGAAATTTTTCTATGACTTGAAATATTATTTTTGGGAGGAACCTTTCTTATTTCGCCATTGTGCAGATCAAGTAATAAGGAGATGTGTACCTGAAGAGGAAATTGAAAGCATACTCAAACATTGCCACACTTTGCAAGTTGGAGGCCATTTTAGTGGATCAAAAACTGCAGCAAAAAATTTACAATCTGGATTTTATTGGTCCTCAATTTTTAAAGATGCTTTTAATTTTGTTAAATTATGTGATCATTGTCAAAGAGTGGGAAATATTTCTAGGAAACATGAGATGCCCCTAAATAATATCTTAGTGATTGAATTATTTGATGTTTGGGGGATAGATTTCATGGGTCCTTTTCCATCTTCATTTTCTAATAAATATATTTTGGTTGCTGTAGATTATGTCTCCAAGTGGGTGGAAGCTGCTGCCTTACCAACCAATGATGCACGAGTGGTGGTGAACTTTCTTAGAAAAAATATCTTTTCCCGATTTGGAGCTCCAAGGGCAATTATTAGCGATGGAGGGAAACACTTTTGCAACCGTCAATTTGATGCTTTACTTGCTAAATATGGAATCACTCATCATGTGGCAACACCATATCATCCGCAAACAAGAGGTCAAGTGGAGGTTTCAAATAGAGAATTGAAGCGGATACTTGAAAAGACAGTAAATATGTCACGAACAGATTGGGCAAGAAAGTTGGATGATGCATTGTGGGCATATAGGACGGCATTTAAAACACCAATTGGAATGTCTCCATATAGATTGGTGTATGGTAAGCATGTCACTTACCGGTGGAACTTGAGCACCGCGCATATTGGGCAATAAAGACATTTAATTTTGATATGAAAGATGCAGGCGAGAAGAGAGTAATGCAACTAAATGAGATGGATGAGTTTCGTAATGATGCTTATGAAAATGCCAAGATCTATAAAGAGAAAACTAAACAAATGTAAAGCACTTTAAGTTTGTGACTTGTTGAGTAACCGGGTGAGGTCATCACAAATGTCTTGCATTCGCGTAAAAAGGCAAGTGACAACTTAGAGAATAGACTAAAAAAATTAAATTAAAAAAAAACAAAAAACAAAAAAAAACACTAGTTTGCTACTCGGTTTGTAGTAGTGAGAAGGGATAATCGCAGATTGAGTTGTTACATACTATAATTATATTAATTGCATGACAAATACGATTGGGTTGGGAATTATGAATAAATAATTGCACTGGAGAAAGTGGGTATGCTTAGTTTTACTTTATTTGCAATTGTTTATATTTTTAATTGCAATTTTGATGCTTACATGATGAGATCTCTTAGTATGATGAGTGGAATTATTCTTGAGTATTTTTTCCTTATTCATAATTTTACTTTTTGCTTGAGGACAAGCAAAATCTTAAGTTTGGGGGTATTTGATGTGTCTAATTTTTATACAAATATTTGTATTCAATAACCCATTAAAATTGCTTGTTTTCAATTATATTGTCTATAAGTCGTCTTATTTCTATAAAATTTCAATTGATTATTTATTTATGAAGAAATAAGATTTTTAATGCAAAAAGTGATTATTTTTGATAAAAATCAACAAAACAAAGAAAAACTATTGATTTAGTATTTTTTAAGAATTTGTTAAATTTTATATGTTACAAATTGATAAAATAGGAGCAAAATACAATTTTAATTGTTATAAGGGTGTAAAAGGAATAAACAAATTTACATGGATTTTGATAAGGCAAAAAGATAAAAATCTGTTATTTTAAGTTTATCTAATTAAATTTAAATTTAAATATTAAATTCTGATTTGTATTTTTGCAAATATATCATAATCAACAGATGAGGTGCTGATACATCCTAATCCTATTACACAACTAGACCTACTCCTATAAATATTACCCAACCCCCGGAGACAAAAAGCAACTCAGCGAAGACGAAAAAAAAAGCACAGAAGACAACAGAAAGAGAGAGAGAAAGAAGAAAGGAAAAAAGAACAGAGAGAGAGGAAGATGCGTGTACTGGGATCAGTTCTTCAGCACGGGACTCGGGGTACTGTTCATCGACAGCGACGCATTACTGTTCATCGACATCTACAGCAGTGCTGTTCCAGACGTGACGGGTACTGTAGCCGAAGTTGACGGATCACTGTAGCAACGCATTTTCTTTTGGCTGCTGTGCTCTCCTCTGACGTGGTTTTTGTTGCTAAGTTCAAGACAGAGAATAGAGATACAGAGAACAATTGCGGTTTGCAATTATTTATATTTACAAAAACAGTTTCTTTGTATTTTCTTTTCTCTTCTAAATTTTAATTATGCAATTCTTGAACAATTTTGTTAATTGCAATTTTACTATGAACTAATTTTATTTTTCTAGGGTTCAGATGTAGCCTAGTTTTGAGGACACAATTTTTAATTTCATATTTTTATAATTTTTCAATGGTTGTGTGTTTAATTTTTGTGCTTAATGCTTGCAATTATTTTGCCAATTTTTGTATGATTATTGGATCATGGAGAGACCGAGAGATAATTTGTGATTTAGAACAATAAAAATTAAACGCCATTAATTGAGCGAAATTAGAGATAATTTACCGCGATTAATGTGACCGTTAAGAAATTCATAGAACTTAATGAGTCTTTGATTAATTAAATTTGCATAGAGATGTGTCAAACTGTTAGTTAGAGATATTTTTGATGTTGTTCGAGAGAAAGCATCGAATAATTAAGGGATTTTGGTCTACAACCAGGAAAAATAAATTCTTTATTCATGGAATCTTAAATTGTGTTTGATTAACTAGGTGAAATCAAAAACCCTAGAATTGATTTGCAATTAATAAATTACAAAATTTCTTATTCAGTTTCCTTTTTATCAGTTTAGTTAGTTTTACTTTAGATAAATTTAGTAGTTTTCTTTACTTATTTCGATTTTTCCAAATAGTAGTTAATCTAGTGATATCGGTACTTAGTAAAGTAACTAGTCTCTGTGGGATCGACACTCTATTCACTATTATATTACTTGTTGCGATTTTGTACACTTGCAAATATTCACACCATCCAGTTAAATAACAAAAATTACAAATAACAATACTACATCAATTTTACAATAAATGGACAATGTCTCGACTTGGATGCTTTAATAAACTTGAGTTTCCTGCGCCTCCAATACAGCTGATGGTCCTGCAACTGAAGAGTGGGCATGTCAGTTGAATACAACTGACACAATGCTATATACGCCCATCCTCTCTTTGCCGCACTATAGCGATTCCAAACCTCAACAACCACAATATTTTATGACAAAGAAAATGTGAGCAAACACATGCGTAGGTGTATGACATGACCTAGAACTAATGCACATCCAATGCACATGATGCTCTTAGTCTAATGCACGTTTGGTTGGAGAGATATGCATCCCATACTACACATTCCCCAAACAAACGACGTTCTCCACATTATTGGTTTCGACCCCCGCCATGCACCCTATCTTTTGCTCTATCCTGTTTTGGATATTTAGTGATGAAGAGGTTGTAGTCACTACAGTCAATAGTGGTGTCAGGCAACTCCTGTTTGTTTCCCACTATACCCAGTAGTAGCCGTATGGTTTCTCTTTTCCGTCGCTACAGTAAAAATACAATTATCATAATGAACTCTCAAGTCCCTGGACCTCTTCAAAAGCTGTGATACGGGCATAAAGGCACCCTGCAATAAACGCCCGCCAAGAGCATTAGATTTGTACCTATGGCATCTTCCTCGAAGCCCTCTGCCCACGTGGAATAGCATAGGACATGGCAGATCTTTTGGGTTTCTCCTAATCTCCGACTTTACTCCCATCCTTACACCAAGCCGAACTCGCAGACGGGACAACGCCACTACGCTAGTCCTCATCAAAAGTTGTTACAGGCATAAAAGCACCCTGTGACAAATGCCCGCCGAGAGACATGAAGCCTAAACCCTTTCTAGAGCCCTACTCGATGCTCCCTGCCCGCGTTAAATGGAACTTAGGACTTTGCCATACGTGACGATGCCATGCGTCCCCTTGACAGGAGAACACAACACCCTCTAGTGCCTGTCCTTACACACATGATGACTCGACCTACCGAAGTCTCTACCCAACACAAGTGGTGTCAAGAAGATGCCCACGACTAAGGCCACAACTATAGAATAGGGTTAACTCTACCAATATGTTGAGTTATTATCATTATTACTATTTTACCTGTTTCTATTGGCACTAATTAATGTTATAATCTATTTTATTAATATGTACTTAGTAACACTAGGAGTGCGTTTGGTTACGTTTTTTGGAAATATTTTTAGAAATTTTTTTCTGAAAATGCGTTTGGTTATATTTTGTACAGTGCATCTTTTGAGAAAACATATTTTTAGTTGTTTTCCCCTTTTGCCTTTTCCCCTTCTTCCATCCCCATCTCACTGTCGAAACAAGTCTCCCTATTCACCACTTATCCTCCTCTCTCGTCACCCATACTCGTCACCTCTCTCGTCACCCTCTTCGCCACCCTTCCTCTATCGAAGTTTTCCCCCTTCCTCTTTCTTCGCTGACAGGCGACGTTAGATCTGAAAATCCTAACGCCCTCGTTAGATCTGAAAACCCTAACGCCCTCTTTCACCCCTTCTCACCCCGCACGATAGCGTGTCGCTCTTCTCACCCCTTCTCACCCCGCACGACGCTCGATTCATGGTCTGTGAGACCAGATCTGCTTTTGCAAGAAGGTCTCATCGAGAACGTAGTTGTAGAATCAGACGCCAGTCGAGGGAATCTGTCGGAGACAACTTCTTCAGGTTTGAAAACCAGCAATCCAGGGTATGTTTAAAATCTATTCAATTTTTTTGCTTCTGTTATGGTATTCGGTCGTTATTTCCACGTTTGCTTCATAAAAATCCCTTTTTTGGTGTTAATTTTATGGACGGACTGACGAATTGAGGGACCAAAATTGTTTTTTTCTTATGGGTTTGCTGTGATTTGGAGATCTTAAGTACTGATTTGTTTATTCCAGATCCGGAAAAAAAAATTATTTTCTTTTAATACTGGGCCTATACTGAATGGAGACCTATTTTTGTACTGAATTGAATTTCGGAATGAGGTATTTTCACCCTACGGTCGACGTCGCTTTTGTTAGTAGTTGAAATTGGATATTTCAAGTAGACAGGATTAATGGTGGTGGCTGAACTGGAAATGGAGTTTATTTTTTTTACTTTGATTTCGATTGAAGTGGAGGTGGATAGTACACATCATCTACAATTGTTATAGTAACCTCAAATTAATACTGTTCACTGATAATGTTTACCAATTGATGATTGTTATTTTATATTGATCGTTAAGGGAAAGGAGATTGAGATGGATAGTGATCTTGGGCTTTGGCCAGCAATTAATGATCGTACATTTGTTGAGATGATGGAGGCTGAGGTTGATCGAAATAGTTTGAAAAGTGTGAAATTTGATGCAAGACAATGGTCTCAATTGATGGCTTCTTTGAACCAACAATGTAATCGTGCATACACGCTTAAACAAATAAAAGATAAATATGGACGACTTAAGATGCAGTGGAAAGCTTTTCACGATTTGAAGAATCAAAGTGGTATGGGTTGGGATGAAGAGAATCAGACAAGTGACTTGCGATCCTGTTGTTTGGCAGGCATATGTCAAGGTTCACATATAATTTTTTTTTATGCTGCTGTGGGATTATGATCGTAATATACTTATTATTGACTTTTATAGTTGTAAACTAACAACACAATAATTTATAAATAGGCACACCCTAAAGCTTCCGAATTCAAAACGAAGGGTTTGGCCAACTATGATGTGTTGACCAAAATTTTTGCTGATTCTACTGCCGAGGGTTTACTTTATAGGGCTTCATCTCAAAGGGTGTATGACCTCGATGAGGAACAAAGGGTCAACTTTGAGTTCGCCCACCCCACTCCCCCAATGCACCACATGTAAATTTGGATGATGATGATGATTACGAACCAATGTTTACGGGGTCGGGGTCTCATAAGAGACGCTCTAGTGGGTCTAGTGGTCGAGCAACAAAAAGCTCAAGAATGGATGTTGCTGTTGAGGCCAATGCTGAAAAGTCCATTGCTAAAGCAGAATATTATAAGAAAAAGGCCAGCAATCTTGATCGCTTCGTCCCAGACGATCAGTCGTCCATTGACAATGCCATGTTAATACTAAATGGTTTGGATGGGCTTGATGATGATATGCTCGCTGTGGCAATGGACAACATAATTCATAACCCTAATTGGCGTAGAAGCTTTACTCTAATGAATCCGGAGTGGAGAGTAAGGTGGTTACGCACTCTTGTGAAAAAATAAATCTTATTTATTAAATTTGATCAAAATTCATTATGTATTATTTAACTGTAGCAGTTTATTGACATATTTCTGTATTAATAGTTGGGCGATTATCACCTGGCACAATGAGTTTGATTTGCTACGGTAATGGTTTTAATTTCAGCTGCACTCGTTTTCCTACATTCTTGCAAGTTTGTGAATGCTTATGTTTCAATTTTATGAGTTGCTGGTATTATTTATATGACATCCATTATGTTCGTAGAGTATTTAAAATTAGAAGTATTCTTTATGCAAATGTATTCTAATTTTTACAGTGTTCTGTACTATTGCACTTGCTACCATACTGATGGACTCTTCAAGTAACACGTCGTCAAGTTCTGATGAATCCGATCTTGAGGACTTGTTCTTTCTTCAAGAGATGGAACAGTTTTATAATAATAAAAGTCCCAATTCCACGTCCAAACTATCAGGTCGTGAATACCTACAAGAAGTCTTAGACGGTCCACCGGCCAAATTCTTTTGGGTGTTTCGCATGAATAAGGACTGTTTTTTGGCTTTGTGTCAATTTATAATAAATGGTAACTACCTTCAGGAAATGCCCGAGCAAATACAAAAAAGGCGTATATCTCATCATGAAAGTGTTGCCATTTTTTTGTTCATTGTCGCTCACAGTAATAGAATGAGGCTTGCCTGTGGTCGGTTTGATCATTCATTGGAAACAATTCAAAGACATTTCACTGAGGTGTTGAAAGGTTTGGTAAGAGCATCAACAGTTCTTATTAAACACCCAGACACGGAACATGTACATGATAAGATCAGGGGTTCCCTAGATTTCTATCCATGGTTTAAGGTATTTTGTGCATTTCATGTTTAAAACCGTTTATTCTAATGATTCAAATGTGTTCAATAAAATAGTAGCTTTCTTTCTCAATAATGTAGGGAGCTATTGGTGCTGCCGATGGTACATTAATACCTGCTACCGTACCCGCTAGCCGACAAAACAGTTGTCGTGGTCGAAAATGTGATATATGTCAAAATGTGCTGGCAATTTGTGATTTTGACATGATGTTCACTTTTGTTTATGCGGGTTGGGAAGGAAGCGCTAATGACTCCCGCGTAATACATAGTGCATTAACAAAAAGATTGTTGCCAATCCCGCCCGATGATAAGTACTACTTAGTAGATTGTGGGTATACAAATATGCCAGGGTTTTTAGCTCCCTACCGCGGGGAGCCATATCACTTGCAAGATTTCCAAGGCCCTAACCATGCACCCACCCAATATAAGCAACTTTTCAACAAACAGCATGCTAGGCTACGAAATGTCATAGAACGAACCTTTGGTGTATTCAAAAAAAGGTTTGCCATATTCAAGTCTATGCCCAATTACTTCTACACAAGACAAGTTATGATGGTACCAGCATGTTGTGCAGTTCATAATTTTATACGTAGGTATTCTGCCGATGATTCATTATTTTCAGACATAGGAGAAGAACAAAATAATCACCTACACAATCAAGATAATGCTTCCACATCTCAGCCTTTGGATATGTCATCTTCTCAGTTGAATCGCATGAATAATAAAAGAGATCAAATAGCTATGGCAATGTGGAATGCTAGACATTGATGTAAGCATTAGCATGTACTTGTTCATGGTTACTTTCTGTTCTTGTAATATATGGTTGTAAGTTCTTTCCTTTCATTTGTAGCCCATCTATTTGATGATCACGTATATTAATGATTTAAGCAGGCGATCTATGATGAAATATTTGTATGCATGCAGGTTGGGGGACCATCATGTGCCACTGAGTTTCTGGAAATGATGGATATGGTATATTCTGATCCAGAATTTATTTTAATTTTTACGTTAGAAGACAACAATCTAATGATCTTATATTCCCATTATACTGACTCAATGAATGATGTATTCAACTATGGGTGATGGATGGGGTGGGCACAAGACATTAGTAGTAGCTGGCGTGAAAATTTTAAAAATTGCAGCTCTACACTAATCATGATGATTTGGTTGAACAATTGTTCTATGACAATATATTTTGAAGCTACGGCCAATTAGGGATATGATGATGTTATATTCTGATCCTATATAATATAATTTGTGAGACTTTTGTGATTGATTACAGTATTCAAAATATGGATATGATGATGTTATATTCTGATCCTATATAATATAATTTGTGAGACCTTTGTGATTGATTACTAGAATTTAAAATATGGATATGATGAAGATATATTCTGATCCTATATAACAATATTTGTGAGGCTTTTGTGATTGATTACTAGAATTAAAAATATGGATATGACGATATTATATTCTGATCCTACAATTCTTATTTGGGATAATGACAACCTTGTTGATTCATTGTTCTGAACCTACAGTTGTTATCTTATATTTGGAGTATATGACAACTTTCAAAATCACCATGTTGTTACTAATATGTAAACCATCAGTAGGTGATAATCTCCCACCATGATGGGCACCAATATATAAACCATCAGTAGGTAATAATCTCCCACCATGATGAGCATCAATACTCATCACAGCATTGTATTGGTTTGTGTACACTAATGGAAATTAAACCCAGTTAAACTGATACCTTCCTCAAAACCAGAAGAACTCATCACAGATTTGAGGAAGCCATCAGAATATGTTGGAATTTGACAAATAAGGCAATCAATGGATATGATGAATTTTGTAATGGATACTACCCACTTTCAAAATTTGGAAGTGATGATGCTTTATTCTGATCCTTTAATACTCTTTGGAGTTATTATTGTTGTTTGCTTTAAACGAAAGTAAGGCCTAAATTTTATATCAGTTTGTGATGACTTCTTCTGTGATATGAGAAAGCAGCGCGAGTTTAACTGGGTTTAATTTCCATACTGTACACAAACCAATACAATGTTGTGCTGAGTATTGATGACCAGCATGGTGGGAGATTATCACCTACCGATGGTTTATATTGCACGCAAACTGATACAATACTGTGGTGAGTATTGATGACCATCATGGTGGGAGATTATCACCTACTGATGGTTTATATATTGGTGCCCATCATGGTGGGAGATTATCACCTACTGATGATTTATAATGTACACAATCTAATACAATGCTGTGATGAGTATTGGTGCCCATCATGGTGGGAGATTATCACCTACTGATGGTTTATATATTAGTAACAACATGGTGGGAGATTATCACCTACTGATGGTTTATATATTGGTAACAACATGGTGGGAGATTATCACCTACTGATGGTTTATATTGTACGCAAACTGATACAATACTGTGGTGAGTATTGATGCCCATCATGGTGGGAGATTATCACTGTAACGCCCCGAATCCCAAAATTACTGAGTTCGAGATGTTCTTCAGGATCTTTTCGCTTTTCTCGAGTACAATTTTACAAGGAAATTCAAACTTTTCTTTTTACATCAGAGTTACAACATCTCACATTTAAATTTACACAGCGGAAGCAAAATATACAACATTTACATAAATGAACAACAACATAATGAGATCTTTATGCATCCATTCCTCTTTACATGTAATTTATCCTGCATACAAAACTATGGATACGTCAGTTTATTCAACCGACGATAATTATACATGGCCATCCTCTCTATGCCAGAAACAGTATAATGAATCTCATTTCTTAACAAATCAACAATCTTGTTCATAATAAGCATGTAAAAATCAAAAGGGAACTTTTAGAGATGTCGTGTCGTGATTGTGCACTTAATCCTTAATGCAATTATTTAATTAACACATGACACTAATGCACACTTGTTCGAATTCTATGCATCCCATACTACATAGGTTCGAGGGCAAGCCTCTTAATCATTCTTCATTTTTGTAGGGTTCAATCCCCCGCCATGACTTACTCTACTTCTGTAAATCCAATGAGTATCTTAGATGATTCTATGAGTACAAGCATGTATCCTGGCCCCTGGAGTAGAATTTTGTGCCATGTCTTGACTCGTCAAGCATGCATTCTGCGACAATTCAGTCTCCTCCCTGAACACACTCCTCTTGCAGTCACCAAAACATCCCACAAGCGTGACTAGAGTCCGATCATTACTGAGTTGTGCCCGCGCCATGTCTTGACGCATCAAGCATGCATTCTGCGGCTCACACACCCGCACCGTACCCTAGCTCTCATACTCATGTTTTTCTCTCACTTTCATCACCTCCACACTATGTATTAAAGTTACATTAGAATCATGAATAAAAATCAAGCTCTAGAGTTAGCCTCTCCATCAACCGGACTTATCATTTCATTTCACTTGACCAACCTGGTCTATTTCTCAATATCATTTCATTTCACTGCCGGGGAGACTTAGCTACTCCTTCGTTCAATTTCAAATTCACAATATCCAATTGAGCGCCATCAGCTCATGATTTCATTTTAGAGTCCCACAGACTTTCTCATCATGATTTAGCCTTTCATAATTATTCATTTAATTCTCAATTCTCATCTATGATTCCTTTCACATAATTCATACAGCCATAAACAGAATCCATCGATTAAAAGCATAAAGTTCATCATTACCAACAGTAAATAACATGAATCAAATTATCAAAAGTCCACTCTGTACAGTCGACTTGGAAGAATACCAGTCGACTTATACAGTCACATACAGGTTCCTCAAAAAAGCTCGGGATAGTCGACTGTTGCACTCAACCAGTCGCCTGTCCCGCAACCTTCCATATTCACAATATTATCCACATGACAGTCGACTGTTCATTAATCAGTCGTCTATCCTGGAGATTTCAAACAGCATAATTTCCAAGTCCAGATCAGTCGACTTGCTACACGCATTCGGTCGACTGGACAGATCCATTTCAATTAGGGAATTTATTTACAGTTCTTACGTGTACTTGCATCATGATATCAATTAACAGTATACATCAATTCATGTTTCATAAACAGAGTTTCTTCTTGTTCAGTAGAATTCACAGCATAATTTTCCCAGTTATTAACATGCTCCTTTAGAGAAAACTACTCTAAACATGCATTCGCATTGCCCATACTTTCTTACAATAATGAAGGTACAAATCTCGAATCATCATAATGGGTCTACGTAAATAGAATATCTTTATTCAGGGGACTTTCAAACAGTCATATTCAGAATGAAGCACCAGTCGACTTAACACCAAGTCAGTCGACTGCGCCGACAACTTCAGATATTTATCACTATTAGTTCTTTTCATTTATTTACCTTCCCTCCATCCTATGTGTCATAGGGAAATATACATTTAATAATAACACCATCATGTCTATTGCACACATTTTATCAGCACATTACGAAAAGTAGTGTCTCGTACCAGTCGGCTGGCTCACATGGCAGTCGACTGTACCGACAGTCTCGTCTCAATATTACTAGCATGTTCAAGCAATTTCTACCGCATTCCATTCACTTTTTATAACATAGTATCAATCATAACAATTGCAATATCATTCCTACATTAGAAGTCCTGAGAAACACCCACCTTAAATGAAGAAATAACGAAATCCCGCAAAAAGCTCCTCACGACGGTGAACGCCTTCTTGCTCCTTTGTTCCACACCGAGCTCCTCAGAATGCTGCTCGACTCCACAGAAAAGCTCCCACACAACTCACAGATACTCTCTTGAAATCTTAGGAAATTTTAGTGTAAAAGAGATAGAGAATAGGAGGGGGTATTTATACTAGAATATAGGTGAAATAGAGGGCTGAGATTTGTTGGGGAGTTGGAGATCAAAGGCTGAGATCAGATCGGGAGTTGAGAAAACTACCCACAACTCAAAGGTAACTACCCATGATCTAGCCCATCACTCCACAACCCGGCCAAAAGAAGTGCTCAAAGCACGTGTATGCGAAAGCACGTGCATGCACCAACTACACCCTACAAATAGTATATCAAATACCCGGCCAAAAGAAGAAAAGATGTCACTCATACTGGTTATAAAAATACAATAGAAGGGGTTTTAAATCCATGGGCTAAAATTAATTGGGCCAAACTAATTATCTTGTAGAAAAACATTTGGGCTTAAGAAAAATATTACACATGCATACCATATGTAGAATTAAATAATCTTTATATATATATAGAAAAAAATCGGGGTATTACATCACTCCCTCCTTAGAATAGTTCCGTCCCCGGAACTACAACCAAGAGCGAGAAACAGAAAGCACAACAACAAGAGATACAAAGATATAAAGATACAAAAATACAAAATATAGTCAACAAAACAATCAAGCAAAAAGCTCAGGATAGTCCTTCAACATCTTCTCCTCAGATTCCCAAGTAGCCTCTTCAACCAAGTGGTTTCTCCAGACTACCTTGACCATCGGTATCGTCTTATTCCTCAAGACCTTCTCCCTACGGTCAACGATCTCAACAGGAGTCTCGATGTAATTCAGGTCTAACTGCAAACCTTCCGGCACTTCAGGCAAATGATGACTCGGGTCTGGAATATAACCTCTCAACATAGACACATGAAAGACATTGTGCACCTGAGACAACTCTTCCGGTAATTCAAGCCGGTAAGCAGTTTTCCCGATCCTTTTCAATATCTTATATGGGCCTATAAATCTCGGGGCTAACTTCCTGCCTTTGCCAAACCGAACCACACCTTTACTGGGTGATACCTTCAGAAAGACGAAGTCACCAACCTCAAACTCAAGGTCCCTTCTCCGGTTGTCTGCATAGCTTTTCTGCCTGCTCTGAGCTTCCACCAACCTCTTCCTGATCAGATCAATCTTCTCAGAAGTCAGCTGTACAAGCTCAGGACCAAACAACTGACGCTCCCCAACCTCATACCAACAGACAGGAGTCCTGCACTTCCTGCAATACAAAGCTTCATACGGCGCCATCCCGATGCGAGCCTGAAAACTGTTGTTATAGGCAAATTCCACCAAAGGTAAATGCCTTTCCCAACTGCCTCCAAAGTCTAGTATACAACACCGAAGCATATCCTCAAGAATACGGTTGACTCTCTCGGTCTGCCCATCGGTCTGTGGATGAAAAGCAGTGCTGAAATCTATCTTGGTACCCAAAGCTGCCTGAAGACTCCTCCAGAAATGCGAAGTAAACCGCGCATCTCGATCAGACACAATAGTAGAAGGAACGCCATGAAGTCGGACAATCTCACCAACATACAACTCAGCCAACTTGTCCATCGAAGCCGTGAGTTTCATTGCCAAAAAGTGAGCGGACTTGGTAAGTCGATCGACTATAACCCAAATAGCATCATTGCCTTTAGAACTCTTAGGCAATCCCGTGATGAAATCCATACTGATGTTATCCCACTCCCATTCCGGAATAGGTAACGGCTGTAATAGACCTCCGGGTCTCTGATTTTCGGCTTTGACTTGCTGACAAACCTCACACCTCGCGACAAATTCGGCCACATCCCGCTTCAAACCTGACCACCAGAAATGCTGTTTGATATCTTTGTACATCTTAGTACTCCCAGGATGTACTGACAAAAGAGTAGCATGCGCCTCCTAAAGAATACTCTCTTTTAGGTCCGCCTGATCTGGAACACACAGCCTATCTCCGAACCACAGCACTCCATCCCTGGTCTGAAATCCGGGCAACCTGCCAGCACCAACCTGCTCCTTCATCTCCAAAATATCAGCATCAACTTCCTGACTTGCAATGATCCTTGCATTCAAAGTAGGCTGAAGCTTCAACTGAGATAAAGATGCTCCCAATCCTTGCAAGACAACTTCAATACCTGCTCGATCCAACTCCTCAATCAGATACCTCTGAGTCGTAATCAAACTGGCCAAACTGCTCTTGCGACTAAGTGCATCAGCAACAACATTAGCCTTTCCAGGATGATACTTGATCTCAGGTCGCATATCCTCGAGCACTTCCAACCATCTCCGCTGCCTCAGATTGAGATCCCTCTGCTGGTATATGTACTTCAAGCTTTTATGATCCGTGTACATGCTCACCATACACGTAGTGCCTCCATTGCTTCAAAGCAAAGATAATCGCAGCCAGCTCTAGATCATGAGTTGGATAATTCTTCTCATGCGGTCGTAGTTGCCTAGACCCATAAGCGATTACTTTACCCTCTTGCATTAAGACACAACCAAGCCCCCGATGTGGAGCATCGTTATAGACATCGTACTCAACTCCTACTCTAGGCAAAGCCAAAATAGGTGCAGTCGTCAGTCTATCTTTCAACTCCTGAAAACTCGCCTCACATTGCTCAGTCCACTTGAAGCTCACATTCTTCTTGGTCAACTCAGTAAGTGGCACAGCTATCTGAGCATAACCTTGAATGAATCTCCTGTAGTATCCAGTCATCCCAAGGAAACTTCTGACTTCCTTCACTGTAGTAGGCCTAGCCCAATCTCTCACTGCCTCTATCTTCTGAGGGTCAGTTGCCACTCCCTCCTTAGAAAGGATGTGACCTAGGAATGCCACTTCAGATTTCCAGAAATCACACTTGGATAACTTGGCATACAACCTCTGCTCTTCCAACTTCTGCAAAACTGCTGCCAGATGCTCGGTGTGCTCCGCCTCAGACTTGGAGTACACGAGAATATCGTCGATAAACACCACGACGAAAGAATCAATAAACGGCCTAAGAATTCTGTTCATCAAGTCCATGAAGATTGCGGGTGCATTCGTCACTCCGAATGGCATAACTAAGAATTCGTAATGCCCATGCCGAGTTCTAAATGCAGTTTTGTGCACATCTTCAGCTTTCACTCGCACTTGGTGATATCCTGATCGAAGATCTATTTTGGAGAATACAGCTGCTCCTTGTAGACGATCGAACAAGTCATCAATTCGAGGAATCGGATACTTATTCTGAACAGTGACCTTATTCAGCTCCCGGTAATCGATACACATCCTCATCGATCCATCATTCTTCTTTACCAAAAGCACTGGTGCTCCCCAAGGTGACGCACTAGGTTGAATAAAGCCTTTTCCCAATAGTTCCTCAATCTGCCGTTCCACCTCATCCTGTTCCACTGGAGCCATCCTATACGGTGCCTTAGAAATGGGTGCACTTCCCGGTTGAACAGTGATGCTGAACTCTACATCACAGTGCGGAGGTAACCCAGGAAAATCTTCCAAGAACACTGTCGGATAGTCCCGAACCACAGGAATACCTTGCAATTCCACAGGAGTCTCTTCCTTGCGGATAGTTGCCACCAACTTAGAACACTTCAACTTCCCTTGGAAAGTGACTTCAGGTCCACCTGGAGCCTTCACTGTCACCGTCTTGGTCTTACACTCGATGCTTGCACTGTACACCGACATCCAATCAATGCCAATGATAACATCGACTCCCAAGATAGTCAGCTCAATCAGATCAATGCCAAAGATTCGATCCCCAATCACTATCTCGCAATCAGCATAGTACCGATCAGTGGTCAAGGTTTCCCCTGATGGAGTAGCTACTGCTAAGATATTGCCTAGAAAAATCTTTGGTTCAACTCCCAACACTTTAGCAAACTTTGGAGACACAAAAGTATGAGAGGATCCAGTATCAAACAATACCACTGCTTCCTTTCCATTAATATAGAGTTCTCCTGTTACATAACATACACCATTACATAACAGTTTCACACTATGAACGGGAAGAAGAAATGACAAAAACCACACTAAACATCAGCTCTCGTACCAGAGATGACTTGATCCGCCTCCTCAGCATCAGCTTCTGTCAAAGCAAATACTCGCCCTGACTGGTACGGCCTCTTCCCAGTCTGCTGTATTGGCACATTGTGATTGCCAGCCCGTGGTTTGAGACATCGAGATTGGTAATGTCCCACTTCACCACAGTTAAAGCAAGTGACTGCAGAAGGTCTCCCTACATCGTTCCCAGGTCTTCCAGCTACACTGACGGCGTTCGCCCCTGTCGGTTTGAACTTCTGTGCAGATGGTTGCCCCTTGAAACTCCCCAATGGCACGGGCCTCTTTCCGGACTGCCAGTTGCTCTTCTGGTGCTGAGCAACATGGAACTGCTCCATATCCGCCTCCGTTGCTGCCGCCCTCTTCACCAGCTTATCGATTCTCCTGATACCAAGAGGTATCATACGAGACCTCAAGCTCGGCCTCAGACCATGCTCGAACTTGCGAGCCTTCTTCGCCTCATCCATCACCAGTTCTGGAGCGTATCTGGAGAGCTGAGTAAACTTAGTCTCATACTCCCTCACTGACATGCTGCCTTGCTGAAGTGACAGAAACTCCATGGCATTTTTCTCCTGGACGTCGGAGGGGAAATAATGGCTGCGGAATTCTTCCAGAAATTCCTCCCAGCCAAGCAACAAGCCGCCCATAGTCCTCTTCATCGACTGCCACCAAACAGCCGCATCCTTCTCCAACTGCAAAGTCGCCAACTTGACCTTGCTGCCCTCCGGTGTCTCCAACACCTCAAAGATTGTCTCCACTTGCCGAATCCAGTTATCGGCCGCATCCGGGTCGGACTTTCCCTCGAACACTGGTGGTTTCATTCTCTTGAATGATTCCACTAGCTTAATTGCCTCGGGTACTGGATTCACCGGCCCCCTTCCTTGGTTTGCAGCCACTGCATTCAGCGTCTGGTAAACCCTTGCAAACTCGGCCACCAGGTCCAAACCTTCACCATTCCAGCTCCCCTTCTCGCCATATTCTGATGCAAAAGATCCATTAAATTCGAAGTATAAGACAAGAAATTAAACCAACTTTCATTTCATTAAATTTCAAAGTTTATACATTCGAATTAAAACATTTCTTAACATCAGAATAGAAGAAAAATATGAACTGGGACAATCTAATCTCTACGGGTCCTCTTCGCTGCTCGAAGTTCATCCCGCAGTTCATCCACCTCATCTTTCAGCACATCGGTCAGGTTCTTTTTCTTCTCAAGTTCCCAAATCCGATGGCTAAGAACAGAATAGTCAGCATTCCGCTTCTCCATCTGAGCCTCCAAAACTCCAACTCTATACTTCAAGGTATCCACTTGCCTCTGCAGAGAAGCCACAGTGCTACTCAGAGCTGGTCCCTTTTCTTCATCGGAAGAAGAAGAATCGTCAGGTGAGTTCGGCAGTGGGGTGATCTCTCGAGATTCAGGGTACTCCTCATCATCTGAATCAGCTTGCCCAGGGTGATACTCGTCCTCAGAATCATCCTGTCCAGGATGGTACTCTTCCTCAATAATATGCCAGTCGTCGCCTCCAGCAGGGTCGAAGTGATCAGCCATCTTAGAATAGAGAGGAGAAAGCATAAATCATAGAGCAACACAAATGTAAGTCACTTACATTTAAATCTCTAGACTCAAACACACACTCTAATGTCCACATCTAGGGTGTCGTTCCTTATAAATTTGTACAAGTGTGAAAGCGTAGGAAAGCGTGGCTCTGATACCACTCTGTAACGCCCCGAATCCCAAAATTACTGAGTTCGAGATGTTCTTCAGGATCTTTTCGCTTTTCTCGAGTACAATTTTACAAGGAAATTCAAACTTTTCTTTTTACATCAGAGTTACAACATCTCACATTTAAATTTACACAGCGGAAGCAAAATATACAACATTTACATAAATGAACAACAACATAATGAGATCTTTATGCATCCATTCCTCTTTACATGTAATTTATCCTGCATACAAAACTGTGGGTACGTCAGTTTATTCAACCGACGATAATTATACATGGCCATCCTCTCTATGCCAGAAACAGTATAATGAATCTCATTTCTTAACAAATCAACAATCTTGTTCATAATAAGCATGTAAAAATCAAAAGGGAACTTTTAGAGATGTCGTGTCGTGATTGTGCACTTAATCCTTAATGCAATTATTTAATTAACACATGACACTAATGCACACTTGTTCGAATTCTATGCATCCCATACTACATAGGTTCGAGGGCAAGCCTCTTAATCGTTCTTCATTTTTGTAGGGTTCAATCCCCCGCCATGACTTACTCTACTTCTGTAAATCCAATGAGTATCTTAGATGATTCTATGAGTACAAGCATGTATCCTGGCCCCTGGAGTAGAATTTCGCGCCATGTCTTGACTCGTCAAGCATGCATTCTGCGACAATTCAGTCTCCTCCCTGAACACACTCCTCTTGCAGTCACCAAAACATCCCACAAGCGTGACTAGAGTCCGATCATTACTGAGTTGTGCCCGCGCCATGTCTTGACGCATCAAGCATGCATTCTGCGGCTCACACACCCGCACCGTACCCTAGCTCTCATACTCATGTTTTTCTCTTACCTTCATCACCTCCACACTATGTATTAAAGTTACATTAGAATCATGAATAAAAATCAAGCTCTAGAGTTAGCCTCTCCATCAACCGGACTTATCATTTCATTTCACTTGACCAACCTGGTCTATTTCTCAATATCATTTCATTTCACTGCCGGGGAGACTTGGCTACTCCTTCGTTCAATTTCAAATTCACAATATCCAATTGAGCGCCATCAGCTCATGATTTCATTTTAGATTTCCACAGACTTTCTCATCATGATTTAGCCTTTCATAATTATTCATTTAATTCTCAATTCTCATCTATGATTCCTTTCACATAATTCATACAACCATAAATAGAATCCATCGATTAAAAGCATAAAGTTCATCATTACCAACAGTAAATAACATGAATCAAATTATCAAAAGTCCACTCTGTACAGTCGACTTGGAAGAATACCAGTCGACTTATACAGTCACATACAGGTTCCTCATAAAAGCTCGGGATAGTCGACTGTTGCACTCAACCAGTCGCCTGTCCCGCAACCTTCCATATTTACAATATTATCCACATGACAGTCGACTGTTCATTAATCAGTCGTCTGTCCTGGAGATTTCAAACAGCATAATTTCCAAGTCCAGATCAGTCGACTTGCTACACGCATTCGGTCGACTGGACAGATCCATTTCAATTAGGGAATTTATTTACAGTTCTTACGTGTACTTGCATCATGATATCAATTAACAGTATACATCAATTCATGTTTCATAAACAGAGTTTCTTCTTGTTCAGTAGCATTCACAGCATAATTTTCCCAGTTATTAACATGCTCCTTTAGAGAAAACTACTCTAAACATGCATTCGCATTGCCCATACTTTCTTACAATAATGAAGGTACAAATCTCGAATCATCATAATGGGTCTACGTAAATAGAATATCTTTATTCAGGAGACTTTCAAACAGTCATATTCAGAATGAAGCACCAGTCGACTTAACACCAAGTCAGTCGACTGCGCCGACAACTTCAGATATTTATCACTATTAGTTCTTTTCATTTATTTACCTTCCCTCCATCCTATGTGTCATAGGGAAATATACATTTAATAATCACACCATCATGTCTATTGCACACATTTTATCAGCACATTACGAAAAGTAGTGTCTCGTACCAGTCGGCTGGCTCACATGGCAGTCGACTGTACCGACAGTCTCGTCTCAATATTACTAGCATGTTCAAGCAATTTCTACCGCATTCCATTCACTTTTTATAACATAGTATCAATCATAACAATTGCAATATCATTCATACATTAGAAGTCCTGAGAAACACCCACCTTAAATGAAGAAATAACGAAATCCCGCAAAAAGCTCCTCACGACGGTGAACGCCTTCTTGCTCCTTTGTTCCACACCGAGCTCCTCAGAATGCTGCTCGACTCCACAGAAAAGCTCCCACACAACTCACAGATACTCTCTTGAAATCTTAGGAAATTTTAGTGTAAAAGAGATAGGGAATAGGAGGGGGTATTTATACTAGAATATAGGTGAAATAGAGGGCTGAGATTTGTTGGGGAGTTGGAGATCAAAGGCTGAGATCAGATCGGGAGTTGAGAAAACTACCCACAACTCTAAGGTAACTACCCATGATCTAGCCCATCACTCCACAACCCGGCCAAAAGAAGTGCTCAAAGCACGTGTATGCGAAAGCACGTGCATGCACCAACTACACCCTACAAATAGTATATCAAATACCCGGCCAAAAGAAGAAAAGATGTCACTCATACCGGTTATAAAAATACAATAGAAGGGGTTTTAAATCCATGGGCTAAAATTAATTGGGCCAAACTAATTATCTTGTAGAAAAACATTTGGGCTTAAGAAAAATATTACACATGCATACCATATGTAGAATTAAATAATCTTTATATATATATAGAAAAAAATCGGGGTATTACAATCACCTATTGATGGTTTATATATTGGTGCCCATCATGGTGGGAGATTATCACCTACTGATGGTTTATAATGTACACAATCTAATACAATGCTGTGCTGAGTATTGGTGCGATTCATGGTGGGAGATTAACACCTACTGATGGTTTATATACTATTAATAACATGGTGGGAGATTATCACCTACTGATGGTTTATACTGTACACAAACTAATACAATGCTGTGCTGAGTATGGGTGCCCATCATGGTGGGAGATTATCACCTACTGATGGTTTATATATTATTAACAACATGGTGGGAGATTATTACCTACTGATGGTTTATACTGTACACAAACTAATACAATGCTGTGATGAGTATTGATGCCCAGCATGGTGGGAGATTATCACCTACTGATAGTTTTGATGCTGCTGATGGTAGCTGGTTGCTTCTGGCTGTTTGTGATGATTGCTTCTGTGTTATTTGAAGGTTTTTCAGTTTAACTTGGTTAATTTCCATATTGTACACAAACCGATACATTCCTGTGATGAGTACTGATGCTACATATGGTAGGAGATTATCACCAACTGATGGCTGCTGGATGGATTCTTTCTGGGTTTGTAATGGGTTATTAATAAGATCTCATGGCATGCTGGTATTGATGGATTCTGATACTTGTGTTGGCTTCTGATACTTGTGAAGGATGTGATGGCTGCTGATGGACTTATGTAATGGCTGCTTCGGGCTTCTTTGCAATTTTTTTGATCAGTTTCAATTTGTAAAATATCGATAGAGTGTACAATTACCTTCCTATAATGAGTTCTGATGCTGCTAATGGCATATGATGGACACTGATGGATTGGAATTGTTTTTTTTTTTTGCTTTGTAAGAGGTTTAAGTGTAGAATTCACATTAGATGGCTATCCCAGTTTGTGAAATAAATGTAACCAAACACAAATTTGTAATGGATATTTTGTACATTTATTGGAAATTTGCATATTGTGTCCAATTGCTGTATTAGCCGACTCTTACACAATTCAAATAAAATTTTACACAGTCGAAAGCTTGCCAATGATGGGAAGATACAAAGAAGGAAAAAAAAAATTTCTAGCGAAGAAAACTTCTATATTGTAGCACGTTGCTTGTTCGTATATTGGTAGAACTTGGGTCTGTATCTGCAAAAAATTAAAAAAATTCATAAGAAAACTAATGCAAATTCATTAAACATACACCCTGCATAAGCTCCTTTTCAGGAAAACTTAAAATAAAAAAAATTGTTGCCAAACTGGAAAAAAACGGAAGAAAAAAAAGGATTTCAAAATAAATTATTACCAAACAGCATTTTACCGTCTAGTTTTAAGAAAACAGCATTCAGACTATTTTTTTTACTCAAACAGGTTTTACAATCTCATTTTCAGAAAACAGTTTTCAGAAAACTATTTCAGACAGCTTTTACACTCTCATTTTCAGAAAACAGTTTTCACAAACAGTTTTCACAAAATATTTTTAGAAAACTGTTTTCAAAACAACAAACCAAACGCACTCTAGGCGATCTAGTCTCACAACCATATCTTGACCCATCCTAGGTCTTTGCTAAAAAAATCCCAGTCACTACCCACCACTATGGTCAACAATCAAGTTCTAGACCCAGAGTTAGGTGTTACCAATTATAGGGTTTGACTCATGAACTAACCCTAATTGATAAATCCAATCCACAATCTTTATTAACTTACTAGGCGATTTAGTTCTACCTGATTGTCAATTAGCTAGGTGATCTAGCAACTAGTCTCTCACCTAACCCTGAGGTCACAACTAGATGTTTTATAACCACTAGTTAAGTTCTAGTTCATTCTAACTTACTCATTTAAACTTAACACAACCCGCACTAGGGTCCAACTGGGCTCTCAAGCCCGTCCCACTACATGGGCCCACGAAAACTGGCGAATCGACTATGTCGATCGCCACCGTCCGTCATTATTTGGAGTTGCACGCCACCTCGGCTCGAACAAATCACTGCTCCCACTAATCATCGCGCTCCATTTCCTCCCGATAAATGGTAGCTCTTATGATGCTGGATTCCCCTCCTTAGATGGCAAGCACGTTGGTGCCCAAGTCATCGCCCCAACACGTACGGGGGTCACCGGTCTCTAAACTGCCCGACACAAAATCTCACATAAACGGACTTGAATCCGAGGGTCTCTAACTCAACCAAGTGACCCTAAGTAACTTAAACACACGAAAGTCATAGATTGAGACTTCAAAAGTGGTCAACAATCAACTCCAACCTTAACAACAACACACATGTATCTTACCTCACTACTAGTGACTAAGAATCACTAGTGATATGTCAAAAATGTCACAACTCAGCCTAAGGGCATTCACACAAGCATCTAGGCTCAGTGTAGCCTAGAATTGTCATGCATAATTCTCAAAGATTCAAAGCAAGCCCAATCACATCAATGTTATATCAAACAAAAATTACTAGTTCTGGTCTGACATAACCAGTGCACTAAATAAATCATATATAATCAAATACAAAACTAAATCATGATTTCTTGATATCTCTGGGAAGCCCTATGTGTGAACTAAAATTTTTTTGTTGAACGTTTTTACTGATTTAGGGATTAACATGCTCAAATTTAAGCTTCGGTAACATGCAGCAAGTTACTTCACAGAACAGAGCACAACTGTGCAGTGTTTAGAATTAATTTGGATAAATATATCAAATTATTTCAGAATCTCATGAAACTTAAGATGTGATTTCCTAACAAGCATACACAACATTTGCTAAAAGTATCAAGTCATTCCATTTATTACTTTAGGAGATATGCCTTTTACAAGTTCAGTTAAAAAACAGAGTTCCAATGGCAGCAGCTCAAATTTGCCTGAACAACCAGTCTTTTTGCAAGATTTATTTACTATAGACATACATGCCCAAATTTCATGAAATTTAATACATAATCTCTAGACATATACAAAAACAACATAATTTAATTTCGAACCATTATCATAAACACACAGTGAGATATAAATGTTTTTTTCCATAACAGAAAGTTACAAATTACCCAGTTCTGTTTCTGACTAGCATGCATTGTAGAATTTTTATTAATTCACAGTAAAATCAGAAAAATCTACAAAAATTTACTGGAGATGCTCAACACAATCACAAATATCTCCTAAAAGTTTCAGGTTAATCTAACAAGTAGATTTCAAGTTATTAGCCACGAACTAACAGTAAAGTTTTAGCTTTCATCAGGACTTTATGTTTTGGGTTTCTTTAGCAAGAATCAAGTTACTAGTGTTCAATCTCTTGCATTCAAGTACTTTTCAGTTACTACAAATATTTCATACTATCAAAATCACATCGTTAGGCCAATCAAGAAGCTTAGAAACACTCACCTTTGCTTGTGTAGTTGAAATATTCTCCTAGCTCCTCGTTGTTTTGGCTTCCTCCTTGAGTTCCTTGCCTTCTTGGCTAGTTGGCTCCTCCTCCTTGGCTTCTCTTCTTCTTCTTGCTCCAAATCAATAGCAAATCCCTCTTTTTTTTTTTTTTTTTTTTTTTTTTTTTTTTTTTTTTTTTTTTTCTCTTTCTCTTGAATGGTGGAAGTGGTAGGAGGTAAAATGAGAAGTAGAGATGAGAGAGGGGTTTAAAAGAAGCAAAAGAGAGCATAGGGAAGGGGTTGGCCGGGATTCCAAAGGGGGGAAGGGGTTTGGATTGGTGAGTTTGGGTGGTGACAAGATGTGCTTCATAATGTCCTCTTGGTCTTGCAAAAAGGTATAATCATGAAGCCCCCCCCCCCCCCCCCCCCCCCCCCCCCCATCAAAATTCAAACAACCGAACCCTGCAACTTTTTTTCCCTCCTTTCCCTCAAGATTGGCCGGCCAAACATTGGGCTTGGGCTCTTTTTTTTTCTTTGTTTGTTGTTTTTTTTTGTTTCATTGGGCCTTTCAAGCCCAAACTCAAAATGCATATATATATATATATATAAACTAGCTATAAAAATAAACATACTTCTTTCATCATAAGAAAATATAATTTTATAAGTAATAGAATTTAGCTTGTGTACACAACATGTGTAAAAATTAGTAATCAACTTGAGTCTCCCGTGCCCCCAATACACCTAATGGTCCTGCAACTTAAGAGTCAGTTGAATACAACTAACGCAAAGCTATATATGCCCATCCTCTCTATGCCGCACTATAGCGATTCCAAACCCCAACAACCACAATATTTATGACAGAGAAAATGTGAGCAAACACAGGTGTCGGTGTGTGACATGACCTAGAACTAATGCACACGCAATGCACACGATGCTCTTAGTCTAATGCATGCTTGGTTGGAGAGATATGCATCCCATACTACACATTCCCCAAACAAATGACTTTCTCCACATTATTGGGGTTCGATCCCCTGCCATGCAACCTATCTTGTGCTATATCCTGTTTCAGTTATTTAGTGATGAAGAGGTTGCAGTCACCGCAGTCACTACAGTCAATAGTGGTGTCAGGAAACTCTTGTTTGTTTCCTACTATGCCTAGTAGTAGTCGTACTGTTTCTCGTTTCCATCGCTACAGTAAAAATATAATTATCATAGTAAACTCTCAAGCCCCCTGGACCTCTTCAAAAGCTGTGATATGGGCATAAAGGCACCCTGCGAAAAATGCCTGCCAAGAGCATTAGAGTTGTACGTACGACGTCTTCCTCTAAGCCCCCTGCCCATGTTGAACAACATAGGACATGGCAGATCTTTAGGGTTTTCCCTAATCTCCGACTTCACTCTCGTCCTTACACTAAGCCGAACTCGCAGACGGGACAATGCTGCTATGCCACTCCTCATCAAAAGTTGTTACGGACATAAAGACACCCTACGACAAATGCCTGCCGAGAGACACAGAGCCTAACCCTTTCTGGAACCCTACTCGATGCTCCCTGCACGCGTTAAATGGAACTTAGGACTTGGCCAGACGTGACGACACCATGCGTCCCCTTGACCGGCGAACACAACACCCTCTAGTGCATGTCCTTACACACGTGAAGACTCGACCTACCTAAGTCTCTACCCTACACAGGTGGTGTCAAAAAGATGCCCACGACTAAGGCCACAACTATAGAGTAGGGTTAATTCAACAACTATGTTGAGTTATTACCATTAATACTATTTTACCTGATTCTATTAGCACTAATTAAAGTTCTAATCTAGTTTATTAATATGTACTTAGTAACAATAGGCGATCTAGTCTCACAGCCATATCTTGACCCATCTTAGGTCTTTCCTAAAAATTCCCAGTCACTACCCACCACTAGGGTCAACAATCAAGTTCTAGATCCAGACTTAAGGGTTACCAATTATAGGGTTTGACTCACAGACTCACCTTAATTGATAAATCCAATCCACAATCTTTATTAACTTACTAGGCGATCTAGTTCTACCCAACTGTCAGTTAGCTAAGCGATCTAGCAACTAGTCTCTCACCTAACCCTGAGGTCACAACTAGATGTTTTATGACCACTAGTTAAGTTCTAGTTCATTCCAACTTACTCATTTGAACTTAAAACAACAACCCGCACTAAGGTCCAACTAGGTTCTCAAGCCTTGCCCACTAATCCGTCATGTTTGGAGTCGTACGCCACCTCGGCCGGAACAAATTGTTGTTCCCGCAAATCTTTGCGCTCCATGTCCTCCCGACAAATGGTAGCTCCTACGATGTTGGATTCCCCTCCTTAGATGGTAAGCACGTCGGCGCCCGAGTCATTGCTCCAACTCGTACGGGGGTCTCGGGTCTCTAAACTGCCCGACACAAAATCTCACATAAACTGTAACACCCCACAAAATAGGAAATGACAATTTTGTCCCTCGTGTGTTACGCACGTGTAATTTTGTAACGTACTTCAATACGTATTTTAGATTACAACTATTAATGAATTTTCCGTCTTCTTAAAATCTTTTCTTTTCTAGTTGAGTCAACTCAAATTTAAAATTCTAATCTCTGTGTTTTTACGTACTTTATACGTATTATCGATGCACGTATCGATTATGTATTTTTCACCACTACATGTGATATTTTCTATGTGTTTCAACTATTTATTTAATTACGCGTTCAAATTTGTTTTATAAACGAAAGTTCATTTTTCTCCTATTTCGATTTAAATATTTTTATACGTGCAGTGCATGTATTTTCTATGCGCATGGTGATTACGTTGTGCAATATGTAAAAATTAATAAATATTTCTCATGTTATATTTCGATTACCTTTAAATATTTTTCTTTGATAAAGTTGATTTCGTATTTTTAATATTTTTACGTGCGACGGACGTGTTTGCGGTGCACGTATTTAGGCGTATTCTTTTCAAAATAAAAATTTGAAGTGTGTGTGTTTATTTTATTTGTGCATGAAAAACTATAATTTTTAATTAAATTAATTTTATATGCAATCTTATATATTATATACATATGTTTTAAATTAAATAAATAATAAATTTTGTGAAATGTACATAAAGCACATGCACGTGCACACTTGCAATGTGCACACTCAAAAAAGTGTGGCCGGCTGTTTTTAGCATGGAGGGAAAATTAAGTTTTGAATTTAATGAGTGGAACAGTGAGTTGTATTAGTGGGGGTAGTTATTATAACTATCACAAATATCCTTTATAATCACTCCTAATTTTCACTTTCTCCTCATCTTTCCCTTATTCCTTCTCTATCAAGATCCATAACCCCCTCATTATTTCCTCTGTCTCTACCGAAACCAAACCCCCCAGCCAACTCCTTTTGTTTTCTCCACTCACATACAAACATATATACCTATCTTCCCACCATTCAAATTATATATACATATAATTATGTAGATACACATATATATGTATGTCAAAATGAGTTTGGTGCTGATTCTTGTGCAATGCCGAAATGGTTGCTGTGCATTTCGGGAGGAGCTGTTGACTTAGGTTTTTGCTTTGGTACACGAATTTCGAGGAGCCGGATTGGAACTTCTCTTGGAGTTTATTTCTAAGGATTAATTGAATACATCAATGTTTCTTTGGATGGGTGTTTCTTAAATCCTTTCTAATTTTAGGAGTAGGTTGCATATTAGATGATATATAATTTAATTGTTAAATCTTGATTGGTATGGTAAATGTAGATTGCATAATCTTACTTTAATTTTGTCATGGTATTGTGTGTTTAGGAGATTCATGTTACAATGGTAGATGTGAATTTCTTAATTTACTCTCTAAAATTTGATGTGATGCATGTGGTAAGAAAAGACTAAAAATTTGTGATTGATGAAAAAAAATGCATGTTAGATGGAAATTTATGAAGTAGGTTGTAAGTGAAATTAAAGCATGTCAAATTAGAAATTCAAATTGTGCAAAATAGTAGATAGAATGGAATGAAAAATTCTAATTTTTTGTATAAGAAGATTTTAGGAAAATTGTGAAAAGAAACTAAAATTTTGTTTGATTAGAATTGATATTGAAATTTTGGTGAAAATTCTCACCATGTTAATTGCCACTAAAAAGAAAAAGAATTCTATGAATGTGTAGTGGAATAATACTTTACAATTTAGTGAACGTGTATTGCGTTTGGGATGTTCTCAATTGTGTTGCATATCTTTAAATTGCAGAATTTGCGTTGATACATGAACAATCAGTAAATATTTGTTACTGTATTTTTGAAGTGTGTGGTATGAGTAAATAATATTGGCGTAATGATTTGAAGTTCGGTTGATTATTATGTTTTAAATAAATGAATTGGGCTGAAACTGGATACTTAGAAAATTTAACCCTATTCATATCAATTAGTCACTTTGGACTTATTGGTCTTCGGGTGCGCTTTGGGACTATTCTCGTAGTTGGGCGGGGTCTTGGTCTTGGGTTCGAGTCTTGTTAGAGTCTCTGTTTTTCAAAAAAATTGATTTTTCCCAAATGCAGTACAGTTGGCATATAAAGCATAAAACCTCTTTCATATCGGTTAGTCACTCAGGACCAACTGGTCTTCGGGTGCGCTTTGGGTCTGTTACTGTTCATGGGCGGGGTTTGGGCTTGGTCTTGGGTTCGAATCCGACCACTGCCCTTTTGTTTTCCTTTTGATTTTTTTGAGTATTTAAGAGTTTTTTAGAGAAATAAAAATTGGGAAAAAATCTATTATTCTTCTAAAATTATTTAGACTTTATAAAAAATATTTCTACAATATTTTTGACATATATTTGTGAGAATAAGAAGTGTTTTTATAATAAAACTATGGAATGAAGAACTTGATAATTCTTCTTAAAATGTGGTTCTTATATAATTAAAGAGAGATGAAGTTTTGGATTGCAATTAGATTTCTACTCGATGAGATTTTATGATTATTAACATTTGATTAAGTGAATATTTGAATATACAATGTTGTAAGCGATTAAATTGATTCAGAAGTTGAAGTGAGTTACTTCATATTTTGAGATTATAAAAAAATGTTTTCTTTGATAAAGAGTTTATGAATAAAGAAATTGAAATGTTATTTTGACATTAAATATGACATATTGTTGATCTCTAGAATGAGATAAATGTTGGAATCTAGATGCTAGGCGAGACCCTTAGAAATCGGCAGTCTTTATTAATGAATTTGAGAGCTAACTAGTGTGAGTTGAGCATCTCTTGAGATATAGCCAGGTTGGGCTGACTGTCTGTTGTATTGGTTTAAGTCCGGTAGGATATGCTAGCTCTAGGTTGTGATGATTTTCTTCTAAAATAAATTAAAACTTAAGGACAACACTATAGTGAAGATGTGATGAAAGTAAGAGAAAAACACAAGTATGAGGGCCTCGGATCTACGGTGTGAGAGTATTCACAGGATGTCTACATGATGCGTCATGTCAGGACGTGAATACATATCCAGAATATCAGGACCGTGGTGATACTTGTGGGGTGTTTGGTGACTACGTAGTGTCATCGTTCCATGGCGGAGGCGAATTGTCCATAGGTAGTCTGCTTGATGCGTCCTGTCATGACTGGGGATTCCCCTCCATGATGTCTGGACATGGGCTTGTAACTCATAGAACATCTAGGATACTTACGGTAGTTACCGTAGTTGTTTAACTCATAACGAGGAATTCAACCCTACAAGATGAAGAACGGTTAAGGGTTTGCCCTCGAATTTATGTAGAATTAGATGCATAAGTTCGAACAAGTATGCATTAGTGCCATTGAATATAAATAACTGCATTAAAGTTAAGTGCACAAGCACACACGACATCAACAGGATAGTCCATCTTTAGCTTTGTTTGTGATCATGTTTGTGTTTATTAAAGTATTAAAGAATCATTATATTTTCGGCATAGCAAGGATGACCGTGTATAATATTGCGTCGGTTGTAAGCTACTGACGTGCCCACAGTTTTATATGCAGAACTTGGAATTTACAAGAAGATATAAAGATGAATTTGATGCTGATGATTACATAAATATTAAAGTTGTTATAATTGTACATTTATCATTATTGTATTTTACTTACTTTCCGCTGCGTGTTGATGTAAAAAACTTGGTTGTAATAAAAGTTTTAAATTTCTTATAAAATTGTACGAAGTGAAGTATAAATATCTGTGAAACTTCGAATTTAGGCATATTTGGAATTTGGGGTGTTAAAGAGTGGTATCAGAGCCACACTTCAATAAGTAGTACAAATTTATAAGGACGACACATTAGAGTGGACATTAGAAGTTTGAGTTCAATTTATAGAGATTTAAATATAATTGATTTACATTTGTGTTGCTCTTTACGCTGATGTTTTCTCCTTTCTTTCCTTATTGGATGGCTGGAGTCATGGATGATGAAGTTATAGAATTCACATTCATGATACTCTCCTCGTATACATTGTTGAGAGATTGTATGCGAGCATGTTTTCCTTGGCATCAGAGTGGTGCGCGGAAGCGTGGTAGGCTTGAACTTATATTCATGATACCTTACACATAGACTAAGTTTTTCTCTCAAATTTTTCTTCGTGAATTTTTATCATAGTACTTTTTCCACATTCAATATTTTTCAAATAAATATTTTCTTACACTATTAAATCACTTGAATATCTATTATTTTGTCTATCTTCATTAGTCTTGATCTTTTTAAATTTGTTTTATCTGTCTTTTAGTCTTAATATTTTCCTTTCGTGTTTTTATGTCCTTTTATGTTTATCCGTTAACAATTGCTATTACTTTACGTATTTTATTGCCGCTTATTAAATTTATATTGCAACTATTATTTTCTTCATTTATTATTTCTATTATATTTTGAATTTTGCTTATGTACATTCATTTTATATGCTTTGATTTTGTGATACTACATTTTTCCAGTACCTTATATTGTCTTATATATTTCAGTATATTTTTAACAAGATTGAAATATTCTATCCATATAAATATGACATACCATTTTGTTTTATTGTCTACATTCTATAATATGGAATGAAGAACTTGATAATTCTTCTTCAAATGTGGCTCTCGTATAATTAAAGAGAGATGAAGTTTTGGAATGCAATTAGATTTCTACTTGATGAGATTTTATGATTATTAACATTTGATTAAGTGAATATTTGAATTGTATACAATGTTATAAGTGATTAAATTGATAAAGAAGTTGAAGTGAGTTACTTCATATTTTGAGATTATAAAGAAATGTTTTCTTTGAGAAAGAGTTTATGAATAAAGAAATTGAAATTTAATTTTGAGATTGAATATGACATATTGTTGATCTCTAGAATGAGATGTTGTTGGAATCTAGAGGATAGGCGAGACCCCTAGAAACTGGCAGTATTTATTAATGAATTTGAGAGCTAACCAGTGTGGGTTGAGCATCTTTTGAGAAGTAGCCAGGTTGGGCTGACTGTCTCCTTTATTGGTTTAAGTCCGGTAGGATAAGCTAGGTCTAGGTTGTGATGATTTTCTTCTAAAACAAACTAAAAACTTAAGGACAACACTATAGTGAAGATGTGATGAATGTAAGAGAAAAACACAAGTATAAGGGCCTCAGATCTACGGTGTGAGAGTGTTCACAGGATGTCTACTATTGGTATTACATATTATTTGCCAATTTGTTTTATTATATTTACTTTTACTATTAATCGTTACTCATTAATTTTATAGTTTTACACTTCTCTAATATAATGCATACACTCACTATTTATACTTTATCTTTTAATTGTCTTTACATTCTTAGTTACTACCTATATTTTTTCTCTGATTTCTATATATATGATATATTTCAATATACTTACTATACATATCATTTCACCCTTATCCAATTTCTACATTGCTATTTTTATATATAATTGTTTATGTCTATTGCCCTAATTTGCTACATTACATAATTATTGTTTTCATTTGTATTTTCAGCTCGTGCAAATACTTGACACTATTTTCGTCCTAATGTTATAAATCATTATTTTTTTCATTAGTACTAATTAGTACTATTTATGTTTGATATATCCTATACATCTATTTTGATATTTCATAGTGTCTTACTTTTTCATCTATTTTTATATCAATTATTTCAAAACGTAACACTATACTTTATTAAACACCCAATATCCAAGTACATATGGAAGATTACATCTTTCTATCTCCCGTTTTGGTGTAACCTGATGTCAAGAGGGCAAATCTGCAACTAGACGTCAATGGAGACAAACAGCAACTGGATATCGGAGAGGCAAAGTCTGCAACCGAAAGTCCAGAAGGCAAACTGCAATCGGATGTCATAGAGGCAATTCTGCAACTTGAGGTCGAGGAGGCAAGCCTGCTGTTGGACACCAACGAGGCAAACCTACACCAGAAGGAAATTTTTTACTTTGATAACCCCTACTTTGTTTTCTATAATATTTACTTACCACTATTCCATTTTTGTACTAGCTTATACTATTTTATAATATTTTATAACGTAGCATTATATTATTTATACTGATTTCTATATCTATCATAGTTGTGTATTTAATACTTAATCTCAACTATCTTGCCGTTTTCTTGTTTAGTTTGAATCTTTTTATGAGTAAACATTTCATACCACTTTATCGTATTTTATTTTGCTATTAACTTATCTTAGATTTGGTGGCTATTCACCTAACAAAAAAATAAAATTTGTATTTATACTTTTCTTTCGATTCGTAAGTTATTTTTATATGATTAGTTTTTTCATTGTTTCAATAATTTGTTACTACTTTTACAACTATAATGTCTTGTTTTACCCCTACAGACCATTTATACTTTCATATCATAATATTGTTCGTTTCACCCTATAAATTTTACGCCTATGTACGTATATAAATTTTGTATGTTGATTTTTCTTGCTCTACTTGACAATTCGAAAATATTTCGATGTATGCCTTCTATATATTTAATTTCCAAATTGTATGTATAATTATTATAATTACCTTACATATTATTTTATGATATTAATTGGTATACAAAATCATTTTATGTTGTCTATACTTTTAATTAGGTTTCATTCTTGTTTATTTTTTAAACTCTTATCCAATAGCCTTCTTTTAAATTGCTAATTCAAAATTTTTTCAGATAGTACCAATTCAGTTTGCGATTTTCTACCGCTTCTTATCTTGATAAATTTTGACTACTAAATTTATTTATAAATTATCCATTGTCTATGTTTCTCTTTATTGCGTTGTTTTCCGAACTATTTCACAATTAATAACTTAATTTATTTTACATTTTATCTAATACTTTACCTAACATTATTTTTGTATGAAACTTCCTTCAATCTATACTATCTTTTATGGTTACATTTCTTTTCCTATGCTATTTTCCTAGTTTTCTTTTTTCGTTCTTACAAATTTTGATGCTCATAGTTTTTCTTATATAAAGTTTGTTTTGTTCTTCCACATTACTTATTTTTATACTACATTTATTTTCTTAATGTTTGCAATTTTCTATATACAGTAATGTTTTTTTTTTTAGTGTGTACAAAATACAAATTTTATCCTAGTGAGTTCTGAGGACAGAACTGTTCTAAAAGGGGGAGAGTGTAACACCCCGCAAAATTGGAAATGATAATTTTGCCCCTCATGTGTTACGCAGGTGTAATTTTGTAATGTACTTCAAAACATACTTTGGATTCCAACTATTTATGCATTTTTCGTTTTCTCAAAATTTTTTCTATCCTAGTTGTGTCAACCCAAATATAAAATTCCAATCTCTCTATTTTTACGTGTTTTATACGTATTATCAATGCACGGATCGATTATGTATTTTTAACCGCTATGTGTGATATTTTCTATGTGTTTCAACTATTTATTTAATGACGTGTTCGAATTCGTTTTATAAACGGAAGTTCATTTTTCTCCTATTTCGATTTAAATATTTTTATACGTGCGGTGCACGTGTTTTCTATGTGCGTAGTGATTACGTTGTGGAATATATAAAAATTAATAAATCTATTTTCTCATGTTTTACTTCGATTACCTTTAAATATTTTCCATTGATAAAGTTGATTTCATATTTTTAATATTTTTACGTGCGACGCACGTGTTTGCGGTGCACGTATTTAGGCGTATTCTTTTCAAAATAAAAATTTGAAGTGTGTGTGTTTATTTTATTTGTGCATGAAAAACTATAATTTTTAATTAAACTAATTTTATATGCAATCTTATATATTATATACATATGTTTTAAATTAAATAAATAATAAATTTTGTGAAGTGTACACAAAGCACGTGCACGTGCACATGTACAAATGCACACTCAAAAAAGAGTGGCCAGCTGTTTTTACCATGGAGGGAAAATTAAGTTTTGAATTTAATGAGTGTATTAGTGGGTTGTATTAGTGGGGGGTAGTTATTATAACTATCGCAAATCTCTTTTATAATCACCCCTAATTTTCACTTTCTCCTCATCTCTCCCTTATTCCTTCTCTATCAAGATCCGAAACCCCCTCCTTCTTTCTTCTGTCTCTGCCGAAACCAAAACACCCCATCCAACTCCTTTTGTTTTTTCCACTCACATACAAACATATATTCCTATCTTCTTACCATTCAAATTATATATACATATAATTATGTAGATACACATATATATATGTATATCAAAATGAGTTTGTTGCTGATTCTTGTGCAATGCCAAAATGGTTGCTGTGCATTTCTAGAGAAGCTGTTGACTTGGGTTTTTGCTTTGATGCACGAATTTCGACGAGGCGGATTGGAACTTCTCTTGGAGTTTATGTCTAAGGATTAATTGAATACATCAATGCTTCTTTGGGTGGGTGTTTCTTAAATCCTTTCTAATTTTAAGAGTAGGTTGCATGCTAGATTATCTATAATTTAATTGTTAAATCTTGATTGGTATGGTAAATGTAGATTGCATAATCTTACTTTAATTATGTCATGGTATTGTGTGTTTAGGAGATTCATGTTACAATGGTAGATGTGAATTCCTTAATTTACTCTCTAAAATTTGATGTGATGCACGTGGCAAGAAAAGGCTAAAAATTTGTGACTGATGGAAAAAAAAATGCATGTTATATGAAAATTTATGAAGTAGGTTGATAGTGAAATTAAAGTATGTGAAATTAGAAATTCAAATTGTGCAAAATAGTAGATAGAATGCCATGAAAAATTCTATTTTTTTTGTATAAGAAGATTTTAGGAAAATTGTGAAAAGAAACGAAAACTTCGTTTGATTAGAATTGATATTGAAATTTTGGGGAAAGTTCCCACCATGTTAATTGCCACTAAAAAGAAAAAGAATTCTACGAATGTGTCGTAGAATAATACTTTACAATTTAGTGAACGTGTATGGCGTTTGGGATGTTCTTAATTTTGTTACATATGTTTAAATTGCGGAATTTGCGGAATTTGCGTTGATAGTCCCTCCTTAGCTTTGTTTGCGATCAAGTTTGTGTTTGTTAAAGTATTAATGAATCATTATATTTTCGGTATAGCGAGGATGACCGTGTATAATATTGCGTCGGTTGTAAGCAACTGACTTGCCCACAATTTCTTATGCAGGACTTGAAATTTACAAGAAGATATAAAGATGAATTTGATGCTGATGATTACTTAAATCTTAAAGTTGTTAAAGTTGTACATTTATCATTGTTGTATTTTACTTACTTTCCGCTATGTGTTGATGTAATAAACTTGGTTGTAATAAAAGTCTTAAATTCCTTGTAAAATTGTAGGAAGTGAAGTGTAAAGATCCTGTGGAACTTCGAATTCAGACTTATTTGGAATTCGGGGTGTTACATAAACGGACTTGAATCCGAGGGTCTCTAACTTAACCACGTGACCCTAAGTAACTTAAACACAAGCAAGTCCTAGATTGAGACTTCAAAAGAGGTCAACAATCAACTCCAACCTTAACAACAACACATGTACTTATGTAACCCCTATTTTTTCATTTTATGTATTTTTGGGTGTATTTTTCTTTTTGTGTATTTATTCTAATTGTATCTCTTTTAAACCCTGTATTGGATCTTCTTTTGCAATATATATTCATCTATTTGTTTTTTCGTCTTTTATTTGATCTTCTAGATTCTATCGTCTCCTATTGTTTCGTCTCTGTTTGATCGAGCTATTGTTTTTTATCCTCTTTATTTTATATTGTTCATGTCCTATTTTATCTATTTATTTTGGTTATACCTTTCTATTGGATCACCCTACATTTCTATGTGGATTTTCTTAAATTAATCATATTCAAACCCTACCCACAAACCCATTTCTTATCTAATACCCAAACCCTGCCGTCGCAGCCCAGTGACCCCCCCCCCTGTCGCGATCACCCTGACAGCAGCCAGCGCCTCGCCCCGGTGACCTTCCCTGTGCTGCGACCTCCCGAGCGTCACCACTGTGTGCCTCCCCCATCGTGACCCCACCTCGGCATCAGCCCCTGTCGCCCTGCCACTCGACGACAGCAGCACCTACCAACGTCGCGACCCCCTATCCGCCGTCATCCCCGTTCAGCCGTTGCCATCCCCTCGTTCACCCGGCCTCTTTCCCTCCCTCTTGTGTGCCTCCCCCATTCGTGTGATTCGTGAGTCGTTCGTTCATGGAGTTCGTGCCCGGGAATCCGTTCCCGTTATTTTTGTTCTTGCTTCGTTGTTTTCGTCGGTATCTATAAGGCAAGTAACTTATATTAATTTATGTTGCAAATTCAAGTACTAAATACCGCATGTAGTGTAGTTGTGTTCCAGAGACAATTCTTGTGCAAAACTTCTGTTATATCTTGTCTCTATGTGTTGATCTGCCCGTAGTTGTCACTTTACACATACGACATGAAATAACTTAGAGATAATCACTTCTTGATGTATACATGCATATTGTTCGTATGATGTCGTATGCTTGCTTGTGTTATTCATAGTATAACTTGTTGTAGACTTGCTACATACCCTATACCATGTTGCTTGGACATCTAGTATACCATATTTCATGTTTGGTTATGATTTGAATGTGTTTTATATGATCTAGTTAATTTTATGGTTGAAGAAGATTTCTTTTTTTGTTGTACCCTGTTCTGTTCAGTATTTTAGACCCTATTAAGGTCAGTATATGAAAATTATTTGTGAATATAAATTATAGAGAATTCTGTCTAATTTCCAGAATTTCTGACAGATCTCAGTTTCGATTTGTGAGTTGCAAGTTATTGCAGTTTTACTAAAGATGTGTAGAAAAATTTCAAATTCTGTTTTATATGAATTCTGTGTAGTAATTGATTTTATACTGATGTTAAAGATAATATTTTGATCCAATATTTTGCTGAGTACAAATAGACCTGATTGGAATTAACCCCAATTTTTGTGCATTTAATTGATGACTTTTGTAAACTATTCTACACTCGCAAACAACTACTATACTCGCAGAATTTTCATGATGTTCACTAAAGAACCTTAATTTCAACCTGATCCTATTTGATGTTTATAAAAACTTTTCGAATATAAATTGTAGCCTACTGTATCTATTTTATCACCCTTTTGACGGATCTGGATTTCGATTTATATTTTGCAATCTACTGTGTTTTGGTATGACTGTGTTTATAATTTCAGATTTACAAAACTACTGTATCTTGTTGCTTTCTGATTTTACTTGACTATTCTATCCATGTTGGAAAATTATGAAACTTTATTTTCGGTTAATAAACATAATAGGGAATACCCCAGATTTTTCTTGGATTTAATCAGTAAGTTTTTATGTCATTTTTCTGTTTATGAATACAAACTGCTGATTTCTGGCTGAACATGTTTTCTGGATACAATTCTGTTTTTAGACTGTTTTTGTGAAATATCATATGACTTATATATATTTGCTGGATTCGGCCAAGAATCTATTTTCCAGATTTTCTGACGGATCTAGATTGGCATGTTTGTGGCAATGGGAATTCCAGATTTGATGCAGTACTATCTTGCTATCCTGAACTAGAATTTTCGTTGTTCTAATCTTTTATGAGTTGTCTTTCACCTGTACATATTTATGTTCTGACCTGAACCTGTTACTTGATCAAGCCATGTTATTCTTGCTCTATTCTGTGCAAGTATATGTCTGTTTGATAATAATAACAAGTAATCAAGTCGGGGTTAAGGGAAAAACCATAGTAGTGGACAATATAGGTATGTGTACTTAGAAGGGGGGGCCGTGGTTCCCATTTTATATCTGATTCATGTTGATACATGAACCTGTTGCACTTTATGTTTGATTCATGAATCCGTGGATTCGTAAACATGTTGTACTTTATGCTTTGATTCTTGAACCTGTTGGTTCGTGTACCTGTTACCTGTTGATTCATGAACCTGTAGATGCATGAATCAGTTGATTCGTGTACCTGTCGGATTCTTGAACCTGTTCCTGCTACCTGCTACCTGACGCCTGAGTACACAGCCCTATAAAAACCCACCAGTAGGCCTAAATGAATTCTGCATGTATGTCGCAACCTTTTGGTAAAAGCCTGGGACGTATATCGTGCTACCTAGATTGTAATAAATATAAGACTTGACATGACATAATACCTGTTACATACTTACCTGTTACATGATTACATGTACATGCTACCTGACACCTGTTACATGTTCACCTATTTGTATGATACCTGTTACATATCACATGTTATATACATCTGTTATCTCACCACATTACTTGAATCTGTTCATGATTCATGCTAGTTGGTCTATTTTGTTGCCATGTCTATTCCTTGCTATGTTGCTTCTGTTGTTACTCTATATTTTTTTTCCCATGTACTTGTGCCTGCACTACAAGTGGCTCGTAACTTGCATTGACAGGAGTTTTGTTTCTCTTTCCTTTTTCTCTGCAATTTGTTAAATTGCAGATTATAGTGATCAGCTCCCCGATGGAGTAGGTGATCTAAAATTCTAATTACTGGAGTTCTTGCTATAGTTTATTTTCCTGCTATTTTTGAATAATTGTATCTGCTACTTGGATTATTTTGTATTGGGCAATGTGACCAAGAATAATTGTATCTGCTATTTTTGAATAATTGTATCTGCTACTTGGATTATTTTTGACTTGTTCAGATCTGATTTATTTGAGATTATTAAATTTTGTTTCAAGTAAATCTCATTGGTATATTGATTCATTCATGCATACGTGGTTGACTTCTCCTTGCTTATTACTCTGATATTCCTGTGAAATGTTGTAATGATCCTGAAAGCTTATGGATGATGAAAATCATTCGCTGGACTTAGTCATGTATCCGTATTTCGTATTCCGTATTTCTTTTTGGAAAGCGAGGCGTGACAAGGTTTTTCGTGGTATCAGAGCCTAGGTTTGCCTAATGTATTCGTTTGACTGATATATCCGACAAGCTTGGCTCGACCTCGGATTGGCTCAACAGTACACAGACCATGCATACATGAATAAATTATAGTCAACTTTGATCTGGATGTTGATTGTTTTTTATTCTTGTGCAGACCATGGCTCACGGATGTTCCACTTCTCGTTCTCAGGAAAATCAGCCCGGGCTTGAGGGCATTACCAATGTGTTGGAACGGCTGATCAATATGCAGCAAACCACAGTGACCTTGTGATGGCTGCTTTGGAAGCTGCCCGGATTTTGCCTCTCGTTGTGCCCCTACAGGCAGTTCTTCCTCCTCGTCTGGGTACAATTACGGATTTCATGAGGCTGCATCCTGACAGATTCTCCGGCACTAAGACGCCTTTGGAGGCCAAACAATGGTTGATCCGGACTGAGCAGTTGCTTTTGGTAGCAAGAGTTGCGATGCTGATAGAGTGGATGTGGTGGCCATCTAGCTGGTGGATCTGGCCCACATTTGGTGGAGGTCTGAGTCCGAAAGGCTCGAACAACCGATTACTTGGGCCACGTTCACTAGGAGGTTCTTGGAGAAGTTCTTCCCTAACAGCACTCGAGTTGAAATGGAGAAACTGTTCCTGGCCCTGAAACAGGTTGGTCATTGTTTTATTATAGGAATTTCGCTACATATTTTCCATACAATGTTGTAACATGAAACTTTCTTGAAATAGTGCTCCAGGTCTATGGATGAGTATGCAGCGGAATTTACTAGACTTAGCCACTTCGTAGCCGTTCTTGTAGAGAACGAAGAGGACAGGGCTCGTAGATTCACGCTAGGACTTGAGCAAGATATTAAGGTGCAGCTTGTCTCCCTTCGCTTGCGTACTTTTGCTGAAGCTCTTGAGGCAGCTTGAGCTCAGGAGAAGGCTCTTGGTGGGTTGGCTCCTTCCTAGCGGACTATTCCCGCTGCTCCTGCTAGGCCTTCTGGTGGTCCAATTCGGAGGTCTGTCCCAGCCCATCTGGCCAGGCCAGCTCCCTACCCACCTGCTGTTCCTAGGGGCGATGGTTTCTGCGACTTTTTCCAGATCCCAGAGCACGTGCACAGAGACTGCTGGTGTGCCAATCGCCGCTATTTTGGATGTGGTGCTACTGACCATTTAGTGCGGGATTACCTGCAGCGGAGGATGGCTCTTCCAGCCGAGGGTTCAGTTCAGTAAGTAGCCCCCAGCTCATGGTTCGATCAGGCCGCCGCTTCCTCCTCAGCGCCAGATTGTCAGTCAGAGGACCACTGCCCTTAGGAGAGGTTAGGCTTTCAACCTGACTGTTGCAGATTCTGAGACAGCAGAGGGTGTTGTTGTAGGTATATTTTGCATTTTGTTGTTTTGTTATTTTCCTTTTGCTTCTTTCATTTCTCTTGCATTATTTTTTCATATTATCTTTCTGCATTGTGTTTTCCTAACCCTTGATCATCAATTCTTTTTCCCCTTGTCCTTCTGATTCCATCATAAGTGTTGTACGTGTTTGTTCTTTCCCTACTCATGTTCTCTTTGATTTCGGGGCAACCTATTCCTTCGTCTCTTCCCACTTCGTGGCTCGGCATCTGTTGGAGTGCAGAATATTGTCAGAGGCTTGGAACATTGTGATAGATGGCGATGTTGTCATTTGTTCCCGGGAGTGCAGGCAGAGTCCCGTTGTTATTGGTGGCACAGATTTCAAGACTGACCTGATTGTAATTGGGAATTCAGGATTCGACGTCATTCTCGGTATAGATTGGTTGGGTGAATCCCACGCCGTTACTGATTGCCCTTCCAAGAAAGTTGTATTCCAGATTCCAGGTCACGCAGAGTTTGAGTTCAATGCTGGGGAGATGCCCTTTGGCCGAGCTAAGACTAATGTTGATCAGGAGGTTTGTGCGATGGAATTGCATTTGGGCAGTGAACCTACTCCTCGAGTAGTGCGGGATTTCCTGGAAGTTTTTCCAGAGGAATTTCCTGGCTTACCCCCTGATAGGGATGTGGAGTTCGGTATTGAAGTTTAGCCTGGTACGACATTGATATCGAAAAGTACCTACAGGATGGCACCGATTTAGTTAGCAAAGCTTAAGGCACAGATTCAGGAGTTGCTTGATTTGGGGTTCATCAGACCCAGTGTTTCGCCTTGGGGTGCTCCAGTCCTTTTTGTCAACAAGAAGGATGGTAGTCGTCGACTGTGTATTGATTATCGGAAAATCCACAATGTTACTGTGAAGAACCAGTATTCGCTGCCCAAGATCGATGACTTATTTGATCAGTTGGGTGGAGTAGCTATTTTCTCGAAGTTGGATCTTCGTTCCGGGTATCATCATGTCAAAGTGAAGGCAACTGCTGTTCAGAAGACTGCATTCAGGACCAGATATGGGCACTATGAGTATCTTGTGATACCGTTTGGGGTCACGAATGTGCCAACTGTATTTATGAGTCTTATGAACATGGTCTTTTCTCAGTTCCTAGATAGATTTGTGGTGGTCTTCATTGATGACATTCTGGTATATTCTCGGAACCGGGAGGAACATGTTGAGCATCTTAGGTTGGTTCTGCAGACTTTGAGAGAGAATCGGCTCTATGGGAAACTCAGCAAGTGTGAGTTTTGGCTTGACAGAGTTACCTTCTTGGGGCAAATTATCTCGGGCATTTGTTGAGTTCAATTTCTCAGAAGTTCTATTTGTCTGAGGCTTGCAGTGAGACTTTTGCTGAGTTGAAGAGTAGGTTGACGTTAGTGCCAGAGTTGACTATTCCAGATGGTTCAGGCGAATTTGTAGTTCACTGTGATGCTTCTGGTAAGGATCATGGAACAGTTCTGATGCAGATGGGCCGAGTCATTGCTTATGCATCAAGGCAGTTAAGGCCGCATGAGAAGAACTATCCGACTCATGACTTAGAGTTAGCAGCACTGATATTTGTTTTGAAGCTGTGGAGACACTATTTACTTGGGGACCGAGTGGAGATCTTTACAGATCACAAAAGTCTCAAGTACGTCTTCACCCAGAAGGAGTTGAACATGAGGCAAAGACGTTAGTTAGAGCTTATGGCCGATTATGATATTAGTTTGCAATACCATCCTAGGTAGAGTGAACTTGGTGCCAGATGCTTTGAGCAGGAGACCGATAGCTATGTTCATGACTCATTAGAGTGATTAAGTGGAGCAGATGTGGAGGTTGGAGTTGGATGTGTTATTGCCGAGTTCTGATCGGAGTTGTTTGGTGCTCCAGCTTCAGTCGTCTCTTGTTGATCAGATCAAAGAGGCTCAGGCTGATGATGTGCAGTTGTAGGGTTTCAGAGCAGAAGTCGGTTATTCATGCTGATGGATCACTTCGTTTCGGGTCCAGGTTGTGTGTCCCGAAGGGTGAAGTTCGTCAGAGGTTACTTGAGGAAGCCCACCAGTCATCGTATTCTATTCATCCTGGAGGTACTAAGATGTACCTGGGACTTGAAGCTTCATTTCTAGTGGCATGGTATGAAGATGGTTGTGGTTCGGTTTGTGTCTCAGTGTTTGATCTACCAGCAGGTGAAGGCAGAGCATCAGCGGACCGCCGGACTTCTTCAACTGCTTCCCATTCTGGAGTGGAAGTGGGAGCACATCATTATGGATTTTGTAACCGCTTTGTCGAGGAGTCTTAAGGTTCAAAATGCCATTTGGGTGATTGTCGACCGACTGACGAAGAGTGCTCACTTCATTTTCTTTCGAGTCGGACAGTCTACTGAGAGCCTAGCTGTACATGCAAGAGATCGTCAGACTTGATGGGGTTCTAGTCTGTATTGTATCCGACAGGGATACGAGATTCAGATCTCAGTTATGGGAGAGCTTTCAGAGTAGTTTGGGGAGTAAATTGAAGTACAGTATAACTTTTCATCCCCAGATAGATGGACAGTCAGAGAGGACCATCCAGAATCTAAAGAACATGTTGAGGTCCTGTATGCTGCAGTTTGGTGGATCATGGGAGAACCATTTGCATCTCGTAGAGTTCTCGTACAATAACAGCTTTCAGGCCAGTCTTAAAGCTACACCGTTCGAGAAACTTTGTGGGAGGAAGTGCAGATCACCAGTGTGCTGGGATGATATTGGTGAGAGAAAGTTGTTGGGTCCGGAGTTGATCACCAGGACAGTTGAAGTGGTGACTCAGATCAGGAAGTATCTTCAGGCAGCTCAGGATAGGCAAAGGCGATGAGCTGATGTTTATCGGAGAGTCTTGGAGTTTGAGGTTGGTACCATGTTTTCCTAAAGGCATCGCCTTGGTGAGGTGTCATTCGATTTGGTGGTGGGGGCAAGCTCAGCCCTAGGTTTATTGGACTGTTCGACATTGTGGAGCGAGTAGGCAAGGTGGCCTATCGTCTTTCTTTGCTGCTAGCTTTATCAGGAGTGCACGATGTTTTTCATGTCTCACAACTCAGACGATATATCCAAGATGAGATCCACGTGATCGACTATTCTGAGTTGACCGTTGGCCGGATTTGACTTGTGAGATTCTGCCAGTTGCTATTTTGGATCGGCGGGAGAAAGTGCTTCAGAACAAGATCATCAAGCTGGTTCGTGTTTCTTGGAATCCTCACTCGTCGGGTGAGACGACTTGGGAGTTAGAGGAGGAGATTCAGTAGAAGATTCCTCATCTGTTTGAGTAGCTTTTTGTTTTGTTTTTTCTTTTCTTTTCGGGATTACCCTATGTGCCTCTTGTTTAAATTTCGAGGAAGAAATTTTTCTTGTTAGGTGGGTAGGATTTGTAACCCCTGTTTTTTATTTTATGTATTTTGGGTGTATTTTTATTTTTGTGTATTTATTCTCATTTATCCCTTTTGAACTCTATATTGGATCTTCTTTTACAATATATATTCATCAATTTGTTTTGTCGTCTTTTATTTGATCTTCTTGATTCTATCGTCTCCTATTGTTTCGTCTCTGTTTGATCGAGCTATTATTTTTCGTACTCTTTATTTTATATTGTTCATGTCCTATTTTATCTATTTATTTTGGTTCCACCTCTCTATTGGATCACCCTACATTTCTATGTGGATCTTGTTAAATTAATCCTATTGAAACCCTACCCACAAACCCATTTGTTATCTAATACCCATACCCTAATCCCCTACCACCCGAAACCCAAATACCCATCTGCACTCTAACCCTAAATTCATCATTATATATATATTCATATGCCCCTACATATACCCTATCACCTCCAAACCCTATTAGTCACCTGCCACTTTCCTCCCGTTCTCCCTCTCCCTGCATCTCCCGGCCTCCTCTTCATCCACCACCTCGGCAGCCCCTTCCTTCCCATCTTCTCTCCTGCAGCCGTCGCAGCCCAGTGACCCCCCCCCCATATCACGATCACCCCGATAGCAGCCAGCGCCTCGCCCCGGCGACCATCCCTGTGCCGTGACCTCCCGATCGTCACCGTTGTGCACCTTCCCCGTCGCGACCCCACCTTGTGCCAGCCCCTGTCGCCCTGCCTGTAATACCCCAGATTGTATGACACTTCTATATATATATATATATATATATATTGTCTGTATGCATGCAAATGATTGTAGTATTTTGCTTGATTTTGCTATCATGGTGTGCAGTTAGGTTTGCGGGGCGGTTCAAAGGAAGGTTGCATTCTAAAAGATGCACGAGAATGAGGAGGACCGATACTGGTATAAACACTAGCTTTTGATACGATGCCTATGCAAATATAACACTGTATGATACTACGAAGGGTATATCTTGCGTACACTCGATAAACCCCTCGTCTAGCATTCAAAGGAACCCATTTAAGAGTAAAATGGGCAGCCAACACAACCCACCACAAAACCATTTGTTAAGCCATGGTTTTGCTTCAAAACCACCCTACCACCCTACTCCTACCCGCTAGGGAAACCGGCCCATCTTCTCCCCCTCTTTCCTCACTCGCTCCTCCATCAAAAACCCCTCAATTAAATCTCTCTTGTTCTGAAATTTCAGAACTCAACCAAGAAAAAAAAAGAGAAGAGAAGAGAAGAGAGAAAGAAGAGGGATTGAAGAAGGAGCTTGGAAGGGATTCTCAAGGAAGGAAAGCTCTAGGAAATCAACTACTCTACATCAACTCAGGGTGGGAAGTTACTCTAAACCTTTCTCTATGTTTCTTAATTGATTTCTTGCATGCATGTGTGGTAGTAATTGCTAGGATGAATATCTAAGAAGTTTGGAAGATAAAATCAGAAACTGGAACTAGAATCGTGATCTATAGGCTAATTTCTAGATTTTCCCGAGAGAAAACCACATGGAATTAGATCATGAAATTTTTACAGATTGTTTCTATATGTGTCTAGATAGTCCATGAATTATTTCGGATTTTTCTGAGAAGGTTTGATATTTTAATAAAATCAATTTGTGAAACTGTGTCGTAAGGCAGCAGCAGCAGTTGGTTAACAGGATGACTGATATTGTTGGAATTTTCATAATTAATTGGAGCAAGTTCTTAATCTGAAATTGTTACCCTGTATTCCCACTTGTATCTAGATTCTACAGTAAAATTAAGGAAATGTTTGGATGAGTTTATAGGCATGTGAAAAATTAATCTTTAAACAGTAGCTAGAGTTGAACTGAAGAACATGCTGATTTTTGTGCTTAATTGAAATATGAAGAACTCAGTGTAGACTTGGAGTTTGGACATGAAACCTTTTACATGTTGTTCATATTGATATCTAGTGTCTTCACAGTAAATATTGTGTCAATTGGATGAGTATAGAATTTATGATGTTTTTATTAGCATGTACTGTGCTGGTTTCAGCCAAATTTGATATCCTGTAAAGATTGCATCCTTAAGAGCAAAATTTGTGGAACTGTTTTATAAGAGCATTGTAGTAGACATTAAGACCTTTCCAACAAAACCTATTTGAGGTGCTTCCAGTAAGAGGTTGATTTATTGTGGTTTTTGTAATACTGGACAGAGACTAAGAATTGATCTGAGTGCTCTGATTTAGAAAGTCCTAGTGTGTGACTTGGTACATTTGTGAGAAATGTGTGTGTTAGGGTGATCTATTGGTATATTTTGGACTCATGACCAACTAGAGATTTGTTGAGGACATCCACACCTTTTCATAGTACTTGGGTTTGTAGCATTCTTATGAGTAGGCAGTATTTTATGCTACCGGTAAGGTGTAGCCCGTGTAGAGGAAATATACTGGCTGAGGCTTGAGAGACTATTTTGAGGACCTAGATGATGGAATTTGAGTTTATAATCAACTAGAAAGTTGAAGCCTAGGTTCTTAACTTTCTGGATTGGGCTCGTACACCCTAATCGGAGTTGTATGGAGAGAGTTATGACCTTTTTAAGATTCGGGCAGAAACCCCGTAGGTTGCTTAGTCTTGAGTGTTGACTAGGTATTGTGACAACTTGTTCCCCTGTGTACTATTAGAGTTGATAACTCTTGTTTGGGAGCGTTTTGTATATGTTGTTGGTTTTGTTGACTCCCATAATGGGTGTGTGACTCGAGTTAGTAACTAGGGTAAGGTGATACCCTGCATCTGTCGACCCTAAGTTATAAACTTCCACTGAAGCGTAGGACATCCGAGCCGTGCCATTAATATAAGTTCATAGCTCGGGTTAGGGGTGAACATACATTTACAACCGGGTTAGGGGTGAATGTAGGCCGTAGTGCTGGACAATTCCAAGCCGGGGAAGAGGCGAACCGGACCAGTATCGCCAGAGCCAGAGGTCGATAAGCAAGTTGGAAGCAATCTTATCTTTTACACAAAGTGATTAGAGTAAGGCTGGGATTGGAGTGACATATTAAGGGGATGAGTAATTGAATTAGTCCTAACATACCATAGTCGGTGTTGTACCTTCTTATCGTAGGGATACGTTTTTGGCACTCATGAGTGAGTCCTCGGCTCGTATCTCGATCTGTTAATTCCCAAAGTTTTGCTGGAGTAAGGTACGGGAGGCTAGGGGGACTTGACACCCAAGGCGCTCACGTTCCTATGCACGTGGGTTTTGTTGTTTTTGTATATATAAGTTCTTTGCCCGATTAGGGCTGAACAAGCATGCGTCAGTCCATAGCCCGGGTTAGGGGTGGACTTGGGAATCACACGGTCTTGCGACCGGATTCAACGCGGCTTTCTGAAGAGGTCCGTACGTGGGTACCAAGTGGCAAATACGACCACCACTTTGGCACTGCAGTGGCGGAACTAGACCGACTAACTGCAACCTCCTTGGGCTATGGACAATCTATTGGGAACTGGTTGAGTACAAGGGTAGGATGTATGGCAAGGGATTGAACCCTACAATCAGGAGAGGCGAACTCTTTGGAAAGTATGTAGTATGAGATGCATACGTTTCCATCGAAGTTGATTTTGGGGAAGTATGTTGTATGAGATGCATACGTTCCCGAATAAATTGCATTAGAGTAGGTGCATCGTGTGCATTCTTATTTTGCGCATTAGATTAGGCCATTCTTGGGTCTGGAATGCATGTAGTATGGGATTCATGCGGATCCAAATTCCCAAGTCTTGCTTGCTTTAGATTAGGCTTGTGATTGGTGTATTTAGTTATTAGATCATGGCATATACGAGCACTACATAATTTAGGATGCACGTTTCTCTTTCCTTTCAAGATGGTTTGTGGTTGCCAGTTTGGAGGATCACTGTTATTATCCGTATTCCGTCAGTCGAAGTACTGACGTTCCCCACCTATAAGGTTCCGGTTCTACCTTTCAAGCAGGTGGAGAGATATCAGAGTCGCGCAGCAGAAGACTCAAGCCGAGGAGCAAGTCCCAGGGAAGCAGATTTACCGTTCAGCGGACCTTCAGCAGTGAGCCGTCGACTGCCATTCCGAGAGACAGATGTTAACTTTACAACAGGAGTGATGTACATTGGTAATGAGATGTAATGAATTAATGTAATTTGTATTCGAACAAGACATTGGTTGTAATCAATGATGTAATGACTTTATTTGGCAATAAAAAGTTATTAAATTTCCGTGTTTTACTGTGTTGAGATGCATTTGAAGGCAAAGATTCTGATTACGTCACGGATGTCCGGTAATGGGGATCCAGGGTGTTACAGAAGTGGTATCAGAGCTGACTTCAAATTGCAGGCTAACACTGTAGAAAATTTGACTTAAAATGCCAAATAGCTGGGTCCAGTTTGGATTGTAGGAAGGTCAAAATCATGATCGTTCACTTTCCTACTTATGTGGTGATCTTCCCTTCATCCCGAACTAACCCTGTGTATTTTCTTTCTTTGATGGTGTCCAGAAGAATCAGAAACAACCACCGCAGAATGGCTGAGGGCGAAGGCAGTAGGACCAACGACACAAACTTCAATGTTGAAGCAGAGTTTACCCGCATATACCAGATGATGGGAGCATTTGTGGAAGCTAGTAGAAACCCAGTGCCGCCACAGGGAAAACCAGGAGTCGCTGCACCAGCAGACCTAATAAAGATGGTGGAATCGTTCAAGAGGATGAAACCGCCAGTTTTTGAAGGACAGGCTGACCCCTCGACTGCTGATGACTGGATACGTCAGGTGGAAACGGTGCTTGAGGTACTGTTGACTCCAGAGGACAGCAAGGTTCATTTGGCCACAATTCTGCTGGAGAAGGATGCTGGAGTTTGGTGGCAGTCTGTGGAGCGTGGTCTTGGAGGAGGCCAGATCACTTGGGAAGATTTCCTTAAGGAATTCCGACAGCACTATTTTCCCACAGATGTGCAAGAAGAAAAGGCAATGGAGTTCCACAATTTAAAGCAGGAAAATATGTCTATCAGGAAATATGAGACAAAGTTTTCTCAGCTGTCGCGGTATGCACCAGAGATGATCCAGGAGGAAGCAAAGAAAGCCCAGAGGTTTGAGCAAGGGCTTAGGCCTGGACTAAGGCGAGGATGGTTCCGTTAGGCATTCGCCGATTCGACAAGCTAGTAAGGCGAGCGGCGGTAACAGAAATAGACATGAGACAGAGTCAAGGCGAGGCCGAGACGAAGAAAAATAGGAAGAAGGGTATTCTCACCCCTGACCATGGCAGGCAGAATTCAACTCCCGAGTTCAGAAAGCTTAAAGAGCCTAGTCGGATGGTGGTGTGTTACTTTTGTAAGGAATAAGGTCATTTCAAGGGTCAATGCCCAAAAAGAACCCAGACAAGCACCTGCTATAATTGCGGAGAAGCCGGACACAAGAAATCGAATTGTCCACAACTGCAGGGGAACCCCAATGACCAGTTATTGAAGGTGGTCGATAAAGGGAAGAAGTCGGTTCGTCAGGGATGTACTTCAGCTTAACTTGAAGGAAGTGTGAAGTGGTGCATGGTTTAGAATAGTAATATATTTTGTTAGCTGCATTTCTTGCTAGCCATGAATGGCAAAATTTTACTATGTTCTGTAGAAAGATATTATGAATTTTTATAAAGCATGAAAGTTTTCTTGGATATTTGGTCATCTCGTGACTTGTGCTTATTTATTTAAGTGTTTGGGATAAGACATAAAACTGAATTTTTTTGCCTTCTCCTTGGTAAGCCTCGTTTTCTTCTAAGGAGGGAGTGGTCACCGACCCTCAAGTAGTACAACCGAGAGCTGAAAGATATGCTGAGAACTTGACTTAGGCACTAGAAAGGAGATGTGATGAAGCAAGAACGATCGTGAGTAGGAAGGCTCTAGAATGATTCACAGAGTGAGAAGTTCCCCAGCATTCAAGACGAGGGATGAAATAGGCCCCAGAGTGTTATATGGGGTGGGAATGATCTCCAGTATTTTGAGGACGAGAGCGATACTCACAGGAAAGTTGTGTATGACGTTGGCTCCAGAATGATCCACGGAGTGAGAAGTTTCTCAGTATTCCAGACGAGGGATGAAATATGCCCCAGAATGATCTGTGGAGTTGGAATTGGTCTCCAGTATTCCAAGGACGAAAGTGACACTCAGGAAGGATGGTGTGACGTTGGCTCCAGAATGATCCACGGAGTTTGAAGTTCCTCAGTATTCCAGACGAGGGATGAAATATGCCCCAGAATGATCTGTTGAGTTGGAATTAGTCTATAGTATTCCAAGGACGAGAGCGATGTGCACGGGAAGGTCGTGTATGAAGTTGACTCCAGAATGATCCATGGAGTGAGAAATTTCTCAGTATTCCAGACAAGGGATGAAATATGCCTTAGAATGATCTGTGGAGTAGGAATTGGTCTCCAGTATTCCAGGGACGAGAGCAACATACACAAATAGGTTAGTGGGACGTTGACTCCAGAACGATCCAAGGAGCGAGACATTTCTCAGTATTCCGGACGAGGTATGACATATATCCCAGAATGATCTGTGGAGTAGGAATTGATCTCCAGTATTCCGAGGATGAGAGTAGTACCCATGGAGAAATTCAAGGATGAATAGGAGGCTCCAGAACGATCCGCGAAGAAATATATTCCCCAGTATTCCAAACGAGGGACGAAATAGGCCCTAGAGCGTTCTATGGAGTGGGAATGATCTCCAGTAGTTCGAGACGAGAGCAAAACTCATGAAAAGTTTGTGTGGTGAGGACTCCAGAATAATCCATAGAGCGAGATATTCCCTAGTATTTCCGGAACGTGGGACGCAATAGACCCCAGAAAGTTCGATAGAGAGGGATTGATCTCCAGTAGTCCAGGACGAGAGCAACACACCCCAAGGTGATTCACCCCCAGTACGGTGGATACGGGATGCGGCATGCCCCAAATGATCCACATGATGAGATTGATCTCCAGGATGGAAGAGTGCATTGAGCACTTGAGGCTTGGGAGCCGGTATTGAGCACTTTAAGATTCAGTTTCGAGGGTGTTCCTCGAGGATTTGGAGATGGTCCAGAAAAGTATATTCTGATCATTGATGATTATATGCTATTTGTGCCCCTAGCGTCGTTCTGGGGACAGAAAGATTCTAAGGACGGAGTAATGTAATACCCCGGATTGTACGACAATTCTATATATATATATTATCTGTATGCATGCAAATGATTGTAGTATTTTGGTTGATTTTGCTATCATGGTGTACGGTTAGGTTTGTGGGACGGTTCATAGGAAGGTTGCATTCTAAAAGATGCACGAGAATGAGGAGGACCGATACTGGTATAAACACTAGTTTTTTATACGACGCCTATGCAAATATAACACTGTATGATACTACGGAGGGTATATCTTGCGTACACTCAATAAACCCCTCATCTCGCATTCAAAGGAACCCATTAAATAGTAAAATGGGCAGCCAACATAACCCACCACAAAACCATTTGCTAAGCCATGGTTTTGCTTCAAAACCACCCTACCACCCTACTCCTACCCCCTAGGGAAACCGACCCATCTTCTCCCCCTCTTTCCTCACTCACTCCTCCATCAAAAACCCCTCATTTCCATCTCTCTTGTTCTAAAATTTCAGAACTCAACCAAGAAAAAAAAGAGAAGAGAAGAGAGAAAGAAGAGGGATTGAAGAAGGAGCTTGGAAGGGATTCTCAAGGAAGGAAAGCTATAGGAAATCAACTACTCTACATCAACTCAGGGTGGGGAGTTACTCTAAACCTTTCTCTATGTTTCTTAATTGATTTCTTGCATGCATGTAGGGTAGTAAGTGTTAGGATAAATATCTAAGAAGTTTGGAAGATGAAATCAGAAACTGGAACTAGAATTGTGATCTGTATGCTAATTTCTAAATTTTTCCGAGAGCAAACCACTTGGAATTAGATCATGAAAGTTTTACAGATTGTTCCTATATGTGTCTAGATAGTCCATGAATTATTTCAGATTTTTCTGAGAAGGCTTGATATTTTAATAAAATCAATTTGTGAAACTGTGTCGTAAGGCAGCAGCAGCAGTTGGTTAACAGGATGACTGATATTGTTGGAATTTTCATAATTAATTGGAGCAAGTTCTTAATCTGAAATTGTTACCCTGTATTTCCACTTGTATCTAGATTCTACAGTAAAATCAGGAAAATATTTGGATGACTTTATAGGCATGTGAAAAATTGATCTTTAAACAGTAGCTAGAGTTGAACTGAAGAACATGCTGATTTCTGTGCTTAATTGAAATATGAAGAACTCAGTTTAGACTTAGATTTTGGACATGAAACCTTTAGCATGTTGTTCATATTGATATCTAGTTTCTTCATTGTAAATTTTGTGTCAATTGGATGAGTATAGAATTTATGATGTTTTTATTAGCATGTACTGTGCTGGTTTCAGCCAAATTTGATATCCGTAGAGATTACACATTTGAGGCTCCTTAAGAGCAAAATTTGTAGAACTGTTTCTTAAGAGGATTGTATTAGACATCAAGACCTTTCCAACAAAACCTATTTGAGGTGCTTCCAGTAAGAGGTTGATTTATTGTGGTTTTTGTAATACTGGACAGTGACCAAGAATTGATCTGAGTGCTCTGATTTAGAAAGTCCTAGTGTGTGACTTGGTACATTTGTGAGAAATGTGTGTGTTAGGGTGATCTACTGGTATATTTTGGACTCATGACCAACTAGAGAGTTGTTGAGGACATCCACACCTTTTCATAGTACTTGGGTTTGTAGCATTCTTATGAGTAGGCAGTATTTTATGCTACCGGTAAGGTGCAGTCCGTGTACAGGAAATACACAGGCTGAGGCTTAAGAGGCTATTTTGAGGACCTAGATGATGGAATTAGAGTTTATAATCAACTAGATAGTTGTATCCTAGGTTCTTACCTTTTTGGATTGGGCTTGTACACCCCAATCGGAGTTGTATGGAGAGAGTTATGACCTTTTTAAGATTCAGGGCGAAAACCCGTAGGTTGCTTACTCTTGAGTGTTGACTAGGTATTGTGACAACTTGTTCCCCTGTGTACCATTAGAGTTGATAACTCTTGTGTAGGAGCATTTTGTATATGTTGTTGGTTTTGTTGACTCCCATAATGGGTGTGTGACTCGAGTTAGTAACTAGGGTAAGGTGATACCCTGCATCTGTCGACCCTAAGTTATAAACTTCCACCGAAGTGTAGGACATCCGAGCCGTGCCATTAATATAAGTTCATAGCTCGGGTTAGGGGTGAACATACATTTACAACCGGGTTAGGGGTGAATGTAGGTCGTAGTGCTGGACAATTCCAAGCCGGAGAAGAGGCAAACCGGACCGGTATCGCCAGGGCCAGAGGTCGATAAGAAAGTTGGAAGCAATCACTTTTATCCAAAGTGATTAGAGTAAGGCTGGGATTGGAGTGACATATTAAGGGGTTGGGTAATTGCATTAGTCCTAGCAGACCATAGTCGGTGTTGTACCTTCCTGTCGTAGGGATACGTTTTCGGCACTCATGAGTGAGTCCTCAGCTCGTATCTCGATCTGTTAATTCCCAAAGTTTTGCCGGAGTAAGGTACGGGAGGAGGCTAGGGGGACTTGACACCTGAGGCGCTCACGTTCCTATGCACGTGGGTTTTGTTGTTTTTGTATATATAAGTTCTTTGCCCGATTAGGGCTGAACAAGCATGCGTCAGTCCATAGCCCGGGTTAGGGGTGGACATGGGAATCACACGGTCTTGCGATCGGATTCAACGCGGCTTTCTGAAGAGGTTCGTGCACGAGTACCAAGTGGCAAACACGACTATCACTTAGGCACTGCAGTGGCGGAACTAGACCGACCAACTGCAACATCCTTGAGCGACGGACAATCTATTGGGAACTGGTTGAGTACAAGGGTAGGATGCATGGCGAGGGATTGAACCCTACAATCTGGAGAGGTGAACTCTTTGGAAAGTATGTAGTATGGGATGCATACGTTTCCATCGAAGTTAATTTTGGAAAAGTATGTAGTATGGGATGCATATGTTCGCAAATAAATTGCATAAGAGTAGGTGCATCATGTGCATTCTTGTTTTGCGCATTAGATTAGGCCATGCTTGGGTCTGGAATGCATGTAGTATGGGATGCATACGGATCCAGATTCCCAAGTCTTGCTTGCTTTAGAATAGGCTTGTGATTGGTGCATTTAGTTGTTAGATCATGGTATAGACAAGCACTACATAATTTAGGATGCACGTTTCTTTTTCTATTCAAGATGGTTTGTGGTTGCCAGTTTGGAGGATCGGTGTTATTATCAGTATTGCGTCAGTCGAAGTACTGACGTTCCCCACCTTTTAGGTACCGGTTCTACCTTTCGAGAAGGTGCAGAGATATCAGAGTCGCGCAGCAGAAGACTCAAGCCGAGGAGCAAGTCCCAGGAAAGCAGATTTACCGTTCAGCGGAGCTTCAGCAGTGAGTCGTTGACTGCCATTCCGAGAGACAGTTGTTATCTTTACAAGAGGAGTGATGTACATTTGTAATGAGATGTAATGAATTAATGTAATTTTTATTCTTGTTCAAAGAACAAGACATTGGTTGTAATCAATGATGTAATGACTTTATTTGGCAATAAAAAGTTTTTAAATTTCCATGTTATTACTGTGTTGAGATGCAGTTGAAGGGAAAGATTCTGGTTACGTCACGGATGTCCAGTAATGGGGATCCAGGGCGTTACACTGCCACTCGACGATAGCAGCACCCTACCGACGTTGTGACCCCCTTGTCCGCCGTCGTCCCCGTTCAGCCGTCGCCATCCCCTCGTGCACCTGGCCTTTCTCCCTCCCTCTTGTGTGTGGGTGTGTGATCTCTCGTTGTGACCGTGTGTTCGTGTGATTCTTGAGTCGTTCGTTCTTGGAGATCGTGCCTGGGAATCCGTTCCCGCTATTCTTGTTCTTGCTTCGTCATTTTCGTCGGCATCTATAAGGCAAGTAACTTGTATTAATTTCTGTTACAAATACAAGTACTAAATACCGCCTGTAGTGTAGTTGTGTTCCAGAGACAATTCTTGTGTAAAATCCCTCTTATATCTTGTCTCTATTTGTTAATCTACTCCTAGTTGTCACATTACACACACGACATGAAATAACTTAGAGATAACCACTTCTGGATGTATACATGCATGTTGTTCGTATGATGTCGTATGCTTGCTTGTGTTAGTCATAGTATAACTTGTTGTAGACTTGCTACATACCCTATACCATGTTGCTTGGACATCTAGTATACCCTATTTCATGTTTGGTTATGATTTGGATGTGTTTCATATGATCTAGTTGATTTTATGCTTGGAGAAGATTTCTGTTTTTGTTGTACCCCATTTTGTTCAGTATTTTAGACCCTATTAAGGCCAGTATATGAAAATTATTTGTGAATATGAATTATAGAAAATTCTGTCTACTTTCCAGAATTTTTGACAGATCTCAGTTTCGATTTGTAAGTTGCAAGTTATTGCAGTTTTACTACAGATGTGTAGAAAAATTCCAGATTCTGTTTTATATGAATTCTGAATGGTAATTTATTTTTATACTGATGTTAAAGATAATATTTTAATCAAATATTTTGCTGAGTACAACTAGACCTGATTGGTATTAAACCCTAATTTTTGTGGATTTAATTGATGACTATTATAAACTATTCTACACTAGCAAACAACTACTATACTTGCAGAATTTTTATGCTTTTCAGTAAAGAACCTTAATTTTGACCTGATCCTATTTGCTGTTTATAAAAAATTTGGAAATATGAATTGTAGTCTATTTTATCTATTTTATCACCCTTTTGAGGGATCTGGATTTCATTTTACAATTTGCAATCTACTGCTGCTTTGGTACTGCTGTGTTTATGATTTCAGATTTATAAAACTACTGTATCTTGCTACTTTCTAATTTTACTTGACTATTCTATCCATGTTGAAAAATTATGAAACTGTATTTTCGGTTACTAAACATATTAGGGAATATCCCAGATTTTTTTGGATTTAATCAGTAAGTTTTCATGCCGTTTTCCTATTTATGAATACAAACTACTGATTTCTGGCTGAACATATTTTCTGGATATAATTCTGTTTTGAGACTATTTTTGTGAAATACCATATGACTTATATATATTTGTTGGATTCGACCAAGAGTCTGTTTTTCAGATTTTCTGACGGATCCATATTTGCATGTTTGTGGCAATGGGAATTCCAGATTTGGTACAGTACTTGCATGCATGTCTTACTGTCCTGAACTAGAATTTCGTTATCCTAATCTTTTATGAGTTGTCTTTCACCTGTACATATTTATGTTCTGACCTGAACCTATTACTTGTTCATGCCATGCTATTCTTGCTCTGTTCTGTGCACGTATATGTCTGTTTGATAATAATAACAAGTAATTAAGCCGGGATTAAAGGAAAGACCTTAGTAGCGGACAATATAGGTATGTGTACTCAGAAGGGGGCTGTGTTTTTAATTTTATATTTGATTCATGTTGATTCATGAATCCGTGTATTCATGAACCTGTTGTAATTTATGCTTTGATGTATGAACCTATTGGTTCGTGTACCTGTTACATGTTGATTCATGAACCTGTTGATGCATGAATCGGTTGATTCGTGTACCTGTCTGATTCGTGAACCTGTTCATGCTACCTGCTACCTAACGCCTGAGTACACGGCCCTATAGAAACCCACCACCAGGCCTAAATGAAATCTACATGTATGTAGCAACCATGTGGTAAAAACCTGGGACGCATGAAGTGCTATCTAGATAGTAATAAATACAAGACTTGACATGACATAATACCTGTTACATGCTTACCTGTTACATGATTACCTGTACATGCTACCTGACATCTGTTACATGTACACCTCCTTGCATGATACATGTTACCTGTCAGATGTTATATACACCTTTTATCTCACCCTATTACTTGATTTTGTTCATGATTCATGCTAGTTGTTCTATTTTGTTGCCATGTCTATTCCATGGAATGTTGCTTCCGCTGTTACTCTATATTTGTTTTTTCCATGTACTTGTGTATGCACTACAAGCGGTCTGTAACTTGCATTGACGGGAGTTTTGTTTCTCTTTCCTTTTTTCCTGTAATTTGTTAAATTGCAGATTATGGTGATCAGCTGCCCGATGGAGTAGGTGATCTAAGATTCTAGTTGCTGGAGTTCTTGCTATAATTTACTTTCATGCTATTTTTGAATAAATGTATCTGCTACTTGGATTATTTTGTATTGGGTAATGTGACCCAGAATTTATTGACTTGTTCATATCTGGTTTATTTGAGATTATTAAATTTTGTTTCAAGTAAATTCCATTGGTATATTGATTCATTCATGCATACGTGGTTGACTTCTCCTTGCTTATTATTCTGATATTCCTGTGAAATGTTGTAAAGATCCTGACAACTTATGGATGATGAAAATCATTCGCTGGACTTAGTCACGTATTCGTATTCCGTATTCCTTTTCGGGAAGCGGGGCGTGACAACTTAGCTCACTACTAGTGACTAAGAATAACTAGTGACATGTCAAAAATATCACAACTCAACCTAAGGGCATTCACACAAGAATCTAGGCTCAGTATAGCCTAGAATTGTCATGCACAACTCTCAAAGAGTCAAAACAGGCCCAATCACACAAATGTTTTTATCAAACTGAAATTACTGGTTTAGGTCTGGCAGAACCAGTGCACTAAATAAATCATATAAATCAAATACAGAACCAAATCATGATTTCTTAGGCTCTCTGGGAAGCCCTATGTGGGTACTACAATTTATTAGTTGAACATGTTTACTGATTTAGGGGTTAACATGCTTGCATTAAAGCTTCTTTAACATGCAGCAAGTTACTTCACAGAACAGAGCACAACTGTGCAGTGTTCAGTATTAATTTGGGTAAATATATCAAATTATTTTAGAATCTCATGAAAATTAATATGTCATTTCCTAACAAGAATACACAACATTTGCCAAAAGAATCAGGTCATTCCATTTATTAGTTTAGGAGATATGCCTTTTACAAGTTCAATCAAAAAACAGAGTTCCAATGGCAGCAGCTCAAATCTGCCTGAACAACCAGTCTTTTTGCAAGATTTATTTACTATATCCATACATGTCCAAATTGCATGAAATCTAAGAATTAAGCTCTACACATAAACAAGAACAACATAATTTAATTCCAGATCATTATAATAAACACACAGTGAGATATAAATGTTTTATTCCATAACAGAACATTACAAATTACCCAGTTCTGTTTCTGACCAGCATGAATTGTCAAATTTTTATTAATTCACAGAAAAATCAGAAAAACCTATAAACATTACTGGAGGTGCTCAACACAGTCACAAACATCTCTTAAAAATTTTAGGTTAATCTAACAAGTAGATTTCAAGTTATTAGTCACGAACTAACAGTAAAGTTTCAGCTGTCATCAGGACTTTCTGTTTTGGGTTTCTTTAGCAAGAATCATGTTACTAGTGTTCAATCTCTTGCATGCAAGTACTTTTCAGTTACTACAAATATTTCATACTATCAAAATCATATCGTTAGGCAAATCAAGAAGCTTAGATATAGCCACCTTTGCTTGTGTAGTTGAAATCTTCTCCTAGCTCCTTGTTGTTTTGGCTTCCTCCTTGAGTTCCTTGCCTTCTTGGCTCCTTGGCTCCTCCTCCTTGGCTTCTCTTCTTCTTATTGCTCCAAATCAGTAGCAAATCCCTCTTTCTCTCTTTTTTTTCTCTTTCTCTTGAATGGTGGAAGTGGTAGGAGGTAAAATGAGAAGTAGAGATGAGAGAGGAGTTTAAAAGAAGCAAAAGAGAGCATGGGGAGGGGAGTTTGGATTGGTGAGTTTGGGTGGTGACATGATTGGCTTCATAATGTCCTTTTGTTCTTGCAAAAAGTTATAATCATGATGTCCCCCCCCCCCCCCCCTCAAAATTCAAACAACCAAACCCTACAACATTTTTTCCCCTCCTTTCCCTCGAGATTGGCCAGGCCAAACATTGGGCTTGGGCTCATTTTTTTTTTCTTTGTTTTTTGTTTTGTTTTTGTTTCATTGGGCCTCTCAAGCCCAAACTCAAAATGCTATATATATATATATATATGTTAAACTAGCTATAAAAATAAACATAATTCTTTCATCATAAGAAAATATAATTTTATAAGTATTAGAATTTAGTTTGTGTACAAAACATATGTGTAAAAATTAGGGTTGTTACATGGATGTAATTACGCTTACTTCTATTTTATATCATTTTTTGTATAAATTTAGTATTGATTGGATGACTCTCTAGATCCTTTTAACTATAGTTTTGAGAATGTCGTTACATCCCCCTCCCTCCAGCTTCTCCTGCTCCACCTCCAATGTTGCATATAGTTTAATGAAGTATTCTTGTGCAGGGTGTTGCTATTACACAAGAGGGTTCCTTACTAGACAACAATGCTAGAATTGAAGGGTGGGTAGCAAGGTTTTCTATGTTTGACTAGGTAGGGGTATGTTGCTGCTTATTTTTGTGTGGGAGCAAACAAATACGTGAATTCTTATAAATAAAAATAGTAATGATCAAACCTTCTTTATTCTTCCATGTTGGACGCCAAAAACTGCACTTGACTCCAAGATCTGATCATTCGAAATGGCTGAAATCGCTCCCATGGACCTGCAAATAAGTCTGAAACACCGGGGGTGGCCCCGGTGACAGACACTCCGATGCCCAAGTGAACAACTCGAAGATATGATTGGTTTTGAAAGAGGAGTTATCAGTTACTGGGAATCTGAGGAGGTCTCGAGGTATATATAGTCGCCGAGGGGGACAGTTTCAAGATATTCATCTATCTCTACTTCTAGTGCTTGGACAGAGTCGGTTATGTCATGCATATGAAGAGATCGAGTATGGACTCTTCTCCTGATCAAGAGATAGAGTTTTCAAACTCTCTCTTGTGCCTGGATTGATAAAATCGGTTACCCCGTAGAAATATAAGGTTTAAACTGGGTTCGATGAATATGGACTCATTTGTGTTAGGGTTGTTGCAACAGCCTTATTACAGGCCGGATCGAGTTGATGGGAGCTTATCTTATTGGGCCTATATCTGCTGAAATTACCCTGAGAGCTTTAAGATTCGTGCCCAATTTGAAATGTCCCAATTTTCTTCTATTTTTACCCATATCACAAGCCCCCCACTCTCGAAGTCTGAGTTTTACTGCGTTTGAACAGTAGTTCACTTTTAATGGTTTACAGAACTTATTAGAGTCTTTGGGGACGTTTGAATCTTTTTTGGGGTGTAACGGAGTTGTTCCAACTTCGTGAAGTATCTAGAACTATTTTTAGAATTTTCTGAATTTTTGGTTATTTTTTTAAATTTTTTGGATTTGTTTTTGGATTTTTCCTAATTTGTTTATCATTTTTCAGAGTTTTAATTAATTAATCAAAATTTTGAAATAATTTTTCTAAAACAATAATTATTTTTCGGAATTTTTAAAATAATTTTCGAAATTTTAATTATTTTTTAGAATTTTGAAAATAATTTTCCAGATTTTTTCAATCATTTTTGGATTTTTTAATTATTTTTCTAAAACGTATGAAGAAATTTAAATAATAAATAATACCTAACTAATCCGAGTCGTAGATCGAGGAGCACGCATTTTGAGGAGATCCAACGGCCTCAAATCCCAAAACCTACCCCTCACACCAGCATTATGATGAGCCGAGGAGGAGAGTGGGGGTCTGACATATAGACCCCCTTGCTGCATGTGAACTACATGTTTAATCAGTGAGCATGTTTTTTGGAGTGATCTAGAGGCTGGACAAGTTTGGCACGATTATCGAGATGATCGGATGGCGTGAAGGAGCAACCCCTCACACCAGCTCAATATTTCGCACCGGGGTGGAGGGTGGGTCTGACATGTGGGCCTCCCTATTTCGGTCCCTCTCCCTTTCTCCTTTTTTCTCTGGCTCAGTGGGTGGTGGGACCCACTGCCACGTGGCAGCTTATCCGCCTGGCCACGCATGGCATCGTAGTAGAGTGCGTGGGCCCAACAACCACGTAGCAATCTCTCTGCCACATGACACCGCTTCTGTCATGCGACACGTGGCACTGCTGCAGATTGTCTGGGGCCCACTTCCGAGATGTGTGGACTTGGTCTTTACGTGCTTGGCTTGTAATTTCATTTTCTTCCATATTTTCTTTTTCTCCCCTCCCCCCCTTTTTTGGCTCTTACGCTCAAATATAATATAACTGATGTTCATGGTGCTACAGAGATCTGATCAAGGCGTTTGACCACTCGTTTTGGATAGGACTCAAAGATCTACAACTTATGTTCAGAAATTGGTCGAGGAATCGTCCTCCTTGAGGGACAAAACTGGCCCGCACTGCCTGTGCCTCCAAGAAGAGGAGATGAGCTACAAAACAGACTTCGCCCCGTAGAAGCTACGAATGGGAGCTTCACCCCCGGGAAGCTACGAAGAGGCATTTCACTCCGGATGAGACACAAAGATGGGTTTTGCCCCGAAGGGGTTTTTCTCTCGGGGAGCTACGAAGAGGAGGTTTTCCCCCGGGGAGCTATGAAAAGGAGCTTTGATGAGGGAGTTAGTGCCGACCTTGCCCTTTGAACCCGACAAGCTCGTAGATGCAACTCGAGAAGGGAGTTGGGGCAGGACTTTCTATTTGAGCCTGACAAGTTTGTAGAGGTGACCCGATGAGGGGTTCAACACCGACCTTGCCATTTGAGCCCGACATGCTTGTTGAAGAAACCTGAGGAGGGAGTTGGTGCCGACCCCGGCATTTGAACTCGACAAGTTTGTAGAGGCAACCTGAGGAGGGAGATGGCGCCGACTTCACCATTTAAGCCCGATAAGTTTTTAAAGGTGACCCTAAGAGGAAGATGGTGCCAACCTTGCCGTTTGGACAGGACAAGATTGCAGTGGCCACCCAAAAAGGGAGTTGGCGCCGATCTTGCCATTTGAGCCCGACAGGTTTGTAGAGGCGGCCCGAGGAGGGAGTTGGTGTAATACCCCAGATAATATAATGCTTATATATATATATATATTGTCTGTATGTATGTATATATTACAATGTTGTTTGATTATATGCGTATGAATGATGTGAGGTGCGTTTATTTGTGGTTGCAGGGCGGTTAGTGTGGATGGTTGCATTCGACAATGCGAGAGAATGACACGGACCAATACTAGTACATGCACTAGTTTTGAGTGTTGTACATATGCAAATATGCAATTTGATGAAGCTACAATGGGTATACTTTGCATACACTCAAATCTAACCTCTCATGTCTCATTTAGGGCTTGATCAAGACCAAATAATTTCAGCCCAACATCAACTCAAAACCAAGTGCTAATCATGGTTTTGTAGAAAACCACCCTAGCCTACCCCTACCCTATGGCCGACCTACTACCCCCCCCCCCCCCTCCTCTTTCCTCCCTCTTTCCTCACTTCCCTTCCCATTATAACCCCTTCTTTTCCCCTCCCAAGCTCTGGAAATTCCAAAACACAAAAGAGAAAGAGAAGGAGAGAAAGAAAAGAGTATTGGAGAGGAGTTCTCACTTGGAGTATGATCTTTGGAGAGCAAGCTCAAGACTACCACCACCTCTCAAGCCAACTCAGAGTGGGGAGTTTTCTAATCTCATTCTTGTTCATTCTTGTTGGTTTTCTTGCATGCAGGAGTAGTGGTAGCTTTAGAATTATTGTTTAAGAGTAGATTGTTAGTAATCTGAAACTAGAACCTGAAACCATGATTTGCATGTCATTTTCTTGATTTTCCTGAGAACATACCACTTGGAATTTGATGATGATACTTTCACAGATTCGTCACATACATGTCTAGAAGATGCATGAATTATTTAGGAATTTTCTGATGATTTTTGATATTTTAATAAAATCCTTTTTGAGGACAGAGCCGAAAGGCAGGAACAAGACCTGTTTATTGTGATAACTGAGCTTGTGGGAATTCTTATAACTAATTGGCACATGTTCTTTGGCTGAAACTTTTACCATGATTTCTTGAATGCAACTAGAGTCTACGAAAAAATCATTAAATTATTTGGGTGAAGTTTCATGCATGTTCAAAATTAATCAATCAACAGTAGTCAAGACTGTAACTGAAGAACAGCATGATTTTTATGCATATTTTTAACAGATAGAACTCAGTGAATACTTGGACTTTGGATGTGAATCTTCTTGCATGTTGTTCACAATGTTGTCTAGTTACTGTAAAGAATATTTAGTGACCATTTGATTAGTATATTATTTATGATGAATTTTTGAGCTTGTGCTGTGCACAACACAGTTAGAATGGACACTTTGATAAGATGATACATTTGAGGCTCTATATGAGCATTTTTTGAGGAAGTGTTCTCTTAGGAAATTTTAGTAGACATCTAGAGCTTTCCAACAAACCTTATTTGAGAAAATTCCTGTGAGTAGATTATTTAATATGGTTTTTGTAAGACTGGACAGAAACCAGGTTTTGAGCTGAAGGCTCTGTTTGATTAAGACTTAGTGTGTGGTTCTGTGCACCTGAGAGTAATGCCTGTTTTAGGGTGATCAAATGATATAATTTGGATTGGTGATCAACTAGAAAGTTGTAGAGGACATTCACACCTTTCCACAGAACCCAGGTTTGTAGCATTCCGATGAGCAGGTAGGATCTTGTGCTATCGGTAAGGTGCAGCCATTGTACAGGAAGTACACAGGCACAGGCTTGTGATGCCAATTTGATGATTTAGATGACTGAATTTGAGGTGATGATAAAATAGAGAGTTGTAGCCTAGGTCTTTACCTTTTCAGATTGGGATTGAACACCCAAATCTGAGTTGTGAAGTGAGAGTTATGATCTTTTTAAGTTTCAGACAGAACACCATTAGTTTGTTTAGTCATGGTTTTGGCTAAGTGTTGTAGAACCTTTCCCCGTGTGTTCCTAAGAGTTGATAACTCATTGTTTGGGGATGTATGGTGTCTTTTGCTGGTCTTGTTGGTGTGACTCCTGTGGAGATTTGTTGTGACTCGAGTTAGTCACAAGGGTAGGGTGATACCCTCCGCCTATCGATCCTAGATATAAACTTCCACCGAGGTGTTGGACGTTCTAGTGGTGCCTTGAAGTTGCATTTCATGTCGGTTAAGAATGAATGCGGGCCATGGTAAGGGACGACTTTGAGCTAGGGGAGGTGGCGAGTGGGACTTGCGTCGCCAGGGCCAGTAGTCGATGGGCAGAATTGGGAGCAATCGTCTTTTACCTGAATGGTTAGAGTGAGTCTTGGATTAGAGGGATGTATTAGGAGTTTGTACATTGCATTAGTACTAGCAGACCATAGTCGGGTATTGTACTTTCCTGTCGTAGGGATACGGTTTTGGTTCTCAGGTTTTAGTTCACGGTCTCGTATCTCGATCTGCTAATTCCCAAAGAGCCGGAGTAAGGAACGGGATGTGCTCCTGTCGGATAGGGGGATTTGACCCTCAAAGCCGTCATGTTCCTATGCGTGAAAGTTTGTTCTATCATTGACGTCATTAAGTGCATGGCCTGTACCGGAAGGTTATTGGGTACATGGTTTCGCATCGGAAGGTTATTGGGTGCATGGCCTGTACCAGAAGGTTGTTGAGTACATGGTTTCATACCGGAAGTTTTCCACGACTTTTTTTAGTGAGGTTCGTACGCGGGTACTAAGTAGAAAACACAACCACCACTTTAGGGACTGCAACGCGGAACCAGACCGAATGACTGCAATCTCTTCAGGCACGAAAATCTATTGGGAACAGGATGAGTACCAGGGTAGGATGCATGGCGAGGGATTGAACCCTACAATCAGGAGAGGCGAACTCTTTGGAAAGTAAGTAGTATGAGATGCATACGTTTCTATTGAAGTTGATTTTGGGGAAGTATGTAGTATGGGATGCATACGTTCCCAAATAAATTGCATTAGAGTAGGTGTATCGTGTGCATTCTTGTTTTGTGCATTAGATTAGGCCAAGCTTTGATCTGGAACGTATGTAGTATGGGATGCATGCGGATCCAGAGTTCCAAAGTCTTGCTTGCATTAGAATGTCATGTAATTGGTGCATTTGGTCGATCATGGCATACACGAACAGTAGGGAATTAGGATGCACGTTTCTTTTTCCATTCAAGATGGTTTGTTGTTACCAGTTTGGAGATCGCTGTTTCTTATTAGCATTGCGTCAGTAGAAGTACTGACGTTTCCCACCATTTAGGTATCGATCTTACCTTTCGAGCAGGTGCCGTAATATCAAAGTCGCGCAGCAGAAGACTTAAGCCGAGGAGCAAGCCCCAGGGAAACAGATTGTCCACTCAGTGGAGTTTGGTGGTGATGAGTCGACTGCCATTTCGGAAGACAGCTGATAGCTTTATGAGAGGAGTTGGTAAATATTTTGTAATAAGATGTAATGAGTTATTGTAATTTGTATTCTTGTTCAAGAACAAGATATTGGTTGTAATCGATGATGTAATGACCTTATTTGGCAATAAAAAGTTTTTAAATTTCCGTGTTATTATTGTGTTGAGATGCATTTGAAGGCAAAGATTCTGGTTGCGTCACGGATGTCCGGTAACGGGGGTCCGGGGCATTACAAAAGTGGTATCAGAGCTGACTTCAAATTGCAGGCTAACACAGTACGAAATTTGACTTAAAATGCCAAATAGCTGGGTTTAGTTTGGATTGCAGGAAGGTCAAAACCAGGATTGTTGCACTTTCCCACTTATGCTTATGATCTTCCCTACCTCCAGAACTAACCTTGTGTGTTTTCTTTCCTAGAACAACATCCAGAAGAATCAGAAACAGCCACCGTGGAATGGCAAAGGGCGAAGGTAGTAGGACCAACGACACTAACTTTAATGTTGAAGCAGAGTTTACCCATGTATACCAGATGATAGGAGCATTTTTGGAAGCTAGCAGAAACCAAGCACCGCCACAGGGAACACCAGGAGTTGCTGCACCCGCAGATCCGGTGAAGATGGTGGAATCATTCAAGAGGATGAAACCACCATTCTTCGAAGGACAGGCGGACCCCACGGCTGCTGACAATTGGATACGTCAGGTGGAGACGGTATTTGAAGTGCTAATGACTCCAGAAGACAACAAGGTTCTTCTGGCCAGAATCTTGCTGGCGAAGGACGCCGGAGTATGGTGGAAGTTCATGAAGCGTGGTCTTGGAGAAGGTCAGATCATTTGGGAAGATTTCCTTGAGGAATTCCAACAGCACTATTTTCCCATGGATGTGCAAGAAGAAAAGGTGATGGAGTTCCACAACATGAAGTAGGGAAATATGTCTGTCAGGGAATATGAGATAGTTTTCCCAACTGTCACGGTATGCACCAGAAATGGTTCAGGAGGAAGCGAAGAAGGCCCTGAGGTTTGAGCAAGGGCTTAGGCCTAGACTGAGGTCGAAGATGGTTCTGTTAGTCATTCGCCGATTCGACAAGCTAGTAAGGCGAGCTGTGGTGACAGAAATGGACATGAGAAAAGGTCAAGACGAGGCCGAGACGAAGGAAAAGAGGAAGAAGTATATTCTCACTTCTGATTATGACAAGCAGAACTCAACTCACGATTCCATAAAGCCTAAAGAGACTAGCCAGATGGTGGTATGTTACTTTTGTAAGGTACAAGGTCATTTCAAGAGTTAATGCTCAAAAAGAGCCCAGACAAACACTTGCTATAACTGTGGGGAAGCCGGGCACAAGGAATAAATTGTCCACAACTCCAGGGGAACCCCAATGACCAGTTACGAAAGGTGGTCGATAAAGGGAAGAAGCCTGTTCGCCAAGGATGAACTTCAGCTTAACTGGAAGGAAGTGTGAAGTTGTGCGTGGTCTAGGATAGTAATATTTTTGTTAGTTGCATTTTTCCAAGCCATGATTGACGAACTTGTAATGTTCTGTAGGAAGATGTTATGACTTTTTATAAAGCATGAAAGTTTTTTTTGGCATTTGGTCATCTCTTGTCCTGTGCTTATTTTATTAAGTGTTTGGGATAAGGCATAAAGCTGAAATTTTTGCCTTCACCTTGGTAAGCCTCGTTTTCTTCTAAGGAGGGAGTGGTCACTGACCCTCCAGTAGTGTATACGAGAGTTAGAAGGCATGTTGAAAACTTGACTCGGGCACTAGAAGGGAGATACGATAAAGCAAGAACGATCGCGAGTAGGGAGGCTCCAAAATGATCCACGGAGTGAGATATTCCCCAGCATTCCAAACGAGGGATGAAATAGGCCCCAAAGTATTTTGTGGAGTGGGATTGATCTCCAGTATTTCGGAACGAGAGCGATACCCACAGGGGAGTTTATGTGATGAGGTCGGCTCCAGAATGATCCATGGAGTGAGACATTCCTCAGTATTCCAGACGAGGGATGAAATAGGCCCCAGAATGATCTGTGGAGTAGGAATTTGTCTCCAGTACTCTAGGGACGAGAGCGACGCTCATGGGGGAAGATTGTGTGATGTTGGCTCTAGAATGATCCATGGAGTAAGATATTCTCCAGTATTTCGGAATGTGGGATGGAAGAGTCCCCAAAATGTTCTGTGGAGTGGGATTGATCTTTAGTATTCCAGGGACGAGAGCAACATTCACAAGCAGGTTAGTGGGACGTTGACTACAGAATGATCCAAAGATTGAGATATTCCTTGGTATTCCAGACGAGTGATGAAATAGGCCCCAGAATGTTCTGTGGAGTGGGATTGATCTCCAGTATTCCGAGGACGAGAGTAATACCCACAAAGGAATTCAAGGATGAGTAAGGGCTCCAGAATGATCCACGAAGCGAGATATTCCCCAGCATTCCAGACGATGGATGAAATAGGCCCAAGAGTGATCTGTGGAGTAGGATTGATCTCCAGTATTTCGGGAAGAGAGCAACATTCGCGGGGAGCTCGTGTGATGAGGCCCCAGAATGGTCAGAGGAGTGGGACTGATTCCCAGTATTTTGGGATGAGAGCAACATCCCCCAAGGTGACTCATCCCCAGTACGGTGGATGCGGGATGAGGCAGACCCCAAAATGATCCACATGATGAGATTGATCTCCAGGATGGGAGGATGCGTTGAGCACTTGAGGCTTGTGAGTTTCTATTGAGCATTTTAAGAGTTACTTTTCGAGGATGTTCCTCGAGGAATTGGAAATGATCAAGGAAAGTATCTTCTGATCATTGATGATTTTCTGCTATTTTTGCCACTAGTGTCGTTCTGGGGACAGAACGATTCTAAGGAGAGAGTAATGTAATACCATGGATAATATAATACTTATATATATATATTGTTTGTCTGTATGTATGTATATATTGCAGTGTTGTTTGATTATATGCGTATGAATGATGTGAGGTGCGTTTATTTGTGGTTGCGGGGCGGTTAGTGTGGATGGTTGTATTCTTGAAATTGCGAGAGAATGAAACGGATCGATACTAGTACATGCACTAGTTTTGAGTGTTGTACGTATGCAAATATGCAATTGTATGAAGCTACAATGGTATACTTTGCATACACTCAAATCTAACATCTCATGTCTCATTTAGGGCTTGATCAAGACCAAATAATTTCAGCCCAACATCAACTCTAAACAAGTGCTAGACATGGTTTTGTAGAAAACCACCCTAGCCTAGCCTTACCCCCTACCCCTACCCCTACCCTATGGCCGGCCTACTATCCCCCCCCCCCCCTCTCTTTCCTCTTTCCTCACTTCCCTTCTCATTATAACCCCTTCTTTTTCCCTCTAAGGCTCTGGAAATTTCAGAACACAAAAGAGAAAGAGAAGGAGAGAATGAAAAGAGTATTGGAGAGGAGTTCTCACTTGGAGTAGGATCTTTGGAGAGCAAGCTCAAGACTACCACCACCTCTCAAGCCAACTCAGGGTAGGGAGTTATCTAATCTCATCCTTGTTCATTCTTGTTGATTTTCTTTCATGCATGAGTAGTGGTAGCTTTAGAATGGTTGTTTAAGAGTAGATTGTTAGTAATCTGAAATTAGAACCTGAAACCATGATCTGCATGTCATTTCTTGATTTTCCTGAGAACAAACTTCTTGAAATTTGATGATGATACTTTCACAGATTGATCACATACAGGTTTAGAAGATGAAGGAATTATTTTGGAATTTTCTGATGAAGTTTGATATTTTAATAAAATCCATTTTGAGGACAGAACCGTAAGGCAGAAACATGATCTGTTTATTGTGATAACTGAGCTTGTGAGAATTCTTATAATTAATTTGCACATGATCTATGGCTGAAATTTTTACCATGATTTCTTGCATGCATCTAGACTCCACAGAAAAATTATGAAATTATTTGGATGAAGTTTCATACATGTTGAAAACTAATCAATCAACAATAGTCAAGATTGTAACTGAAGAACAGTAGGATTTTTATGCATGTTTGTAACAGATAGAACTCAGTGAATACTTGGAATTTGGATATGAATCTTTTTGCATGTGGTTTCACATTGATATCTAGTTTCTGTAATGCAAATTTAGTGACCATCTGATCAGTATGTGATTATGATTAATTTGTTAGCTTGTACTGTGCACAACACAGTCAGAATGGACACTTTGATAAGATGATACATTTGAGGCTCTGTAAGAGCAGAGTTTGAGGAAGTGTTCTCTTAGGAAATTTTAGTAGAAATCTAGACATTTTCAACAAGCCTTATTTGAGGAAATACCTGTGAGTAGATTATTTAATATAATTTTTGCAAGACTGGACATAAACCAGGTTTTGAGCTGAAGGCTCTATTTGAGTAAGATTTAGTGTGTGGTTCTGTACACCTGAGAGTAATGCCTGTTTTACGGTGATCAAATAATATAGTTTGGATTGGTGACCAACTAGGAAGTTGTTGAGGACATTCACACCTTTCCACAGAATCCATGATTTTATTACCCAGCTGCAGGCTTGTATTTCTTTAAAATTTATATTCTTCCATCTCATTTTTATTTATTTATTTGATTTTGAAGGAATGAGATGAACAAGTGCAAAATGTGGGCATTTTGGTAAAATCAACGTAGAAAAGAAGGATAAAGATTTCAAAATTCATATTGATTTTATGTGAAAGTTTCTGAAAAGTTTGAGCAATCAAATACATGTTTTTATAAATTGGTATTTTTGAAGAACTAATTAAAAGTATTTCAGACAATTTGGGGTGGAATGAAATTGTGCAATAAATTTTTTTTCAAAAAAAAATAAAGAAAGAAAGAAACAGTACAGGAATAAATGGGTTTTGATAAGCAGTTGGTTGATTAGTTTAAGGTTAATCTTAAGATTTTAATTAATAATTTAAAAACCTTATCCTAATTTTAATTTATCTAACCTAGTACCCTACTGTTTATCTTCTCTTATATAAATGCAGCATGAAGAGAATTGTGGCAGAGTGTGGTGGCTGGAAGAAAAAGGAAGAAAAGAAAAAGCAAAAAAATACAGGAGAAGTTTGGGCTACACGGAAACCGAGGCGGAAAAGAAAAGAAAAGAAAAGAAAAGAAAAGAAGAAGAGTTGCGATTCAATTTCGGCTTCAAACAAAAACTAGTTCTTTCTTCTCACTTCTATATTTATTATTATTATCATGCACTCCAATAAGATGTTTGTTAGTTGCAAAATCATGATGAACTAAATTTATTTTTCTAGGGCTTCGATGTAGCTTAGTTTTGAGAAAACAATTCTAATTTCCTGTAATTTGATTCGTCTAATTTTTCATGGTTGTGTTTAATTTTTGTTCTTAATACTTACAATTGTTTGGCCAACTATTGTTTGATTTATTGAATTATAGGGGAGACCGAGAGGTAACTTGTGATTTAGAATTATAGAATTAAACACTATTGATTGAGCAAAATTAGAAATGATTTACCACTATTAATGTGACTATAAATAAATCCGTAGAACTTAATGAATCTTCAATTAATAAATTCTGCATAGAGATATGACAAATTGTTAGTTGAAAATATGTTTGGTGTTCTTCGAGAGAAAACATTGAATAAATAGGGGATTTAGGTCCACAACTTAGAAAAGTAGAATTTCTAGTTATATGGAGTTATGAATTGTGTGTGATTAACTAAGTGAAATCAAAAGCTCCAGAACTAGTTTTGCTTTTAACAAACCCCAAAATTTTGGATTTCATTCTTTTCTATTAGTTTAGTTGCTATTTTTATCATATTTGCGATTTTTCAAATAGTAGTTAGTCTAGTGAATATCTGTAGCTCCCCGAATTCCCCAAACCGGAAACTCGAGACACAAGCCAGAATCTTACTTCAAATGAGTCAATAACACAGAAAAATCACAGGAAATTTAAAACTTTTATTTCCACAAATGTTATTACAATGTACAAAATTGTTCAACAAAATTTACATCATGAATTTACATCGATCATTTTTATCAACAAATTACATTGTACAACAATCAGGAACCTCATCAAACGAATTGAAAACGTCACTCCACTAAATGTTACACCCCGAATTCCAAAACATGGTAATTCGTAGCACAACAGGATCTTTTACGTCAAATTCGTACAAATTTACAAGGAATTTAAAACTTTTTCTTTCATACAACACTTGTTAAATTACATTTAAGCAGCGGAAAAATAAAACAATTACAACATTGTAAAATGCAACTTGAATGACAACAACTAAAATCCGAAAACAATCCTTAGCATCAAATCATCATTGTGTTCTTTTGCAAATCCAAATCCTGCACTGAAAACTGTGGGCACTTCAGTTGCTTACAACTGACACAATATTATAAACAGCCATCCTCACTATGCCGTAATATAATGATTCTTTATACTTACAAACACAAACACAACTTGAATGGAAAACAAAGTGTGGAGAGGGACTACCCTAAACACGTCTGTGTATGATATGCCTTAGGTGCCTAATGCAAATCTACACTACGGCACTAATACATACTTGTTCGGATTCTATGCATCCCATTCTACATAGGTTCGAGGGCAAGCCTTTATCGTACTCCTCAATATAGGGTTTAATCTCTCGCCATGAATTAGTATTACGGTGACTAATGTATGTTTTAGATATTCTGTGAGTATCCAGTACCACCCCGATAATTCTTGAGTATCGAACTCCCACTTCAAGTGATATTGGACACACTGCCTCGCACCCGGTAATTTTGGAGACGAATACCCACACTGCGAGCTATGACCCCGATAATTCTTGAGTATCGCACTCCCACTTTAAGTGATTTGGACACACTGCTTCACACTCAGTAATTCTGGAGGCGAATACCCACACCGCGCTGTCATTGGTACCTCATCACACAAATACCCCACGCGCGTTACCTCGATCCCAGTAATTCTGGAGTAATATCCCCTACTGCGAGCCTCAACCTAGGTAATTCTAGAGATACCTCCCACTGCGCTATCTAGGACCTCATACCCATATTTGCCCATACTTCATCACATCTCCCCTTAGTGCCTAACCCTGAGTTTTAGTTTTGAAAATCACCACAACCTAGAGCTAGCTTACCCTACCGGAATTAAACAACACAAGAGAAAGTCAGCCCACACTGGCTACTTCTCAAAGAGAGAGTCAACCCACACTGTTTACTCCTCAAAATCTCATTAATAACACTGCCGGTTATTAGGGTCTCGCCTAGCCTCTAGATTTCAACAACTATCTCATTCTAGATATCAACAATAGGTCATATTCAACCTCACAACATTATTTCAATTTTCAATTGACACCTTTCTTCAACCCTTGAAGTATTCAACTAACACAATTCATTCATTAATTATTCTCTACTCGAATTTCCTCATAAATAATTTTCAATTAATGAAATCAAGACGATCACTTCTAAAGCCTTCTTAAAACTTATTTCCTTCAAATTAATCCCCTTTCAAAAATAACTCCTTCTAGATTTTAAACAAAACTCATCTCTTCGTTCAAAATTTTCTGAACTTTATTAAAACCATTCTCAAAGTTATTTATTTCAAGCCCTAACTTCATATCACTTTTATTTAAAAATCAAACTCGATAATCATCAATTAAAGTGTCTTCAATTTTGAAGCCCAACTCCATACATAAACAAAACATACCCCTTTTATAATTTAAAAAATATATATTTTAGATTAGTATATAAAATCACCCAATTTATTTTACTAATGTTTCATAATTTTCATGCATTCTCCCAGCAAAGAAATTACCCAAAGTCCCAAACATTGTTAAGAAAAACAATTAGCCATACCCTGGATCGAACCAGGGTCAGCACAAAGAAACCCTAGCGCCCAGCCACTGAGCTAAAGCCCTACTCAGTAAAATAGTGTTTTGAAATTATTAAATGCTCAACCCTTCTCCTTTAATTTCTTTCAAAAATTTTGGAACAATAACAAACTACGCTCCAACTCGAACCCGTGATAGCAGAAAGGCGATACTGCGCCCACCCACTAATCCATGGCTCAGATCATGTCTAGTATAGGGTTTAAGTCCTCAAATACTTGTTATCGGCTATTCCTCTCTTTTCCAAAAATATACACACATCCAAATTTGACTGTTCGTCACATTGATTAAATTAATGCAATCAAGTTACACTATACTGAATTTTCATTGCAACAATAAGTTCAGACAATTTAAAATTTTTAATCACATGAAGAGTAACTCAATTATCACTATAACTTATGAAATGTCAAATTTTCTTCAATATATTTCTTCTTTCGTGAAAAATAGCAATAAGAGAACTTTTTTTAAGGTCCATTAAATTCGTATTTCATGAAAGTATTTACTTCTCTAAAGTGAACACAAATTAACATTTTGCATACTAATTTACACAATTTCTACACTGTAATTCTTCAAGTCTACTTTAATAAAAGTGCATTTCACTCAAAATTTAGAGTTTCTCCTATCTCACACACCACAATTTATAAGAGTAAATTAACCATTCGACATCTACAAATTTAAATTTTCTAGACAACTAGACATGCATCTACTAAATAAATTTTAGAGTATAAAGGAACACCCACCTTATAGAAAAATACTAGCAATAATCCTCCCTTCAAAAGAGCTCCAAAATCCACAAAAGCGCACAAATCCCCACCGAATGTCCACCAGCAAGTACTTCCGAAAGCATAACACCAATATATATATATATATATATATATATATATATATATATATATATATATATATATATATATATACACACACACACACACACACAGATAAATGTGTGTGTGTGTGTGCGTGTGTGCGTGTGTCTATATATATACACACACGCACACACACACACACGTGTGTGTGTGTGTGTGTGTGTGTGTGTGTGTGTGTGTGTGGTGAATGAGTGGAGAGAGCAAAGAAAGCATTTGCTGGAGGGGATTTCGGAATTGGCAGAGAAAGAAAGAAGGGGAAGGAGGAGAGAGTGAAGATTAGGAGGTGGTTTTATAAACTTAATTTATTTATTAATTAATTAATTAGCCCACAAATCTTTAATTAACCACTCATTCATACCCCACTACTCCACTCCCTTTTACCCAGTCAAGGACTCCAATGGTTGACATTCCATGGTGTGCACTTTGCACGTGTGCAGCTAGTGTACACCACACAAAAATTAATATTTTTATTTAAATGAAGACATAAGTTATTATATATATATATATATATATATATATATAATATGTATTTAAATAAAATTAGTTTAGTTTAATTATAAATTATATTTTTTATGCACAAATAAAATAAACACACACACTTCAAAATTTTCCTTTGAAAAAAAATGCAACCGACACACGCACTGTAAACACGTGCGTCGCACGGAAAACAATTATTCAAATGCAAAATCGATTTTGCCAATGGGGAGATGTTTATAAATAATCGAAATAACACATACGAAAAATATATTTCATAAACTGTATACACATATATATCCAATAATGTAATCAACACTTGCATGGAAAATACGTGCACCGCGCGTATAAAAATATTTTAATCAAAATAGGAGAAAAAATAAATTTTTGTTTAGAAAACAAATTTGAACATGTTGTAAAATAAATAATTGAAATACATATAAATATTATACGTAACTGTGTAATATACGTAATTGACACGCGCATTGATAACACGTGCAATACACGTAAAAACACATAGATTGAAATTTGATATTTGAGTTGGCTCAAATAGGATAAAAAAGTAAATTTTGAGAAGACGGAATTGCATAAGCAGTCAAAATACAAAATACGTATTGAATTACGTTACGGATATTACCCGTAATGGTACAAAATATACGTGCGTAACACACGAGGGATAAAATTGTCATATCCCAATTTTGCAGTCCCAATTTTGCGGGGTGTTAAACTAAATACCTTCCATAGCTCGAGTCTCCTGCTCCCCGATCAACAATCCTGCAATCTAATATACTGTGGGCACGTCAGTTGAATGCAACTGACACAATGCTGATTAAACCAGCTACTCCAAAACTTCAACAACCAATATTTGATGCAAAGAAAAACGTGATGTCAAGTCAAGTGTTGGTGTATGTCATGACCTAAATTCTAATGCACAAAATAAAGAATGCACACGATGCTCCTACACTAATGCACACTAGATTGGAGATGTATGCATCCCATATTACATACTCCCCAACCAAGCGACGTTCTCCAGATGATAGGGTTCAATCCCTCGCTATGCATCCTACTCTTGTACTCTCTCATGTTTTTGACATTCATTCTAGTGACCGATAGAGTCTGCAATCGGTGCGGTCAAACCCCACTACTGCAATCGGATCATGGTCATTCTCCACTCTGAATGGCAATTTTCACTCTACATGTTTAGATCACGGTCCTTCTCCACTCTGACAGAACAATGGTCCTTCTCCATTCTTGATCAGGCCGGTGATCATTCGGCTTCCGCTGCGGCTCTGCCAGAATCACGGTCCTTCTCCATTCCTGCCTCTACCCAAAGTTATCGTGAACATAAGGCGAATCGCAGAGCCACCCCTACTCCGCCAAATGCTGCAAAGTTAAACTCTTGTTCCACATTTGCACTGATAAATCAGAACATAAACGGAAGCTTAAGGGTCATCCCCTAAGTTTCGATAGGACTTATGACGTGCGTCTGCATCCCATACTCATCACTAAACTCCAGAAATTAACAGTCGAGACAACGTCGCTCGTATCCCCTTGACCAAGTGAGACGGCGCCACGCGTGTCCCTTTGACAGGATGAGTACGATACCCAACTAATGCATGTCCTTACATTCAAAAATGCCCCGATCTAGTCCTACGACACAACCAAACCTAAAGTACTAGTGCTAATCCACTCTAGGACCAAGATATAGAATTAAGGTTGATTATGCAATTACTAGCTTTTTATTTATGTAACGCTCCGAATTCCAAATAAGACCGAATTCGAGATTTCACAGGATCTTTACTTCACTTCGTACAATTTTACAAGGAAATTAAAACTTTTCAACATACATCAGAGTTCTTTACATTTTGTTTACACAGTGAAAGAATAAAAGAGATTCAACATTGAAAAATAAAATACAACTTATACATCTTTATCAACGTAAGTCATCAACTACATCATAACATCTTTATTTCTTCATAAACAATCCATTACCTGCATATTAAGCTATGGGCACGTCAGTCACTTACAACTGATAAAAATGTTATACTCGGCCATCCTCTCTATACCGTACATATAACGATTTCATGCTTTAACAAACCACAATAATTGAATGAATAATAAAGTGTCAAAAGTGATTATTCTAAACATGTAAGTGTATGCAATGCCTTAATGCCTAATGCACACATTTTTATACTAGGATGACACTAATGCATACTTGTTTGGATTCTATGCATTCCATACTACATAGGTCCGAGGGCAAGCACCTATGTACTCCACAATAAAGGGTTCGATCACTCGCCATAAAAACTACCTAGTAATAAGACAAGGTTTAGATCATTCCACGAATATGGATCCCAGCCCCAGAGTCCACCACAGACTGTTATAACAGATCCCTCATCGTGCGAATCATCCCGTAAGTGCCCCTCTAGCCCCGGTTTACGTATATACATTGGAGTATGGCAACTATTCGCCCGACTACTCATGATCCCGGAATTCACCGCTGATCAATCATCATAATCCCGGATTAAAAAAAATAAAAGCCCGTCTCCCACGGAGCAACCACAATCCCGGAATCCACTGCTGACCGTGTCTATAGTCATGGAGTCCACCGTTAGACTATATAGAGGCAATCCACTTACGTTTGCCTAAGTTTACTACATCTTCACTTATGTGCTAAATTATTTAGTTCAAGACATGAATAAATTTCCATACCTAGAATTAGTTTTACCTCCCGGACTTAATCAACAAAATACGAGATAGCTCCATGGACATATCTCAAAATATATCTCAACTCTTTTCAATTCAATAGTGCCAGGCACCCGAGTTCTTACTAACTCTAAATTACAACTTTTTCATGTACAAGAATCCATGGGTACACATTCCCTTCAATAAACATGTCTTAAACTTAGTTTATTTTTATCTTCAACTCATTTACAAATGATCAATATCTTGTCTTAACACTTATGCACAAAGTAATCATTTCTTAGTCTTGACACTAATCATGATCTAGTTATTCATCCATAATCTTTATAAGCAAATAATTTCTTTCAAGAACACAACTTCATCACATGAAATTTTGTCACAAATCCACGCTCTTACGATGTCTCAATTCACTTCAAATATTCTTTAAACAAAAATAAGAGTATAACTCTCTTTAGAAAATCACTTCACAAAATAATACTTTACTCTTCTTCACCACAAAGTTATATTCACAAAATTCCATTTCTTTTTATACTTCAAAATATACAAAAAAAACTTTATAATTATCACTTGGAATTTCCCAATTCATTTTATATCAATAATATAGTTTATTTCAAAAGCTTTTCATGTCAAAGTTCCCACACATGAAGTAAAGACTCAAAAAAAATTCAAAAAGGGGTGCTCTGGGTTCGAACCCATGACCTCTGAACACACACAGCCAACGCCCAAACCCAACTCCGCTAGCCAGTGAGCCCACTGTACTCTGGCGTCAAATTTCTAAGCCGAAGTGTTCATATTTCGACCCTCGGTTTCAGGATTTTATTTAAAAGAATTAAAATAAATGTGACTATCAAGTTTCGAACCCAAGATCTCTTGCAAACAGTGCTCTGTGTTGCACTGGCTAACCAGTAATTCCAAGTGTATTTTCTGTTTAGAAATCGTATTAATATACTTTTGTTTATTGTTCAGAAATTGGTTCTTTTTCATACAAACTCGTTTATCCAAAGATCCAATCTTTTAGGATTTTGAAATAAACTTTCTCTTGACTGAGAATGAATTTTAAAAACAGTAAACAACAATTTTAAATTCATGAAAACCCCATTTCCATTTCTTTAAACAATTCCTCTTCTCATTTTACACATAGGCTTGGATTTTTCTTAAAACTTGAATTTACAAAATAGTGTTCATAAAAACTAGTTTATGTTCCTACTTATACAATTTATAATTTTGTAACATCCCAACATGTCTCTCAATCATGAGAATTTCACAAACAACCTCTTTCATGCAATAGTTTATATTTTCAATTATAACATGGCAAATATACATATGTCAACACCTTTCATGGCACTAAATTTATTCATTTTGGTTTCTTTCTACATTCTTAGTCATTAGATTCTAAGGCATGGGTTGAATACGGCATTCTTCAACATATTTCCATATACTTAACAAGTCCAAAAATTGCAAGCATACTAACATGATTCATAGTATAAAAATTTATTCTTTTTAATTAGCATGGTATCTATTACTTACTTAATCACAACAAGACTATTCTCATTCACAGCATATTACACTAGCATGAATTTTATCTATATTTTTCACATCCACATTAACTTATACTACTCATTTATAGTTTTTAGCATGCATATTCTACGACTAGAAAGTAAGAAATCACCCACCTCTATGAAGAATAAAATTAATGAGAAAGTTGGAACAACTCCTAGCTCCTAGCAAGTCCTCCTCCTAGCAAGAACTCCTCCAAGCAAGAACACTCTACTCTCTTTCTTTTTCTTTCTCTTATTTTGATTTGTTTTTGGTGTAAAAAGAGAAGGAGAATGGGGTGCTATTTATAGGATAATGTTAGGGTCTAATTTGCAAACTTCTCAACCTAATAACTCCTCATTTAAATTCTTCATCCCTTCACCTTCTTAACTCACAAAACTCCCAACCTTTCACTACTCCACCTCTCCAATTCCCAAACTCCCACCTCTTCAAAACCCAACCCCCAACCCCTCATCTTCTCCCTAGCAAAGTACACAGCGGACTCCATTAGTGCCATGTCACGCCATGGTTGACCTGAAGTCAACAGCAGCAACGCGCTACACCTTTCTCAACGTGGGCCCCACCTTCATTTTTACACTATTATGTTTCCATAACATAACAGCCCACTTCTTTGTTGTTTTATATAAACCGTGGGCCTCCCCACATCTCATCTTTATTTACAATTTTTAATCCTTTTTAACATACACACACACACACACACACACACACACACACACACACACACACACACATATATATATATATATATCAATTATATATATACACTATATAATATATATGTACTATTATTATATTATTTGAAAATCACGGGGTGTTACACACACTCCGAAATTTATTTTGAAAATAAATACGTTTAAATACGAGCACCGAAAAACACGTACTTCGCACGTAAAACATAAAAATACGAAATTCGGTTTTATCAACTGAAAATGTTAAAGATAATAAAAATATAATATGAAAAATATATTTATTAATTTTATATATTCCACGACGTAAGTATTACATACGTAGAAAACACGTGCATTACACGTACAAAAGTATTTAGATCAAAATGAGAGAAAAATAAATTTCGTTTTATAAGAATGGATTTGAATATATAAAATAAATAATTTAAACTCATAGAAATATTGCACGTAGCGGTGGAAACACATAATCGATACGTGCATCGAAAACACATAAAAAGCACGTAAAATATCAAGATTGAAATATATAGGATAAAATCAATACGGGAAATACATAAATAGTCGAAAATCAAGATACGTAGTGAAAATATGTTACAAAATACACATGCGTAACGCACGAGGGTAAAATTGAAATTTCCAATTTTGCGGGGTGTTACAATTTACTTATCTGATTCCCTTAATCCCATGACTCTAACTCGGCTCCAATCCCCTTTTTTTCATTAACTCATTATAGAAGTTAAAATTATTAGGCAAGTATGTCACACCCTGCTTCCCAGAATATGAAAACATGACACGCAACAAGGCCTAGCGGATGATATATTCACATCATTCATAAGCTGTTATAATCAACTCAACAATATAAAAATAAATACAACCACGCATGCAAATTTTATAATCACATAAACCTGGATAACTTAAATAAATCATGCAATAGTCCATACATAACCAACATCCAGACAATAAATATTGCTGGACAATATTTTCAGAATATAGAGTTGCAACAAACAAATGTAACTGAAAGTAAAAACATAAAGTAGTAAAGCAGAGTGGAGTCCATTTGCATCTCCAGAACACCTGGTCACTGACTCCTTCTGGCAGTTCCTCTTCCACTCCTGTATATTTATTAAATCGAAATTGGAAAGAAGAACACCCGTTAGAGCATGTAACAGACCGCAAGTAGTACAAGAAAGGGACCTGAATAGGAATATAACAAGAGAATCAAGTATATAGAAAATAAATCATGTAACAGGGAGATACAGCATGTGAATGAAGATCATGCAAATACAACTTATAAACAGGAATCATGAAACTGGTAATGATCATGTAACATGTAGACAGGAATCATGAACTAGTAAATAGGAATCATGTACTTGTAACGGGACATGTAATATGTAAGAGGAATATGCAAGTGCTCATTTTTAATCTTGATTCTTTTCATTTAATTAATCCTAGCTAATGCGCGTGAACCTGCGTCCCATTCCACAGGTCGGGTGCATACAAACATGTTAACGATTAGACTCTAGTGGTGTGTTATACAGAGGCAAGTACTCGGGTCTTGCAGGAACATGAGCATGTAGTTAAACAATGGGCACTAGAGGTAATCCCTGCAGGCACTAGAGGTAACTCCAGTCAACCCACGTGGCACTTAGTTATACGTGGTACTTAGTTCCATATAACTATAACACATATCATGTTGACGGAAAATCATGTAATCATGTTATGGGAACTAGAGGTAACCCCCGTCAACCGCTGACATGGCACTTAGTTCCATATAACTTGTAATCTTGTATCATCATCACGGGAAACACGGACCCCCTTCCGAGTACCATCTCCTATATACCCCACTACTAGGTCCTTCCCTCAATACCCCAACTTGTGATTACTTATTCTTTTTACCAAAACATACATGAATGTGCAAATCCAGGGACAGGTAAACATGACATGGATAGGAACTAAGTTCAGACTGGGCGGAAAACATGTTCGGGTGCCATAAACAAACTTATAAATATTGAAACAACAAGAACTCAAATCTGGACAACAGGAAGTTGCTGCATCAAAACTGAAATTCCTGCTGCTACAGAAAAGAAAATCTAGATCCGTCAAAAGTTCTAGAAACTAGACTCCATGCCGGTTCCAGTGCATATACACACGATATATAAAAATTACAGAAACTAGGTGTAAAATTATAATCTTTACTGATTTCATGTTCAGGCAACATGGTTGTGGTCAAATTCATGTATATAAAAATTAACTGTAAATTCATTGAAAAATCTTATAAAAATCATAAATCAACTCTTAAGCATGCTTAGTAACATAATGGAAAATATCAGGTCTTAATTATACTTTTAACATGATATTTAAATTAGTTAATCGAGAACATATACTTCAAAATAGTAATCTGGAATCGAAAACGTCATAGCACTAAAAACAACATATCTTGCATTGTACACATCGGATTTCAGATTCGTCAAAATTTTTGGAAACTAGACTCAGGGGGCTAAAACTCTAAAAGATTCAAAATGTAACTGGGATAAGATCTGATTACATGTCAGAACAGACAGCAGGACAGAAATATACAATTTGATATTTAAGATCTTTTGATGGGCATCGAATCACAGAGGCAAATAGACTGATTCAATTCAACATACAGATCGAGTGATTTAATCATGGAATGATTTCCAGGCATAAACAAATTGACGGTTCAATCAATTGAAATTTGTAAAGATATTTTTCATGAGCATGGACGAGTTTCAAAACATGATAATCAAGCAAAATTACTAAATACAGGAGGTCAATTAAAAGCTTGTACGGAATAATAAAATGTACAAGGTACTTTCCTGATATGATGACGATAATTATTCCGATATTAATAGAATAACGGGACGAGCATCCAGATGGCAACACGTGTAAACGGGCAAAGCACGTGCGAGATGGAACAGCGAAGCAGCAAACAGCGATGGCGGCAACAACAGATCAAAATAGCAACAACAAAAAAACAAAAAATGATGATGATCCAAACAGCAAACAGCATTGATCTAAATAGCAATCAGCTATTCCTCAACAACCAATCACTTCAGCAACAGCGGGCTTCGACTTCGATTGGTGGCGGCCGAAGTCAGAGACAGGAGCTGACAGCGAGAGCGGTAGGGAGGCGATGATGGTGGTCATCGGAGGTGGGAGGAGTAGCAACGATGACAGGGGTTGACGATGAAGGCGATTGGTGTTGTCGAAGGTGGCTGCAGGGGTGGTCGACGAGGAGGAAGGAGATGGCAGGGGGTTCGACTGGATGGTGATGAAGGCGAGTGGAGGTGGCTGTGATCTGTAGCGAGATGTGTTAGTGTAGGTGCCCTAGAGACAATACATTAGAGTTTTAGAAACGCTATTATGTCATTATGTTTTAGTGATTATTAAAATATAAGTTTATTATGTCTTTATTTACTGCGTTATAAATGTTAGCATAATAAATGTCCTTAGAATATGATACAAATTATATAGATTCAAATATGAGATTTTAACATGAGATTATATATGTTAAGAGTATCATATTCTTAAATGTCCCTAGTCGAGTATTATTATTATAAGGACAATAATAATACATCGAGACTAGTATGTTGATTGACTGATGACCATATCTCATTGGTCATTAGTATAGAGATGCTAAAGTCAATGCACAGGTACATGTAAGAGTACAGTGTACTGGACTGACCCAGCGTGAGATTCTACATGGAAGATTATAAATAGTGTCATAAGAAATCTCACAGTGATAATGGTGTAATGATCCTTAGACCTGAAATCATTATGAAGATGGAGATAGAGAGAAGTTGGTTTTCGGATGCTAGTACATCGCTCCTTCAAAGATCAAGCGTTCGTGTGGATACCGGTAGAGCGTAGATTGCGAGAGCGGGATGCGTGGTGATTCAAGAAGCTTGGACCTCTTTGATTCTCCCTTATTAAATTGTTAAAGCTTCTTAAGGTATTTATTCTTAATCTCCGAATTAAATCTTGTGTTTTCGCATGGATCCTACGGAGGGTTTCGAATTTTATTTATTTTTCACGTTTATTCCGCTGCGTTTATGTGCTCGAAACCCTTCATTGGTATCAGAGCTACTTGCGAAAACGTTTTAATTCGTTTATTTGTTACAGTTTTGATATATATATGAGCATGCTTTGTGATTGTCAGTGTATGATGCGCTAAGTTTTGATATATATGCATAAACTGTAAGTTAATGATGATTGGGATGATCATATGATGATCTTATAATCTGTATGTATACTGATATGTATAAGATTTATGTTTGTTCTAATTACGAGAATCGTATTCGATATGGATTCTGAAACGGCTGCTGCAGATTTGCTGAAATCTATTTCTAGTGTCCGATTTTTGCAAATGAGTACCTTTTCGGAAAGGGAAACGAGCGTCTGAACAAAACTGATAGCTTAAGCTATCACCGACTCGTCTGTAAGGCGTTTGACGCCGTTTAGGGCCTGAAATATGCAATTTTATGTTTTCAGATTTAATTTCAATTTTCTTAATTATGCCTTATATGATTTTTATGATTGGATCATGATGAAATATGATATGGTATAACATGATTAGATAATATATGATATTATTTGAATATTATATATTTGTTCTTATTGCGTAGATTGTATACGATACGGTTTCTGCAAAGATGAGCAGATTTGGTGAAATCTATGTCCAGTGTCCGATTTTCGCAAATAAAATATGTTTTCTGACTGGAATCGGGTCACTGAGAAATACTGACTTTGTCACCGACGCGGATATAAGGCGTTTGACGCTGTTTAGAACCTGAAAACTGCGATTTACTGTTTTCGGAATTTTGATTGCAATTTTCTGATTTTACCCTATTTAATTTTTGTGATTGGATCATGACAAATATGATGTGGTATGATGACATAATAAAATATGAGATATTCTTAATTGTTATATGAGCATGGTGTATGGTTATGGCCTTAAGACCCATAGGTTAGTGGTTTTGATTTATGGTTTGGTTTCTAAATACGACTTGCATGTCGTCTTCAATTTCTTGTAATTTATATTCTCGAATGTAACTCGAGTTCCTCTTGTAAGTTCATAAGAATATATATTTTTTTTTCATTATTCAATGTAACGATCAATGAAGACATGGAAGCAAGGAGGCAAACCAATGAGCATTCCAAAGAATGAGATACAAGATGAAGATGAAGAATATAAAGACATGTAATAGTGTAGTATTTTAAACCACCCATAGATTGACCTTGATTTTTCCATTAGCTTGGAAAGATCATATAGGATGGGCCATAACCAAACACGTTTACTTTATGCACTTTACATATGTATGAATGTATGTGATACAATGTATGTGTAGAGATAATGATGCATGCTTAATTAGATTAAGATGTATGTATTAGATACGAAACTCATGCCATGCATGCTTAACAAGATAAAATCTGTAACGATTTAAGATGAATTTTAAACAAACGATCATGAGATTCTTTTGTTTATGAAACACGGTAATTAAATGTGGATTTTCATTGTTCACGATTGAATGATTTTGTCAACAACCGATTACGAATCTGTAAGAAAGGGGGTGTCCATAATGCCGTCTGTGCATTAACCTCTGATCTGGAAATCATTCATTCAACGAATTTTGATTTGAAATATTTAGTTCAAGAAAAAATTGAGAATCTCTTTATGATGGGATCATGATCGTTTATAAGTAAACCCCTTATCAAAATATTAAGTTAACTAGATGTTTTCCAATGAATTAACACTCATCAAGGCCTAGATCATAAGGGGTGTGTTTGCCAAAGTAGAGCACTCTTTTTAATCGTGGTTAGGTGCGAAAGAGTAAATGTGATACTCGTCATGTTAATCATTGGGTCTAACTTAACTAAGTCGTCGCAATAGGATTGTGAACTTAGAAGCATAAAGTTTGGCGAAAATTTTATTAGATAAATTAGAGCGATGGTTGTTCACCAAACTATCCAAGAGTTATATACGTGATATAATTGACAAATGTTGTCTACCTAAATAGTTGTGTTTTGGGAGTTTCGGCCAACGCTGACTCAAGACATGATGAAATATGGATCTTGGCTCACTAGAAAGATATATAATAAATGCTTTCCGAATTAATAGTAAGGGCTATTAATTTGATCAAAATAGTGGGAGGTATATTAGATGAATGTACCATAATCACTTGAACATAATGATTAATAGATGCAATCTAGTTCATTTTATGCAATTTAATATTGTAGATATCAAATGATAAATAACACAAACAACTTCTCTATGCGATCAGTCCTTGAGAAGGACAATATGACAAGAACTGACTTCCTTGTCTGACATAGGAACTTGAGGATCGTCCTCATGTAATGCAAAAGCTCTATGTCATTCATATCCCTCCCCTACTCCTTTAGATGAAAATGTAACATATGCTGAATAATATGCTTATTTGAAGCAAATTAATGATGCGACTGATGTTTCATGTCTCATGCTTGTAAGTGCTAAGCTTTAGAAGCAACATGAGCATATGGATGCATATGAGATGATAGAGTACCTTCAAAAGATGTTTTGAGGGATTGTTTATCAAGAAAGATTTGACAACAACTAAGCACTCTATAATTATAAGAAGGGAGAGTGAGATTCGGTTGGACCACATGTTTGAAAGATGATGAGTTATATTGAAATCTTTGAACAATAACTATTCTCATTATGTTATGAACAGTAAGATGAATGAGATAGACTAGAACACCCACTTAGGTGTTGCTAAAGAGTCGATTGTCGCTTCTGTGGAAAACCGAGACACTGGAAGTTGAACTGTCATATTTTATTGGAAGATATGAAAAATGAAGAAGACCGATAAGGGTCAAGCTTCAAGTATCGAGTTTAATTTGGAGCAAAGGTTGTTGCTCTGGTTAGATGAACTCGTTACTTAATTTGCCCACAAGGCAAATTTTAGAACTTGATAATTGTTCTTACGTGCCTACAATAAGTAGAGACATTATATGATTTCTTGTTTGGACAAGAAAGGTTTTTTCATTTTAATTAAATAACAATCGTTGTTCATTCTATTTCGATGATAAAACTTATAATGTTGCACAATTAGTTAATAATTTAGACGTTCTAAAATGACTCAAATTAAATATATCTCTGGCTTTATTGCATATGCCATTTAAATAAGAAGCGCATATCCAAATTTCATTAAGATGAACTAAGGATAAGTTTGATTTTGAATCATACGATGTTGCTAACCTTGTTTACTTGGAACAATGAATAATGCCCCTTTTATTGTATACGTAAAAGGGCTACCGAACGATTAGAATAATACATAATGATGTATGTGGTCTCATGCGTTCGATGGCAAGAGGTGGCTATTACTACTTCATTAAATTCACTGATGATTTCAGTAGGTATGGATTTGTGTAACTTTTGAAGTACAAATCTGAATCTTTTGAAAAGTTCAAAGAATAAAGAATAAAGTAGAAAAGCAACTAGGCGAAAATATAAAAGCTCTAAGATTTGATCAAAGAGATTAGTAATTAAGCCTTGGATTTTAAAGAGTGTGGTATTGTATCACAACTAACTCCACTTGGAACACCACAATGACATGGTGTGTCAAGAGGAGAAATCGCACCTTGTTGGACATGGTACGATTGATGATGAGTCATGCTAATCTTCCAATAAATTTATGAGGTTATACCTTGGAAACGGCTGCATATACACTTAACCGTGTTCATACTAAATTGGTTCAAAAGACACCATATGAGATATGGACTGAGAAACGTCAAAGCATGTCTTTTATGAAAGTATGGAGATGTGAAGCGTTTGTGAAACGTCTGATCTCTGATAAGCTTGGACCATAATCAGATAAGTGTTATTTTGTGGGGTACCCAAAGGAAACTAAGGGACATTACTTCTATAATCCTACAGAGAACAAAGTGGTTGTTTCTCGAACTGCTGTGTTTCTAGAACGAGAACTGGTCTCCAAAAGAAATAGTAGGAGGAAAATAGATCTCGATGAAACTCGAGAACCATAAGATAACGTTGAACTAGAAGTGGAACATGAGCAGGATATTCAAATTAATGATGATGGTAATATTGCTCAAGAAACACAGGTTGTCCGTAGGTCTAGTAGGATTCACCATGAGTTTGAGAGATATTATGGATTTCTCTTAACTCGTAATGGTGATTTGATGCTCATAGATTAAGATGAGCCCCTCACCTACAAGGATGCTATGAACAGTCTAGACTCTAAGAGATGGCTTGAAGCCATGAAATCCAAAATGGATTCCATGTATGATAACCAAGTATGGACTTTGGTTGATCCACCTTAAGGGGTAAAACCTAAAAGGTACAAATGGGTTTTTTAGAAGAAAAACCGACATGGAAGGTAATGTACAGACCTATAAAGCTAGTCTGGTTAAAATAAAGGTTTCAAACAAATTCATGGTATTGACTATGATGAAACTTTTTCCACCAGTGCCAATGGTCAAATCCATTAGATTTTGCTTGCAATAGCGGCTTATTATGACTATGAAATCTGGCAGATGGATGTCAAAATAGCCTTCCTTAATGGAAGCCTTGATAAGGATGTGTACGTGACACAGCCTGAAGGTTTTGTCAATCCAAAGGATGCTAGAAAGATATGTGAGCTGCACTGATCCATTTATGGACTAAAGCGGGCCTCAAGAAGATGGAATGTTCACTTTGATGAGACAGTCAAAGAGTTTGGCTTTGTTCAAAATGAAGATGAACCGTGTGTTTACAAGAAGGTTAGTGGGAGCCATATGACATTCCTAGTATTTTATGTTGATGATATAGGAATGACATTTCTTCTCTACAGACTGTTAAGACTTGGTTGAGAAATAGTTTCTCCATATAGGACTTAGATGATGCGACCCACATATTAGGGACCAGAATCTATTGAGATAGATCAGGAAGATTGATCGATCTAAGTCAGAGTACATACATTGATAAAGTTCTGCATCATTTTAGGATGCAAGATACTAAAGGGGATTCGTCCCCATGTCTCATAAGATATCGATCTCAAGTGAAAAATTGTTTTCAATCATTAGATGATACGGATCACATGAGTAAAATTTAGATCTATCATGTGTACAATGAAATGTACTTGTCCTGATGTGTCGTATGCTTTTAGCATGACGAACAGATACCAGTCTAATCCATGTGAAGGTCACTGTACAGCGGTCAAGAATATTCTTAAGTACAAGACTGAAGAACATTCTTGGTGTATGGAGAAAATGAGAAACTAGTAGTAAAATGTTACACTGGTACTAGTTTTAGATAGACAAGGACAATGTAATGTCTAAGTTTGGTTTTGTGTTTTTGTCCAAATAGAGATGCTATAAGTTGGAATGGTTCACAACAAGAGATAGTAGATGATTCTACAATGAATATATGTAAAGTGCATATAAATGATAATTTTGCAGACCCACGGACAAAAGCCTTTATCGCAGTAAAAGCTTTAATGTCACACTAGTCCAATGGGTATTGGATACATGATGATTGGCTCTAGTGCAAGTGGGAGATTGTTAGTGTAGGTGCCCTAGAGAGAATACATTAGAGTTTTAGAAACGCTATTATGTCATTATGTTTTAGTGATTATTAAACTATAAGTTTATTATGTCTTTATTTACTGCGTTATAAATGTTAGCATAATAAATGTCCTTAGAATATGATACAAATTATATAGATTCAAATATGAGATTTGAACATGAGATTATATATGTTAAGAGTATCATATTCTTAAATGTCCCTAATCGAGTATTATTATTATAAGGACAATAATAATACTTCGAGACTAGTATGTTGATTGACTGATGACCATATCTCATTGGTCATTAGTATAGAGATGCTAAAGTCAATGCATAGGTACATGTAAAAGTACAGTGTACTGGACTGACCCACCGTGAGATTCTACATGGAAGATTATAAATAGTGTCATAAGAAATCTCACAGTGATAATGGTGTAATGATCCTTAGACCTGAAATCATTATAGTTCTACATGAGAATTAATATACTTTGATTTCATCAAAAGTTATCTTTAACCGGGTAATGATAAAGATGGTTGTTGGGTATATTATGAATCATGTGAGAGATATGAATGATCTAGATGGGATTTAACCCTCCTATTTATAGGAGTGATATTATTGGCCTCTTGTTTGAGTGAGACTATGAAATGCATGGCCATGCTCAAATATTGATTTGTTTGAATAGTCTACTCATCGATCAAGAAAATAAAGATTAAATTATGAAGAGGATGACACAAACCATGCCTCAAGTTTAATCTATAATATCAAGGTTAAAAGGATTATATTACATGGAACATTAGTCACGAAAGGTTTAATCGAATCACCGATTTATTATTATTACTTGGGTAGCAATGATGTATTACTAGATGCCGCTCATTGTTTATAATTTTATTGAATAATAAACTTATTGCCAACGTAATAATAACCTACAGGGTCACACACAAGAACGCTTGAAGGAGATTTAATTTAAATTATGAATTTAAATTAAATAGTAATTCGATTTTATTTATAATATTAATTAAGTGAGACTTAATTAATTAATTAAATAGAATTTCAAATTTACTAATTATTAGAATTAGAATTATATTAGAATATTAATTAAGTTTGACTTAATTAATTATTTAATTAAGAATTCTAATTTTAATAAAAGCCCAATGGGATTGGGCTTTAGAAAACAGATTTTTCTCTCTATAAAAACATCTTAAACTCTCAAAATTAGGGTGACAGGTTCAAGAAAAAAAAACCCTAGCCGTTTGAGAGATGAAGATGGAGATAGAGAGAAGTTGGTTTTCGGATGCTAGTACATCGCTCCTTCAAAGATCAAGCGTTCGTGTGGATACCGGTAGAGCGTAGATTGCGAGAGCGGGATGCGTGGTGATTCAAGAAGCTTGGACCTCTTTGATTCTCCCTTATTAAATTGTTAAAGATTCTTAAGGTATTTATTCTTAATCTCCGAATTAAATCTTGTGTTTTCGCATGGATCCTGCGGAGGGTTTCGAATTTTATTTATTTTTCACGCTTATTCCGCTGCATTTATGTGCTCGAAACCCTTCAAGATGATGAGTCTCCGATTGTATAGGAGCAGCGAATGGGTGCTGCAAGGGGCTCGACGAGGGGTTGTAGGGTCGTGGTCGATGGCGGAGAAAAGGGCGAGGCTGATGATGAGGTGGAGGCACTGCAATGGTGGGGTGAAGAGGCGAGGGGATGCAGGGTGAGCGGTGCTGGCGCTCAGGGTGGCGAGGCAGTGGCAGCAGTGGTGTGCTCTGTTTCGGAAGGAAAGAAAGGAAAAGGGGGAAATGGCGAAGAGGATGACTGCGGTGGCAAGATGGCGATGAGGGAAAGAGAGCGGGGTGCGACGCTTTGTTGGTTGCAGGGGTGGTCTGTAGCGTGGGGGTGTTCGGGTGTGATGGCTAGGAGACAGGGACGAAAACGAGGAGAGAGTTGGATTTCGGAGGAGAACAAGGTAGAAGAAAGGATTAGACGGCGGGGATTAGAGTAATTTGGATGATTAGGGTTTAATTAGGTTTAGGGTTAACTGTCACACCCCCAATTTTTTTTTTCATCAAAAGACTTCTAACATAATCTATTACTTATCTACACCAAATCTTACTTAGAAAAATACTCATAGATTTTTATTAAAAATTTCGGTAGAGTTTTCCCTGAAATATTAGCTGTTTTACAGATTTTCCTTACGGAAATCTGCAAACAATTACAAAAATCAATGTACCTATAATATATATCAATTCTTCTCATACCAAGTCATCCAACATCACACAGGCAATAATATATAAAGCTCTAGGGGCATAATTCCTCATAATATGCAAGATACAATTTAAAAACCAAAAATTATTTTGAAAACAAATATGATTTTTAGAAAAACTTTAGAAAAATCTTTTAAAAAACCAACCACAGAACCCAATACTCCACAACGAGGTGGGTACGGGCTTTCATACTTTATCACAGAACTAACGATATATTACCTCTTACAGTTATACACACAATTTCCCATGATACAATATAATACATCATTCAACTCATATTTCTACATATAATACATACATACATACATATATTCCATTTTACTACGAGCAAAGTATAACTACCAAACCTGAACAACTATATCACCTCGCTGCTATCAAAACCTGCAGGAGAGTTAGGGTCGTCCATCCTAAGGGAGGGACTCCCCCAAACCCCAGAAAACAACAGGGGTTAGCCAAATCTCGTGTGAGTATAATTTACTAGTTAGGTAAATAAATTTAAACTATATAAAGAAAATTGAAAGAACTTATTGATATGGCTAAAAATAGGATTAAATCGGGACCGTTCACATCGGAGACGAATCTTAAAGTTCAGGGGTAAAACGGTAATTTCACCTACTAATGGGTCCGAAGCGGGTACTGGGTCTCCTTCTCACAGATCCAATAACCCGCGAACGGATCCACCTCAACTGGGTACAGGTCCCGACCCGGTACAAACCCAGTCTGACAGGATAGAATTAGGGTCTCTGATTGAACCAAATCAACGGGCCTGATTCGCAATTATCCTCTCACCGGGAATTAAGGGATTACATTCCTAATCTGATTACGAGGATTTTACGCCTTATCAGATCACAGGAATCACATTCCTAATCTGATCCCAACGGCGACTATAAATACCCCCCACCTACCACTGTTACAGGTTAATCACTTTTTTGCCAACTTAAGCTCTTTTTTAATCATCACTGGTTACTGACAAGAGCGTCGGAGGGTGCGTCGCCGGGATCAACCCCGGTGTATCGCACTTCTTTGCAGGTGAGCGGCGGGAGTCGGCATCCCAACTCCGACGAACAGGTTTGGACTCGCTATTCAGGTTTTTCCACGAACCCACAAATTCTATCTGTTTACCCCCACACCAGATTCAGCGGTAACAGATTGGTGCCGTCTGTGGGAAACCATACGAATAGCCTCTCCCTCTTCCTCGTCGACTAGCTCTTCTCCAGCCATGCCTCCCAAAAAAGTAAGATCCAGGGGGTCCAACCGTGGACCCAACCCTGTTGATCAACAGCAGGAAGTCCCCGTCCATCCCGCTCCGCAGCAGGGGCAACTTCCTCCTCCGGCCAAGGACCATTTCCAACAGGACCAGCCTCCTCTTCTGAATCAGCAACCCCCTAACGGTCCCGCTGGTCCTAACCCGCAGAAGCAAAAGCAACCTCTCCATCAGGACCGCATCTCGATACACAATGCCTCTACGGACTCTTACGCCTCCCACAGTCCTCAGGCCCCTGACCTTCGAAATACCGTCCTCAACCGGCAGAAAGATGAGGATCTTCGCCGCCGTCTGGATGAAAAGCGGGCCCGAGAAGGAGCCTCCCGCCAACAACGTCCAGATGAGCGAAATCCTCACCACCGAGACTATAGAAGGTCCCCTACCCGAAGAGGGATGAAAGAGTCCCCCGAACACCGTAGGAGAAGACCTCATTCCCCTGCCGGTCGACAACACCCAAGGAACGATGAGGCACCCATCACCCGTGCTGAGTTCCAGCAGTTCCAAGCAACGGTGTTGCATGCCCTCAACCTCCGACCCAACAATAACAATGCTCAGAGGGCTCCTACCCCTCCACGGGTCCAAAGTCCTCACCATCGGTCCATAACTCCTCCTCCGGCTCCTAACAACCAACAGCGCATGCCTAGCCCTCGCCGCTCCTAGAGCTACCGTCGTCGCTCCCCTTCCTATGAAGACGAGTCCAGAGGCTCATTTGACTATCGTTGAAGGGACGATGCTCTCTACCGTCGTCTCCACGAGATGGAGAGGTGCATCGGCCGAATAGACAAGGATGAGGAGTTAAGAGGCAGGACCATCCGCCCGAGCAGACCACCCTTCTACCGGACCATCATGGAAGCTCCTATCCTAAGAGGTTTCGAACCCCCGAAGTTCGAAACTTACTCGGGGGAGTCGGACCCCGTGGACCACATCGAAAGCTTTAAGACCCTCATGCTAATCCACCAAGCTTCTGATGCTTTGCTGTGCAAAACCTTCCCCGCCACTCTTAAGGGTTCGGCTCGGGAGTGGTACTCCCGCCTCGCCCCGTTTTCCATATTCTCCTTCGAGCAATTCGAGAGCCTCTTCATCACTCATTTTGTGAGTAGCAGACGCACGGAGAAGACTAACATCTCGTTACTCCAGCTACGCCAGGAGAAGGGAGAGAAGTAGAGAGACTATGTGAGGAGGTTCACTGCAGAAGTGAGATCCATTGCTTCCCTTGACCAGCCTGTTGCAGTGGCCGCCTTCCAATCGAACGTCCTCAACTCTAGCCTTCGCTCCTCCCTTGTCAAGAAGCCCCCACATAATTTCGCCGACCTCCTTCTTAGGAGCGAGAAGTACATTCAGGCCGAAGAAGCCGAGAATCTCCCGGGCTTTGAGGAGACATCTTCCGGGAACAAACGGAAGAGCGCAAGCAAAGAGAGCTCCTAAAAATCCCAGAAGGACGGCAATGGACAGCATCGCCCGACTCCTCGATTTGAGAAGTTCACCCCCCTCATTGCCAATATATCAGAAGTTCTTATGGAGGTGGACAAGGAAGAGCTCATCCGTGCTCCCCCGAGAATGAATACACCTGGCAAGAAGAGGAACAAGGATAAGTGGTGCCGCTTTCACAGGGACCACGGCCACGACACGAAAGATTGTCGGGCTCTTAAGGAGGAGATCGAAGAACTCTTACAGCTGGGGCACCTGACCAAGTTCGTCCAAAAAGAGGGGGCCAAGCTTCCCCCCTGAGGAGCCAACGAACGAACCAAAGGGCCCGCTGAGCTTTAAGACTCAGAATCTCCTAGCTCCTCCCAAGAGGTCTTCACCTTATTGTAGAAGTAGGATCCTGATTTTCAATAAGGCCGATGCTTGTAACCCGGCCGATAGCATGTAATAATGGCTCGCCCTATTGAAGCGGCCACTTAGTTTATTTCAAACTTTACATCTTTTCATTGAAAATTATTGCTCTTGCTTCTCTCTTAAATGGTGGGTTCGGAGTCCACCTTCTTCTACATGGCTGCTCCCGCAACTTACTAACCTTAAACAACGAGTTCGGAGTCCGACACTTGGCTCGATTCCTCTTCAAATAACTTGCTCTTCAGCGGGTTAGAAGTGGTTCTCCATTCAGAATTGCTCCCACAACTGTTGAATGCCTCTACCGATGGTTCGGAGTCCAACACTTGGCTCGATTCCTCTTCAAATAACCTGCTCTTCAGCGGGTTAGAAGTGGTTTGCCATTCGGAATTGGTCCCACAACCGTTGAATACCTCTACCGATGGTTCGGAGTCCAACACTTGGCTCGATTCCTCTTCAAATAACCTGCTCTTCAGCGGGATAGAAGTGGTTCGCCATTCGGAATTGCTCCCACAACTGTTGACTACCTCTACCGATGGTTCAGAGTCCAACACTTGGCTCGATTCCTCTTCAAATAACCTGCTCTTCAGCAGGTTAGAAGTGGTTCGCCATTCGGAATTGCTCCCACAACCGTTGAATACCTCTACCGATGGTTCGGAGTCCAACACTTGGCTCGATTCCTCTTCAAATAACCTGCTCTTCAGCGGGATAGAAGTGGTTCGCCATTCGGAATTGCTCCCACAACTGTTGACTACCTCTACCGATGGTTCGGAGTCCAACACTTGGCTCGATTCCTCTTCAAATAACTTGTTCTTCAGCGAGTTAGAAGTGGTTCGCCATTCAAAACTGCTCCCACAACCGTTTATTCTGTCATTTAAATAACGAGTTCGGAGCTAAAACTTTCTCCTAGAGTTGCTCCTCAAACTCGTCTTCCAGATCGCTCTCTCCCAGAACCGAGCTCTTCGCTCCGCTCGCCTCCGAAGCGGACCTCTTCTCAACGAGTTCGAAGCACAACTCTCTCCTAGAGTTCCTCCTCAAACTCGTCTGCCAGATGCTCTCCTAGAGCCGAGCTCTTCACTCCGCTCGCTTCCGAAGCGGACCTCTTCTCAACGAGTTCGGAGCTCACAACTCTCCCCTAGAGTTGCTCCTCAAACTCGTCTTCCAAATGGCCCTCTCCCAGAGCCGAGCTCTTCACTCCGCTCATCTCCAAGACGGACCTCTCCTCGACAAGTTTGGAGCACAACCCTCTCCTAGAATTCCTCCTCACACTTGTCTCACAAATAGCTCTCTTCCAGATCCGAGCTCTTCACTCCGCTCGCCTCCAAAATGGACCTCTCCTCGACAAGTTTGGAGCACAACTCTCTCCTAGAGTTCTTCCTCACACTTGTCTCACAAATAGCTCTCTTCCAGATCCGAGCTCTTCACTCCTCTCACCTCTAAAGCGGACCCCTTCTCGACAAATTTGGAGCACAACTCTCTCCTAGAGTTCCTCCTCACACTTATCTCACAAATAGGTCTCTTCCAGAGCCGAGCTCTTCACTCCGCTCGCCTCCAAAGCGGACCCCTTCTCGACAAATTTGGAGCACAACTCTCTCCTAGAGTTCCTCCTCACACTTGTCTCACAAATAGCTCTCTTCCAGATCCGAGATCTTCACTCCGCTCGCCTCCAAGACGGACCTCTCCTCGACAAGTTTGGAGCACAACTCTCTCCTAGAGTTCCTCCTCATACTTGTCTCACAAATAGCTCTCTTCCAGATCCGAACTCTTCACTCCGCTCACCTCTAAAGCGGACCCCTTCTCGACAAATTTGGAGCACAACTCTCTCCTAGAGTTCCTCCTCACACTTGTCTCACAAATAGCTCTCTTCCAGAGCCGAGCTCTTCACTCTGCTCGCCTCCAAAGCGGATCCCTTCTCGACAAATTTGGAGCACAACTCTCTCCTAGAGTTCCTCCTCACACTTATCTCACAAATGGCTCTCTTCCAGAGCCGAGCTCTTCCCTCCGCTCGGATGCCGAGCAAGTGCCGATCCGACCCCAACATCAAAGAGCCCGGTCGGCTAACCGAGCAAGTGCCCATCCGAGCCCGAAAACGGAGAAAAATCACTTTTCCCTCAACATTCGCATAAGATCTCGATCAAACGGCTCAGATTGCTCCAGCAGCACTAAACGACAAGATAGTGTTTTCTTGGAAATTGTGCCCGCCTCGAGATCCGCGCTGAGATCAACGGCTCAGATCGCTCCAGCAGCACTAAACGACAAGATAGTGTTTTCTTGGAAACTGTGCCCGCCTCGAGATCCGCACCGAGATCCAACGGCTCAGATCGCTCCACGTCGCTCGGTATTCCGAGCCGAGCGACTAGCGATCCGAGCCGCTCGCGCCCCTTCTTCAACCCTAGGGTCTTCCTAGCACATCTTGCAAGGGTCTTCCTAGCACATCTTACAAGGGTCTTCCTAGCACATCTTCTCCGCCCCTAGGAGTGGAGCTCCTCTTCCAAAATCCCCAAGACCAAAGCGCTTATCAACTTCATGAAGACAAGAATGTTGCGGGGCTATTTTGACCATGAAGGAGGGTGAATCTTCATCCCACTCCTAAAGAGAAGTTGTAGATCTTCGAATTAGCTTCGAAACGAAGGGTCACACGCCCCGATCGGACCTCCGTAGCACCGGGAAAGTGGACCGCAATACAGCTGCGCCGAATAGCTCGGAAATCCGAACCGAGCCACTGGCGCGAGGGAAAAACCGAACCCGAGCAACTGTCAAAATCGAATCCGAGCTCTTCCCTCTGGTCGGCTGCCGAGCAAGTGCCCATCCGAGCCCCAAAACGAAGAAAAATCACTTTTCCCTCAACATTCATGTAAGATCTCGATCGGACGGCCCTGATCTTGCCTGCGTCGCTAAACGACAAGATAGTGTTTTCTTGGGAACTGAGCCCGTCTCGAGATTCGCGCCACGATTGTGATCAACCGTCCAGATCAAGCCACATAGTTCAGATCTCCAATCCGAGCTACTGTCCTACCGAGCTTCAAAGTTGAAAAAAAATTCTCCTCGAAATCCGCGCTCAGATCTAGACTCAAATTCGCCGAACAAATAAACAAAAAAAAGGGGGGGGGGGGGGGGGTTAACGGAGCGGGTTCAAACACGTTAGCAACCCGGTACCCATACCCTTTCTCTTCCAATCTTTCCCGCCAAAACAATCGGCTGGCATCGTCTTCTTCAAAAAAGCTCCCGAAGCCATCCTCGCCATCACCTCATGCTGCCAACGTCGAGCCCCTCCATCGACGCCAAAGCGTCATCTTCTTCAAAGCCTCGCTGCCGAACTCCAAAGCATCGAGCGCCCCCTCGAGCGAGGCTCCGAACCCAAACCGCTCGCCAACCAAGCTCTCCCTAGCTCGCCTCGTTCGCCGAGCACCCCCTCGTCTTTAGCTCGCCGACCTCGACTGCTTTTCACCAAAAATTCCACAAGAGCTCCATCGCTGAAGCGCGAACGTTCGCCATGGCCGAACTCCTGAAGCCCCAAGCTCGGCTCCAAGTCGCGAGCTCCTCGACCATGCTCTCCTTAGCTCGCCTCGTTCGCCGAGCACCCCCTCGTCTTTCGTTCGCCGAACTCCTGATCCAAGATCGCCTCCAAGTCGCGAGCTCCTCGACCAAGCTCTCCCTAGCTCGCCTCGTTCGCCGAGCACCCCATCATCTTTCGTTCGCCGAGCTCGCACTATTCGTCAAACTGATCTCCAACTCTACTCCGAACCCATCACCTCCAGACTCGAGCTCATCACCTTCGAGCGCCTCGACCAAGGCTGGCGACGCTCTCCTCGTTCGCCACCACATGGTCGGGAGTGAAGGCGTCGACGAAGTCGGAGGCCACCACATGGTCGGAGAGGAAGAGTAAAGAAGACGAGACGAGACGAGGGAGAAGGAGGAAAAGCAAACACAGAAGAAGAGAAAGAACAGCGCGCGGGGAGAAAGAAAGAAAAAATAATAATAATAATAATTGCCACGTGCCCGGTCGGACTGCCGAGCAAGTCCCCATCCGAGCTCCACAAACGGAGAAAAAATCCGCCGAGCGACTACGACCGTTGGATCTTCCAGAAATTCGCGCTTCTGGTGATGGACGGTCCAGATCACACCACGTGCGCTAAACGACAAGATAGCGATTTTTTGGGAAACGCGCCTCCTCGAGATTCGTGCCTGGATCCGACGGCACAGATCGCGCCACGTGTCTAGGTATATTTAAATTATTTATTTAATTGTTTTAATTATTTAAAAATTCCGAAAAAATATTTAAAAAATCGAAAAAAATTAATTAAAAATTCTTAAAATAATTATTAATTCAGAAAAATTATTTTAAAATTCTGGAAAAGTAATTATTAAATTAGAATAATTAATTAATATTTTCGATAATTAATTATTTAATTCGGAAAATGAATAAAAAATTCAAAAAAATGAGAAAAAATTCAGAAAAATCTGGAAAAATCACCAAAAATCCAGAAAATTCTGAGAATATTTTTGGGCATTTTACAAGCCCAGAATAACACCGTTACACCCCAAGCAAGATCCAAAACTCCCTTAAGAACACCGATAAAATCCCGTACGCCATTAGAACAGTAAAACTACTCCTCAAAGACTGAAAAACTCAGTCTCTAGGAGTGGGGGGCTCGTGATATGGCTAAAAATAGGATTAAGTCGGGACCGTTCACATCGGAGACGAATCTTAAAGCTCAGGGGTAAAACGGTAATTTCACCTACTAACGGGTCCGAAGCGGGTACTGGGTCTCCTTCTCACAGATCCAATAACCCACGAACGGATCCACCTCAACTGGGTACGGGTCCCGACCCGGTACAAACCCAGTCCGACAGGATAGAATTAGGGTCTTTGATTGAACCAAATCAACGGGCCTGATTCGCGACTATCCTCTCACCGGGAATTAAGGGATTACATTCCTAATCTGATTACGAGGATTTTACGCCTTATCAGATCACAGGAATCACATTCCTAATCTGATCCGAACGGCGACTATAAATACCCCCCACCTACCACTGTTACAGGTTAATCACTTTTTTGCCAACTTAAGCTCTTTTTTAATCATCACTGGTTACTGACAAGAGCATCGGAGGGTGCGTCGCCGGGATCAACCCCGGTGTATCGCACTTCCTTGTAGGTGAGCGGCGGGAGTCGGCATCCCAACTCCGACGAACAAGTTTGGACTCGCTATTCAGGTTTTTCCACGAACCCACAAATTCTATCTGTTTACCCCCACACCAGATTCAGCGGTAACACTTATAAATATCCTAATAATTAAGTTAACCTAAAATTTGAATATAAAACATCATGAAAGTGACTTTATACCAAAGTACCATTCTGAATCTGCACCCATCTACATATCTATATCTACTCTCACTACCTTAAAATTGTGCCTAGGCGGGTAGTTCCCAACATTTCCAAGGCATATCAACTTATATCAACTCATATCACAACTTATCTTTAGTTTTGTAATCATTCTCATATTCATCATATAATACACTTCACTATTATCGCATAATACACTTCACTTTGTGCTTCACACCAATATCACTTTTTTTTTTACTTCTCATACTCTTTTCCATATCAAAATTTCTTTGAGTTATTAACATCTTCAAGTTATTCACATTAATTTTACATACCCGATTCTTTCATGGTTATACCCATATACACCACATCATAATTCACATAACTTCACATTTATTCAATCATATTTATCACATTCATTCGTTTTCATCGCATATCCTAATTCATTCATTATCATCACATATAATCACATTCCTTCAGTCTCATAATATCACATTTATCCCTATATTATAACACATCTCATAACATCATATTTATTCACATCTCACGGCACATCTCATACATCTCGTAATACATTAACTATCATTCTCATTTTACATATTACAATTTACCTTCTTTTCACTCTAATTTCATCATACATCTTATTTTAATGCTCTTCTCATTTTATCATATACTGTAACACCCTGAATTCTAACTAAGGCCGAATTCAAGATTTCACAGGATCTTTACTTCACTTCGTACAATTTTACAAGGAAATTTAAAACTTTTTCAATAGTAAATCAGAGTTACATTACACTTTGTTTACACAGCTGAAGAGTAAAAGATTCCAATATTGAAAATAATATAACTTGTACAACTTTATCAAATAAACATCGACTGCATCATAATAGCTTTATTCCTTCATGAATAGTCCATTACCTGCATATCCACCTGTGGGCACGTCAGGCACTTACAACTGACGAAAGTGTTATACTCGGCTATCCTCTCTATGGCGTACATATAACGACCTCATTATTTTAACAAAAATCACAAGAGATTGAATGAACAAATGAAGTGTTAAATTGTGACTACGCTATGCATGAAGTGTATGTCATGCCTTAATGCCTAATGCACATATTTTATACTAGGATGACACTAATGCACACTTATTCGGATTCTAGGCATCCCATACTACATAGGTCCGAGGGCAAGTGCCTACGTACTCCACAATAAAGGGCTCAATCCCTCGTCATGAAAACTACCCAGTAATAAAACAAGATTTAGATCATTCCACGAATATGGGTCCCAGCCCTGACGGCTATTATAACGGTTTCCTCATCGTGCGAACCATCCCGCAAGTGCCCCTAGCCCCGGTATACGTATATACATTGGAGACGGCAAACTATCCGCCCGACTTTGCCAAGTCTCAGATTTAAATATAAACAAAACTCGTCTCCCACAGAGCAACCTCAGTCTGTCGACTGGGTCTATAGCCACAGAGATCCACCGCCGACTATATAGAGGCAACCCACTTACGTTTGCTCAGGTTTACTGCATCTTCAATTATGTGCCTAGTTATTTTAGTTCAAGACATGAATGTATTATCATTCCTAGAATCAGTTTTACTTCCTACAGGACTTGTTTCACAAAAATACGATATCGCCCCATGGCAATATCTCAAAATCATATCTCAAATCTTTCTTTCAGTAGTGCCGGTAAACGAAGTCTTACTAATTCCAAATCATAAATTTTTCATGTACAAGAAATCATGGGTATTCACACCCTTCAATAATCATGTCTTAACTTAGGTAATTCCATCTTTCAACTTATTCACGAATGATCAAAATCTTGTCACTATTCATGATCTATTTACTCATTCATAATCTTTATAAGTAATTGATTTATTTCAAGAAACACAACTTCATCAACAAATTTAAACTCTTACAATATCTCGACTCATTTCAAAATATTCATTCAAAAGAAGTATCAGAAACTCAGAAAACTATCAGTTAGAGCAGTAGCAGTCGACTTCATAGGGTGACCGGTCGACTGTCCTGCGTGAAACCCAAACTCAAGAAATTCAACAATTTGAGTGGTGACAGTCGACTGCGACAAAGGGTCGGTCGACTGTCCTGCACGAAAAGTCCAAAACTCTAGAAATCACTGCAGCTAGGTTCGCGACGGTCGACTGTCGAAACTTACCAGTCGACTGTCCCACCTACAGAATGCAGTATTTGGGTTTGTGCAAATTATTTCCAAACGGAGTTTACTTGAAAACTGTGATTCCCAAATTTCCAAATTATATTTTAGACTTTGTATCTCCTTCTCTTTTATGAACAAGAATTTGATTCTTTTTCGAAAAACTCGTTTATCCAATAATCCAATCTTTTTAGGATATTTAAACAAACTTTCTCTTGACTGAGAATGAATTTTAAAAATAGTGAAAAACAATTTCAAATTCACTTAAATAATTCTCTTTCTTATGTTTCACATAGACTTAGGTTTTCTTTAAAAACTTAAATTTACAACAAAAAAAAATAAAAAATAAAAAATAAAATAGTTTTCACGACAAATAGTTGTGTTCTCACTTTTACAGAAATTACACTTTTATAACATTACTAGTGTATCACTTGATCAAGAGAATTTCACAAGAATATTCTTTCATACAATAATTTATATTATTCTCAATTAGGACGTACATTTGTCAATACATTACAAAACACTAACTAAGATCACTTTCTTTCTTCTTTCTTAGTATTCAAAACATGATGTGATTAACATATTTCATAAGAACAAAAATTTTGCAAACATACTAACATGGTTTATAACATAAAGGAGTTCTTATCATTAATTAGCATGATATCTATTTCTTAGTTACAACAAACAATCTTCACACATATCATATTATGCTAGCATGAATTTTTCATAATTTCCCCCAACAAAATTTCCTTTATATGTCCACAATATTATAAACACAAAGTTTTTGCAAACATACTAGCATGGTTTATAACATGGAAGAATTCTTCTCTTTAGTTAACATGGTATCCATTTCTTAATTAACAAAACTACCTTCATACATATCATGTTATACTAGCATGAACTTTATAATTTTCTCATAAAAAATCTTCTTATATTACTTATTTTAGCAAGCATATCCTACATTAGAAAATAATGAAATCACCCACCTTAAGTGAAGCCTGAACAAATGAAGGAAAGGATGAAACACTACTTCTAGCTCCAAGACAACTCCTAGCAATGGCTTTTCCTCCTAGCAAGCTCTCCTAGCAAGAACTTCTTCCAAGCAAAATAGAACTCTCTTACTCTCTTTCTTTTCTTTCTTTCTTTCTTTGTTTTGATTTTGAGAATGTTTTTGGTGCAAATGGGAATGAGAAATGAGACTCTATTTATAGGATTTTGTGAGGGTCTATTTTGCATAATTTTACACCTAATAACTCTCCAAATTAATTCTTACAACTTTTCAAGTTCTAAACTCTTAAATCCTTCAACTCTCCACCTCCCCACTCTCCACAAACTCAACCTCCCAACCTCCAAACTCTTCTCCTCCCCCCTCCAAAACCGGCCACCCCCCTTGCCCACAAATCCGGCCAAGTTCAATGGTGTATGCATGCACACATGCATAAACAAATAAGAATACATTTCTATAACTCAAAATGTGTACTAAAGTTTGTAACTTGTCATGTATTAGTGCATGCTTAAAAATGTGATTTTATTAGTGGGCTTGCTACATGGGCTCATTTCTAATTAATTAATTTAATTATCTAGTGGGCACCTATCCTAATGGGTTAGATTTTAGTCTATAGGTCCATGGATCAAAAGAAGGCTAATTAAAACTTATGCATGCTAAAAGTTTGTAAATGAGAATAACAAATGAGAATAAAAATTTGCACGTGCATCATACGGGAAAAAGTATTAAAAAAAATACATTTTTAATTTAAAATAAATTGTGGGGTGTTACATATACTTTACTTTATAATTCATTCTCATCCCATCATACAACTTTAGTTACTTCTCATTGTTATCAATAATATATCTTACTTTCATTTTCATTTACATCTCATATTACAATTTTACTTTAACTTTCATTCTGATCAAATTATACTCCGCACCCCAAACATAGTTTGGGTAATATTACATCGCACCCCAAAGCTGATAGCTTGGGTAATAATCACCGCACCCTAGATAAACTGGGTCATAATCACCACACTCCAAGTAGTTCTTGGGTAATATAACATCACATCGCAGGCCGATAGCTTGGAGTATTACTTTACTTTATTTTCATTCTCATCTTCAATTCACTTTACTTTTCGCAATCAACTATCATATCAACAACCCACCAATTCACCATGGAAGTTGTGCCAAGGCAGGTAGTTCTCACCATTTCTATGAAAATATCGGGCGAGTAGTTCTTCGACACAATTCCAAGGTGCATCAAACTCATTTCAAATCATGTTTTATTTTATCAACCATTCTCATCACATAATTCCACTTACTTTTAATATTCATTGCATAATTCACTTTACTATACATTTCATTCACATAATACATCTTCTTCACTTTCATTCGTGTAATGCATAATACATTTTCTTTACTTCTCGTATTCATTCCCATAATACAATTCCTTCATTTTATTCATATTAATTCACACACATACTTCCCTTAATTTTTTATTCTCTTTTCGTATTATACACTTTCTATACATTCTCATATTCATTTCATATCATACACTTTATTTACTTTCTCGATCTCATCTTATAATATAACTTATTTTACTCTTTATTCTCAACTCATAATACACTTATTTCAATTTCTCATTCTCATTTCACATCATATGCTTTCTCTACTTTCTCATTCTCATTTCACATCATATGCATTCTTTACTTTTTCATATTTATTTCATATCATACGCCTTTTTTACTTGCTCATTTTCATTTCATAATACAATGTATTCTACTTTTCATTTTCATCTCATAATACACCTTTCTTTAACATTCTTTTTTTACTTTATAACACCTTACTTTGATATATATTTACATCTCATAATATAATTCACTTTAAATCTCATTCTCTTTAGATAATACACTGCACCCCAGCTGAGCTGGATAATAACTGACCCTCAAGCAGATAAGCTTGGGCAATAAAAACACCGCATCCCGAACATAGTTTGGGTTAATAAACACTGCACCCCAAGCCGGTCCTTGGATGTTAGGAGGTCTAGCCCAAACCCCTAGGATTTCTGTAGGTACTATTCAACAAAATTTAACTGTTATTATCATTTTCATTTCATCTTTTCATCTCATAATATTACCATACAACATCTCATCTTTCATTTCAATAACTTGTCATATCTTTGACTTTAAGCATGAAAATTATTATCTCATTTTGTTATCATATACCATCTCATCTTTTATCTTAACATATTATAACATCTTTGTCCTTTACCATGTTATTTATCCTCTCATCATACCTTATATATGCATACACCATATAATTTAATTTATAAGATTGCTACATCATAATATTTCATATCATGAATGCACCCTATTATATATTTCATCACAATACCTCATACCATTTCACCATTTAATCTATCTTATATCTTCGTATATATATATCTCCGTTATACCTCCATATATAAATATATCTCCTTTATAATTTCTCCTTACTATAAAATTTTCTCATTTATAATATGAATTTCTTCTTTAAAACATAATTTGTCTCTTATAATATAATTTCTCCTTATATCATAAATGTATATAACTCCATTAATTTTCTAAGCATATACACGCCATCCCTATCATACATATGATTGCACAACTCCGTACATATACACGCCTTTAAGATCATATATATAACACACAACTCTCACCACAAGGGTATATAACTATATTTATATCACATATGTATAAGCATAACTTTAACCGTATAGTATCATCAATGTATAAATATCTATGTATATATATCTCCCATGAAATCTTCTTATATCCTTTTTATCAAATAAAATACACAACTTTATAAATATAACCTTGTTAATATATATATATGTATATTGACGAAGTTATATTTATAAAGTTGTGTATTTTATTTGATAAAGATGATATAAGAAGTATATATATATATATATATATATATATCTCCCGTAACACACACATATATATACAAATCTCAACACACTCGCATACACATATATATACTAATTCCTTACACCCAATAATTCACTCTGTATCATACTTATGAACTTATATGTACGATGCACTAAATGCATCACAAAAAGAAAATAATAATATAAAATTTTACATAACACAACATATAAATAAAATATAAGAAATCATACTCACCGGGAGTGACACGAAGACCGACTGTATAAGCTCTCCGCTATTGCTTCCCAAACTCGCTTCTTTCCTATTATCATATTTTAACACTAATTAGGAATAAAAATATTCAAATCACTCACAAATTACAATTAAAATCATTCTAATTTGTCATGCCCCGCTTTCCAAAAATACGGAACACAAGCACATGACATTGGCCCAACGAATGACTTGCGTCATCCATAAGCTGTTTACCATTCAACTCAACAATATAAACAATACAAAATAATTGCGCAGCAATTAAGAATAATCACATGAACAATAATACATGGAATAAGACAATATGAAATAACCAAATACGATAATCCAATATCTGGAAACAAATAATAATATCCGGGTCATAAGCCCAATACAGTAATAAATCCAAACACATTGATAATAAGTTTCAATATAATAAGTTCAATGAAATAACAATCAACTAGAAAGCAATAAATTTTTAGAAAGCTTGTTCTCCAATTCCTGCAGGTAATTCTCCTTGATCACCTGTGAACACTTCATCTAAAAATAGGAAAAAAATTGTCCTTACAGCAAGTCATGCACAGCAAGTAGAGAAAGCAAAGAACAATGGCGATAACGATATAACAATGAACTAATGGGTGAATAGGAATCAATAATAATGGATGGTAACAATAATCAATATCAATGATAGTCAACTCAATTGGTATAAACGATTTTAATATTCGATAACAATGTTCAATAGTCGATGTCAATATCACTTAGACAATATTCGATAACAATAGAAATGAAGATGTTCAATATACAATGTCGATGTTGTGTCAATTCTTAAGTCTATTAATTTTTAGCCTAACTAATGCACATACCACTGCATTCCATACTGCAGGTTTGATGCATACAAACAATGTCGTTTAGACTCTAGTGGTGAATTCTATAGATCATGTGTTGATACGATAATCACTGATACGAAAGCAACATTGTTGCACGATACACTATAATGATACACTGAAATGATACACTGAAACGATATACGAAAGATTGGGGTGCCGTAGTCAGCGCTCCAACAATCAATCAATAAAACACTGGCCGACATAGTCTCTATACTATTCACTACTTAAGTCAATCCCTTAAACCCCGACTTATTAATTATTTTATCGATGCAAACAATACATTATGCAATTTAGAGATATTGGATGAACGATAGTAACAAAAGAGGAACAATAGGATGATAAATTTGTATGAGACAAAGAAAATGATGTCAATAGTACATTAGGATCATGAGATGCAATACATACACTTCAATTCATGCAATACAATGATATATGTGTAATTATATTAAGAAAATCTGGAAAAAAAAATTCTGAACAGCCAGAGGTCAGTGTACAAAAATTAGTTTTACCACTGCTACAGAAAACAAAAACTAAATCCGTTAGAAGTTCTGGAAACTAGACTTCCAAACGATTCCAACGCATATTTAAAGCACAAAATCCGACAACAGTAGCTAGGTTAAATAAAACGTTCTTTACAGATTACATGTTCTGACTAAAAATCGATATCAAGTTGTTATATTTTTAGAATCAGTGAAAACTCAATTATAAATTCATCAAAAATATTCATTAGACTCCTAATCATGTTAACTATCTTTCTGAAAATTATCAGAGCATTATTCTAACATTAACTTAGCTTTTTAATAGTTTAAACATAAAAATATACATGAATCTGAAATTCTGGAAATAAAACGCAGTTGTAGTAAAAATCATCATAACTTTTGTAATACAACTCGGAATTCAAATATCTTATATGTTATGGAAACTAGAGACATAGGGTTACAACTCTTGTTCGTAAAGTTATTAATTTTGATGTCAAATACTGGGTCAAAAACGTCTCACAAATTCCAGATAGACAATAAACATACAGATTTTCAATATATTTCAGAAATAATGCGATCTAACATGATGGGTTCCACCTCAATTTGTCAATAAATCTTATAATCAGCATGGTAGGTACAATAGCATGGTAAACACAATTACGAATACACACATGTACTAGTTTAACAACAAAATATCAATCGATCATTCAAGCACACAACTTAGCATTCGATTCTACAATAGTTTATGTGCGTGTTGTTTGTATGAATAAACCCTACTATCAATGTAACCCCTGTTTTTCATTTTCTGTATTTTGGATGTATTTTCATCTTTTTTGGTATTTATTCATATTGTACTCTTTTGTTCCTTTTGAACCGTGAATTTGATCTTCATTCTCTATATAATTCATTTATTTGTTTTGTCTCCATTAATTTGATCTCCTTGATTCGAATTTTCTGCCTATTATTTCGTCTCTGGTTGATCGGGCTATTATTTTTTTGATCCTCATTATTTAATTGTCCATGTCCTATTTTTTATTTTATTTTATTTATTATTATTCATTCTTGTTCCTACTTCATTATTGGATCATCCTCTATTTATTGGATCTTTAAATCTACTACCCATTCACCCATTGCACCTGTTACCCCTTATTAACCCTAATATTTATGTATACATATACTCCACTGTTATATTATTTTCCCAAACCCTAACCACAGCCGCTGTTTACTTTTATCTTCATCCCCTACCTCTTTCAAACCATCTGCCGACCTCTCTTTCCCTCATCCCTATACACCCTCGTCCCGATCATCCACCCTTCGACTGCAGTGCCACCCTGCCTCCCCCCTGTGCTGCTCAACCCCAACCAGCAGCGCCCCGCCTCTCTTCTCCTCCTCACAACGCTGCGATAGTCGGTGCCGCTCCCTGTCCCTGTTTCCCCATCCCGACGTTAGCTAGCAGCGCAGCTACCCTGCGATGTTTCCTCCCGGTGCCGCGACTGCCCTACAGCTCTCCTCCTCCTCTTGCTCTTCCCCAACACCAGGCACATCAACAACAGCAGCCCAGTCAGCTGCTACCGTGCCGATCATCACTAACTTGTCGTCGCCCGTGCCCCCGATTGTCTCTCTCCCCTTCCTAGTGTTGCATGTGCGTGGGATTGCACGATTTATTATGTTCGTGCCTGGAAAACCGTTCCCTTTATTCTTTCGCTAGCATCGTTTCCGTCGTCAATTTTAAGGCAAGTAACTTGTATTCCTTTTGTTGTATAATACAAGTACTAAATATCGCCTGTAGAATGGCTTTCATCCCTAGATTCATTCTTGTGCAAATTCCGTGTTAGATCTCGTCTCTAGGTGTTGATCCATCTGTAGTTTTCTCATTACACACACGTTTTGAAATAACTTAGAAATAATTAATTCTTGTTGCATATATGAATGTTGTTCGTGATGCATGATGTGTTATATGATCTTGTATGTAAGATGTGTTAGTCATATTGAACCTTATTGTAGACTTTTTAAACACCCCATACCATGTTGCTTGGACATCTACTATACCATGCTTGTGTTTTGTGTTGATTTGGATTTGTTGCACATGTACTAGTCAATTTAATGCATAAGAGGATTTCTGTTTTTGCTGTTGTCCCATTTTTGTACATTATTTTAGACCCTATTAAGGTCAGTAAATCAACTTTATTTGTGAATATGAATCGTAGATCTCGCTGTCTATTTTCTATAGTTTTTGACATATCTCAGTTTCAATTTGTGAGTTGCAAGTTACTGCTGTTTTACTACAGATGTGTAGAAAATTTTCAGATTCGGCTTTATGTGAATTCTGCAGAGTTATTTATTTTTATACTGATGTTAAACATAAAATTTAGATGTAATATTTTGCTCAGTATAATTAGACTTGACTGGGATTAACCACAAAATTTTGTAGATTTATTCGATGACTTTTACAAACTATTCTATGCTTGCGAACGACTACTATACTTCAAGAATTTTCATGATGTTTAGTAAAGAACCTTAATTTCAATCTGATTCTAGTTGCTTTTGATAAAAACTTTATGAATATGAAATGTAGCCTACTGTATCTATTTTATCACCCTTTTGACGAATCTGGATTTCGATTTATACTTTGTAACCTATTGCTGTTTTAGTACTGCTGTGTTCAGAGTTTCAGATTTACAAATTTGTTGTATCTTGCTGTCTTCTGATTTTATTTGACTATGCTTTCCATGCTCAAATATTATGAAATTATATTTGATGATACTAGAAATACTAGGAAATACCCCATATTTTTCTTGGATTTAATCAGTAAATTTTTATGTCGTTTTCCTGTTTATGAACACAACCTTGTGATTTCTGGATGAACATGTTTTCTGGATATAATTCTGTTTTGAGCCATGTTTCTGTGATTATTATGTGACTTGTATATACTTGATGGATTCGGCAGGGAGTCTATTTTTTAGATTTTCTGACGGATTTAGATTTGCATTTTTGTGGCAACGGAAATCCTAGATTTGGTGCAGTACTGTCTTGCTGTCCAGAACTAGAATTTTCGTTGTCTTAGTCTATTTTGAGTCATTCGTCATCTGTTCGTGTCCCTTATTCAACTTGTACTTGTCCCTTGTTTTCTCTCCATGATTCTTGACTTGTTTGTGCATGACCATGCTTACTTTAAATAATAATAATATGAAACTAAGCCGGGATAAAGGGAAAGATCTAATAGTGGAAAATACAGAAACGTGTACTCGGAAGAGCATCTACAAATCTTACTTGGTACTTGGAGCCTGATACTTGGTTATTTTGAGCTTGACACGTGACTACTTGACACTTGCACACTTGAGATGTAATACTTGATACTTGTCCCTGAGTACACTGACCTCTATGCTCCACTATGAAATCTAAAGCATAATTTATTTGAATGTAACAACCATGTGGTAAAATTTAGGACGCATGAAGTGCTACCTAGATAGGACTAAATACAAGATTTGAACATGATCACTTGACACTTGCTACTTGTTACTTGTACATGATACTTGATACTTGACACTTGATACTCGTTACTCGTTTACATGATACTTAACACTTGTTACATGCCACTTGCACCCATTTATCTTGCAATGCTACTTGTTTTGTTCTTGACTTAGAGTTCATTGCTCTACATTGCTCTATTTTGTTGTTACATCCTTTCTATGCTATACTTGCTTCTATTGTTACTTTATTTTTGTCTATTTGTCTTTCCTGTATTTGTTGCCTGTACTACAAGCGGCACGTAACTTGCATTGACGGGTGTTTTGTTTCTTTTTTCTTTTTCCTGCAATTTGTTAAATCGCAGACTTTGGTGACCAGCTGCCAGATGGAGTAGGTGATCAAAGATTCTAGTCGGCTGGAGTTCTTTCTATATTTATTTATTCTTGTTACTTATCTTGAATAATTGTAATTTGTTACATGGATATTTATATTGGGCTTTTTGTCCCAGACTTGTGTTTTGTTCCAGACTTTTTAATTTGAAATTAGTATTCTTGCTTCTTGTTTCAAGTAATCTTGCTGACTATATTAATTCAGTTATGCATGCGTGGTTGACTATTTCTCTTGTATATCTCTTGTTTATACTTGTACTCATTGTAAAGATCCTGACAGCTTATGAATGGTGAAAGCCATTCGCTGGACTTAGTCACGTATCCGTATTCCGTATCTCCTTTTTGGGAAGCGGAGCGTGACAATCAATACTACATGAATGCATGAAAGATTCAATTTTTGCGAGTCAACAAAGGCACGAAGTCGAGGATATTTGGGTTAGCTCGTATAAACCCTCAATATACTCAACAAAAGATGAACAATAGTATATGATACAATGAACGAATAGGATCTACTTGCAAGAATTTCATTAAAATCTTGAATTTGATACAATATTCAATTCAAGAGGAAAGTGACTTGCCTTATTGACGATTAGTTCGAATATCAAAGAATAACGGGATGAGAATCCCGGAACAACGAACATGAACCCACGAAGAAAAACTTGCGAGCTACGTGCATAAGAGGAACACATAGCAACAAGAGCACAACAACAACAATGGAAAAAACGGCAGCACGGCCTGCTGCGGCATCGCCTGGCGGTTTTGGGCGGCATCCGGGGTTTCGGGTCTACTACTGTCGAGGGAACAGAGGAGCAGCAGAGGGGCGTCGATGGGATGCTGGGAGTAGGGCGGCACTCGGGCGTCGACTAGAGGGCGGCTACACTGGTGGAAGTCGACGGAGGGTGGCGCCGGAGGGTTTTCGGGATCTGGGCGGGTTTGGCTGGCGGGAAGAGAGGAGAGAGTGAGAGAAAGACGACTATTGTTTAGGTTGTATTAGGGTAGTATATATATAACGCTATTAGGTTGTTGGGTTATTGGGCTAGGATCCAATAATAATGGGTTTGGGTCTAAAAATAATTGCAAATGGGTTTTGGGTTCAATAAGAGATGGGTTTAAAGGCAATATGGATCAAATAAAATAATCACAATTCAACGAATTAAAATCCACATGATAGATAGCCCAACAAGAAGAAAAGAATAGCTCATGAAAAAAAAATTAATTGAGATGATCAAGAAAATATAGAGTATTTTATTCAAATTGCAAATAAAATATTACAAAGAAGGGAAAAATGAAAAGAACGAAAACGGTAGTTACAACCCTACCCACCTTACAATAAAATTTCTTCCTCGAAATTTAAGCAAGTGGCAATAGGGTAACCCCAAAGGAAAGAAAAGAACTACACAAAAAGATGGGAAAACTTCTTCGGAATCTCTTCCTCAAGCTCCCAAATCTACTCACCCGGCGAGTGAGGATTCCAAGCAACTCGAACCAACCTGATGACCTTATTCTTCAAAATCTTCTACCATTGGTCCAAAATCGAAACCGGACGGATCTCACATGACAAATCTGGTCGAACAGACAATTCCGAGTAGTCGATAACATGATTGTCATCCCTGACATACTTTAGGAGACATGGAAGACGCCATGCACTCCAAATAGAGCTGGCTGCAACGCGAGTCTATAGGACTACCTTGCCTACTCGCTCCACCACATCAAACGGACCAATAAATCTAGGGCTTAGCTTGCCCCCACCTCCAAACCGAATAACACCTCTCCATGGTGATACGTTGAGGAACACATGATCCCCCACTTAAAATTCTAATGGCCTCCTGCGAATGTCTTCCTATTTCCTCTGCCTGTCCTGAGCTGCCTGTAGATGCTTCATGATCTGGGCCACTGCATCAATAGTCCTCGTGATCAACTCTGGCCCCAAAAGCTTCCTCTCACCAATGTCATCCAGCACACTGGTGATCTACACTTCTGACCATACAAAGCTTCATACGGAGCTGCCTTAAGACTTTCTTGGTAGCTATTGTTGTATGAAAACTCCACCAAGTGCAGATGATCTTCCTAAGATTCTCCAAACTGAAGAACATAGGACCTCAGCATATCCTCCAATGTTTGAATAGTCGTCTCTGATTGCCCATCTGTCTATCGATGGAATGGATTACTGAAATTCAGCTTACTCTTGAAGACTCTCCCAAAATTGAGATCTAATTCTAGTGTCTCTATCTAAAATAATGCTGACAGGGACCCCATGAAATCTAACAATCTCCTGCATATACTTCTCTGCAAGGATCTCCGTAGACTGACCCACCCTGAAGGGAATGAAATGAGAACTCTTCGTCAAGCGATCCACAATCACCCAGATGGCATTGTGACCCTTGAGACTTCTAGAAAAGCAGTCACAAAATCTATGGTAATGTTCTCCCACTTCCACTCCAGAATAGGAAGCGGTTGAAGAAGTCCAACAGTCCTCTGATGTTCTTCTTTCACTTGCTGACAGATCAGACACTGCGAAACAAATCTCGCCACAGCTCTCTTCATACCATGCCACCAGAAATGCAACTTCAGATCTCGATACATCTTCGTACCACCGGGATGAATAGAATATGGCGAATGGTGAGCTTCTTTGAGTAGCTTCTGCCTGACTTCCCTCTTCGGAACACATAGACGGGTCCCAAAGCAGAGAGATCCATCATCACGAATAACCATATCAGTCCTTGAACCATCTTCGACTTCATCTCGAAACTTCTGTAATTGCTCATCACCAGACTATGCTTCCATAATCTGATCCACCAAAGACGACTGTAACTGAAACACCATACAACTTTGCTCAGAACCAGGAAAAACCACATCCAAATCTAACCTTCTCATAGCTTCCACAAGCTCATCCTGCTCAGTTAGAACCATGGCGACCGGTCTTCTACTCAAAGCATAAGGCACCAAATTAATCTTACCAGGATGATACTGCAAACAAATATCATAATTTGCCATCACCTCGACCATCGTCTCTGTCTCATATTCAGCTCCTTCTGAGTGAACACGTACTTGAGACTTTTGTGGTCAGTGAAGATCTCCACTCGGTCTCCAAGTAAGTAATGCCTCCAAAGCTTCAAGGCAAAAATCACAGTTGTAAGCTCCAAATCATGTGTCGGATAATTCTTCTCATGCGGCCTCAATTATCTAGATGCATATGCAAAAACCTTGCATTGTTGCATCAAAACAACACCCAAACCTTTTCCTGAAGCATCACAGTGAATTATGAAACCTCCTGATCCATTCAATAAGGTTAACACAAGTGTTGATGTCAACCGATTCTTCAATTCAGCAAAGGCTTCATCACAGGACTCATCCCACACAAAATTATGATCTTTCCCAGTCAAATTGGTCAACGGCCCGACAATCTTCGAAAAATCTCGAACAAACTCCTGTAGTATTCTGCTAGACCAAGGAAACTCTGAACTTTAGATACTGATTTCAGCGTCGGCCAATCTTTAACTATAGAGATCTTGGACGGATCGACAGAAACTCCATCACCATAAATGATATGGCCCAAGAATTCCACACGATCCAGCCAAAATTCACACTTGCTGAGCTTCCCATACAGCTGATTCCCCTTCAATGTTTGCAAAACAACCTTCAAGTGCTCAGCATGATCATCACGATTCCGAGAATAGACGAGGATATCATCAATGAAAACCACAACAAACTTGTCTAGGAAGGGAGAGAAAACCTGATTCATCAAGCTCTTGAACACAGCTAGAGAATTAGTAACTCCGAAAGGCATCACCAAGAACTCATAGTGCTCATATCTTATACGAAAAGTAGTCTTCTGCACATCTTCGGCTTTCAACTTTACCCGATGGTAACCAGAACGAAGATCCAGCTTTGAAAATACAGAAGTGCCTCCCAATTGATCAAATAGGTCATCAATCCTTGGCAACGGATACCAGTTCTTCACTGTGACATTATTCCGCTCATGGTAGTCAATACACAACCTGCGACTACCATCCTTCTTATTGATGAACAATGCTAGAGCTCCCCAAGGAGAGACACTCGACCTGATAAAACCTCTATCCAGCAATTCCTGAATCTGCTCCTTCAACTCAACCAGCTCAACAGGAGCCATTCTGTACGGACTCTTAGAGATCGGAGCTGTACCTGGCTGAACATCAATACTGAACACCACTTCACGATCTGGCGGTAATCCCGACAATTCCTCAGGAAAAACATCCAGAAAATCTCGCACAACCAACGGTGCAACATCACCATCAGCACACACTTCTTCCATCACTCCAGCTTCTTAACTTGCCAACTTCTCCACACAAGCAATCAGTGTTTCACCAACACAGAATTCAAATTCCTGACATCTCAGCATTCGGAACACCACCTTCTTCACACGTAGTCAATTACAGCATGAGTAACACCAAGCCAATCCATTCCCAAGATAACATCATAACCAGAATTTTTGATGAAAATCAGATCGGCAACAAAATCAACACCACCAATAATCAAGGGACTCTGCTTACAGATTTGAGAGCACACGACAACACTTCCACCCGTAGTAATATTCCATGCTGTTGGCATAGCACTACTAGCCAAATGATACAGGTCAACGAAGAGGGGGGAAACAAAGGAATGGGTAGCACCGGAGTCAAAAAGAACATGAGCGGGAAAGGAGTGAACAAGGATAATGTCTACCAAGGAATCAAAGATGAGAACATAATATGCAGAAAGTAAAAATGCAAGAGACAGACATGGATGGGAGGATAACAGGATAAAGCAACATAATCGAATAACAAGATAGCAAGGGAAAAATAAAATCCAAAATAAACACAACAAAAGATATACCTGCAACAACGCCCAAAGCGGTTTCAGCATCCTATGCAGTCAGGTTGTAGGCCTGACCGCGACCTGCAGGAAGATTACCCGTAGGAGTGGCTCTCCTCTGATAAAAATTCTGCCTATGAGGTGGGAGTGGTGGTCCGCCATGACCACGAGCAAGCGCTCCCTACGGAGCGAAACCTCCAACTGGTGCAACGGATCTGGACTTAGGGCAATCACGAACTATGTGGTCATTGCCTCCACACAGATGACACAGGCAATTTGCTATCCGACAGTCCTGGCGCAAGTGCCCAGTTTTGTGATATTACGAACAGACCGAGTGCAGCCTCTGAACAACAAGTGGATACGACAATGCCCTAGCAGGAAGGGTCGGAATAGGCCTCCTAATAGGCTCTCCAGAAGACCTGACATTAACAGGGTGCAGAACAGAGTGCATGATAGCACGCTTCCTCGTACTACTCTGCTCCTAAATTCTAGCAACAACAAGGATATCAGCATAAGAACAAAGTCGCAGGGCAGCAAGACGGTCCTGAATCTCCATATCCAAGCCCAATAAGAAACGTCGGCCTCTATCTTCGTCATTCGCCACCATAGAAGTAGCAAAATGACTCAGTCGAGTAATCGAGTAAATTCCACAGCGTACTCTTCTACGATCTGACTCCCCTTATTCAAGACAGTTTTAATTTAACGTCGGTACTTTATGAAATAACAACGAAAAAAGCATGGATAAACGCTATCTGATGAACCTGAGTTAGTAAGACAAACTGTCATTCTATTTCATTCTTGGTGGCATTAGGGAAGAACTTCGTGAGGAAGCTCTAGTGAAGATCGCCCAGTGGATGGGTCGCCCCAATCATTCATCCTCAGCTTGCCACCAGATGTGGGCAAGATCAACAAGCTGGATGCTCACGACATCCACACAGTCGACATCCAAGATCCGTGCTGTGGTCAACAGTTGCTCAGTCCGAATCAGCCACTGCTAGGCTTCAAGCAGACCCTCAGTGGTCGAGAATTTATCTGGATTGAGCCTCATGAAATCTGCCGCATTACTAGGTCTCGGTTGCAGCAATCCAGGTGCAGGTACAACGAGTTCCCTATTGGTAGCTTCAAAAGCCACCCTTATCAGTTCGTTGTGCTCATGCTGCATCTACATCATCTTTTGCAACATCTGTGTAATAGTCGGCTCATCAGACAGATCATCCCCAGCTCGGGAAGATGACGTACCCTTTCTAACCATCGTTTGCAATAAAAATCAAATAGTTAACATCCAGATCATAAGTTGGTTATCAATTATCCATGTGATTCCTGCATTGCACATACTGTTGAGTCAAACCGGTTAAAACCCAAATCTGACTAATATATCAGTCAAAGCCAAACTTCCATATATTAGTCATGTTTGACTGATATATCATCCAAAATCGGGCTCTGATATCACTAAAAACCTTGTCATGCCCTACTTCCCAAAAATGTGGAATACATGTACATGACATTGGCCCAGCAAATGACTAGCATCATTCATAAGATGTTTACCCATTTAACTCAATAATATAAACAATACAAAATAATTGCGCAGGCAACAAGAATAACTTGGAATAAGACAATATGAAATAATAATCACATGAACAATAATAACTTGGAATAAGACAATATGAAATAACCAAATAAGATAATCCAACATCTGAAAACAAATAATAATATCCAAGTCATAAGCCCAATACACTATTAAATCCAAACACAATGATAATAAGTTTCAATACAATAAGTCCAATGAAATAACAATCAACTAGAAAGCAATAAATCTTTAGAAAGCTTGTTCTCCAATTCCTGCAGGTAATTCTCCTTGATTACCTGTGAACACTTCATCTAAAAAGAGGTGAAAAATTGTTCTTAGAGCAAGTCATGGACAGCAAGTAAAGAAAGCAAAGAACAATGGCGATAACGATATAACAATGAATTTAATGGGTCAATAGGAATCAATAATAGGGGACGGTAGTAATAATCAATATCAATGATAGTCAATGCAGTCGGTATAAACGATGATTCTATATTCAATAACAACGTTCAATGGTCGATGTCAATATCACTTAGACAATATTCGATATCAATAAAAATGATGATGTTCAATATGCAATATCGATGTTGTGTCAATTCTTAAGTCTGTTAATTTTTAGCCTAACTAATGCATATACTACTGCATCCTATACTACAAGTTCGAAGCATACAAACAATGTCGTTTAGACTCTAGTGGTGAATTCTATAAATCATGTGTCGGTATGATAATCAATTATACGATAGTAACATTGTTGCACGATACACTATAATGATACACTAAAAGGATACACTAAAACGATACACAAAAGATTGGGGTGCCGTAGTCAGCGCTCCAACAATCAATCAATAAAATACTGGCCGACATAGTCTCTATATTGTTCACTACTCAAGTCAATCACTCAAACCCAGGCTTGTTAATTATTTTATCGATGCAAAAAATACATTATGCGATTCAGAGACATTGGATGAACGATAGTAACAAAAGAGGAATAGTAGGATGATAAATTTGGATGAGACAAATAGAATGATGACAATATTACATTAGGATCATGTGATGCAATACATACACTTCAATTTATGCAATATAATGATATATGTGTAATTATATTAATAAAATCTGGAAAATAAAATTTTGGACAACAAGAGGTCACTGTACAAAAAATCAGTTTTCCCGCTGCTACGGAAATAAAAAACTGAGTCCGTCAGAAGTTCTGGAAACTAGACTTCCAAACGATTCCAACACATATTTAAAATACAAAATCTGACAAAAGTAGCTAGGTTAAATAGAATGTTCTTTACAGATTACATGTTCTGACTGAAACTCGACATCAAGTTGTTATATTTTTAGAATCAGTGAAATATCAATTATAAATTTATCAAAAATATTCATTAGACTCCTAATCATGTCAACTATCATTCTAGAAATTATTAGAGAATTATTCAAACATTAACTGAGCTTTTTAATAGTTTAAACATGAAAATATACATGAATCTGAAATTCAGGAAATAAAACGCAGCAGTAGTAAAATGATCATAACGTTTGCAATACAACTTGGAATTCAAATATCTTAGATGTTCTGGAAACTGGAGACATAGGGCTACAACTCTTGTTCAGAAAGTTATTAATTTTGATGTCAAATACTAGGGTCGAAAACGTCTCACAAATTCCAGACAGACAATAAACATAAAGACTTTCAATATATTTCATAAAATAAAGCGATCTAACATGATGTGTTCCACTTCAATTAGTCAATAAATCTTATAATCAATGGTAGGTACAATAGAACGGTAAACACAATTACAAATACACACATGCACTAGTTTAACAAGAACACAACTTCAATCGATCATTCAAGCACACAACCTTACATTCGATTCTACGATATTTTATGTGCGTGTTGTTTGTATGAATAAATCCTACTATCAATACTACATGAATGCATGAAAGATTCAATTTTTAGGAGTCAACAAAGGCACAAAGTCGAGGATATTTGGATTAGCTTGTGTAAACCTTCAATATACTTAACGAAAGATGAACAATAGTATACGATACAATGAACGAATAGGATCTACTTGCAAGAATTTCAATAATAACTTGAATTTGATACAATATTCAATTCAAGAGGAAAGTGAATTGCCTTATTGATGATTAGTTCTAATATCAAAGAATAACAAGATGAGAATCCCGGAGCATCGAACATGAACCCACGAATAAACACGTGCATGCTACGTGTACAAGAGGAACACATAGCAACAAGAGCACAATAGCAACAATGGAAAGAGCAGCAGCACGGGCTTCTGCTGCTGTTGCAGGTGTCGACAGACGGTGGCAGAACTGGCGGCAGTGTCGGCTGGTGGGACTGGGCGGCATCGGGGGTCTCGGGTCTGCTGCTATCGAGGGAAAGACGTGTAGCAGAGGGGCGTCAATGGGTTACTGGTTGTAGGGCGGCACTCGGGCATCGACTGGAGGGTGGTGATGCTGGTTGAAGTCGCCGGAGGGTGGTGCTGGATGGTGGTCGGGATCTGGGCGGGTTTGGCTGACGGGGAGAGCAGAGAAAGAGAGAGAGAAAGACGGCTATTGATTAGGGTGGTATTCGGGTAGTATATGTAGAATGCGATTAGGTTGTTAGGTTATTAGGCTAGGATCCAATAATAATGTGTTTTGGTCTAGAAATAATTGCAATTAGTTTTTGGGTTCGATAAGAGATGGGTTTAAAGACAATATGGATCAAATAAAATAATAACAATTCAACGAATTAAAATCCACAAAATAGATATCCCAACAAGAAGAAAAGAATAGCTCATGAACAAAATTTAATTGAGATGATCAAGAAAAAATATAGAGTATTTTATTCAAATTGCAAATAAAATATTACAATAAATGGATAAAAGAAAAGAACGAAAACGGTAGTTACATAATCTCTCACAGATATTTCTTCGAATGCCTGGCGTGCACATGACACATGCATGAATTCTGATTATTCCTAACTGGATTTTATGCCCATATAATCTTCTAGAAATTATTCTAAACTATTTTCCAAAACATACAAGGATTTCTATTATCAATTTACACCAATTACTACTCCTATTATCTTTTAATTTCTAAGCCAACACTCTAATTATTTTTCAATTTAATTTCTATCTCTAAATTGCAAAATCTATCACTTCTACTATAAAGAGAATTTCCTATTCTCCTCACTACACCATTTTACAACTAAAAATTTGCAAATCAAATAATCACATACATTTTAAATAAATTCTAACTCACCATACAATCGATGATTCCAAAAACCAACCCTGGCATGTAGAAGAGTACCCTCCAAATAGCGAGAACCCTAAAATTAATTGAAAAAAGAGTGAAGATTTGATGGCTCGAAGAAGCCCTTTGGTTGGTCGTGAATGGGTTTCGACCGAAAGGGATTGGGGAAAGGGGGTTGCGATCTGACGAAATGAAGGGGAAGGGAAGAAGAAAAAGTATGTGAAAATTAATTAGAAGCCCCCCTCTTGACCAAACATTTATTTTAGGTCCTTCAAGTTCTCTATTTCATAATAAATTTCAATGAAAACCGCTTCACCAAATAAACAAATTAATTAAAGAATACATATAATATAAGATTGCATATTTATGCATAATAATAACAATAACAATAATATCTAATCACAATAAAAGAAATACAAACGATTATTTGAAATGATAAAGTAGAGGAGTGTTACAATAACAGTGGGTATTTATAAAGTAAATTGAGATGTGGGTTTGGGTACGGGTTTGCGGGTTACCGGGTTGAGATGCAATAAGAAGATGGGTTTGGGTTGGATTTAAATAGGAAAAATAGTTAGGTTTATAATAATGGGTTTTAGATCAAAATAATAAATAAATAAATAAATAATAATACCATACTACAAATAAATCAAATAGTATGCCTTAAGTTAATACTCAAATACTAATAAATACAATAGAATGTATGGGTTCAAAAAATAGATGAGACTAGATTTGAATAGAGCTAAAATATAATAAGGAGAAAAATAGTATTACATATTAAATAAATAAATCAAATAGTATACATAAAATCTGTACTCCAACCATAATAAATATAGATCATGATCTATAGGCTTTCAAAAATTAATAAACAAAATTTTTAATGATAATAATAATAATAATAATAATAATAATAATAATAATAATAATAATAATAATAATAATAATAATAATAATAATAATAATAACCATAATAATAATAATAATAATAACCATAATAATAATAATAATAATAATAAAAATAATAATAATAATAATATAAGGGGAAAAGGGGTATGAGCAACTTGCTCATTTAGTAAATAAGCAATTGATGATGTGGCATACATGTGATTAGAAAAGCCTTAAAAGGGTTAGTTGCCCAATGTATCACATCATGCCACATAATCAATTGCTCATTTACTAAATGAGCAAGTTGCAAATATCCCTTTTACCCTAATAATAATAATAACAGAAATAATAATAATAATAACAACAATAATATGATTTGTATTACAATATAAAAATCATTAGGCAATAGTAGGGATGGCAACTGGGCCGGGTCAACCGGCGACCCACCCGTGACCCGGCCCGCGAAAACGGCCCGGTTAGCTAATTAGCGGGTTCGGGTCGAACCCGGTGAACAGTACCGGGTCGACCCGGGTCGCAAATAACGTGAATTGCACCCGCAAAACCCGGCCCACGAACCCGTTCAATTCGCGAATTCAACCCGCTAACCTGCGGGTCGACCCGCGGTTTCGACCCGTTCGACCCGTGACGGGTCGACCGTTGACCCGCGGGTCGAACGGTCGAAAATCGCCCTGTCTCCCTCCAGAGCCGTTCCGAACGGCTCTTTGAGCCGTTAGTTGATTTTTTTTTGTTTTTTTTGTTTTTTCCCACATATTTACCCTATAAATATCCCAAAAAATCTCATAAAAAATCACACCTCACTCTCTTACTCTCTCTACTATTATACATTATTTGTAAAGAATTTTTGAAGAATTGTAGTATTCATCAAACAAAGAACAAGGAGGCATATACACGATTGAATTTTGGTCGTATCGGAATCAAAATTCAACGTCTTCAACTCTCTTCAACCCTCGTCAAATCTACTTCAACCTCTTCTCAACTCTTCAATTGCGGAATCGGCAAAGCGCTCCTCCATCTTTTCTATTCTATTCTTATTTTAACGGTTTTTTTTACATACGCGTATTCCACGGTGAACGGTATCAAAATATCTCTATCTCTCTCGTTAATTTTTTTTTTTTGCGTTGTAGTTAAAATTATTGTTCGTTTTTTTGAACTTCTCTATCTCATCCCTCTTGTTTTTTAGATTTTTTTTGTATAATTCACCGCTCCTACATTGTATATTTTTTTTTCATACTTTACTTTAGCACATTACTACATTATGTCTAGATCACGCGGTAGCGGTCGTAGCGGACAAGATTCCTCCTCCTCTTCACGTAGGCCACCAATTGTCCCAATTAGTGAGCCTGCCCAAGATTACATTGATCCTACTATGGAACAATGGGGTACACACGACGATATTGTATGTGACATACAATTAGAATAAGAACAACAACAACAACAAACCGAAACCACACAACCCCGTAGTAGAAGAAAAGTAGAGGAGAAACTAGCGATTGGCATAAGTTTTATGATTATATCCCAAACGAACATACTCCGGGTATAGGTTTGAAAGTGTGTAAAACATGTAGTAAAACATACAAATTCAAGAGGGGTGACGGCACCGGTACAATTAGTAGGCACATACAACATAATCATAAAGAACTTCTTGATCAAATACAAGGCCAACTAAAAATCAACCCTAGGACCGGTCAAGTAGATAGCCACCCTTATGATCCCGAACTTGTTCATTGGGAAATGGCCCGATTAGTCATTAAGGAAGAGTTGCCATTTTCCTATCCCGAGAGTAGGAACTTGGAAAATTTTAATCAAACGGCCTTAAACCCTCATTTTAAAAGAATTCCGAGAAAAACTTGCAAATCGGATTGTTTTAAAATGTATGTTGAAATGAAGGACGCGTTGATTGCAATTTTATGGAGTTTAACTTGTAGGGTTAGTTTAACTTCGGATTGTTGGACGAGTGTCAACAATATTCCAACGATGGGAATAACCTGTCATTGGATCGACAATGATTGGATTCTTCAAAAAAGAATCATATCACTTGCGGCGTTGCCGTATCCCCATAGTGGCGCTGAAATAGCAAACCGTATTATAGAAATTTGTGATGTTTTTCATATTCGCGATAAAATTATGGCTATTAGTTTTGATAATGCATCTAACAACAATGTAGCAATTACTACTTTAAAATCTGTATTAAACCCTCCATCTGACAATATTTTTCATGTTAGATGTGCACGTCATATTATAAATTTATGTGTTCAAGATGCATTAAAAATAGCTGATCCATATATACATAAAATTAGAAATTGTGTACATTTCATTGCATTAAGTCCAAGCATTTTACAAGAATGGAAAGCTTGGTGTAGGGTTAGAAATGTTCCTTTTAGAAAATTTCCAAAGGATGTTAGACACCGATGGAATTCTACTTTTGATTTACTAAATGTTGTCACCGATTATAAAGAAGTTGTAAATGATTTTTGTATCGCAAAAAATATGCACAATTTTGAAATGACTACCCCGATTGGTTTTTTGCCGAATCTTTGTTGAAATTTTTAGAACCTTTTAAAACTGCAACTTTAAAATTTTCAAAAACATATGAATCTACTTCTAGTAGCATTTTTATTGAATTAGTTAGCATGATGCAAATATTTAACGAAATGTTAAATGATCCCTATATTAGTGACATTGTAATACCTGCATTTCAAAAAATTTTGAAGTATTATTTTCTCCTCCTATGTTGATTTGTGTTGCTACTGTTATGGATCCCCGTATCAAATTAGAAGGTACGAAGAATTTGATAAAAATGTTTTTTGGATATTTAGAGAACAATGTAGAATTAACAATTGATTGCGCTACTTTTTTAGTTCAGTTTGAATCTACGTTAAATAACTTGTATGATTATTATGATAGACATTTTGCTTCTAGTAGTACAACTTCTGTAGTTAGTTCTTCTTCTGGTAGTTCTAAAGGTAAGGGTAAAAGTAGAATTGGTGATAGAACATTTAGTTTACTTGAACAAATTCAATCTAAAAAACCTAGGACTAATCAACCAAATGAATTAAATTGGTATAACCAACAGGATACTGAGCCTACTCTTTCTCCACTAGATATTTTACAATGATGGAAAGAACATGAACACACTTTTAGTATTCTGTCAATTATGGCTAAATATTTACTAACTCCTCCTGTCTCTACAGTTGCTTCTGAGAGTGCATTTTCTACAAGTGGCAGGGTTCTATCTGATTACAGGAATCGGTTGAAGCCCGAGGCGTTAGAGATGCTCGTTTGCACAAAAGACTAGCTGAAGGCTGAAGATGGGACGCAAGGGAAAGCACTATCAAGTTCCACAAGTGGGAGCAACTCGCCCGAAGAACAACAACAACAACAATAGCTTTGCTTGTTATGTCAAATTAGAAAACTTGTACTCAATTAAAATTGTATATAAGAAATATGTTATTGTAAAAAACTTATTTGTGAATTGAATTCTTCATTTCGTTATAAATTGTTCAAATTGTATAACTTAAATTCATATGAATAATATTTCAAAATTTGTTGTCAATTTCACTCTTTCAATCTTATTATTATTATTACGATTTTTATTGTTTATTAGTATTATTACTTACTTAGTATTATAATTAAACATCATTTGGGGATATTTGAAGAATTGTAGTATTATTACTTATTAGTATTATTACTTACTTAGTATTATAATTTTTGAAGAATTGTAGTATTCATCAAACAAAGATATGGTTGTTTGTATACATCATTTGTAAAATTATTATTATTATTATTTTAATTTAAGCTACCAAAAAAAAAAATATTAAACGGGCCAACCCGCGGGTCGATCCGGTCCAACCCGGGTTGAACCCTAAAGGGTTCACGGGTTGGGCGGGCCTCCCAAACGAAAACTTAGCCCGGTCCGGCCCGGCCCGTATAAGAGTTCAACTCGGCCCGGACCGGCTAAGTATACGTGCCAACCCGTACGAGTTGGGCCCGGCCCGGCCCACTCGACCCGTTCGCCATCCCTAGGCAATAGCTACAAATAAAACAATTGATCAGAATAGACTTTAATAGGAGATCCAACAATAAATTTAACAAAAGAATTAAAAAGCAAAAAAAAGTTTACAAAGAATCGAAATTCCGAAAATACACAGAAAATACGTATTGGTGGGAACGGGGGTTACAGAGTTTATGCCTATTTCATTTAACAAATTCTCTTCTAGTTAGGAGATCTATCATTTATTTCCATCTCCAATACTTAGTAACCACATTCATTTATTTTTGAATAACTAGTTAAGTTCTACTTGTAGGCTCTTTTTTGGTTAGCTAACTTTTTAAAATGAACCTAACCCATCCTACAATCATATCTGGCCCAAGAGTTGGCCCGCCTTGGCCCATACTTGGCCCAAACCAACGACGAACCGACTTCGTCGATTGCCGTCATCGTCATCTACACGTAGAGTTCAATCGCAACCTCGGCCCGACCAAACACGTTGCTCCCACTAACCTTCACCCTCCACGGTCCTCGACAAGTGGTAGCACCAAACACAACCAGGGAATCCTTCCATGAATGGCGAGCACATCGGCGCACAAGTCGTCTCCTTCAACGCATTCGATGCGACACGGGTTCCTATGCTACCCATTTAGATATACCATCAGGACTTAATCCTAGAGTCTCAAAACTCAACCAAAGTGGTCCAACAAGAGTACACTACTCTAGAAATTAACCCTACGCCAAGAATACCCAAAAAGAGTGCTAAAAAGCTCTAAAAATAGGAAATTGCATTTCCAAACAACAAGCATACAATTGGCATTCATGCCAACATAGGATCTCTCCCGATCCCGTTTCCATAAAGAAACGCGATCGGGTGATCCCCGTGCCTCTACCCAAGGTATATAGCAACAAACACCACAAGTTGGTAGGAATCTCATCCTAAGCAATCAACATCAACACTAAATCATTTATTGCAACATTTATCCCAAAACAGTGAACAACTCATTTCTATTTGCTCCTACAAAGCATATATGAGCTACACCATAATATAAAACTTAGATAATTGAAGTCATAATCCATTCCCACATCCATATCATGCTTTATTAGCCATAAAACAGCAATTCTAAGCTCAATCTATGGGTTCTAAATCAAGTTCATGAACATGGCATCAAAATAGTGAACTTACAGGATCTACATGCATCTGTTGTATATTGTAAAAACCATAATAAATTATGTCCAGCTTAGAATCTTAAGTTCTTAGACATTCTAGAAAGCTATACGTGTCTACTAAAACTTTTAAGTTACAAATTTCTTCAGATTATGTTTTATAAGTGGCCAATGTAGTCATTGTTTAACATGCATGTGATAATTTTTAGAACAGACCAACAACTAATCAGTGCTGACATAAAAATACTTTTAAAATACTAAATGATATATAGACTTCATGAAATTTGGAACATAAGCTCGTTATACATGATAACAGCACATATCTAAATTTCAAGTCAATCTATACGGTATTTATCAAGATATGTCCCTTTTAAAAGTAACTAAAAACAGAACAGTTTACATTCAACACTGTCTTTCTTTTCAGAACAATCAGTGCTTTCGAATTTTTTTATATATAGAAAACATTGTCCAAATATTATGAAATTTAACTTACATTGCATACACATAGACTAGTAGCACATAATAAAATTTCAGCAACATATTCCAAGTAGTTAAAGAGTTATAAGCTTTTGAATATCATATATAGAACCTTTGTTAAATATGTTTTCTATTCAGCCAATGGTCAACTTCACATTTAATTAAAATAGCAAATAAATTCAAAAAATTATGAAATGGGTGGAAAGATGCCCAACATGCATATCTTACTGTCATAAAAATTTCAAGTAGAAACTCCTAGTATTTTTCAAGTTATGGTTTCCAAACTATCATGCATTCACAGATTCAGTATTTTACTGGGTTTCATTATCTCTCTACTAATAAAACTAGCATGCAACGAATTTCTTTTTCTTTATAACTTAACCAAAAACCCATGTCCTACTCATGCTGACAAGAATCACATCATATCTCACCACAAAACTATTAACACATCCCACCTTGTTTTGTTGACGAAATTGCAACTTCAAGCTCCTAGCTTTGCCTTTGGCCCTCCTTGCTCCATGCTCCTAGCTCTTCTTCTCCTTGGTCCTTCTTGGCTCGTTTTTACCTCCAATTTCAGAATGTAGAGAAATAGAGGAGTGTATAGGAGTGGTTTTAAGGAAATGAGAGGCTGTAGTAGAAAATGAGAAAGTGAGCTAGGGGTTTTGGGGAGGAGTATAAATAGAGATAGGAGGAGTTTGGCCTGATGTAGAGAGAGAGGGAGAGGGGAGTCTTGAGTGTGAGAGTGGACAACCTTTTAGGGTTCCAAAAAATACTCAAGTGTGTTAGGGTTCCCATAAACCCGTAGATTCTTCATGATTTAAACACAAAACATCTTCACTCTCTCTTTTCTTTCCCTCCGTGGTTGCTTCATTTTTTATATTTATATATGTGTACATAGTATAGTGTCTAGTATACTATATACATGTTATGTGCACATGACATGTTGGGCTCAAAAGATCAAATTGATCATGGTTAGAACCCAAATGCCTAGCCATGTTGAGTTTGGTTGACTCAAACATACACTTAAGTGTACAATAAAATTATTTGCACCAACAAATTGTAGCACACTTCAAAGATTAATTTTGAGACAAAATTTTATTCAAATTCATATTCATATATATATATACAAAATAATTGTCAATCATTTATACATTCCATCTCACTTATAATTGAGATAAGTGTATCCCTAACTCTGGTTCTACAAATATACCGTTGTCGACTTTAAAACATATTGAATAATAATATGTTTCAATACGTACTCAATTAAAATTGAGAAAAATCCATTAATACGTGCAACTCTCAATCATGCACTGATTAAAATACAAAATTGATATATTCTATTTTGCGGGGTCTTAGAATATCGGTACTCAATAAAAAAATTAATTCTTGTGGGTTCGACACTCTTTTCATTTAAACTATACTACTTGTTGCGATTTTGTATACTTGCAAAATATACCACCAAGTTTTTGGTGCCGCTGCTGGAGACTAATTATTTTTTTATTGATATTGATGATTGTTAGATTTTTACTGATTTGGACTTTTCTTATTTTTTTTATTTTTTATCTTTTAGTTTTTTTTTCTGTTATGTAATAGCTATATTTAGGACATAGAAATGTATCACCATGAAAAACAAGAGTAATGGAAAAGAGACTTAGGCATTGACAGACTACGCTATGCCCTTGGTTAATGGAACAACATCAAGCATAAAGAGGCAGGTTATGCAAGCTAACAATTTTGTGATTAAATTGGCGATCATTCAAATGATTGATCAGACTGTTCAGTTTGGGGGACTGTCGCACAAGGTTCCTAATGTTAAATTTGCAAACTTTCTAGAAATTTGCGACACTTTCAAGCACAATGGAGTATCAGATGATCCAATCTGATTGAGACTCTTTCCTTTTTCACTAAGAGATAAGGCGTTGGCTTGGCTAAATTTTCTACCACCAGGTGTTATTACTACTTGGGAGGGATTTGCACAAAAATTTCTGGCTAAGTATTTTCCGCTGGCAAAGACATCAAAATTAAGGAATGACATTACCACATTTACTCAATTTGAGAATGAATCTTTGTATGATGCGTGAAAGAGGTATAAAGAGTTACTGAGAAAGTGTCCTTATCATGAACTTCCAAAATGGCTGCAAATCCAAATATTCTATAATGGTTTGGGAGTTATAAATCGATCTATGATAGATACAGCAGCTGGAGAAGCTCTTATGAGCAAAACTCATGAAGCCGTCTATGACATCTAACAATTACCAATAGTTTTCAGAGAAGCAATGCCAAGAAAGGCAGCTGGAGTTTATGAGCTTGATCATATTACCTTATTGGCCGCACAAAATTGCTACTTTATCTAAATAACTAGGCAATATGAATGTTAATGTTATTCAAACTAATATTATTTGTGATTATTGTGCAGGAAATCACTCAAGTACTGATTGTCAAGTGGGAAATTCTTTTGCTCACCCACATTCCCATCAAAGAAATTACGTGTCCAACTTTCAACATCAAAATAATCCTTTTTCGAACACGTATAATCCAATATGGAGAAATCACCCCAATTTTTCTTGGAACAACAATCAAGGATAGATTAGAGTACCTCAGAATTTTTCACTACAAGAAAAGAAGCCGACACATGAAGAGACGTTCATACAATACATGCAGAAGACAGACTTGGTGGTACAAAATAGTACGGCTTCATTTCAGAATCTTGAGGCTCAGATTGGTCAGCTTTAAAATATTCTTACGGAAAGAACATCAGGAACGTTACCCAATAACACCATAACTAATCTCAATGAGCATGTCAAAGCAATAATACTGACAAGTGGGAGTACAATTGTGCAGCCACAAGCACAAACTACCGAATAAAATGTGATTGAAAAGCAAAATGAGTTTGAGCCAATTTTGGATGAACTAATGCAGCAGGTGGCCAACAACCATATTAGGAATTCTAAGAAGAATGAATGAGCTTCAAACCCCATGGTTTCCAGGAAGTTTAATTCTGAAACTTATCATAATTCACCTTATGATCCACCTATTCATTTTCCGCAAAGACTTATAAAAAATAATATCGAAAATCAATTCTCTAAACTTTTTAGTATTTTTAAGAAATTGCATATTAATATTTTCTTTATTGAAGCTTTAGAATATATGCTTAAATATGCTAAATTTTTTAAGGATATTTTATCAAACAAACAGAAATTGGAGGAGCATGAGACAGTTATGCTAACTAAAGAGAGTAGTACTGTTTTACAAAAGAAGTTGTTTCCTAATCTGAAAGATTCAAGGAGTTTTACAATTCCTTGCACTATTGGAATTTCTTATTTTGATAATATTTACGTGATTTATGATCAAGTATTAATCTTATGCCTTTTTCAATTTTCAGGAAACTTGGTATTGGAGAAGCAAAGCCTACTACAATTTCTTTACAATTGGTGGACAGATTTATCAAGTACCTAAGATAAATAATTGAAGATGTTTTTGTAAAGGTAGATAAGTTTATATTTCCAGCTGATTTCAGAGTGCTTGACATGGAGGAAGATGAAAAAATTTTGTTGATTTTGGGGAGACCTTTTCTAGCTACGGGGAGAGTTTTGATTGATGTCCAACAAGAAAAACTTATTTTAAGAGTTGAGGATGAGCATGTAACATTTGATGTCTTTAAATTCATGGAGTTCCCTACTGAAGTTCCCTCGTGTTTTAAAGTTAGTGAATTTGATTTATGGGTGAGATACATATGGCTAGAGTTAAAAAGTTACCTGTAAAAGTGTGTTTAACAAATTCATCAACTCTTGAATCTGCGAAAGAAATGATTTTGGAATATGTTCTGTATTAAGAAGCTGCACCATCTATTCATCTTTCTTTTCAGTTGAAAATAAAAGATGTAGAGATATCAAAGACGCCATCTTCAAGAATGAAACGACTCAAACTCGAGCTTAAACTGTTGTCATCCAGTTTGCGGGGTGTACAGAAAAAAAATATTCCACATATGAAGGAAATTATTAGAAAAGAGGTTTTTATGTTGTTGGATCTTAGCATCACATAACCATCTCAGCTACCATGTCTGGTTGAAAACTTAAAAGTTAGCGCTTCTTGGGAGGCAACCCATGTTTTCTTTTTACTACATTAAGAATTTCTTTTTCTTTTAGTTTACTTTAATTTAAAATTTTGATTTAATTTTATAAGATTGCATAAGTTTGGGGGTTTTCTGGCAGAGTTATTTTGAAGACCTAGTTTGATGGTTGTTTTTTATATGGATGGAGTCAGAATCTCAAAAAACGTTTCAAATAGCAATCGAAGAGAATTGTTTTAGCTTTCAAGTGCAAAAGAATCAGTTGATTTGGATATCTACAACTCCAGATATCACCAAAACAATGAATGCTACTCAACCAGAATTTCAACATGAATTAGGGGAGTAATTCTGAACTTTTCTTATTCTTATTCTTATTCTTTTTCTTTTTCTTTACCCATTGAGGACAATGTGATATTCAAGTTTGGGGAAGGGGTACAATTTTATATATATATATATGTGTGTGTGTGTGTGTGTGTGTGTGTGTGTGAAAAAAAAATGACTTCAATTAGGTTTACCATTACACTTTTGAATTCTTTATTATGCTAAAGGATTGCAAAAAATTTTAGGATAGCCAATATCTTATTATGTAAGATTAAGCATACTTATTTTCTTTATAAATATTGAAGTTCAAAATTCCTTACAAATTGTGAGAGTCATGTGATTATGCATGAAAGAGGAGAGATGCTTTTTCTTGTGATTATCCACTTTGATGTAGTCTTAAACAGAGTTTAAGTAAATAGAGTGATAATGATTAAATAATTGAATGAATAAAGTTTTATCTACTCCAATGTTTTGAGTTTCTTAGTATCTAGGGGTATTCATCACCAATGTTTACTTTACGTCAAACAACAACTTGAAATATGAGTATGAAAAAGTACCCTAAGTGTGTGCCTTGTTGAGTAGCCCGGTGAATTCATCAAAAATATTTGCATTCACGTCTTCATCGCATATGTTTGCATTCGCGTCAAAAAATCAAGTAACAACTTAGTAGAAGAAAAAAAAACTCTAGTTTATTACTCTGTTTGTAGTAGTGAGAAAGGGTGATCACAGATTGAGATGTTGCATAATTCAGTTGTGTTAATTCCATGACAAAATATGAATGATATGATAATTATGTATAAATAATTGCACTGGATAAAGTGAGTATACTTAGTTTTCTTTTAGTTACTATTGTTTATGTATTAAATTGAAATTTTGATGCTTGCAAGAAAAAACCTTTTGGTGTGATGAGTTAAGCCTAATTATGGATATTATCCTTTGATTTGTGGTTTTATTTTTTCCTCGAGGTTAAATAAAATCTTAAGTTTGGGAGTATTTGATGAGTGAAATTTATATATTATTTTATTACTCTCTTTACGCATTAAAATTTATGAGTTCTACTGTATTTCTTTAAAATTTATATTCTTTTATCTTATTTTTATTTATTTATTTGATTTTGAAGAAATGAGATGAACAAGTGCAAAACGTGGGCATTTCGGTAAAATCAACGAAGAAAAGAACGACAAAGATTTTAAAATTCAAATTGATTTTATGTGAAGATTTTTTAGAAATCCGAGCACTAAAATAGATATTTTTATAAATTGATCTTTTTAAGAACTAATAAAAAGTATTTCGGTCAATTAGGAACGGAATGAAATTATGTAATAAAAATTTATAAAAAAAGAAATAAATAGTACAGAAACAAATGGGTTTTGATAAGTAGTTGGTTGATTAGTTTAAGGTTAATCTTAATATTTTAATTAATAAATTAAAAACCTTATCCTAATTTTAATTTAACTAACCTAATACCCTACTGTTTATCTTCTCTTATATAAATGCGGCATGAAGATAATTGCGGCAAGAGTGTGGCGGCTAGAAGAAAAAAGGAAGAAAAGAAAAAAGAAAGAAAATGGGAAAAAAAGAGTGGAGAAGTTTGGGCTGCACGGAAACCGAGGCAGAAAAGAAGAAAAGAAGAAAAGAAGAAGAGTTGTGATTCAATTTCGGCTTCAAACAAAAACTAGTTCTTTCTTCTCTCTTTTATTTCTATTATTATTATCATGCACTCCAATAAGAAGTTTCTTAGTTGCAAAATTATTATGAACTAAATTTATTTTTCTAGGGCTTCGATGTAGCCTAGTTTTGATAACACAATTATAATTTCATGTTATTTGATTCATCTATTTTTCATGATTGTGTGTTTAACTTTTGTTCTTAATGCTTACAATTGTTTGGCCAACTATTGTTTGATTTATTGAATCATGGGGAGACCGAGAGGTAACTTGTGATTTAGAATTATAGAATTAAACACCATTTATTTGGCAAAATTAGAGATGATTTACCACGATTAATGTGACTGTAAAGAAATCCATAGAACTTAATGAATCTTCAATTAATAAAATGTGCATAGAGATATGACTAGTTGGAGATATGTTTGGTGTTGTTCGAGAAAAAACATTGAATAAATAGGGGATTTAGGTCCACGATTTAGAAAAGTAGAATTTCTAGTTACATGGAGTTATGAATTGTGTGCGATTAACTATTTTAAATCCATATAACTAATTTTTCTATTAACAAACCACAAATTTCAGATTTCGTTCTTTTCAATTAGTTTAGTTCTTTCCTTTAGTTTAATTTAATTTAGTTGCTATTTTTATCATATTTTTGATTATTTAAATAGTAGTTAATCTAGTGAATATCGGTACTCAATAAAATAATTAGTCCATATGGGTTCGACACTCTTTTCATTTAAACTATACTATTTGGTACAATTTTGTACACTTGCAAAATATACCACCAGCTTGTAGAAGCTACCCGAGGAGAGAGTTGGCGCCGACCTTTTCATTTGGACCCGACAGGCTTGGAGAAGCAAACTGAGGAGGGGGTTGGCACCGACCTTGCTGTTTGGACCCGGTGGCAGGCTTGTAGAAGCAACCTGAGGAGGGAGTTGGTGCCGACCATACCATTTGAGCCCGATAAGTTTGTAGAGGTGATCCGAGAAGAGGGATGGAGCCAACCTTACCATTTAAGCGCGGCAAGTTTGTAGAGGCTACCTGAGGAGGGAGATGGCATCAACCTTACCGTTTGAACCCGGCAAGATTGTAGGGGCGACCCAAGGAGGGAGTAGACGTCAACCTTACCATTTGCGTTCGGCAGGTTTGTAGAGGTGGCCTGAGGAGGGAGTTGGCGCCGACCTTGCCGTTTAAACTTGGTAGGCTTATAGAAGCAACCCGAGGAGGGAGTTGGCACCATATCCGATGCTTGAAGGTGAACTAGTTTTGGGAGAAGCTCTGTAGATGAGTTGGGCTCCAGCACCATCAAATGGAATTAAGGAGTTGCTGGTGTGGCTCGGAAGAGGAGCTGAGCATGGAGCTTAATGTTGAGGGTCATCGAGCCACAGGAGCAGCTCTATGGGCTAGCTAGGCCCTAAATTCAATATGTTTGAGTCATGTTTTGGGGATAGCAATGGGAAAGAGTTGGTCTCCAAACTTGCTAGTTGGAAAATTAACCAGTTTCGGGAGCAGTTCGAATGGTCATTTCGAGCCACGAACCAGCATACTTGCAAGCTGTGAGGGCGATTTTAAGAAATGATTGTGAACTCTGAACCAGTTGTTTAGGAGTCATCAACGAGTTTTAGGAGCAATTTATAATGGTGAGCCACTTCACACTTGCTTGTTCACAAGCGACTAAAGCAGCGTCGAACCAAGTGTTGGACTCCAAACTTGTTTTTTAAAATTTTCGATGAGTTGTAGAAGCAATTCCGAATGGTGAGCCACTCTGAACTTGCTTGTTCGCAAATGACTAAAGCGGCGTCGAACCAAGTGTTGGACTCCGAACATGTTGTTTGGGTGTTTCAACTAGTTGCAAGCGAAATTTCGAATGGTGAGATGCTCCGCACTTGCTTTCGCAAGTGGCTAAAGCAGCACCGAGCCAAGTATTGGACTCCGAACTAGCTGTTAGTTGATTCATAGTTGCGACTTAGGTAGACAGATATGTGGCCAGTACAATGATTTTTATGAAAAAAATAAGCTAAGTTGTATTGAAAGTAAAACTAACTGAGTGCTTTAAGGGGGGCTAGCCGCTGTTACATGTTTTGGCCGTATCGCAAGTGTCGTACTTACTGAAAATTGAAAACCTACTTCTACGAGAGTGTGTTAGAAACCCTCGTGGTTCTTCATTTGATGCTCTGTATTTCAGGTCTGCCTTCCCGGAAGAGGGGGATCTCCCTGAGTTTATCAACTGGCTCGAAAAGGACTTGACTGTCCCGTTGGGGAGCTCTGAAGCTTCAAGTGGGAGGACCAAGCCCCTTATTATCGTTGTATAGCACCTCCGAGCTCCTTGATTTTCTTTGACTTCCGCTACTCCTGCTGATTTCGAGAACTTCATTTTCATGTGAAAGACTGAGCGTACGACATGAAGTACTACTAGGCCTAGTCAGCCTAGGATGACATTGTAAGCAGTCTTCACATCAACGACCATGAAGTCCATTGCTTCTGTCCGGGTTGTCGAGGCTTTTCCTGCTGTCACATCAAGAGTGATTATTCCTTCGATTGGGACTGACCCCCCAGAGAACACGTGGAGCGTGTATCTGGAAGGTCTAAGATGATCTCAAGAAAGCTTGAGGCCTTAGAAGCTTTCCAGGACGAGGATATTGACGGAGCTGCCGCTGTTGACTAGGATTTGGCACACCTCGTGGTTGTCCATGTGGAAACTAATTACGAGTGCATCACAGTGGGGCGTTCTGACGCCTTCTAGGTCTCTGTCTGAGGAACCTTGCGCGCTTAAGACGGTGATTCTTTGCTTTTTTCTTCAAAACGAAAAAGCTAAGGCTTCGAAGCTAGAGTTTGCAACTAAAAAACTACAGGTCGTCAAAGAGCCTCCAGTAGGGTGGGCGCTTCCTTATCACTGGGACTCTGAAGCTATTGGGTGGAGAGAGGTTCTGTACCGAATTAACTTCTCAGATGAAGACCTTTCGGAAGGAGTTTGATTCTCCCCCCATAGGCCCTTCGTGAATGGAATGGAGAACTGCTCCTGGCGCCGAGCCTTGGGACTCAGAGGGCTTGTCAGCCCGCTTGTTAGTTCCTCGAGGTGGTGGAGGATCGGCTCTGTCATTTCTGACGAACTTGGCCAGATGCCCTCTTTGTATGAGTTCTTCAATCTCCTCCTTGAGAGCCCGACAATCATCTGTGTCATGGCCATGATCCCTGTGAAAGCGGCACCACCTGTCTCTGTTTCTCCCTTTTTCTGGAGTGTTCATCTTCGGGGGAGGGCGAAGCAGCCCTTCCTTGTCTACTTCCAAGTGTACAACCAAAATATTGGCATTGAGGGGAGTGAATTTATCCAAACGAGGAGGAGAGCGGTGCTGACCATTTTTATCCTTTTGGAGCTTCTTGGGACCTTCTTCACCCGCACTCTTCCGTTTGTTCCCAGAGGAGGGCTCTTCTCAACTGGGAGGTTTGAGAGCCTCTTCAGCTCGGATATACTTCTCACTCCTTGGCAGGAGTTTCGAGAAGTCTCGAAGAGGCTTCTTGGCAAGGAAAGCCTTGAGGTTTGCATTATTGACGTTGTTTCTGAATACGACGACTGCTATTGCTTGATTGAGGGAGGCGATAGACCGGGCCTCGTCTGTGAAGCACCAGACAAAGTCCCTGAGTCGTTCCACTTCCGTTTGGCTCATATCCAATAGGGATGCACTTATCTTCTCAGTTCGACGGCTGACAAAGTGGGTGAGGAAAAGTTCTTTAAACTGATCAAATGAGAAGATGGAACCCAAAGAGAGGCGGAAGTACCACTCCCTTACTGGCCCCTTCAATGTGGCAGGGAAGATTTTACATAGAAGCGCTTCTGAGGCTTGATGGATCATCATGAGCATTTTAAAACTCCCAATATGATTAGCTCGGTCAGACTCCCAGTTATAGGACTCAAAGTGAGGTGGCTTTAATGTCTCCGGGACAGGGGCTTCCATGATTGACTTGGAGAAGGGAGGTCTGCTTGGATGAAAGGATTTGGCATGTTGGTCTTCCTCTTGGTTGATCTTGTTGAGACGGTTCTCCATCTCTCGGAGGTAGCAAAGGACTGAGTCATCCCTCTGGTCAGATCTGGTCAACACGCGGGACTCGTCCTCATGTGCGATTGCAAGACAGCGATTATTTGTTTATCGACCCCTGTTTGGGGCGATGTTGAGGGCTTAAAGGATTTCATCTTTGTTTAACGGCTCCTATTTGGTTCTCTTTTTTTGTTTTACATCTTGTAAACTATTTGTACATATTTGTGTAGCTTTACTATTTATTTATATATATTTATATATGAAGGCTGGAGCTATTTTGCTCTATCCGCATTATAAAAAAAAATTACCTAAGCAATAACTGAGTAAGCATGAGGTTGAACTGACCCTTTAACACCACGGTTGGTCTAGCCGGTATTATACGAAAGCCATGTCTATTGTGCCACAATATAAACTTGATTAGTGTTGTGCTGATCCCCAAATGAGTATGACATCCCAGTGCCACGTGGTGGCACAATATGACCCAGTAGTAGCTATTAACAGTTCATTACATATTTACCTCAAAAAAAAAAGTTCATTACATATTTGGATTACATATTTGGATTCTAAAAGAGCATTTATTTCAACCCAAAATTTAGGTATTTGGTATTTAGAAATAGAAAATTTAAGTTAGAGTTGTAGTCATTTGAACCCAAAATTTAGGTTCTGATTTAAAAAAATAAACGGACGGTAAATGAAGTCTCGTCCCATAATTTTTTTAATTAAAAAAATTACAGGACGAAAAATCATTTCCTATCTGTTGCTGCTTATTTCGGTGTGGAAGAAAGCAGATAGTGAGTTAATAATTGATGGAAGTACTAAAAGTCTGACATTTGACCTTGGCCATTAAAAGCATTTAGAGCTCCTTTGATTGAATCTGGATCGTTGATTGACCACCGTGATCTGAATCCGATGGTTGTTGATGCGGTCGATGGACCTGCAAAAACCCTGAAACAACGGGGGTTGGCAGCGACGTCAAACCCTCCGACGCTCAAGTCAGGACCAGAAAGAAAAAAAGAGTATAAGAGTCAAAACTGGCGAATTGTTGATTATCTTCTGACTGTAGAGGGGGAGGAGTATTTATAGGCTTGAGATACATTTCAAGAGATTGATTTGTGTCTGTTGGATCGATTTGAATTCCTTATCTCTTTCATGTCTCTCCCCTTCAAGAGATAAGATCTTCTTGTTAGGGGATAAGAGATTTGACTCCTAGCATGCATGGTCTGGGTGTCTCTCCTAGTGGGTCTAGTCTGTCACTTTTTATAGGCTTGAAAGAAGCCCATAACCTGGAGAAGGTCCAGGCCTGTTAAAGAGGCCTGTGATGGTTGATCTGCCTGTGGAAGCTTTGAGATTAGTGTAAGAATCGCACGGCCCTAATTTGCTACGATTTTTACCATCAACATAAGCCCCCCACTCCCGGAAGGCAAGTTTCTTGGCTTTCGAGGAGTAGTACATCTTACTTTTCGACTCTGGAGTATAATTTTAGCAGTCGGAGTGTTCGGAGATACCTGGAACTGATCTGTTACTTTGAAGGCAGTGAATATTTTCTTGGATTTTTCATATTTCTTCAGATTTTTCCGAATTTTCTGGAATTTTTTCCCAATTTTAAAATCACTTTTTCAAATTTTATAATTAATAAACCCAATTTTAATTATATTCAGAAATTTTTATTGATTTTTCAGAATTAAAATAATTATTTTTTGGATTTTTAATTAATTTTAGAATTTTTAATGATTTTTTGAGATTTTTATAGAATAATCAGAGATCGGTGCGAATTTTGACGCTATCTGGATCGCTCATCAGGTGGTGGCTCGCGCACTGACGGAGATTTGACGGTGGAAAAGATTTTCAGATCTGAGCATGATCCTTAGTGCGATCAGAAGCATTGATAAGACGCTAGCTTGCCTACTGATGCGATCGAGCGGTAGGGAAGCAAAGATCTTATGGGGAGGCAACGTGGTGGCATCAAGGACGTCAATCACAGCCCGGCTCGTCCGCTGAGTGGGATCAGAAGGCTGATGAGAGCACGGAGTTTTGGGAAAGATGACTGTCGACGTGGCTAGAACTCGCACATCAAATGAGCTCGATTTTTGGAGAGATCAGAGGGTCGGGAATCGATGCAGAGACCCCCTAGCCTGGCCGACCATTTGGCCGTGCTATGGCCATTTTTTTGACTTCTGAGGGCTTCGTCAAGCTATAGGTAGCTTGTATAATCATGGAGCTATGTACTTCTGTCCTCATCGAGCTATGACAACATCGAATTGTCTCTCCATCGACATGTTGCCCTCACCGAGCTATGGAGGTTTGTTGTCGCCTCGTTGAGCTATCAGCACTGCACTCTCATCGAGCTATGACATTCTGAGTCTCGTCGAGCTACGGAGCTATCAAAGATACTCTGTTTTGGGGAAGAGCTCTGCTTCTTCATCGAGCTGCAGAGCTTTAGGGCAAGCTATGTGGGTGATGTTTCTTCGAGCTATGGGATTTCAAGCTTCATCGAGCTCGTTTGGGTTTTGATGAGGTGAGAGCTCGAGGATGACGATGCAGTTGGCTAGGAACTCGGCGATGCATTTGACAAGGGGAGAGCTCAAAGTCAGAGTTGGGGCGAGGAGAAGATGAGTTGGAGTGTTGTTCGAGTTCGGAATTCTTTTTTTTTTTGGCGGGAAAATTTTTGGGAAGAAGGAGGAGAGACGGAGGCGGGTTTGCGGGATTGGATCTGTACTCGCAACCTGTTATCCTATTTTCATTGCTCTTAGTGGGCTTGGTTTGTGGATCAGAAACTGTTTCGTCTCTTCTATTGAGCCCACAAGTATCTGGGGAATTTTTTTAAGTTTTTTGGACTTGGATTTGCATATAATTTTACATATATATATATTTGTATATATACATATGTAATTATTTATATGAGTATACCAAGTTTATACTTCATGGCCTTTGATTGGTGGATCTTGTGCACATATAGCTATCCTAGGAGAGCTGTTACAGACTTGCTGTTTGATCCCAGCAAATTGTTGAGGCAACATCGGGACGGAGTTGAACATTTAAGCTTGCCGTTTGTGCCCGACAAGTTTAGAGAGACAACTCTGAGATTAAGTTGATGTAGAAACTGCCGTTTGATGCCGACAATTTTGGAGAGGCAACCCATAGTGGGGTTGGTGTAGAACTCACTGTTTGATCCCAGGAAGTTTGTAGGGAACTCTATGATGGAGTCGGATGTTTGAACTTGTCATTTGCGCCTGACAAGTTTGTGGAGTGGCAATTCTTTTGACTGAGTTGACGTAGAGCTTGCTGTTTGATCCCAACAAGTTTGGAGAGGCAACTCAGTGATGGAGTTGGTTGTTGAACTTTTTGTTTGTTCCAAACAAGCTTAGAAAGAACTCTATGACGGAGTTGAACATTGAGCTTGCCATTTGCGTCCGGTAAGTTTAGAGAGACAACTCTCAGATAAAGTTGAGCTTGAACTTGCTGTTTAGTCCTAGCAGGTTTATAGAGGTTACTCCTTGATCGAGTTGATTTAGAAACCGTCGTTTGATCCCGATGAGTTAGAGACAACTCTGAGATAGAGTTGATGTAGAGACTGTCGTTTGATCACAGCGAGTTTGGAGAGGCAACTCGTAGTGGAGCTGAGTTGGAAACTTGTTGTGCTTGCTGTTTGTGCTAAGCAAGTATTGTGGAGACAATTTCAGGTCGATGTTGGATGCCAAGCCTATTGCCCGAAGGTGAGGGGTCGTTAGAGGGACCTGAGCAAGTAGCAGGGCGATGTACTCGCTATTTGGAGTCAACCAGTCGTTGTTGGAGCTCAAGCGGAGTGCGGAGCATTTGAACTCGTTGTTTGGGGCCAACGAGTTGTTAACGAAGCTAGAGCAAAGCGCAAGGCGTTCAAGTAGTTGCTTAGAGCCAACAATTTATTGATGGAGCTCCAGCAAGAAAGCAAGTCGTTGAACTCATTGCTTAGAGCCAATGAGATATTTAGTGGAGCTTGAGCAAAGTCCAAGATGTTGCCAATGAGATATTTAGTGGAGCTTGAGCAAAGTCCAAGATGTTGAACTCGTTGTTTGGGACCAACGAATTGTTAATGAAGCTCAAGCGGTGAGCAGAATATTGAACTCGCTATTTGGGACCAACGAGTTGTTGATGGAGCTCGAGCGAAGAGCAAGACGTTGAACTCTTTGTTTGGAGCCAACGAGCTATTTGGTGGAGACCAAGGCATTGAATTCGTTGTTTAGAGCCAACAAGTTGTAGACGGAGCTCGTGCGGAGAGAGAGCGTTGAACTCGTTGTTTGGGCCAACGAGTAACTCATGGAGCCTAAGCGAAGATCAAGGCATTGATCATTGTTTGGTGCCAACGGGTCATTGATGGAGCACGAATGGAGACCGGAGAGCGTCGAACTCGTTATTTGGAACCAACGAGTTGTTTATGGAGCTCGTGCGGAGAGCAGAGCATTGAACTTGTTGCTCGATGTTGACGAGTTGTTGGCCGGAGGAACTCAAGTGGCGCGCGTAGCACCGAACTCTTTTTAATATTGAAGTGAGGTCACTTGTGTTTGTTTCAGCATTGAAGTGATTCCATTCTTCTCTTTGCTGACAAGTAGTTACGTACATTGAATGAGGACCCTTGGGACATTGAGCTTGTGCTTGACAGAGTTGGCGCTCTCCCGTTCACACGGAGCTTTAAGCGAAATGGAGTTGGTGCTTGCTCAAGTGATGGTGGCGGATAAACCTGGAGCTTTCCTGCCTAAGGAAGACTTGTCTTGAATTTCATCATCCAGAGTTGAGGTGGCCCTATGGAGCTGTTAGCTGGTAGGATGTCGGTGAAGAGGTTTGTGTCTTTTAGGCAGAACATCCCTTCAGTGTGTAGCTGGAAGAACAACTTTCAGGATAGTTCGTTGTACAGTGTTTGCAAGACTCATTGTAATTTTGTGCTTGTAATGAGACTTGTAATTTGTGAAATAATAATTCTTCTTCGTGTCGGTGTCTTGTCCTGTGATTCATCGTCTTGGGGTTTGGCCAGTCATATGAGCTGCTCTTGGAGAGAGTTGGACTCTGGACTTGCCGCTTTGTATTTGTAAATATCTGTAGTGCTACTGGATCTGAACATATGGGTTTGTGATAGTTCTGCGATTCTTGATGAAATCTCTCCACATGCTTGTTCCTTGTTGTGCACATTATTGTCGATATTGATGTGTCATTGATTGGTCTCTTTGTAGCTAAATATCAGGGCCTCAAGTCTGTTGTGTATAGCTAACAAACCGTCGACGGTGTATGACGGAGTTTAGATTTTCTCCATCTTGAACTCAACTAGTTGTAGGAGCAACTCTGAAGGAGAGTTGTTTTCCAAACTTGCTGTATGGGTCCTCCGACAAATTGTAAGAGTCACATCGAGTGGAGAGTTGAACTCTAAAAGTTGCATTTACAAGTGATACTAGAGTAACTCCGATCCATAATTTTGGACCTCTTAATTTATTTTTGAGAGATTTAACTGGTTTCAGGAACATATTGAATGGAAAGTTGAACTCTAAACATGTGTAAGCGCAGGTTGCGAGAGTAACTCTGAGCCATGGGTATGGATTCCGAACATGTTAGTTTGAGTATTGACAGGTTGCAGGAGCAGATCGAATGGCGAACTGCACTCTGAACTTGCTTCTTTGCAAATAGCTGGAGTCTATTTCTAGCCATGGATATGGACCCCGAACCGGTCGATGAGGTGCTAACGGATTGTAGGAGCAGATCGAATGGCGAAGCGCACTCTAAACTTGCTCATTTGCAAATTGCTAGAGTATCTTCGAGCTATGGGTATGGACTCCGAATCCGTCTTATAGAAAGCTTATAATGAGTGTTCAGCGCTGCTCTAGTGTAAGTTGGGCATTTAGCTCGTTGTTCGCTTAAGTATTAATAGGTTGCAGGAGCATATCGAATGGCAAAGCGCACTCTGAATTTGCTTCATTGCAAATTACTATTTTTACTACATTTTATTGAAAATAAAACTAAGCGGCTTCTCTAGTGGTTGGCCATTATTACAAATTGAGAAAATCTGTAGGAAAATAAAACTAAGCGGTTGCTCTAGTGGCTGGCCATTATTACAAATTCGAGAAAATTTTCTACTACTATTAAGAGAGAACATTTGAGATGCCATCGTTCACCTTCACAAGGTGTTCCACCTTCCAAGTTCTGTTGATATCTCCTTGCCCCCCCAGGTATTCAAGTTGATGAGCCATTAGGCGAACAACTTGGTAGACCTTGTCTGGACTTGCCTATTTTAGAGGGAACCCCCCATTGTTTGCATAGAGAAAGAGAAATCTTCTGATGCACCAATGTATTTAGGCAAGATTATTTGTTTTCGTTGAATGAGCGGAGTGGCTTCGAGAGAGGGATTCAGGTTTATTACTGTGTTATGATGAGGACCAGTTTGGACATGGTAAGAGATGATTTGGCAGGTTTGGAAGTTCTTGGTAGAGTTGTTTATGGCAATGGCTTCAAGCTTGTTCACAGTCTTGGAATTATCGTGACTGCTTTCTGGTGGTAGCTCTATGGCGTCGAGGGGGAGAATCGAGCCTCCCATAGTAGCCATGTAGCATGCTCGTGCTGCCTTTTGGCTTCCTATAGCTTGGCCTACGCTAGCTGTTGTTGGGAACTTCATTTTCATGTGAGATGCAGATACAATTGCATGGAAGGCCGCTAAGCCGGGACGGTCGAATATAGTATTGTATGCGGCTTTGACATCAACTACCATAAATTTTTGTAATACCCCGGATAAAATAATACTTTTGTGAATATATATAAATGTCTGTATATATATTGTAGTGTTTACTTGATTATATATATAAATGATGAAGTGTGATTAATTTGCTGGATTGTTTGTGTGGATGGTTGTGTTCATGGTTGTGCACGAGAATGAGAGAACAAACACTAGTACATACACTAGTTTGGAGTGTGATACATATGCAAATATTTAATTGTATGGTACTACAATGTAATTTTTTTTGGATGCACTCAAATCCCACCTCTCATCTCTCATCTCTCATCTGATCTTGATCAAAGGCTAAAAATTTCAGCCACGCAAAATATCTCCAAAACCATGAGCTAGAGCCCTTGTTTTGGAGAAACCACCATGCCACCTTACCCCCCCTCCCCCCTACACCCTATGGTTGGCCACCCCCCTTGCACCCCTCACCCTTCTCACTTCATTATTAAACCCCTCCCTTTCACTCTCATTTAGTTCTAAAGTTTTCAGAAGAAAAAAAAGAGAGAAGGAGAGAGTGAAAGAAGGCAAGAAAAAGAGGAAAATCCAGAGCTTTGGAGGAGGAATCAAAGAGGAAGGCCAAGCTATTCTCTTCTTCTCAAGCTACACTCAAGGGTGGGGAGTTATCTAAACCTTGTTCTTGTTTCTCTTGGTTGATTTCTTGCATGAGATGAGTAATAGTAGCATGAGGATGATTGATTAGAAGTAGTTTGTGTAGAATCTGAAACTGAAACAGAAAAACACAATCTGCATGCTATGTTCCCGAATTTCTACAGAGCAACGTAGATGGAATTTGATCACCAAATTTTTACGGAATGATGATATGTATGTCTAGAAGCTACATGATTTATTTCGAACTTTTCTGATATTATTTGGTATTTTAATAAAATCAATTTTGATGACTGGGTCGTAAGGCAGAGACTGGTTCTGTCTATTGTAGAACCTAAACTTGTGGGAATTCTAAGAATGAATTGATACGTGATCTATTTCTGAAAATTTTACCATGATATCATGCATGAATCTAGAACCTACAGAAAAATATTGGAATTATTTGGACAACATTTAATGCATGTTCAAAATTAATTAATTAGGAGTATTCTTGGCAGTAACTGAAGAACGGTAGAACTTTTATACATGATTGTAATAGGTAGAACTCACTGAATACTTGGAATCTGGATTGTGATCTTTTGTGCATGTTATACATGATGATGTCTAGTTTCTAAAAATGTAAATTTAATGACCATTGGTTATGCATGTGATTTATTATGAATATTTAAGTAAGTATTGTGCATAAGTTAGTCAGTATTGACACCATGATAAGATGGTACCTTTATGGCTCTGTATGAGCAGAATTTGAGGAAGTGTACAACTAGAAAGTTTTATTAGACATACTGAGATTTCCAAAAAGTCTTATGTCAAAAAATTCCTGTAAGTAGAATAATAAATATGATTTTTGCAAGTTGGAACAGAACCCAGATTTTGAGCTATAGGCTCTGTTTGTGTAGTGCATTCTGTGTGGTTTTGTATACCTGAGGAAGATGAATGTTTTAGGGTAATCAAATGGAACAATTTGAATTGGTGATCAACTAGAAAGTTGTAGAGGACATTCACATCTTTCCATAGAACCTGATTGGTATCATTCCGATGAGTGAATAGATTTTTATGCTATCGGTAAGGTGCAGCCAGTGTACAAGAAATACACAGGCTGAGGATTGTGATGCTATTTTAAGCAATTAGATGATTGAATCTGAGGTGATGATCAACTAGAGAGTTGTATCCTTGGTTCTTAGCTTTCCAGAATGGGCTAGAACACCCAAATCTGATTTGTATTGTGGGAGTTACGACCTTTTTAAGTTTCAGGCAGAAACACCATAGTTTGGATTAGTCATGATTTTTGACTAAGTGTTGGAAGTACTTTTCCCTTCTTGTAAATAAAAGTTAATAACTTATTATTGGGGATGATTGGATTTTATTACTGGTCTTGATGGTGTTTTACTCCTGATGAGGATGTTGTGACTCGAGTTAGTCACAAGGGTAGGGTGATACCCTACGTCTATCGACCCTAAGATTTGAACTTCCGCCGAGGTATTGGATGTCTGAATTGGTGCCATCGAGTTGTATTCATGTCGGTTAAAAATGAACGCGGGCCATGGTGAGGGAAGAATTCCAAGTTGGAGGAAGTGGCGAGCAGGACATTGTATCGCCGGGGTCGCAAGTCGATAGGCAGGATTGTGGAAAGAAACTCCATATTTACCTGAATGATTAGAGTGATGTACTAGGTGTACGAACAATGCATTAGTACTAGCAGACCATAGTCGGGTGTTGTACTTTTCCTGTCGTAGGGATACAGATTTGGTTCTAAGGTTTTGACTTCACGGGTCTCGTATCTCGATCTGTTAATTCCCAAAGAGCTAGGGTAAGGAACTGGGGAGAGAAACTCCTGTCGAATAGGGGGATTTGACCCTCGAGTCCGTCGTGTTCCTATGCACGTGGGTTTTGTTTTTATAAATGAATTATTTTGACGTCATGGGTACATGGTTTTGTACCAGAAGATTTGTAACGATTTTTTGAGTGAGGTCCGTGCACAGATACTAAGTGGCAAACGCATCAACAACTATAGTGACTGCAGTAACGAACAAGACCGAATAACTGCAACCTCCTTAGACACGGTAAAATCTATTGGGAACAGGATGAGTACAAGAGTAGGATGCATGGCGAGGGATTGAACCCCACAATCAGGAGAGGCGAACTCTTTGGAAAGTATGTATTATGAGATGCATACGCTTCCATTGAAGTTGATTTTGGGGACGTATGTAGTGTGGGATGCGTACGTTCCCAAATGAATTGCATTAGAATAGGTGCATCATGTGCATTCTTTGTTTGTGTATTAGATTAGGCCATGTCATGCTTTGATCTGGAAAGTATGTAGTATGGGATGCATGCAGATCCAGAGTCCCAAAGTCTTGCTTGCATTAGAATAAGGCATGTGACTGGTGCATTTAGTTGTTAGATCATGGCATACACGAACACTAGGGAATTAGGATGCACGTTTCTTTTCCCATTCAAGATGGTTTGTGGTTGCTAGTTTGGAGATCATTGTTTCTTATCAGCATTGCGTCAGTAGAATTACTGACAGTTCCCACCTTTTAGGTACCGGTCCTACCAATCGAGCAGGTGCAGAAATATTAGAGTCGTGCAGCGAAAGACTCGTGCCGAGGGGCAAGTCCCAGGGAAGCAGATTGACCACTCAGTGGAACTTCGGTGGTGATCATTCGATTACCATTCTGGGAGACAGCTGATAGCTTTACACGAGGAGTTGGTAAATATTTTGCAATAAGATGTAATGAGTTAATGTAATTTATATTCTTGTTCAAGAACAAGATATTGGTTGTAATTGATGATGTAATGACCTTTATTTGGCAATAAAAAGTCTTTTAAATTTTGGTGTTATTACTGTGTTAAGATGCATTTGAAGGCAAAGATTCTGGTTGCGTCACAGATGTCCGGTAATGGGAATCCAGGGCGTTACAATTTTAGTGCTTCTGTTTGAATAGCGTGGGCTTTCCCTTCTGTCACATCAAGTGTGACGACTCCTTCTACTTGAACGGGGACACCGGAGAATCCGTGGAGTGTATAAACGGCTGGCTTGAGTCATCCTCGGGAGAGCTTGAGAGCCTCGAATGTGGCCATGAAGAGGATGTTTACTGAGCTGCCAATGTCCACTAGGATACGACATCCTTCATGATTCACCATGCAAAGGTTTATGACCAATGCATCGCAATGAGGTATTCAGACATCTTCTAAGTCCTTATTGGAGAAAGATATTGGGACCCCAGTGCTTTTGGCAGGCAGAATATTATCAATGGAGTTGACTTCCCTGACCAAAGCTTTGAGGGAGGAGTTGAAATCTCCCCTGTCGAGCGTCCATCAATGGAGTGGAGGACGGCCATGTGTTCTAAGTCTTGCGGCTCATATGGCCTCTCTTGATGCTTATTAGCCCCCCGGGGCGGAGGATTTTTGGCATCGTTGTCTTTCTGAACGAAGTTGGAGGGATAGCCCCTGCAAATCAAGGCTTCCAGTTATTCTTTAAGGATTTGACAGTTGTCAGTAGTGTGTCCATGATCTCTATGAAATGTGCACCACTCACTTTTGTCTCTTCTCCTGCTAGACGTTGATGTCTTGGGGGGAGGGCAGATTATTCCGTCCTTCTCAACTTCCATGAGGATGGCTGATACGCTTGCATTGAGATGAGTAAACTTGTCGATGCGTGGCACTAAAGGTGGACAGCATTGACCTGCGCCACTTTTTTGAAACATCCTGGGTTCTTCTTCGCTTGTATTCTTCTGTTTGTTCTCGAAAGATGAATCATTCTTGCCTTGAGGATAGAGAGCTTCCTCAACCCTGATACACTTGTCACTCCTTTTCAAGAGCTAAGTGAAACTTTTGGGTGGTTTTTGGCGAGAGAGGCTTTCAGGTCTTCGTTAATGATGTTGTGGCGGAAAGCTGCAGTCGGCGCCATTGAAGTGTTCAAGAAGGAAATTGACCTTGCTTCAGTTGTAAAGCGTTTGACAAAGTTTCTCAGCAGTTCTCCATCTCTTTGCTTCAGCTCTAACAGAGAGACACTTGTTTTTTCAGCCTTGCGGCTAGTAACGAATTGCGCAATGAATAGCTCCTCGAGCTAATCGAAGGAGAATATTGATTCTGGAGTCAGATGCCAATGCCATTCTCTTGCTGATCCTTTCAGTGTTGCAGGAAATGTTCGACACATGAGCACATCGAAGGCATTATAGACCACCATGAGTGTTTTGAAGCTCTCAATATGGTCTGTCGGGTCTAATTCTCCATTGTAGGATTCGAATTGAGGAGCTTTGGAGTCCCTTGAAACGAGTGCATCAAGGATGGTTTTGCTGAAGGGAGGTCGACTGGGGCAGTAGGCCCTGCTGGAGCGGTTTCTCTCATTCTTCATCTATTCTAGACGATTCTCTACTTCTTGAATACGGCAAAGGACTTGGTCGTCCTTTGTCTAGGATCCAGTTGAGTCGACGGATCCTTCGTTAGGGGGCTGGCCCAGATATTGACTTCCTTGGATAGCATGGAGGATGACGAGCTTGAACTTATCCAATTCGGCCCTATGGCATTTTTCCCATTGTTCTGCACAAGAAGCTTTCGACTGTCATGAGTCGGGATCCTTATTGTGGTGCGCCCCCTATAAAAGGGTGATTGCCGTGATCTTTCTCTAGGAAGATGGGTTCTCTGGTTTGCTTATGTCCTGATAGTGAGGCCTCAGATCAGGTGCACCTCTCGTCCAATTGGATTCGCAAATCGGTTCCTAGTTGCCTGGCACTGATGATCTGGCAGATATCTCTAGACCCCCAAGGGCCTTGCGAGGCTATTGAATCAGTTGAAGCATTATGAACTGAGACGTGGTCGTACTGAGGATGTTGTTCATGATCTCTTTGTTGGGAGCCCCCCGGTGCCTCTTCGTTGGAAGGAGTGTGATTAGGCTGTCGGGGTGACAGTTGAGAAGGAATCAGATCTTCCAAAGGAGAAGCTGGTTGACGAAGAGAGTTGGTGTGACGGCTTGAAGCCGCCCTTTTACCTCTTAGTATTGGTGGCATGGCGACAAGTCTGACTTGTGTAGTTTCCCACAGACGGCGCTAATCTGTTGCAGCTTATTTCGCTGTGGGAGCAAACAGATAGTGAGTTAATAATTGATGGAAACTACTAAAATTCTGACCTTTGACCTTGGTGGTTAAAAGCGTTTAGAGCTCCTGAGATTGAATCTGGATCGTTGATTGACCACCGTGATCCGAATCTGACGGTTGCTAATGCGGTCAGCGGACTTGCAAAAAGCCTGAAACATCGCGGGGTCGCCCCATGACAGACCCTCTGATGCTCAAGTCAGAACCAGAAAGAGAAAGAGAGTATGAGAGTGAAAACTAGCGAATTCTTGATTACCTTATGACTGTAGAGGGGGAGGGGTATTTATAGGTCTGAGAGACATTTCAAGAGATTGATTTGTGTCTGTTGGATCGAATTGAATTCCTTATCTCTTTCATGTATGTCTCCCTCAAGAGATAAGATCTTCTTGTTAGGTTATAAAAGATTTGACTCCTAACCTGCTTGGGCTGGGTGTCTCTCCTAGTGGGCCTAGTCTGTCACTTTTATGGGCATAAAAGAAGCCCATGACCCATAGAAGGCCTAGGCTTGTTAAAGAGGCATGTGATGGTTGATCTGTCTGTGGAAGCTTTGAGATTAGTGTAGGAATCGCATGGCCTTGATTTGCTGCGTTTTTATCATCATCACCGTCCGACTAATTTTTTTATTTTATTTTATTTTAAAAAGCATCGGACGGGAAATCGTTTCCTGTCTGAGAGTTTTTTTAGATTAAGAAATCTTAATTAAATCTTGATTTAATCCTAATTAAATCTTAAATCTTAAATCTTAATTAAATTCTAATGTGTATGCGTAATAATTCTATTGGCCTAATTCCATAAAATTTTGAAACTACATTTGGAAAGAATTGATCACAGACGGGAAATCATTTCACGTCCGATAGATTTTTAATATAAAAACAAGTAGAGATGAAAGATCATCTTTCGTCCGGTACTTTATTATTGAACTCACGAAAGATGATCTTTCGTTAGCTATAATTTGCAAATTGCTATTTCTCCTTCCAAATATAGTCTACTACTGTTATCTCAAACCCAAAATTTAGGTACTTGACCAACAACTATCAGACCTTTTTTTTTAAATTTTATAAAATTTAACAAAATAACCAACAACTTCATATGCTCTGCCCCATCATCCAATGAGTTCAATGGTCAGTGCTTATGTAAAAGGTCTTTGACTGCAACTGATATATATATAAATGGTGCAAAGATGCCATTGTTTAAGAGTCTATTTGTAAGATTTAATATTGAAGTACCATTATAATTAAAGGGGTACAGTGCTAGGTTTTGTTAGATCAGCTGCATGAGTATCCATGTATGTTTTGTTTGACCCATCTTACTGCTGTATCACAATTGTTCTGAATGTATGTTCAGTTTTATATTGATGAAATTTTAAAGGTAATCTAGGTTCATTTTCATTAGGCATTTTTATCATTTACTTGTAGTTAATCTAGCATTAATGACTGAAATATTTGTTGTCAGAGCTTGTTTGGCTATTAAGTCGCTCCCTTTTTGTTCTCATGGTAGGTTAATCATGGACCAACAGTTTACGGTAATAAAGGAAGCACTGATCAACATGGGTGGTTTCCTTTTGAGAATTTTTTTCCAAACTGTCCCACTTTTTTGAAGTTTTTCCAAACTACCCTACTTTTTATAAAAATTTTCAAACAACGTCACTCGCCTTTTTGAAAAAGAGAGTGTGGTTAAAACCTCATTGCTTTTTCAGAAAGCGAGTGTAGGATTTTGAAAACCTCATCACTTTTTCAGAAAGCGAGTGTGAGGATTTCAAAATCCTACACTCGCTTTCTGAAAAACCGATTGGGTTTTAAACACACTCGCTTCTCAAAAAATGAGTGTCACTTAATTCATATCAATTAGTTACTCAGGCTTTATTGGTCAGTGGGTACGTTTTAGGGCTGTTACTGTTCATGGGGCTGTTGGGTCTGGGTTCGAATCCGGCACTTCATTGTGTAAGTAGGAAAATAACGGAGCTACAAGTTGGCAGGGCCGGTCCTGACAGTTTGGAGGCCCAGGATGAACAAATATTATGAGGCCCTTCTTTTAGTAATTGAATTAATAAATTAATATATAAAAATAATTTACATGTTCAAAATAACTAGAAAAATATATATAATTATCATGAGAATTTTATAATTTGATAATTAAGAGAACCATTTTAACATTGATCCTCTATTCCTTGTAACCCACTAATTCCCGTATTCAATGGGGAACTAAATAAAGATCCTAATTAGTATATATAATTATCTTATACTATGTATAGTTAAGCACATGCATTAGATTCTTGGAAAATCCTTTAGCAACAGATATATAATTATCTTATTCTTATGCCTGATTGTCTCATTTGCCTGTATATATGAGGCAACTATGCCTGTATATTTGTTGCCTCATTACTAGAAGCCATGCCTTGAGAACCGCAATAATTGCAGAATCAAGACTGTTTGTTTTTAACACTTCTAACTCCATGCTTACAGCACGTTTGCACAAAGCTAGAAGAACAGAGAAACAAAATACTTCAGATATACTTCATAAAATAATATAGAAATTTGACGATTTTGTACAAATTTGTGTTATTTTTCATTTATCAGTTGCAAACGAGGTCGTCCTTTGTAGATGCCAAAAAACCTAGTTGCAATTGTTTTGGTTCTCTAAAAACAGCTATTGCATTGCAACCATAGTTTCAAAATCATTAGCAACAGATATATAATTATCTTATGCCTGTATACTATGTTTGTTTCTTAATTCTTCATTCTTATGCCCCTTGATTCTTCATTCTTATGCCTGATTGCCTCATTTACCTGATGCTTGTTTGTTTGGTTGACTTAATAATAGTCATGAATTAAGATCCTATATCAAAGCCTCAAGGAAACTAAATAAAGATCTTAACTAATTCCTACATTCAAAGGGATTACAAATCATCTAAATATAAGGAAAGGATAAATCAGTTACAAAGATTAAGCTAAAAATATCTTAACAAAAGGAATCACAATAATCAATTTTCAAAGAATTATATAATAAAAAATTAAAATACTAACAGTAGAAAATGCTAGTAAGCATATACCGAATTACACTTCCAACTTCAAGCCAAGATCCGACCATAAGCCAAGATCCTATATATGTTTTATGCATTTTCTATGTGAGTAAATTCTCTCACTGTATATTATGTTTGGACAGTTGAGACTCTTGGAGTCTATGCATTTTAATTTTTTTTTAATAACTTAAACTATTTTTTTTTTTTGAAAAGTTATAAAAAAAAATGGGCCCCAAATTTTTTAATTTGGAGCTTGGACAGTTGAGACTCTTGGAGTCTATGAATTATTTTTTTTAATAACTTAAACTGATTTTTTTTAAGTTATAAAAAAAATGGGCCCCACATTTTGGGGGCCCAGGGCGGTTGCCCTCTGGGCCCTGCCCCAGGGTCGGGCCTGCAAGTTAGGAGTATGTTGGTGAACTTCGATCTAAGTATTGATTTTTCTTCATTCAAACTGCTCTAAATATGAACTGTTCTAAATATGACTGGAAAAGATATATATGAGAAGTAGACGAGACAACCCAGATATTAAAACTGATGATGCAACAGAAACAAAAGTTAGTTGAGTTCTTAACATTGATTTTGCCAATCAAACTAAACAGCTGATGTCAAAGTACTCCTATATATACATCTTCTTACACCTCAACTCTACTATATATCTATCAGCCTAATATTCAGATAAGAAGAACCCCCTTCCCCCATCTTCCATATTTGAAATTGGTTGGTGATATGGCCAAAAATGGGGTTAAATTGGAACCATTCAAAGTGGGCACGAATCTTAAAGTCACAGGAGCAAGATGGTAACTTCACCTACAGACGGGTCCGAATTGAGAACCGGGTCTTTCCTCATGGACCCGCTAACCCATGAACAGATCTATTCAGCTGAGAACGGGTCACAACCCATTAGGGACCAGTTCAATAGGATAGGGGGAAATCCTGACTTGTCCTTATCCTCATGGGGTGGTTATGACCGTCCCTATCCAGCCATACTGGGAAATAGGGATTCATCCTCATCCTGAAAGAGATCCCCATAGCGACTATAAATACCCCCCTACGTCCTACTGTCACAGGTGATCACTCTTTGTGCACTTAAGCTCTTTTCCTTTACTTTTTCTGGTACTGACAAAAGCGTCGGAGGGTTCGTCGTTGGGATCCATTCCGGTGTTTCGAACATTTGTGTAGGTACGCGGGAACGCCAAGGAGTCAACTTGTCAACAAGGAAGAAGTGAGATCCAGCCGGTTCGAGTTCCTACGAACCTACAAATTCTGTCTATTGCCCCCACACCAGATCCAGCGGCAACAGGTTGGTGCCGTCTGTGGGAACTACTCGACAAGCAACCCCACCTTCCTCCTTCAGCCAAAGCTACTCCTAGCTAAGCCTCCCAAGAGGAAGCCCGTCAACTCCAATCGAAAAACAACCTCTTTACATCATCCTCCACCTCCTCCGGAGGAGGATCTCCCTCCACCCGTCCAGCAGGCCCTGCAGCTCGAACAGCAGGCTCCTCAGTCTATTCTGCTGCCTATGGGGCCCCAGGCAACAGTGGGGGAGCCCTTTCGGCGGCGCTGCCACAAGCAACCTATACATCAGGTTCGAGTGTCCATCCATAATACCTCCACGGATTCTATGGCCTCCCATAGTCCTCCTACACCAAAAGATCAACGGGACGTGCTCAATAATCGACAGACCGAGTCAGGGCCCGATCTTCGGACCCATCTAGACGAGAGGCGGACCCACGAGGCGAACCCTCGTTGGGAGCACCAGAGGGATCGGTCACCACGTTGATCAGACGGTCGGGGGTCCAAATCTCCCTGTAGGCATAGGGACTCACCCCCGCATCACCCAAGACGAAGCCGCTCCCCGGCTGGCCGTCATGCAGCCCGAGCCAGTTGCGAGCAGGAGGCCCCCGTCACGAGGGCGAAATTTCAGCAATTCTAGAAGGCGGTCCTTCGGGCGCTTAATGCCGCCCCCAACAATGGCCCTCGGGCTCCCAGCCCTCGGTTAGCTCCTCGCCATCATCGCCGCTCCCAAAGTCCCAAGCTGGCTCCGAGCCATCACCACCACTCCCGAAGTCCTAGGCCAGCTTCAAGCCATCGCCGCCCTTCTCCCTATCACCATCGCCACTCCCGAACTCCCAGGCCGGCTCCGAGCCATCACCGCCGCTCCCTAAGTCCTAGGCCGACTCCGAGCCATCGCCGCCCTTCTCCCGATCACCACCACCGCTCCCGAAGTCCGCGTCCAACTCTGACTCACCCCTGTCGTTCATCAGTCCACCACCTACTCAGAGTCACCGCCATCGCAGACCCAGCCCTCCTCGACATGAGGACGAGTCTCGGGGCTTGGCCAGGCAAGACCGGAGAGAGGACTTGGTCTACCATCTTCTCCATGAGATGGAGAGGTGCCTCGGCCAGCTGGATAGGGACGAGGAGCAACGGGCGAGGAACCTCTGCCCAAGCAGGCCCCCATTCTCTGCACCATTATGGAGGCCCCTGTCCCAGACAACTTCAAGCCTACTCACTTCGAGACTTACACCGGGAGTCGAACCTCGTAGATCACATCGAGAGTTTCAAAACTCTCATGATAATCCACCATGCATCCGACACCCTCTTCTGCAAAACCTTCCCGGCCACAGTCAAGGGGCGGCTCGGGAGTGGTATTCTCATCTTGCGCCGGCATCTATCTTCTCCTTCGACCAGTTCGAAGGTCGCTTCCTCATGCATTTCATGAGCAGTCGTTGCTCCGAGAATACGGGCACCTCGCTGCTATTCCTCAGCCAAAAGAAGGGCGAGCGGCTGAGGGATTATGTCAAGAGGTTCACGGCAGAGGCCTGGTCCATTGCCTCATTAGATCAGTCGATAGCTTCGGCTGCCTTCCAATCCAGTGTCACCAATCCCGACCTCAGGGCTTCCTTAGCCAAGAAGCCCCCTCGGGACTTCTCTGAGCTCCTCCTCAGGAGTGAGAAGTACATTCGAGCTGAAGAGGCTCTCAATCACCCCACTCTGGAAGGATCGTCTTTCGGGAACAAACAGATGACTGTAGGAGGAAGGAGGAGCTAAGAAGCTCTAGAAAGATAACGGGGGCCTAGCGGCGTCCTCTCCCCCGCTTCGAGAAGTTTACCCCATTCAATACGAGTGTCTCCGCCATCCTGATGGAGATTGGGAATGAAGGTCTCCTGCCGCCACCCCCGAAGATGAACACCCCCGGGAAGAAGAGCAACCAGGACAAGTGGTGCCATTTCCACCGGGACCACGGGCACGACACTGATGATTGTCAGGCCCTAAAGGATGAGATCGAGGCCCTCATCCAGAGGGGGCAGCTCACTCGGTTCGTGAGAAGGGACAGAGCCGATCCGCCTCCACCACCCAGGGAGGCTAACAGGCGAATAGAGCAGTGCACGGAGACTCCAGAGGCCGAAGTAGAGGACATCTTGCACCTGATACACGGAGTCCCAATGGGGGGAGATTCTAACTCCTCTCGAAAAGCCTTTGTTAGGAAAGTCAACTCCGTATAGAGCCATCCTCCCCATAAAGGCCTGGGGGTCCCGGTGACGTTCCCCGACAGGGACTTGGAAGGCGTCCGCACGCCCCACTGCGACGCCCTCGTCATCAACCTCAAAATGGACAACTTCGACGTTCACCGGGTGCTGGTGGATAATGGAAGTTCGGTCAACATCCACTTCTTGGAGGCGTTCAAAGGCTTCCAATTATCAAGAGACCAGCTCAAGCTGGCCGGCTACACCCTTCACAGGTTTACTGGGGTTCCGGTAACGATCGAGGGAGTTATAACTCTCGACGTCACCATTGGCAAAGCCCTGGTCACTTGCCCGGAGCCGATGGACTTCATGGTGGTGGACGTGAAGGTGGCCTACAACTTGATTCTGGGTCGACCGGGCCATGCCGCACTCCAAGCCATCCCTTCTGCTTACCACATGAAGATGAAGTTCCCCATCCCTGAAGGGGTAGGAGAAGTAAGAGGGAGTCAAGAGGCGGCTCATAAGTGTTATATGACCTCAATGGAAGGCCCGGTCCTCTCCCGTAAAAGCCCTCGAGCTCCCACCAGAGAGCAGCCAAACCATCTCTGAACCGGTGGATGAACTAGAAGAAGTGGCCTTCTCAGAGGAAGATGCCACCAAGACATTCCGGATCAATAAGGCACTCTCCCCCTCCATCAAAGAAGACATCTCCCGGTGCATAAGGGAGAACCGCGATCTCTTCGCCTGGACCGTAGCTGACATGCCTGGGATCTCCGAGGAGCTCCTAATGCACCATCTCAGCATCGCCCTAGGTGTGAAGCCCGTTCAGAAGAAGCACTGCAAGTTCGCTCCTAAGTGACAGCAGGCGATCAAAGAGGAAGTCGAAAATCTCCTCAACGCTCGGTTCATCCAGGAGGTAAATTATCCCGAGTGGCTATCCAATGTGGTGATGGTCAAGAAAGCTAATGGGAGCTGGAGGATATGCATCGACTTCACCGATCTCAATAAGGCGTGCCCGAAGGACCCCTTTCCCCTTCCAAGCATCGACGCCCTGATTGATGCAATCTCCGGGCACGAGCTCCTCGATTTCATGGACGCTTTCTCAAGGTACAACCAAATTCAGATGTTCCCTCCCGACATCTAGAAGACCTCTTTCGTGACGGACCAGGGCCTGTACTGCTACAGGGTAATGTCGTTCGGCTTGAAAAATGCGGAAGCTACTTACCAGCATCTCGTGAATAAGGTCTTTCGAGACCAGATTGGCCGAAACATGGAAGTCTACTTAGACGACATGTTGGTCAAGAGCACCCGAGAGCAGGAACATGTCCTCGACCTTCAATAAGCCTTCGAGGTGCTCAGGAGGCACAATATGAGGCTGAATCTGAGCAAGTGTGCGTTCAGAGTCTCATCCGGCAAGTTCTTGCGGTTTATGGTCAGCCTAGAGGGGCATAAAGGCCAACCCCGAGAAGATCAAGGCCATTCTCAAAATGGGTCCTCCCTCCAACATCAAAGAGGTACAAAGGCTCATGGAATGCCTCACAGCGATTGGGCGGTTCCTCTCCAAGTTCGGGGAAAAGTGCCTCCCCTTCTTCAAAGCCCTCAGAGGGGCTAAAGGCTTCGAATGGGGGGAATAGCAACAAAAGTCCTTCGACCAGCTCAAGGCATACTTAGCTAATCCCCCGCTCTTGAGCAAGCCGACACCTGGAGAGGTCCTCTACTTGTATCTCGCAGCTTCGAAACAAACCCTCAGCATGGTCCTCGTAAGAGAACAGGCCCAAATGCAGAGGCCCATCTATTATGTGAGTAAGGTCCTCCGGGATGCTGAGCTCCGTTACCCGAAGCTGGAGAAGATTGCTCTTGCCTTGGTCATGGTGGCCCGAAAGCTCGGCCCCTACTTCTAATCTCATTCAGTTGTCGTCCTAACCGACCAGCCCCTCAAGCAAGTTCTCCACAAGCTTGAGACCTCCGGGCACCTGATGAAGTGGTCCATCGAGCTGAGCCAACATGACATTAGCTACTACCCAAGAACAGCAATCAAGGCCCAAGCTCTAGCCGAATTCATTGTGGAGAGCACCATCCCCGACCCTTGCGAGTCGTCTGCCAACCCCTTCGTCTGGACCGTTTATGTTGATGGGTCTTCTTACGCTGACGGAAGTGGGGCTGGTGTTATCTTGGCCGGCCCAGACGCTTTCGTCCTCCAATACTCCTTCTGCTTAAACTTCCCGACATCAAACAACGAAGCAGGGTATGAGGCCCTCATAGCAGGGCTCTGCATGGCTCACAAAGCCGGGGCCAGGCGGGTCAGAGTCTTCAGTGATTCGCAATTGGTCGTCAACCAAGTGTCGGGGGAATACGAGGTAAGGGAAGAGCGTATGGCCAGGTACTTGGCAAAGGTCAGGGAGCTTCTAGCCTTATTTGAAGATGTGCAACTCCAACGGGTTCCCCGAGAGGAAAACGCGCAAGCGGATGCCCTCTCTAAGCTCACCTCCTCGTCTCTCCCGGCTCTAGAATGGACCGTCTTGATAGAGGTCCTTCTCAGACCAAGTATTGATGAAAATGGCCCAGAGCCAATGGAAGCCTACCCCCTAACACTTGGAGAAAACTGGATGAATCCCCTCCTCGAGTACCTTCGAGACGGAGTCCTTCCCGAAAACCCGAAAGAGGAAAGGAGGATTAGGACAAGAGCCGAGCGGCACGCACTTCTTGACAGGGTCATGTACAAATGCTTCTACACCCAGATCGACGATCGACCCTATCTGAGGTGCCTCTCCCCGGAGGAAGCGATCTATGCCCTAAAGGAGGCCCATGATGGTCTATGCGGCGTGCACTTGGGAGCGAGATCCCTCGCCCGAAAACTCTTGAACTTCGGGTACTTCTGGCCTACACTATTGAGTGACTCCGAGGAGTATGTCTGCTTGTAGAACCCCGTATTTTCAAATATTATTTAATTATTTGAAAATGAATTTAAATGATTTTTTTGAGGAATTAATAAATACTTCCTAAGAAATTTATTCTTTTGTACACGTGCAAAACAGGTGCAAATGACTTTTTAGAAGTTTGGAAAATTAAGTTTTCCTCATGAAAAATCATTATTTATTATTTGAAAATTATTTAGTATTTTCCCAGATTTTTCTGAAATTAAATGTGCGTATTTGCAATTTTTGAGAAAAGAAGGACTTATTTGCAAAATTGACAATTTTGAGGGTTGAAGTGCAAAGTGTATTTGCTGGACTTTCCGATCAGTACTTGTCGAGGTTTGAGAGTATATTTTCTATTTGATCCAAATTTAAATGATATTTGACTTAATTTTCAAGAATAGACTTCTATATGTAAGATGTGTTCCTAAAAGGATTATTTTGTAAAAGAGGGAATAAAACCCTAATTTTCTATCCGGCATATATATAAGAGGAATTCTCTTTCCAGCCGTCATTTGTTAAAAGAATACAGATTTTGGTGATTTGGGTTTGAAGAACAAAGGAGGATTCTTGGATCTAGCAAGGAGAGAGAGTTTTGTGGATCTTTTCTTCAATCAATGTGAGTTGGTTTGTTTTGTTGTGTTTGTTTTGCTTGTTTATTTAATTGATGAATGGCATAGGATCTCTTGTTACGCTTATTTGTGATCATTGTACCATTATTTTGTTAGTCCCATTGTGATTATGATATGGATCTTTAATTCGATATGGAGGATGAGAACTTTTATTGATATTGGGATCATATATGAGAAAATATTAAGATTTGTTGAGGAAATGTTGATCTATGAGATCGTATGGATTAGAGGCATATTAAGAATTGTTTATGTTGTGATCAGATGAGTAACATCTGGATCTTGTGATTGTAGATCAGATTTTTGATTGAGTTAAAGAAGACATTTTGATGAGAAAAACCCTAATTGAAGGATTATGAGTTTAGATCATGAGGATTTGAGAATTGAGTAATTTATTGATTGAGTAATGTATCCATGATGGAGACTATTGAGAGTTGTTTATTTGCCTGGATACAAATCAATTTTATGATCGATAAATCGTTAGAAACTCCAGTTTGATTTGTGTTCAGACCTATCTTTGTAAATCTGTAGCCGACAGTCGACTGGTCTACAGAGCAGTCGACTGGTACTTGCCTACTGTGTATTTTTTTTGAGTCTTGAGATTTGTTCGGGACAGTCGACCTAGACTGAGGTCAGTCGACTGGTCCTCCGGTTGTATTTTGTTCAGTTCTTTCGGGACGGTCGACTGATGACTTGTCAAGTCGACTGGTCATGCCTTAGATTATTTTTGTGAAATGTTGGATTATGCCCTCTGGACAGTCGACTGATCTGATGTGCAGTCGACTGGTCCTGAAGGATCTTGTATTTGATTTGAGATATTTTGTTTAGTGTTTGATTTTGAGACATTTGTTCAGTACTTGATTCTGAGATATTGTTCAGTACTTGATGTTGAGATATTTGTTCAGTGTTTGATTTTAAGATGTTCAGTTAAGTATTAGTTTTTGAGATGTTCAGTTAAGAACATGATTTTGAGGTATTTTGTTGAGCCACTTGTTAAGTGGAATTTGTTCAGACATTTGTTTTTGAGTCTCTAGAGGTAGGTGACCCTAGTATACTGGTGTTTGTTCAGTTATTTGTTGAGGCCCATCGAGGCAAATTTTCAGTTATTCAGATTTTTAGTCCGGTAGGGTACACTACTCTAGGAGATTTGTTCAGTAACCCAAACTAATAAGGACAGGCATTAGTAGTGTCATGACGAATGGGAACTTGAGTTATGCACCTCAGTATGGCTTTTGATGTAGGATTTAATCTCCTGAATTATCCAAGTAGTTAACTTGAGATGTGTGATTTATCTCCGGAATTATCCAGGTAGTTAACCTGAGATGTGAGGTATTTCTCCGGAATTATCCAAGTAATTATCTTGAGATGTGGGATTGAACTACGGAATGATCGGAGTCGAGGCGACGCTTTTGGGGTATTCTTGTGATTATGAGTCTATGTTTAGATGTGGGATGATCTCCTGAATTATCCAGGGAAATTACCTGTGATGTGGGATCAATCTCCGGAATAATCAAGCATGGGCAAATTATCATAGTTTATCTTCATCTCTTAGTAGTCATCGTTGTCAGCATGTAGTCATGATGTTTTTTGAATCACCTTTATGCATTCGGATTTCCTGGTCTTACACACTTGGCTTTTGGTTTTTGGTATCACCCATTATTCTTTGTTGTTACATCATACTTTAGTGTTTGATTATTATTTGTTGGATATTACGTTTTAAGTTCATTTATGTTATTTGTTTGATTTGTTACCACTCACACCATTTTTATGGCTGACCCCTTCAGTTTGGGGGTTAGGGTTCAACTCTAGCCTCACTTGTTGCAGGTTATTGCTTAGATGGGAGGTTGGATCTTTGAGTGGGCAATTTGAGATTATTGGATTATTTAGTGATTGGTGTAAAAGAATTGTAAAGACATATTGTGTTGTTATTGAGTTGTTGACAAAATATGAACGTGTGTTGAGATGTTTAGACTTCCGCTGTAATTGTAATAATTGTTGTAATAAAAGAAAGAAAATTTTAGTGGTGTTGTTGGTGTTTATTGTTCTATTGAAGTGGATTACTGGGATTTCGCCACTTATTTTCTAAGCTCTCATATTAGAAATTTGGGGCGCTACACTGCTAGTGCGACTCCTGCCAGAAACTTGCCCCGATCCATCGCCTGCCCCAAGCACAATTCGCGTCCTTGGCAAGTCCAATCCCCTTCGCAATGTGGGGGATAGATTTGCTCGGACCCTTCCCCCCAGCACCAGGCCAGCTAAAGTTCTTAGTAGTAGCAATAGACTACTTCTCAAAATAGATCGAAGCTGAACCACTTTCGACAATCACTGAGCACAAGGTCCAGAAGTTTTTTTGGAAGAACACCGTCTGTCGGTTCAGGATACCTCGCATCCTCGTAACCAACAACGAAACTCAATTCACGGGAGCGACCTTTCGCAACTTTTGCACCGACCTCGGCATTCAGCAGCGGTTCTCCTCGGTAGCCCACCCTCAGTCTAATGGCCAAGCAGAGAACGCAAATCGACAAATTCTCTCTGGCTTGAAGAAGAGACTCGACCGATCCACTAAGGGGCTGTGGGTTGAACAACTCCCGAACGTGCTCTGAAACTATCGCACCACCTAAAGAACTCCGATGGGGAAGTCCCCCTTCAACCACATATATGGTTCTGAAGCTCTCATCCCCTTAGAGATGGGCCTGCCTTCACCCCAACTAATACCTACAATGAAGCACAGAACGCGAACCAGCTTCGTAACTGCCTAGACCTCATAGATGAAGTCCGCGAGAGAGCTGCAATTCGGCAAGAGACCTACCGCCGTAGGATCACTCAGACTTACAATAAGAGGGTACAGCCAGCCAACCTAAAAGAGGGAGACCTAGTGCTTAGAAAGTTGTCGATCTCTGATCCAAGCAAAAGAGGCAAGTTGGAACCCAATTGGAAAGGACCATATAGGGTCTCCCGAGTCGTTCGCCCGGGCGCGTATCAACTCGAAGACCCGGGGGCAGGAGGATACCGAGGACATGGAACGCGGAGCACTTGATGAAGTACCGAGAGGGTGTCTAAACACCACTCTAAGCAACTTCCCCAAGAGCGCTCCAAAAGATGTGTCTACAGTCCTTACTTGTATTTTCTTTTTATCAAAGTGTAAAGGCGGCTCGCAACTCAGAAGCAGCCGCCTAGTTGTTCTCAATAAAATGAAATCTTTCCCCGCAAGTTCTTTTTCTTTTGAGTAGTCTGACTCTATTTCTCAAGTTTTCTATTTTTTGGTAGTCTAACTCTACTTACAAAAAAAAAATCATTAAAACGACACACTTGGAGTCCAACACTTGGTTCGACTCCGCATCAACTACTTGCTTCTAAACGAGTACGAAGCGGATCGCCATTCGGAATTGCTCCTACAGCTGTTGATATTTTCTAAACGACATGCTTGGAGTCCAACACTTGGTTGAATCCGCTTCAACTACTTGCTTCTAGGCGAGTACGAAGCGGATCGCCATTCGGAATTGCTCCTATAGCTGTTGATATTTTCTAAATGACGTGCTTGGAGTCCAACACTTGGTTCGACTTCACTTAAACTACTTGCTTCTAGGCGAGTACGAAGCGGATCGCTATTCGGAATTGCTCCTACGGCTGTTGATATTTTCTAAACAATGCGCTTGGAGTCCAACACTTGGTTCAACTCTGCCTCAACTACTTGCTTCTAAGTGAGTACGAAGCGAATCACCATTCGGAATTGCTCCTACAGTCGTTGGAATTCTCTAAACAACAAGTTTAGAGTCCAACACTTAGTTCAACGCGGCTTTTTCTACTCGCAAACGAGTAAGTGTAAAGCATCCCACCATTCGGAATTGCTTCTACAACTATTGACAACTACAAACGCTAGCAAAGCACACAAGTTCACAAAACAAGTACTATTTCATTAAAGTCTGAGAGACAAGTCTAATTACAGACAACCGACTCAACTTTACATCGAGGTACAAAACTTGGGAAATAGAAATTAAAAGATTATAGAAAGCCACTTTAGCGCCTCCTAGGGGCGGGGATACTTCGGTTAAGAGACACTCGGGGGAGACAAATGTTGTACTGTCGACGCCCTACTTCTGCAGACGTCCCTAGGCCGGCGAGCCAAGATGCATCATCCGCACCTGACCTAACGGTGGCCCCGACAGAGGCTCCACTCGACGAAGCTGCCACGCCACTCTGCGCATCTCTGGGGTCCCGATGTACAGGGGGCAAGCGAAACGCGAGCTCGCAGAATGTCATCCCCCTAGTATACTCTTCACGAGTGCAAGACGTAGTTTTGACAGTGCTTCCCTCGGATCACGGTCGAAGACGAGCAATTTCCGTCTCGATCTCAACAATTTGCTCCTTAAGCAAGTCATCCGTCATCTTTATTTTCAAGTGCGGCAGTCGTGCTGAGCCTGCATCACAAGAGCTATCAGTGATTGTCCACCGAAGATGAGAAACCTCCATGGTCTTGTCGACAGTCACCTTCTTCAGCTCGTCCCTCTCTGAGGTCACCTTAGTCAGAGAATGTCTATGGCGCCTGAGTCTCAAGCCAAGGTTGACAGCCGGCGATGAACCCACATCATCACCCTCGGGGGTCGTCTTGCAGAGCCTCTCTTCTAATCGCCTGATCTCGACGTCTCGACGAACTAAGACTAATCTCAGATGATTCCACTCACATTCCGCTTTACAAAGCTCCCACTCAACTTCGCGAAGCCGCTCTCGGCTCCTAGCAAAGCCTAACCTTGTCGCCCCTAGACCAACCTCGGGACGGGCCACCTCGGCCACCCGAGGCACTTCGGCGAGTGGCATCACTTCGACGATCTGAAAAGGCCAAGTCAAACTGCAATGAACACTTAGCCAAACACTTCGAACAAATGGCAATGAACACTTAGCCAAAACTTTCAAACAAACCGTTGTGAACACTTAGCCAAAAATTTCAAAAAGTTTTTATTTTCATTGAAATTCAGAAAGATACATGCGGTGGCCAGTCCACGATTAGGTGATACATTGCTTATCTAAAATTTTAAAAATTACAAGTCAAGGCCCGACCTCTTTGCCGTGGCTGTTGGTCGCTGCAAGATCCGACTTCTCAGGAGCGGCGACGATCGCTAAGGGCGTAACCTCGGAGTCGGGTTTGTTGCCGATGACCTCGACTCCGGCATCCGCATTGTCGTCCCCTTCCTCTTCTTCGTCGGATTCTTCGTTGAAGTCCGGGACATGGTCGGAGAAGATGTGCCATCCGGAGTAGGTGACCTCGGGGAAGCTTTCCTTCACCTGCTCGATGGCGCGGGCATAAGCCTTAGCCATATTGACCGCAAGGAACCCCTGAGTCTTCTCCATAGTCGCGGCCTCGGCCTCTTTTGCGGTAGCAATCTTGGCAGCCTCGACAGCCTCCTCCTTTTCCTTCGCCGCCGACTCCTTCTGTCGGAGCAGAGTGGCGACATCGGCCTCCATCTTCTTCACAAGACCATCGAGGTACTCCATCCTCGTTGTCTTCCCGTCTGCCTCGACCCTCAGCTTTTCGAGCTCGTTGGTGATCCGAGCTTTTTCCGCCCGAGCCCTGTCCACCTCCTTCTTCAGCTCCTTTTTGAGCTCGGTTATCTTCTCCATAAGATGACCGAAGTGACAGGTTATCTACTAAAGGAAAATAAGTTAGCATGAAAACCAAGAAATTACAAGTACACAACTAGCAAAACTATGCTACTTACCGACACTGCTGCTCGAGCGATCTCGAGGGCGTCGTCCCTAACACCACCGGCATCCATGGCGGCACGGTCCTTCGGCATCCATGGCGACACGGATGCTTGACAGCCTGCATGCTCGACGACGAGTCACCGAGGAACCCATCGAGCTTCCGGACCTGCCAGTCCGGGACAAAAATCTTCTTGTGTTCCTCGGTCAGGAACACTTCCGCCTCGGCCGTCAACGGAGCCACCTCCATCCCCAAAGCGGCTGCCATTGAGAACTTGCCTGCCTCGGTTGAGGCTGAAGCAGCTGCCTTTGTCGTCACCCTCCGGGCCACAGTGGCCGATGCTGATGCTTCTTCAACAGCGCTGGCAACCGTTTTCGGCCTCGAGGAAGTCACCTTCGAGATGACCCTCTTCCTCTTCCTCAGAGCATTGTTGCCGAGAGCCGCATGCTAAGCCAACACGGCATCGTAGTCCATGGTTTCTGCACCAGAAGAAAATGTGATTAAACACAAGTAAAAACTGAACGAAAAAAGAAAAACAAAAGGGGAAAACCACATACTGGGGTCTATACGGCTGAGCCCCCCCCTGTAGAGCGCCTCCTCGTCAGGTCCCTCCAATCGAGCTTCGACCGGTCAAGGAGAAACCGAACCATGTCTTCTTCGATGGGGTAGAGCACCAGAAGCCCCTTCACCCTCTTCGTCACTTCTTCGACCCAGTCCGGAGGGATGCACCACGGCTCACGACTCTGGATGATGAAATACTTATCTCGCCAATGCTTTATCGAGTCGGGACAGCTAATGAGTCGAGCACCATGCATCGAAGCCAGGTAGAACCTGAACATCTGTTGATTCTTGATTTTGATGATCACAACACACTGCACATGTATTCTTGCTATACTTTATAATTGCAGGTGCTATACACAAATGACTCACTACTATACAGCTGAACAAATGAACAAGCACAAAGGCTCCAGATAAAGACAATGGTTAAAGCTTCATTCAAGACTCAAGACTCAAGCCAAGACTCAAGACTCAAGCCAGTCTCAAGCTTAAAAGTGTCATTATAGTCATGTCTTGTAAACAATGTAATCTTATTTTTTGTTGAGTCTTAGTATGATGTAAAGCCTTGTCACACACACATACACTCACTATTTTACAATGTGTGTTTTTAAAACATCAAAAATAAGGTCAAAACAGTTTGAATTGGTTTAACTTTTGAGTACCAGTCGACCGCTGTTTCTATCAGTCGACTGTTAGTACAAAACTGTTTAAATTTATTCAAACTCTGACCAGTCAACTCATTATGGCAGCCCAGTCGACTGTTCGAGTGCTTTTGACCGTTTTCTGTTTTCAAAATCGATTTTTCAAATTCAAAAGCTCTTAGATTCGTTGGTTGACAGTTGGAATAACTGTCTCCCAACGTCCAGGAGTTCTAACTCTATAAATAGAGTTCAGAACTCACTGAAAAAGATCTTACAATATTGTTAACAATCCCGAGCACTCTTGAGAATTTCTAAGTGTTTAAGAGAAAAAGCTCTCAAGTTCTAAATCTTTGGTTCTCTACACTCAGTCCAGTATAACATCGGAATTCGTTCTGGACTGGGTATAGAAGTCGACCTCCTTTTAGCCACGTTCTACATCACATAACACAAACAAGGCTATAGGTTGACTGTAAATTTTTATTGTTTTCTTTTGCTCTCGGTTGGAGAGTTAGACTCTAGGGTGTAGAGTCGGTCGTTTCACTCTTGGTGGTAGAGTGGGTCTGCTTTCTCTGGTTGAGAGAAAGGACTACGGGTTAGACAAGGTTGTTGTCTGAACGCCGTAGGGTATTCTTGTAAACTTGTTTTTCAAGAATAGTGGAAATCTCAAGTGGGTTGCTTGGGGACTGGATGTATGTCGGAAGGACCGAACCAGGATATATCGTGTGTACTCTGTGGTTGTTTCTCTTGCACTTACACTTGCATTTACTTTTCTGTGAAACTTGTCTGGACAGTCGACTCAGCAAATTTCCAGTCGACTGGTCAGTCTCGTATTTTTAAATATTAACTGTGTCTTCAGTCGCCTGTCTCAACTTTAAGTCGACTGCACAGAGTTGTTTGTATTTCCTTTTATTTGGTCATCTCAATCGACTGGTTCACTCCTAAGTTGACTGCACCGAAGAAAAATTATTTATTCCGCAGTTTATTTTAATTAAACGCTATTCACCCCCCCTCTAGTGTTTGTTGCCTCGCCTACATGATCCAACAACTTCGACTTCTGCTGTTGGTGAAATCGGTATAACGTCCGAAGCACCCTTAGATCCGACTCGATCTCTGCCGCCTGACAATGGAGGATGTACCCGTTGATCACCCTCCACCCATTTGGCATGAGCCAAATTGGGCTGATCCCGAACCACCGCAGAACTTGGATGGCGAAGGGGTGGAGTGGCAGCCGCGCCCCGGCAATGAAGGCGTCGACCGGCCAGAAGCACATATCCACCGGCATCGGTGAATTGGCCCTCACTCCAGGTCCGGGCAGCATCAGCTCAAACTCCTCCGGGATTAGAAAACATCCCCGAACCGCTGCTAGGTTCGCCTCATTGAGGATAGAGATGGTATCATCGACTTCGGAAGTCTCCCTCGCGGCGTTCTCTTCAAAACTCTGCCCCCTTCCATACACTATCCGTTCGGCGTGCTCCTCTAAAAGTTCCCGAATCCTATGGAGTCCAGTCAGAACACCTGGCAATCTCCCGAACTCCCCCATTTTGCTTGGGTTCTCCACTATGGTCTCCACGACTATCGAAGTAGGTGCTTCGATGCCTTTGCCCTTGTCAACGAGAGGAACCTGGCTCGGAGATGGCTCATCGGCAGCGGGGGGGAGGGCTCTGAACTCGGGGGAAGGCTAGACATTTGCTAAAAAAAATAAACTAAGTATTGAGTTACCTTGAAGTGACAGTTACGGTCAGAAAGATCGCCGAAAATGGGCAGATGTCGCCTGAAACTCCAGTTAGTAAAGACTTGTCGCCTGAGTAAAAGCTTTAGAAATGAACAAGTGAAAGGGGGGGTGAAGTTTATAGGGGCTGCACACAAATCAAGACTAATGGTCCTCATGAACTCAAGAGGTAGGCCCATTTACCATAAAACGACAAGAAACTCGACAGGCACTTGACTGGTCAACGGTCAAACGGTCAACATGCCACGTGTCTTTGACTAGTCATCGGTGAATTGTTAACAGGCCATGCGCATCTCTTGGACTTCGGCACACCTCGCCGAGCGTTCTTGCCACCGACGCTCAAACGTGAGAAAAAACTTCTCACTGGGACTTCGGCACGCCTCGCCGAGCGTTCTTGCCACCGACGCTCAAGCATGAGAAAAATCATCTCACATGGACTTCAGCACGCCTCGCCGAGTGTTCTTGCCACCGACGCTCAAACGTGAGAAAAAACATCTTGCTTGGACTTCGGCACGCCTCGCCGAGCGTTCTGGCCACCGACGCTCAAACGTGAGAAAAAACATCTCACTGGGACTTCGGCATGCCTCGCAGAGCGTTCTTGCCACCGACGCTCAAACATGAGAAAAAACATCTCACTGGGACTTCAGCATGCCTTGCCGAGCGTTCTTGCCACCGACGCTCAAACGTGAAAAAAAACATCTCACGTGGAATTCGGCACGCCTCGCCGAGCGTTCTTGCCACCGACGCTCAAACGTGAGAAAAAACATCTCACATGGAATTCGGCACGCCTCGCCAAGCATTCTTGCCACCGACGCTCAAACATGAGAAAAAACATCTCACTGGGACTTCGGCATGCCTCGCCGAGCGTTCTTGCCACCGACGGCCAAACGTGAGAAAAAACAACTCACTGGGACTTCGGCACGCCTTGCCGAGCGTTCTTACTACCGATGCTCAAACGTGAGAAGAGACATCTCACTTGGACTTCGGCACGCCACGCCGAGCATTCTTGCCACCGACGCTCAAACGCGAGAAAAAAACATCTCACCGGGACTTCGGCACGCCTCGCCGAGCATTTTTGCCACCGACGCTCAAACGTGAGAAAAAACATCTCACTTGGACTTTGGCACGCCACGCCGAGCATTCTTGCTGCCGACGCTCAAATGTGAGAAAAAACATCTCACATGGATTTCAGCACGCCTTGCCGAGCGTTGTTGCCACCGATGCTCAAATGTGAGAAAAACATCTCACTGGGATTTCGGCACGCCTCGCCAAGCGTTCTTGCCACTGACGCCCAAACATGAGAAAAACACCTCACTTGGACTTTGGCAAGCCTCGCCGAACCCCTTCAACCTGTGTCGTCATCCCGAAGCACCGCTAGACCTCGGCAGTGAATGCTGAACCCCCCTCGACTTCGGCCTCCATCCTGACACATGTCATCTAACTGAGGTGTTTGATGGGGGTCGGCAACTGTTGCTGAGAGTTCTTGCCACCGACCCCTAAACAAGAGAAAGTATGCCTTCGTACCATTCGAACCATTGGATCACCCCGAAACTCACTCGACAATCTGATCAAAGTCTCAGATTTATCCACGTCAGCGAGTGTCGATTCTCCATTTGATCATCTAGATTTTCGCGCCCAAGGCTGATGGACGATCCAGATCATGCCACGTCATAATTAGGTGATTAAAATTATATTTTATTTATTAATTCGAAATATTTATTTAAAAATGCGGGAAAATGATTAAAAATTCAAGAAAATTAATTTAAAATTCTAAAAAATAATTATAAATTCGGGAAAATATTTTTGAACTCCCGGACGAATAACTATTGGCTAGAACAATTAATTAGTGCTCCTGGAAGACAAATCATCCCTCGGCAGAATTGGATAAATGGTTCGAAAAAATAATATAAAATTGGGAAAAATCTCCGAAAAATCAAGAAGAGCCTGGGGACAACCTTGTGTACATTGCTAGCTCAGAAAAACACCGTCACCCCTCAATCGAGATTCGAACACCCCTTGAGAACTCCGATAAAACCCTATACGCCATCAAAACAACAAAACTACTCACTAAAGGCTGTAACACACAGTCTTTGGGAGTGGGGGGCTCGTGAAATAGCTACAAATGGGGTTAAATCGGAACCATTCAAAGTGGGCACGAATCTTAAAGTTACAGCGGCAAGATGGTAATTTCACCTACAGACGGGTCTAAATTGGGAACCGGGTCTCTCCTCTTGGACCCGCTAACCCATGAACGGATCTATTGAGCTGAGAATGGGTCACAACCGGTTAGGGACCAGTTAAATAGGATAAGGGGAAATCCTGGCTTGTCCTTATCATTATGGGGTGGTTATAACCGTCCCTATCCAGCCACACTGGGAAGTAGGGATTCATCCTCATCCTGAAAGAGATCCCTACAGCGACTATAAATACCCCCTACCTCCTACTATCACAGCTGATCACTCTTTGTGCACTTCAGCTTTTTCCCTTTACTTTTTCTGATATTGACAAGAGCATCGGAGGGTTCGTTGTCGGGATCCATCCTGCTGTTTCGAACGTTTGTGCAGGTACGCGGAAACGCCAAGGAGTCAACTTGTCAACAAGGAAGAAGTGAGATCCAGCCGGTTCGAGTTCCTACAAACCTACAAATTCTTTCTATTGCCCCCACACCAGATCCAACAGCAACAGTTGGCTAGCATAGGAACCATATATCAAATCCATGGCAATGTACTGCTAACTAGCTTCAGTTAAATGAATACCGTCCCAGCTCAAATATGACTTTGGGTCCCCAAGAACACCCGAACTCGGTAACCCGCAAAACTTCGACAGGTTGAGGTTGTAAGGACCACCACCACCTCCACAACAAGTTTTTAAGACCCCATGGGTACTAAATCCTAAGACAAACATAAAATTTAATATAATCTTTAAATTGTAGAATACCAATTAATTGTAACTCAAAATGTTTGTTGAAACTTAATGAGAATTGCAAGTAAAGAGTAACCAACCGTATTCCACCGGAGAATAGTTCATTTGAAAAACAGAATCGTAGTAATTGGCATAGACAATTTTGGCATGAGGATTATTGAGTTGAAGTTGCTGTAGAGCTTGGATTAGTAGTTCATGGATTAGTAGTTCCTGTTGCATCATCAGTTTTAATATCTAGGTTGTCTCGTCTACTTCTCATATATATCTTTTCCAGTCATATTTAGAACAGTTTGAATGAAGAAAAATCAATACTTAGATCGAAGTTCACCAACATACTCCCAACTTGTAGCTCCGTTCTTTTCCTACTTACACAATGAAGTGAAAAAAATATTTAGTGGGAAATGCTATTTCACTAGATTAACTACTTTTTCACTTTCATCTAGTTCATGGTCAATTATAATATTTTTTCCAACCTTTATTTCACCAAAAACTCAAAAAAACAACAAATTAAAAAAAAAGTGGAAAATGCCGGATTCGAACCCAGACCCAGCAGTCCCATGAACAGTAACAGCCCTAAAACACACCGACTGACCAATAAGGCCTGAATGACTAATTGATATGAACTAAGTGACACTCGCTTTTTAAGAAAGCGAGTGTGGTTAAAAGTCAATCGGTTTTTTAGAAAGCGAGTGTAGGCTTTCGAGAATCCAAAGCCTCACACTCGCTTTCTGAAAAAGCGATGAGGTTTTAACTGATATGGCTAAAAATGGGGTTAAATCGGAACCGTCCAGATTGGGCGCGAATCTTGAAGCTCGGGGGTAAAACGGTAATTTCACATACAAGTGGATCCAAAGCGGGTACTGGATCTCCTCCGCACAGATCCAATAACCCACGAACGGATCCACACCAATTGGGTACGGGTCTCGACCCGAGGCGAACCCAGACCAACAAGAGACAAATCAGGGCCACTGATTTGACCAAGTCAACGGGCCTGATTTACTCTCACCGGGAATCAGGGGATTAGTTTCCTAAACAGACTGTGAGGATTTTACTCCTGGCAGTTACACAGGGAATCAGGTCCCTAATGACTCCCCTGGCGACTATAAAAACCTCCCACCTACCACTGTTACAGGTTAATCACTCTTTTTCCACCTGAAGCTCTTTCTTTAATCACCACTGGTTACTGACAAGAGCATCGGAGGGTGCGTCGCCGGAATCAACCCCGGTGTCTCGCACTTCCTTGCAGGTTGCGGCAGGAATTGGACGGTTCGGATTCACTGTTCAGGTTTTCTCGGACTCACAAATCTCATCTGTTTACCCCCACACCGAAATCAGCGGTAACAGATTGGCGCCGTCTGTGGGAAACACCACACGAATAGCCTCAGCCTCTTCCTTGTCGTCTTCTCCAACCATGCCTCCAAAGAAGGTCAGATCTAGAGGGTCCAACCGCGGGCCCAATCCCGCCGATCAGACAGAGGAAATCCCTGTCAATCCTGTTCCACAGCCTGAGCTTCCTCCCCCGGCCCAGCAGGGCCAACCTCCTCTTCCCAAACAGCAACCCCCCAATGGCCCTTCCGGTCATAACGGGCGAAGGCAGAAGCAGCCCCTCAACCCGGACCATGTCTCGGTTCATAATGAATCCTCGGATTCAATGGCTTCTCATCACCCCGACCTCCGCAACACAGTCCTGAACCGCCAAAAAGATGAGGACCTTCGCACCCACCTTGATGAGAGGCGGGCCTGAGAGGGAGCCTCCCACCAGCATCAGGGTGAGCGGTCTCCTCGCCGCCGAGACGGGAGAAGGTCTCCGGATCGAAGGGGCCGAGCGGCATCTCCCGAGCGCCGAAGGAGGAGGCCACATTCCCCCGCGGATCGGCATCATCCGAGGAACAATGAGGCGCCTATCACTCGTGCCGAGTTCCTACAGTTTCAGGAGACCGTGCTGCAGGCCCTCAACCTTCGCTCCAACAACCAAAATGCCCAGAGGGTTCCGACACCCCTGCTGGTTCCCAGTCCTCGCCGCCGATCAAGAAGCCCCATCCCGGCTCCCAGTCGCCAGCAGCAGAACTACAGTCCCTGCCGATCTCAGGACTACCGGCGCCGCAGTCCTCGCTCCTCTTCCTATGAAGAAGAATCCAGGGGATCATTTGACTATCAGCGGAGGGACGATGCCCTCAACCGCCGTCTCCATGAGGTAGAGAGGCACATCAGACGCATGGACAGAGAGGAGGAATCCAAAGCAGGGTTCGTTGTCGGGATCATCAGACCTCCCAGCAGACCTCCCTTCAGACCTCCCTTCTCTCGGATGATCATGGCGGCCCCCATACCGAGGGGTTTCAAACCTCCGCAGTTTGAAACGTACTCAGGGGAGTCCGACCCAGTTGATCACGTCGAAAGCTTAAAGACCTTAATGCTGATCCATCAGGCTTCCGACGCCATGCTCTGCACGACCTTCCCCACCACCCTCAGGGGGTCGGCTCGGGAATGGTACTCCAGGCTCGCCCCCTCTTCCATCTTCTCGTTCGAACAGTTCGAAATGCTGTTCATAACTCACTTTGTGAGTAGCAAGCGAGCCGAGAAGACGAGCCTCTCCCTACTCAACCTGCGGCAAGAAAGGGGAGAGAAGCTGAGGGACTATGTGAAGAGATTCACCGCAGAGGTCAGGTCTATCGCCTCCTTAGACCTGTCAGTGGCGACTGTTGCGTTCCAGTCGAACGTCCTTAACTCCAACCTCCGATCGTCCCTCGCCAAGAAGCCCCCGCACAACTTCGCCGACCTTCTCCTAAGGTGCGAGAAGTATATCTGGGCGTAGGAGGCCGAGTGCCTCCCGAACTTCGAAGCATCGGCCTCCGGATCGAAGAGGAAGGCGACAGAGGAGGAAGGGTCCAAGAAGATGCAGAAGGACAACGGCGGGCAGTGCCGTCCTTCCCCCAGGTTCGAGAAGTTCACTCCCCTCACCAACAATGTGTCCACCATCCTGATGGAGGTGGAGAAGGAGGGGGTCATTCCTCCGGCTCCGAGAATGAACACCCCGGCTAAGAGGAGGAATAAGGAGAAATTTTGCCGTTACCACCGGGACCACGGCCATGACACTAACGACTGCTGGGCGTTGAAAAATGAAATAGAGGCCCTCATCCAGAGGGGGCAACTGGCCAAATTTGTAAAGGCAAACGATCGGGCAGATTGTAGCACTCCTCCGCCTCGGGCGGCTAACAAGCGCTCCGAACGGCGCGAGGAGACGCCCGAGTTTGAGGAAGAACGAGTCCTGCACCTCATCCACGGAGGACCTATGGGGGGCTCCTCTAACTCCTCTCGGAAGGCCTTCGTCCGAGAGGTCAACTCAGTCCACAGCGCCCCTCCTCCCAAAGGCCTCGGAGTCCCGGTGACTTTCTCCGATGAAGACCTCGAGGGGGTCCGAACTCCCCACTGTGACGCCCTCGTCATCGACCTCTGCATGGCGAACTTCAAGGTGCAGAGGGTCCTGGTAGACAATGGGAGCTCGGTCAACATCCTCTTTCTCTCGGCCTTCCGAGGGCTGCAGCTGTCTCGGGACCGTCTCAAGCCGGCCGGTTACACACTCCACGGGTTCACGGGGGTCCCAGTAACTATCGAGGGAGTGATAACCCTAGACGTAACTGCTGGAAAGACCCCTACTACCCGGACCGAGCCGATGGACTTTATGGTCGTCGACGTCCCGGCCGCGTATAATGTCATTCTAGGCCGACCCGGCCTAGCTGCCCTGGAAGCTGTCCCCTCAGCGTACCACCTTAAAATGAAATTCCCCACTCGGTCGGGAGTAGGGGAAGTCAGGGGAAGCCAAGAGACGGCTCGGAAGTGCTACATGACTTCCACTGGGGGACCGGTGCTCTCCCTCGAGACACTAGAAATCCCCGAGCCGAATGTCCGACCCACGTCCGAGCCGGCGGACGAGTTAGAAGAAGTGCTCTTCTCGGACGAGGACCCGAGCCGAAAGTTCCTCATCAGCAAGTCCTTGCCGACTGTGCTGTGCTCTGACTTGGTTAAATGCATCCGGGATAACCGCGACCTGTTTGCTTGGTCGGCCGCGGATATGCCCGGCATCTCCGAGGAGTTGCTGGTCCACCGCCTAAGCGTCGAACCGGGGTGCAAACCGGTTAAGCAGAAGAGACGAAAATTCGCTCCCGAGCGACAGCAGACCATCAAGGAGGAGGTGGATAAACTTTTGAAGGCTAAGTTCATACAGGAGGTAAACTACCCCGAGTGGCTCTCCAATGTTGTAATGGTCAAGAAGTCCAACGGTTCTTAGAGAATATGCATCGACTTCACCGACCTGAATAAGGCGTGTCCGAAGGACCCATTTCCTCTTCCGAACATCGACACCCTCATTGATGCCACCTCGGGCCATGAGCTCCTCAGCTTCATGGACGCCTTCTCTGGCTATAATCAGATCCGAATGTTCCCACCGGACATTCCGAAGACCTCCTTCATCACCGATCAGGGCCTCTACTACTACCAGGTCATGCCGTTCGGGTTGAAGAACGTGGGCGCCACCTACCAGCGCCTCGTCAACAAGGTCTTCCAGAGCCAGATAGGCCGGAACATGGAGGTGTACGTTGACGACATGCTCGTCAAGAGCATCCAAGGCAATGGTCACGTGGCCGACCTCCAGGAGGCATTCGGCGTGTTGAGGAAGCACAGCATGCGGCTGAACCCGAACAAGTGTGCGTTCGGGGTCTCTTCGGGAAAGTTCCTCGGCTTCATGGTGAGCCAGCAAGGGATCGAAGCCAATCCCGAGAAGATCAAGGCCATATTGGACATGGCCCTGCCCCGGAACGTCAAGGAGGTGCAGAAGCTAACGGGTTGGCTCGCCGCTATCGGCCGGTTCCTCTCGAAGTCTGGGGAAAAGTGCCTCCCCTTCTTCAAGGCACTCAGGGGGGCTAAGGGTTTTGAATGGGGCCAACCACAACAGGAATCGTTCGACCAACTGAAGGCCTACTTGGTAAACCCCCCTCTCCTCAGCAAACCTGTCCTGGGGGAAACCCTCTTCATCTACTTGGCTGCTTCCGAGCAGACCCTAAGTGCTGTCTTGGTGAGAGAGGAGGACCGGGCCCAAAGGCCCATCTACTACATGAGCAAGGTGCTTCGGGACGCCGAGCTCCGCTATCCGAAGATAGAGAAGATGGCCTACGCCCTGGTCATGGCGGCGAGAAAGCTCCGGCCGTACTTTCAATCCCACTCGGTCGTCGTCCTCACTGACCAACCTCTAAAGCAAATCCTCCACAAGCCCGAGACCTCGGGCCGGCTAATGAAGTGGTCCATAGAGCTGAGCCAACATGACATCTCCTACCAACCTCGGACGGCAATTAAAGCACAGGCCCTCGCCAACTTCATCGTAGAGTCCACCATCCCTGAAGTCAGCCACGTCCCGAATGGACCCCCCATTTGGAAAGTCTTCGTGGAAGGCTCCTCCTGTAACGAAGGGAGCAGTGCCGGTATCATCCTGAACGGCCCTGACGACTTCGTCCTCCAGTACGCGATCCGTATGGATTTCAAGGCCTCGAACAATGAGGCGGAGTACGAGGCACTCATCGCAGGCCTCGAACTTGCCCGAAGTGCTGGGGCGCAGTGCCTCCGAATTCACAGTGATTCTCAGCTGATTGTGAACCAGGTCTTGGGCAAATACGAAGCACGAGACGAGCGGATGGCGAAATACCTCGCTAAGGTCAGAGCCCTCATGAGCCACTTCGAAGAGGCACTCATCCAACGAGTCCCTCGTGAGGAGAATTCCTAGGCCGATGCTCTCTCCAAGTTGGCCCCATCCTCCCTCCAAGGTCTCGAGCAGACCGTTTTGATCGAGGTCCTTTCAAGACCGAGCATAGAAGACGAGACATCCGGCTCGGCGGAGTCATTGCCGATCATGCTGCAAGATAATTGGATGAAGCCGTTGGTGGAGTTCTTAAGGGACGGACTCCTCCCCGAGGACCCCAAAGAAGCACGCCGAGTCAGGACCAGGGCCGAGGGGTATGCCTTGATCGAGGGAATCTTGTACAAGCGTTCCTTCTCACAGGTTGATGGCCGACCGTACCTTAGGTGCCTTTCTCCAGAACAGGCCGACTATGCTCTGCAAGAGCTCCACGAGGGTATCGGCGGAGCTCACTCAGGGTCTAGGTCCTTGGCTCGGAAAGCCTTGAATTATGGATACTTCTGGCCGACTCTAATACAAGATGCCGAGCGTCACGTTCGGCAATGCAGCTCCTGTCAAGACACTCCAGCATCCGTCGCCTCCCTCAGGCCAACCTCGCCTCCCTATCAAGTCCTATCCCCTTCGCAATGTGGGGGATGGATTTACTAGGGCCTTTCCCTCCGGCTCCGGGTCAGTTCAAGTTCTTGGTCGTAACTATCGACTACTTCTCGAAGTGGGTCGAGGCCGAGCCCCTCGCCACTATAACCGAGAACAAGGTAGTTCAATTTTTCTGGAAGAACATCATCTGCAGATTCGGCGTCCCCCGTGTCCTCGTGATGGACAACGGGACTCAGTTCACTGGCGCAACATTCCGAGCTCTGTGCGACGACCTTGCCATCCAGCAGCGCTTCTCGTCCGTCTCCCACCCTCAATCGAACGGACAGGCAGAAAATGCTAATCGGCAGATCCTCGCAGGCATCAAGAAAAGGCTGGACAAATGTTCTAAAGGCTTATGGGTCGACCAACTCCCCAACGTCCTATGGAACTACCGCACGAGCAAGAGGACCCCCACAGGAGAGTCCCCTTTCAACCTCACCTATGGGTCCGAGACGGTGATACCCCTCGAGGTCGGAATACCTTCCCCTCGCCTCGCAGCCTACAATGAGGAACAGAACGCCAGGGACCTCAGGGCAGACTTAGATCTGGTAGATGAGCTGAGGGAAAGAGCATCGATTCGGCAGCAGAGTTACCGAAGAAGGGTCGAGTTGGCGTACAACAAGAAGGTCCGACCCACCAACCTTAAGCAAGGGGATTTAGTCTTGAGAAAACTGGCCATATCCTTCCCCAATCAGAAGAGCAAGCTGGCTTCGAACTGGGAAGGACCGTACAAGATCACAAGGGTAGTTCGGCCCGGAGCATATCGTCTGGAAGATCTAGAGGGCAGAGAAATTCCGAGGACCTGGAATGCCGACCACCTCCTGAAATACCAAGAAAGCGCCCCGGTGCCACTCTAAGTATCACAGGATATCGAGCCATTCCTCTCCTCCAATTTATAATCTATTTTCATAAGTTGTAATATGTAAAACGGTTCGCCGTCGATTATCAATGAAGAATGCTCTTTCATACTTATAAATTTGCATGTCTCTCTCCGCCTTTATCATCTGTTTTTTAATTGGGTTCCAACCAATGGTTCGGAGTCCAACACTCGGCTCGACTTTACCTCTTCGGCTCGCCCCCGGACGAGCCAGAGGTAGATCGCCGTTCGGAATTGCTCCCACAACCGTTGAACTACACCGATGGTTCGGAGTCCAACACTCGGCTCGACTTTACCTCCTCGGCTCGCCCCCGGACGAGCCAGAGGTAGATCGCCGTTCGGAATTGCTCTCACAACTGTTGAACTACACCGATGGTTCGGAGTCCAACACTCGGCTCGACTTTACCTCCTCGGCTCGCCCCCGGACGAGCCAGAGGTAGATCGCCGTTCGGAATTGCTTCTACAACCGTTGAACTACACCGATGGTTCGGAGTCCAACACTCGGCTCGACTTTACCTCCTCGGCTCGCCCCCGGACGAGCCAGAGGTAGATCACCGTTCGGAATTGCTCCCACAACTGTTGAACTACACCGATGGTTCGGAGTCCAACACTCGGCTCGACTTTACCTCCTCGGCTCGCCCCCGGACGAGCCAGAGGTAGATCGCCGCTCGAAATTGCTCCCACAACTGTTGGACTGCACCGATGGTTCCGGAGTCCAACACTTGGTTCGATTCCACTCCCCAAACTTGCTTCTCGGCGAGTTAGGAGTAGATCCCCATTCGGAATTGCTCCCACAGCCGTCGAACATCCGCCGTAACCGGCGAACTTCACCATGGAAAAGAGCTCAGCTCACACCTCGACTTCGCAAATGCCGTTCCGGTCGGGTGCCGAGCAAGTGCCATTCCGATCCTGCAAACGGAGAAAAATCACTTTCTCCTCAACTTTCGCGTAGGATCCCGATCAGACGGCCAGGATCTTGCCAGCGACGCTAGACGACAAGATAGCGTTTTCTTGAGAACAGAGCCGTCTTGAGATTCGTGCCAAAATCTAACGGCCCAGATCGTGTCAGCGTCGCTAACGACAAGATAGCGTTCCCTTACAAACTGGTTCGCCTCGAGATTCTTGCCTACGGCACTACGCGCTCGGCTCGTAAACCCCGGCACGACCACACACTTACAAGCGAAATGAATACGCAGAGCAACGAAAATGGCTTGTTTTTAAAAGTAATTTTATTATTGATCGGGACACAATACAAAGCAATCTTTTCATGGTTACAAAGTATCAGAAAACAAAAAATACAGCGCCGACCCACTACACTTGGCCTTCAAACAGAAATGTCTTCGCTGATCCGTTCGGTCACCAGCCCATCCACTTCAGCTGATAGCTCCTCCGCCTCCTTCCGAAGCTTCGCCTCCACAGTCTGTAAGTGATGGATCTCGGAGAGCAAATCGTCCCGCTCGGCTAATATCTTCGACTGGTTGTGCCGAATACACTGGACCCGAAGAGCGTTGCTAAAAGCTGTCTGCGAGTCGTCGTCCTCCCCTACGGGAGTCGCCTCGACGATCCTACTCTCCAGACGTTGGATCTCGACGTCTCGTTGGCCGAGGACGGATTGAAGGTGGGCCCGCTCGCCCTCAGCTCGACATAACTCCAGCTCCACACCACGACGCCGCTCTCGGCACTTCGTCGAGCGCGACTTCGTCGCCCTTGAGGTTACCTCGGTTTCAGCTTCGTCGTCCGAGTCGTTTGGATCAGTGTACCGGGCTGACACCACGAGCTGAAAAGAAGGGAAAATGAATAGCAAGATTTCAATACACTTCCGAAGCGCAACACTTGAAGAATTTTCCAATCAAACTTTCAGATTCGTATTCAGATATAATAGCCTCACATACAACAAGACCGACTCTACAACAAAGTTTTACAACAATCAGAAGAAACACAAAACGACATGATCAGGGTCTCTTCAGAAGGGGAACGCTTCGGTTCAAGGAGACGCAAGGACGACGAGGCCTGACCTCTGAGCTCGATCCAAAACCAACGAAGCGTGACCCCCCTTCGCCGCTGACCCTGACTGTGGCGCCGACCGAGGCACTGCTCGACGAGACGGCCGCACTACTCTGAGCGTCAGCAGGGCTCCGCCTAGCCACAGGCAAACGTGTCGCGAGTTCGTAAAAGGAAATCCCTCTCTCGCTCTCTTCGCGAGTGCACGACGTACTGCGGACGTTGGCCCTCTCCGGCAGAGGCTTGAGCGACGCGACCTCTTCCTCCAGTTCAATGATTCTGTCTCTCAAAGCGTCTTCCTTCGCCAACTTCTTCAGACGAGGAGGCCTTGACGAGCCCGAGACGTTGGCGCTATCGGTTGCGAGCCGTCGGAAGTGGGTGACCTCGATCCCCCTATCTATCGTGATCCTCCTAAGCCTGTCGACCTCGGCCAACAGCCTCTTGCGCTCGGTCGACGCCTTCTCCAGTTCGGAAGTTAGCTTCTCCTCCACCACCGAGCGTTCTTTCTCCGCTAACTCCATGTGTTGGAACTCGGCCAAATGCTGGTCATTCTTCCGCTCGGCAACGGCAAGCTCTCTACGAAGCCGCTCGACCTCACCTTCGGGACAAGGGGCTTGGGGTTGCCTCTGCAGTTGCTTCAACTCGCGAAGATGCCCCCTCACAGCTGCCTTCGTCTCCTCCAGCTTCAGGAACATGAGAAACCGCCTCTGTCGGCTATTCGAAAGCTCGCCCTTCGTTTTGGCCAGCTCCATACGAAGGTGGGCGACCTCCGTGATCGGACCGAACTTCACCTGAAAATCAGAGATAAATCCGAGACCCAACACTTGGAGAATTCTACGCCGAATCAAACATAAAATCCGAGACTCAACACTTGGATAAATTTTGGCCAAACAAACTGTTTTCATTCAAAACTGAGAAGAAAGTTTTACAAGAGCGGTGGCTAGTCCGCAGTTAGGCTTACAAAAAGAAACAAAACAACAAAAGACTAAAGAGGCAACCGAGTCAGGGGTCGACCTTTTTGTCGTTCGGGTCCGTCAACCCCTCGGCCTTGTCCTCGTCCTCGCCTTCTTCTTCGTCCCCGTCCTCGCTCTCGCTCTCCTCCTCAGAGTCGTCCTCCTCTTCGTCCTCGGCCTTGGTCTGGCCCGAGGCTTCGACACCGTCCGTCTGCCCCTCGGGGCCGAGCATCCCCAGGGGAACTTCCTCCTCCCCCTCCACGGGGTCGTAGAAACGGTAAGAGGACGTGTCGAAACTTGGATTCCGAGCAGCGACGTGGAGCAGGGCTCGACCGTAAGCGTCCTCCATGTTCTTGTACATGTGTTGCTCGGCCTCCTCTTGTACAGCCTGCTTTGCCTTCGCCACCTTAGACCGGTGCTTGGCCATTATCCTCTCGGCCCTCTTCCGAGCCCTCTCTGCTTCTGACCGAGCATTAGCCAGCTCCTCCTTCAGCTCGGCGTTCTCCTTCTCCGAGGCCTCGAGCTTGGCTGCCGTGTCCTTCGACAGCTGAATGGCATCGGCCAACTGCTTCTCCAACCCCGCCACTTCAGCAGCCCTTTTTGACGAGAGGAGCTGCTCAGCATCCAGCAGCTTCGCAGCTTTGACGCGCTCCGTTCTCTCCCGCTCATACTCCTGCTCCTTGCTCGCAAACTCCTCGAGCAAGTAGTTGAAGTGACAGAGGGTCTGAAAAGAGAACAAGCCGTTAGAGTCCGAACGCAGAAACTTGAAGAAATCTCAGGAAAAATTTCAACGAGAAAGAGTTCGGTCCACTTACCGACATGGTGTTCCGAGCGATCTGCATCGTGGCGTCTCCTGCTAGCCCGGCCTTTAGGGCCGCTCGATCCTTCGGGGTCGGCAGGTGCCTCACCGCTTCCATGCACATATTGCCGTCGCCCAAGAAGCCGTCGACATTCATCACCTGCCAGTCAGGGACGAAGATCTGCTTATGCCGCTCGGTCAAGATCTTCTCCGCCTCGACAGTAAGGGGCGAAACTTGGAGGGACAGCACCTCGTTCACCCCGAATGCACCGCTCGACGAGCCGGCTGCATCCCCCTCCACCACTGTCGCCGGCACACCTGAAGCCGGAGGATCCGTAGCCGCGGACTTCTCCTGTTCGGAGCCGGTCCCCGGAACAACGCCCTTCTCCGGGTCGCTTGTCTTTCCGACCGACAGTTTCTTCGGGGCTCGGCCCTCCTGAGGCCCCGCCGAAGGCCTCTTCTTCTTCGTCTCCTGCTCCGCCACCCTGGCCTTCGCCATCAAAGCCCTATAGTCCATCTTCATCGTCTCTGCACAAGCCGAATGAAAAAACTTAGAAAAAATTTCATGAACTTTAAGCAAAGAGTATAAATGCCAGAAGCGTACTAGGGTCGATCGGACTGAGACCCCCTCGGAACAAGGCTCCTCGGTAATATCTTTCCAGCTCAACGCTGGCAACGTGAGCAGCTTCTGAAGGACCTCTGTTTCCTCGTCGCTCAACACCGGCTCTTTCTTGGCTCTCTTGGGCAGCCCATCCTTCGCCCAAACTATCGGGATCACCCACGGCGCGGGGGCCCGGATGATGAAATACTTCTCCTTCCAGTGTTTGATCGAGTCCGGATTCTCGATCAACTTCACGCCCGTCCACGGCGAAAGATAGAACCTTTGTTCGTTTCGGCTTGGCTGACAATGTCGGTAGAGGCTCCGAAAGAGAAACATGCTCGGCGCGGCACCGACCTCTTGGCACCAGAGGACAAACACCATGACGTGCCTCCAGGTGTTCGGCATCAGCTGGGCGGGGCTCAAACCGTACCAGTTCAAGACATCAACTACGAACGGATGAAGGGGAAAGCGGAGTCCGGCGATGAGAGAGTCGACAGGAAAGACGCACACATCTGTCGATTACTTCGTATTGGCTCGGAAGCCTGGCCCGGGGAGGAGCAGCCCGTACTCGGTGGGGATCCGGAATCCCTTTCGGATCAGATGTAGATCGGCCTCCGTAAGAGACGAGATGGTATGGTCCACCTCGGACAGCTCTCTCGGTTCATTCTCCTCCACCGATTTGGCCGTGCCTTGGGTCACCTTCTCTAGGATATCCTCGGCGTAGTCCCGAACGCCTCCCACACTCGACAGGGCAATAGGCTGCCAACCGAACGCCCCCGCCGTCTTCGGCGTCTCGACGATCGTGACTACCGCTTTACCCTTATGAGACGCCGCCGCGACCTCCTGAGGTGGTTCGGCTACTTCACCCTCTCTGTCCGGCCGAACGACACTCTGATCGGTCGGCTCCACTACCTCCTTTCCTTTGCCCACTCGGCCCACAGCTTGCTCCGAGGCGGGGGTCTCATCCGAGGAAGTAATCTTAACCATTTTCTAAAGAAAGGGGAAGGAGACTGACCTTGAAGTGACAGATACGGTCGGAAAAGTTCGCCGGAGACAAAGAACGCCTGCCACGACAGCTAACACCACCACCAAGGAGCTAAAAACTTCGAAGGTAAAAACAGGAGAGAGAGAGTAAAAGTGAATAATGAGACTTGGATTAAGGGGGGGTGAAGATTTATAGTAAAAGAGGAACGTCCCTTGGACTTCCAAACGTAAGAGCGCGACTTTTGGGCCACTCTCGAAACGTCGTGAAGGCCCAACACGACTTTGTCCTACCACCAAGTCAAGTAGCTCGGCACAACAGGGTCTAAATCCGAATTACATGCAATCCGAGCCCAGCGGCAAAAGGCCCGGTCGGCGACCGAGCAGCTACCATTCCGAGCCTGCAAACGGAGAAAACCCACTTTCTCCTCAACTTTCGTGTAGGATCTCGATCAGACGGCTCAGATCTCGCCAGCTACGCTTAACGACAAGATAGCGTTTCCTTGGGAACTGAGCCCGTCTCGAGATTCTCCACAACATCTAACGACTCAGATTGCGCCACGTTGCTCGGATGATCATACCCTCGAACGTCCCACCTCTGTCTGAAGAAACCAGAAAAAATTTAGATTGAATGTTTTAAGGCACCGCCTTCGGCGAGCCCCCCATGCCCCAGGTCTCGGTCGGTATTCCGCCGACCCACGGGGCCCGGTCAAAAGCAGATCGGCACGCCCCCATCTCTAACTCCTTCGGGCTAACAACCATCGGAAGCCGTCAGCCCGGAAGGAAGACAGAGATGGGAAGAGACCCATCATTCCGAAGCTACCGCAGTCCCTCGGCTCCGGACCTGGGTCATCACCTCTTCTACCGTGATCTTCCCCGACCCTGACACCCGCATTGGGGCAGTCAGAATCGGGAGAAGATCACAGTGGAAGAACGACCACCCTGTCCTCCCGAAACAAACTCATACCTCGGTTCCGGACTTGGGTCATCACCTCTTCTACCATGACCTTCCCCGACCCTGACACCCACATCGGAGCACTCAGAATCGGGAGAAGATCATGGTGGAAGAACGACCACCCGTCCTACCGAGGCACATCGTCCCTCGGAACTGGACTTCGGCAGTCAACCCTTCTGCCAATATCTCCCCTGACCCTGACACCTCCACCCGGGCAATCAGAATCAGGAGAAGATTTTGGCGGAAGGACGACCCCCCGTCCTTCCGAAACACATGGTCCCCCGAATCCGACTTTGATCATCACTTCTTCCACCATGATCTCCCCCGACCCTGACATCCACTTCGGGGCCGTCAGAGTCAGGAGAAGACCATGGTGGAAGAACGACCACCCGTCCTTCCGAAGAGCAACCACCCAAAGCAGATGCCTCCGAGGGCTAAAACTCAACATTGTTACGATTAAAATGACAAAGGGAATGGGGTACTTATAAGCTATCCTCCAAGATCCGGCCATTATGACCCTCGGAAGTTGAAACGCCACGCATTAATTAAGGGAATCATCCTTAATGACATCTGGAAGGTGGAACGCCGCACAAACCCCGGGGCGCCATTAATGCCCTTGGGAACAGGACCGTCTCGAAACTCGTTGCGCCAGGTCGCTCAGACTGCCGAAACCCCATACCTTCGGTCGGCTACCGAGTGTCACGCCCAGCTTCCCGGAATACGGAAACACAGGCACGTAACTGAGGCCCAGCGAATGATATAAGTACGCCAACTCATATCATCCATAAGCTGTGTCAGTCTTAGCTCAACAATATAAGAAAAATTAATCACAACCACGTAGGAAACATGATAATCACATAAACGAGAATGAAATTCAATAACCAATTCTGGAATATAAAGACTTACCAATTAACTCGAGAGACTCCTGTTCCAATTGTAGAAGATCTGCTCATCAATGCCCCCTAGAAATTCTCTTTATGCACCTGTGCTTGATTATCTAAAAAGAAGGAAAATTTGTCCTTAGAGCAAGTACGGACAGCAAGTAGTGACAAGCAGAGAGTAAAGGAAACAGGTTTCATGGAAGAGTATGAATCAAGATCAAGTTTGCAAGGCAATAATGGGTACTAGTAACAAATGGTCTTAATCAAGTATATATACATGTCAACTAGTTCTATTATCAAGTTGTTTCTCCTATCTAGTGCACGTACTACTGCATCCTATACTACAGGTTCCATGCACGCACAACAGTGTTCGTTTTAGACTTCGTGGTGGGGTCAACAGAGCGTGTACTCGGCATATCACGACAACAAGATAACAAGATAACAAGTCCACGTCTCCACACGTATTCTCCACCTTCTATATAACAAGTCCATGTAACAAGAGGGCCCTACCGAGTACATTTTCTGAGACTGTCCACTACTAGGTCAACCCTTAGAAACCCCAGCTTGTTTTAGTATTTTATTAAGTCATTCATGTACATGCAAGTGGTTATAATAATGTCAAGTGAATGGTGATAATGCAGCAACATGATATATTACACAATAATAAGCAAGAAGTAACGAATCTGAAAATAACAATTATTTTGACTGATTCCTAATATAACTGGGTCGAAACCTCAGTACAAGACAGACAAGACATCATCACATAAATGTTCATCAAGTGGGCAATTATCGAGTTATTGTATCATGCATGTATCAAGATTAATGTACAACAAGTAGTGTGAATTTCCCAGTAAACACGTCAAGTGAATTTTCCCAGTAAACAAGTCAAGTTTATCATGTCGAGTTCAAGTCACAAGATCTCAAGTAATAACATGTATTTAATCACGACGTGTTTTCTCATGTACAAGTTTATTTATTTATTCATGTCAAATGTATGTCTAGGCTTGGGTTTGAGTCAATGGATAATAAAAGAAGTCAAGAGTACGTCGGGTTAGCTCGTGTAAACCCTCGATACTCCCAACAGAAGGGACACAAGGCAGAGCTAACGATAAATAAATTGGAACTACTTGCATAAGAGGTCAATTAATCTTGAACTAGAATAAATAAGAGAGTTCAAGTGGACTTGCCTGTTTAGTTGACGACGATGAAATTGAACAAGAATAGCGGGATCAGTATCCCGGGCAGTAAAATACGTGTGAAATGTTTGGCAGCCACGCCAAGTCAGCAACTCCTAAAATAGCCACTCCAAGGTAGTAAACAGCAACAACTCCTTCAATAACTCCAAACAGCAACACAACAACAACAACTCCCAATAACAACTCCAAGGCAGTAACTCACCAACTCCACATAAACTAGCACACCAATCAGAAAAGCCAAATCCCCTACTTCATAAAACACCATACATCCAGTGGATCCCTTCTACCCCAAAACACCAACATTCAAATAACCCAACACCAATATAATCAACTTGACACCCACACAACAACAACAAATCCAAATCCCAATCCCCCGTTCTTCTTCTTCTTTTTTTTTTTTGATCTAAGAACAGAGAGAGAGAGATAGAAAATGAGAGAGAGAGCGAGAGGGAACTGAGGAGTGGCTGCGATCGACGAGGGCGAGTGGGGTGGCGCTCGGAGTCGGAGCGACGGCACGGCGGCTGGCTCGAGCGGCGAAGACGAGCGGGAGGAGGGAACAGCGACGGGGAGAGCTCAGGCGCGGCGCTTCGCGATCGGAGGGAAGAAGGGAGCACGAGCGGCTAAAGTTGAGAGGGTGAAGACGAGGGGAGCGCGACTGGGCAAAGCTCCGAGGTGACGGCGATGGCGGCTTGGCGGAGGGTGATGCGGGAGGGGAACGGCGGCAAGGCGACTGGACTTCAAGCGGAGGGCGATGGCTGCGGCGCGGTGAAGAGGAATGGTCGCGATGGCCTCAGGAAGAGCTCCGAGCGAAAGTCGAGTGAGGGCAGCGAGGGATCGAAGCTTCAAGTGGAGGTTGACGACGGAGAATACGAGCGGGAGAGATGGAGTTGGGTTTGATCTGTTTGGTTTCTTTGTTCTGTTTTGTTTCTTTGGTTTGATTGAGAAACAGAGAGGGAGAGGGAGAGAGTTACAGGTGAGAGAGGAGAGGGGGTTTAGTTGTAATGGGAGGGAGAGAATAACGGGAGAGAGTGGGGGAGTGTGCAGTCAAAGTGGGGAGGAAGTTAGTGAACGGGTTGGAAGAGTGGGGAATACGGGAAAGAATTCTATAGGGATAGATGTAGGATAAAACCGTACAATATATGGGTTCTGGACTTCAGCTCAAAAAAGAATATAATAAACCCAAAAGAAATTGTTGGGCTTCAAATTAATAACATAACATGTATCAAAATCAATGAGCTCCAAATGAGATAAATAGAAGAAGAGGCAAATTCTAACTTGGAATATAAATTTGGGTTTCAATAGGAGATCCAAATGATTTAAATGCATCGGAAGAAATTTATACGGAATTTGAAATATAAGAATACATGGAAATCCGTATAATCGGAAACAGGGGTTACAAATCCTACCCACCTTACAACAAGAATTTCGTCCTCGAAATTCATTATGGCAGGCGGCAGGACAAACAGAAACAAACTTAAGAAATAACAAGGCAGGAAAACTAGAAAAAAGAACTCAAGTGATGGAAGCGCCAGAATAAGGAAATGACATAGATAAGATCGATGTCAAATAATAAATCGACAAAAGATAACAAGTGAAAAAGATGAACACGATATGAGAGGATCAGCAAGAGAATACTGGGACCTGTGGGTTATGGGGCTAATCACGCTTCCGCTGCGCTACTCTGATGGCAATGTCCCAAGCAACATACATGTCGATGTAGGCCACATGACACCAATCAACGAACCGAGCAGGAAGACAAGAATGAGGCATCAGGATCAGGGACAGTATGAGCTCAAGATGGATATAATTAAATAATGCAAAACGAATATAAAGTTTGTCTTCAATTTAAATAATTAAAAGATATGTTATAGATCAAAACTAATGGGTTTTTAACAAAATAATAATAACAACATGTTAATAATAAAACAATAACAACAAGAATAATTGAATAGTAATAGTAATAATAAAATAATAATAACAATAATAATAACACATATGTTAATAATAAAATAATAATAACAATAATAATCACAATAACATTTAAAAATTATAACAGCAGTATTAATAACAGTAATGAAAAAGTCATTATAGTCATACTGATAGGAATAATAACAATACAATAAAAAAAAATGTTAACAATACTGATAACCATGATAATACATACATGACAAAATTTGGGTTTAAAAACATTCATGAAAAATAATGCAATAGTAATAATAATAATTAGAATGACAATAATATCAATAACAATAATATAGGTAACAAAATAATAATAATGGCAATAATAATATTAATAGTAATAATAATGGAAGTATTAACAATACTGACAATAATAATAATATTGCAAGACGGAATATAATTTAGGTTCAACATATTTTCTTGTATGAAGGTAATTCAATATCAACAGCAATAATAAGATAATGAAAACAACAATAATAATAATAGCACTGGTAGTATCAGTAATAATAATGATGCTAATAATAATAACGGAAACCATAGCAATAATAGTAGCATTATAAAACAAAATAAGAATTTGGTTTATCAACTCTACAAATAAGTCAAACAAGAATATATATAGTCGATCAATTATAAATGGAGGTGAAATCAAAATACACCGTTAATCCCCGATCGTAAGAAAATAGGAAGACTATTCAATGAGAATTCAAACCCAAATATAAAAATGTTGATAATCATACAAACAACAGAGAGACACAACTAAAAATAATTTTGGGAAAATAACTCATCAAGATACATACGAATACGGACAAATCCAGCTAAGTAATGAAATATTAATAACCATGAATGTGAAAGACATATAATAATTATTGAATGTTGACCTTATTATAATCAATACTCGAAAACACATTAAAGGGTAACGAGCAAAATAGACTAAAATATATATGCAAGAAAACTTAAAAAGGAGTCCATTAAATATTACAAAAGTAAACATCAAATTATTAATTAGGAATGGAAACAAAATTAAGTGAGAATCTAAAGATTAAAGAATTAGAAAACGGTGACAATAAACAATAATTCACAAAAGAATGAAGACTTATACCACGATTAATGTACTCAATCTTAACATAGTGTAAAAATAAGTTGTAAACACAAAATAGGATAAAATCAACTATACTAGTTCAAATTGTATGAAAACATAAAGTGTAATAGTATAAAAATGTCATAAAGAAAATATTTCTTTACCATTAATTTCATTATATAAGTAAAATTTGTCTTGAAATACAAATTAGCAATTAGGTAGAAAATCTTGCATCCTTAACATCAAGTTGCATGTTTGCCTTCACGACATCAGGTTTCAAGTTGTCGTCCGGATATTCGGCTGCACACTTTGCCTCGCCGATATCCAGTTGCAATTTGCCTCCATTGACATCGAGTTGCATACTTGCCATCTCGATATTAGGTTGCACCGAAATGGTAAAATGGAAAATGAAATCTCCCATTTGCACAGGGATAGGAGACATTACGTTATATTTTGAAATTCATGACATAGAAATAGTAGAAAGTAAGAAATGAAGTTGAAAGCCACACAATGGAATATCAAAATAGATGTATAGATTATAAATATTAAACCCAATAGTACAAAATAGTAGAAGTTAAAATGATTTATAAAAGTAGGGAGAAAAACGGAATAAAATACATACATAAACACAATGCAATTGTGAAAGAGAAAATAAATATATAGTGTAACAAATTTACACAATAATTATATCATACAAATATACAGTATCGTAGGAGTTAAACGAGCCTCTAACATGTCCTTGAAGATCCACAGATGTCGATCGACGAACCAAACGGGAAGAAAAGAATGGACAACTTCATAATCAAATGAATATGGGCACAAAAGGTTAAAATCTATACCCAACAAGGAATCAATGAATACGAATGAATGGAAGGGACGAAACAACTGAGAGATGAAGGAACAGGATTATGAAGAGATCAAAAGATGAATCAAATGAGAGGGGTATCCAGATTATATGTTGGTTATTCATGTTCATGTGATTAACGTGGTGTGCATATTATTGAGTTAGACTGGCTAGAACCAAACTTGACTAACACATTAGCCAAACAAACATGACTAACACATTGGTCAAACCAGTTAAACTCCAACATAGTTAGAGCCTAACCTGGCTCTGATACCACTAAAAACCTGTCACGCCCCGCTTCCCGGAATACGGAAACACAGGCACGTAACTGAGGCCCAGCAAATGATATAAGTACGCCAACTCATATCATCCATAAGCTGTGTCAGTCTTAGCTCAACAATATAAGAAAAATTAATCACAACCACGCAGGAAACATGATAATCACATAAACGAGAATGAAATTCAATAACCAATTCTGGAATATAAAGACTTACCAATTAACTCGAGAGACTCCTGTTCCAATTGTAGAAGATCTGCTCATCAATGCCCCCTAGAAATTCTCTTTATGCACCTGTGCTTGATTATCTAAAAAGAAGGAAAATTTGTCCTTAGAGCAAGTACGGACAGCAAGTAGTGACAAGCAGAGAGTAAAGGAAACAGGTTTCATGGAAGAGAATGAATCAAGATCAAGTTTGCAAGGCAATAATGGGTACTAGTAACAAATGGTCTTAATCAAGTATATATACATGTCAACTAGTTCTATTATCAAGTTGTTTCTCCTATCTAGTGCACGTACTACTGCATCCCATACTACAGGTTCCATGCACGCACAACAGTGTTCGTTTTAGACTTCGTGGTGGGGTCAACAGAGCGTGTACTCGGCATATCACGACAACAAGATAACAAGATAACAAGTCCACGTCTCCACACGTATTCTCCACCTTCTATATAACAAGTCCATGTAACAAGAGGGCCCTACCGAGTACATTTTCTGAGACTGTCCACTACTAGGTCAACCCTTAGAAACCCCGGCTTGTTTTAGTATTTTATTAAGTCATTCATGTACATGCAAGTGGTTATAATAATGTCAAGTGAATGGTGATAATGCAGCAACATGATATATTACACAATAATAAGCAAGAAGTAACGAATCTGAAAATAACAATTATTTTGACTGATTCCTAATATAACTGGGTCGAAACCTCAGTACAAGACAGACAAGACATCATCACATAAATGTTCATCAAGTGGGCAATTATCGAGTTATTGTATCATGCATGTATCAAGATTAATGTACAACAAGTAGTGTGAATTTCCCAGTAAACACGTCAAGTGAATTTTCCCAGTAAACAAGTCAAGTTTATCATGTCGAGTTCAAGTCACAAGATCTCAAGTAATAACATGTATTTAATCACGACGTGTTTTCTCATGTACAAGTTTATTTATTTATTCATGTCAAATGTATGTCTAGGCTTGGGTTTGAGTCAATGGATAATAAAAGAAGTCAAGAGTACGTCGGGTTAGCTCGTGTAAACCCTCGATACTCCCAACAGAAGGGACACAAGGCAGAGTTAACGATAAATAAATTGGAACTACTTGCATAAGAGGTCAATTAATCTTGAACTAGAATAAATAAGAGAGTTCAAGTGGACTTGCCTGTTTAGTTGACGACGATGAAATTGAACAAGAATAACGGGATCAGTATCCCGGGCAGTAAAATACGTGTGAAATGTTTGGCAGCCACGCCAAGTCAGCAACTCCTAAAATAGCAACTCCAAGGTAGTAAACAGCAACAACTCCTTCAATAACTCCAAACAGCAACACAACAACAACAACTCCCAATAACAACTCCAAGGCAGTAACTCACCAACTCCACATAAACTAGCACACCAATCAGAAAAGCCAAATCCCCTACTTCACAAAACACCATACATCCAGTGGATCCCTTCTACCCCAAAACACCAATATTCAAATAACCCAACACCAATATAATCAACTTGACACCCACACAACAGCAACAAATCCAAATCCCAATCCCCCGTTCTTCTTCTTCTTTTTTTTTTTGATCTCAGAACAGAGAGAGAGAGATAGAAAAAGAGAGAGAGAGCGAAAGGGAACTGAGGAGTGGCTGCGATCGACGAGGGCGAGTGGGGTGGCGCTCGGAGTCGGAGCGACGGCACGGCAGCTGGCTCGAATGGCGAAGACGAGCGGGAGGAGGGAACAGCGACGGGGAGAGCTCAGGCGCGGCGCTTCGCGATCGGAGGGAAGAAGGGAGCGCGAGCGGCTGAAGTTGAGAGGGTGAAGACGAGGGGAGCGCGACTGGGCGAAGCTCCGAGGTGACGGCGATGGCGGCTTGGCGGAGGGTGATGCGGGAGGGGAACGGCGGCAAGGCGACTGGACTTCAAGCGGAGGGCGATGGCTGTGGCGCGGTGAAGAGGAATGGTCGCGATGGCCTCAGGCAGAGCTCCGAGCGAAAGTCGAGTGAGGGCAGCGAGGGATCGAAGCTTCAAGTGGAGATTGACGATGGAGAATACGAGCGGGAGAGATGGAGTTGGGTTTGATCTGTTTGGTTTCTTTGTTCTGTTTTGTTTCTTTGGTTTGATTGAGAAACAGAGAGGGAGAGGGAGAGAGTTACGGGTGAGAGAGGAGAGGGGGTTTAGTTGTAACGGGAGGGAGAGAATAACGGGAGAGAGTGGGGGAGTGTGCAGTCAAAGTGGGGAGGAAGTTAGTAAACGGGTTGGAAGAGTGGGGAATACGGGAATGAATTCTATAGGGATAGATGTAGGATAAAACCGTACAATATATGGGTTCTGGACTTGGGCTCAAAAAAGAATATAATAAACCCAAAAGAAATTGTTGGGCTTCAAATTAATAACATAACATGTATCAAAATCAATGAGCTCCAAATGAGATAAATAGAAGAAGAGGCAAATTCTAACTTGGAATATAAATTTGGGTTTCAATAGGAGATCCAAATGATTTAAATGCATCGGAAGAAATTTATACGGAATTTGAAATATAAGAATACATGGAAATCCGTATAATCGGAAACAGGGGTTACAAATCCTACCCACCTTACAACAAGAATTTCGTCCTCGAAATTCATTATGGCAGGCGGCAGGACAAACAGAAACAAACTTAAGAAATAACAAGGCAGGAAAACTAGAAAAAAGAACTCAAGTGATGGAAGCGCCAGAATAAGGAAATGACATAGATAAGATCGATGTCAAATAATAAATCGACAAAAGATAACAAGTGAAAAAGATGAACACGATATGAGAGGATCAGTAAGAGAATACTGGGACCTGTGGGTTATGGGGCTAATCACGCTTCCGCTGCGCTACTCTGATGGCAATGTCCCAAGCAACATACATGTCGATGTAGGCCACATGACACCAATCAACGAACCGAGCAGGAAGACAAGAATGAGGCATCAGGATCAGGGACAGTATGAGCTCAAGATGGATATAATTAAATAATGCAAAACGAATATAAAGTTTGTCTTCAATTTAAATAATTAAAAGATATGTTATAGATCAAAACTAATGGGTTTTTAACAAAATAATAATAACAACATGTTAATAATAAAACAATAACAACAAGAATAATTGAATAGTAATAGTAATAATAAAATAATAATAACAATAATAATAACACATATGTTAATAATAAAATAATAATAACAATAATAATCACAATAACATTTAAAAATTATAACAGCAGTATTAATAACAGTAATGAAAAAGTCATTATAGTCATACTGATAGGAATAATAACAATACAATAAAAAAAAATGTTAACAATACTGATAACCATGATAATACATACATGACAAAATTTGGGTTTAAAAACATTCATGAAAAATAATGCAATAGTAATAATAATAATTAGAATGACAATAATATCAATAACAATAATATCGGTAACAAAATAATAATAATGGCAATAATAATATTAATAGTAATAATAATGGAAGTATTAACAATACTGACAATAATAATAATATTGCAAGACGGAATATAATTCAGGTTCAACATATTTTCTTGTATGAAGGTAATTCAATATCTTCTTGTATGAAGGTAATTCAATATCAACAGCAATAATAAGATAATGAAAACAACAATAATAATAATAGCACTGGTAGTATCAGTAATAATAATGATGCTAATAATAATAACAGAAACCATAGCAATAATAGTAGCATTATAAAACAAAATAAGAATTTGGTTTATCAACAAAATAATAATAGGCCGAGCAACTACGACCGTTGGATCTCTCAGAAATTCGTGCTTCTAATGATGAACGGTCCAGATTGCGCCACGTGCGCTAAAAGACAAGATAGCGTTTTCTTGGGATTCACACCATCATCCGACGGCTCAGATTGCGCCACGTCGCTCGGCCTGCCGAACCCCTATCCCTCCGGTCGGCGGCCGAGCAAGCGCCTTCCCGAGCTCGCAAACGGAGAAAAAGGCTGTCGAGCGATAACAACCGATGGATCTCTCAAAATTTGCGCCCGTCCATGATCAATGGCCCCGATCGAGCCACGTCATAAATCGGTATTTAAAATCATTTTTTATTTATTTAAATCGTTTTATTTATTTAAAAATTGCGAAAAAATTGCTAAAAATTCGGGAAAATTAACTAAAAATTCTCGAAAATAATTAAAAATTCGGGGGTATATTTTTGAGCCCCTGAACGAACAATTATTGCCTAGAATGTACTGTTAAGGCCCCCGAACGATTAGTAAACACGTCGCAAAATTAAATAAATAATCCGAAAAAATAAATAAAAGCTGTCAAATACTCGATATGGCTAGAGAACAGCACATGGCATCAAAAAAATACCTCACTACCCCCTTCGAGATTCAAATTCCTCCATTTGGACTCCGATACGACTCCACTAACCACCAAAACAGTTAAACTACTTCTCAAAGGCTGATCACACTCAGTCTTTAGGAGTGGGGGGCTCGTGATATGGCTAAAAATGGGGTTAAATCGGAACCGTCCAGATTGGGCGCGAATCTTGAAGCTCGGGGGTAAAACGGTAATTTCACATACAAGTGGATCCAAAGCGGGTACTGGATCTCCTCCGCACAGATCCAATAACCCACGAACGGATCCACACCAATTGGGTACGGGTCCCGACCCGAGGCGAACCCAGACCAACAAGAGACAAAGCAGGGCCACTGATTTGACCAAGTCAACTGGCCTGATTTACTCTCACCGGGAATCAGGGGATTAGTTTCCTAAACAGACTGTGAGGATTTTACTCCTGGCAGTTACACAGGGAATCAGGTCCCTAATGACTCCCCTGGCGACTATAAAAACCTCCCACCTACCACTGTTACAGGTTAATCACTCTTTTTCCACCTTAAGCTCTTTCTTTAATCACCACTGGTTACTGACAAGAGCGTCGGAGGGTGCGTCGCCGGAATCAACCCCGGTGTCTCGCACTTCCTTGCAGGTTGCGGCAGGAATTGGACGGTTCGGATCCACTGTTCAGGTTTTCTCGGACTCACAAATCTCATCTGTTTACCCCCACACCGAAATCAGCGGTAACAGATTGGCGCCGTCTGTGGGAAACACCACACGAACAGCCTCAGCCTCTTCCTTGTCGTCTTCTCCAACCATGCCTCCAAAGAAGGTCAGATCTAGAGGGTCAAACCGCGGGCCCAATCCCGCCGATCAGACAGAGGAAATCCCTGTCAATCCTGTTCCACAGCCTGAGCTTCCTCCCCCGGCCCAGCAGGGCCAACCTCCTCTTCCCAAACAGCAACCCCCCAATGGCCCTTCCGGTCATAACGGGCGAAGGCAGAAGCAGCCCCTCAATCCGGACCATGTCTCGGTTCATAATGAATCCTCGGATTCAATGGCTTCTCATCACCCCGACCTCCGCAACACAGTCCTGAACTGCCAAAAAGATGAGGACCTTCGCACCCACCTTGATGAGAGGCGGGCGCGAGAGGGAGCCTCCCGCCAGCATCAGGGTGAGCGGTCTCCTCGCGGCCGAGACGGGAGAAGGTCTCCGGATCGAAGGGGCCGAGCGGCATCTCCCGAGCGCCGAAGGAGGAGGCCACATTCCCCCGCGAATCGGCATCATCCGATGAACAATGAGGTGCCTATCACTCGAGCCGAGTTCCTACAGTTTTAGGAGACCGTGCTGCAGGCCCTCAACCTTCGCTCCAACAACCAAAATGCCCAGAGGGTTCCGACACCCCTGCTGGTTCCCAGTCCTTGCCGCCGATCAAGAAGCCCCCTCCCGGCTCCCAGTCGCCAGCAGCAGAACTACAGTCCCCGCCGATCTCAGGACTACCGGCGCCGCAGTCCTCGCTCCCCTTCCTATGAAGAAGAATCCAGGGGATCATTTGACTATCAGCGGAGGGACGATGCCCTCAACCGCCGTCTCCATGAGGTAGAGAGGCACATCAGACACATGGACAGAGAGGAGGAATCCAGTGTGATTTGAGAGCTAACCAGTGTGGGTTGAGCATCTCTTGAGAAGTAGCCAGGTAGGCTGACTGTCTCTTTTGTTTGATTTAAGTCCAGTATGGTAAGCTAGCTCTAGGTTGTGATGATTTTCTTTTAAATCAAACTAAATTGTAAGGACTACACCATAGTGGAGATGTGATGAAAGTAAGAGAAAAAAACGAGTATGAGGGCCTCAGAGCTACGATGTGAGAGTATTCACAGGCTGTCTACATGATGCGTCATGTCATGACGTGGATATGTCTCCAGGATATCGTACCGCAGGCGCCACTTGTGGGGTGTTTGGTGACTACGGGTGGTGTCATGTCCCATGACGAAAGCTGAATTGTCCATAGGTTCTACACGATGCATCATGTCATGACATGGAATTCCCTTTCAGGCTGTCTGGACAGGAGCTCGTAACTCATAGAACATCTAGGATACTTACCGTAGTTACCGTAGTAGTTTAAGTCATGACGAGGGATCCAACTCTACAAGATGAGGTATGATTAAGGGCTTGCCCTCGGACCTATTTAGTATGGGATGCATAGAATCCGAACAAGTGTGCATTTGTGTCATGTAATATAAATAACTGCATTAAAGATTAAGTGCACAGCACCCACGACATCAATAGGATAGTCCCTTTGTAGCTTTGTTTGTGATCAAGTTTGTGGTTTGTTAAAGTATTTAAGAATCGTTATACTGTTCGGCATAGCGAGGATGGCCGTGTATAATATTTCGTCGGTTGTAAGCAACCGACGTGCCCACACTTTCCATGCAGGACTTGGAGTTTACAAGAAGATATAAAGATGAATTTGTTACTGATGATTACTTACATGCTAAAGTTGTTACAATTGTACATTTATCATTGTTGTATTTTATTTATTCCGCAGCGTATTGATGTAAAAGACTCTGTTGGAAATAAAAGTTTTAAATTCCTTGTAAAATTGTATGAAATTAAGTGTAAAGATCCTGTGGAACTTCGAATTCGGTCTTATTTGGAATTCGGGGTGTTACAATGAGTTAGTATAGTTATATCATTTGCTGGACCTCAGTTACATGCATGTGTTTCTGTATAACGGAAAGCGGGGCATGACAAATGATGTTTCGAGGCAACCCGAGATGAACACATTACATGTATCAACACTAAGAATTATATTGATGGATGGAATTATAGATTAATATATCCATGATACCAAATGTGCCCAACTATTACACAAGCTTACAGATTCCTTTGAAATCATTTTTTAGATGGTATAATCTTGTATATGAAGAGAATTGTGTTGCCTACGACACTCATACCTGGTTCTCACCTTTCACTCATCACCTGAAGGAGGACACTCTGGAGTCGCAAGCACACTAGCAAGAGTTAAGGATATTTTTTACTGGGATGATATGTCGCACGATATTAAGAAGTTTGTACAAGAATGTACTATGTGTCAGCAGACCAAATACGATACTCATCCACCTGCGGGATGACTTTAACCTTCACAAATCCCCGAGCAAATTTGGGAGGATATCACAATGGACTTCATTACAAGGCTGCCTGCAGTTAAGGTGAAAATGTAATTTAGGTTGTTGTGGATCGACTATCCAAATATGCACATTTCATCCCACTTCTAGCAAACAACAATGCAAGTAAGGTGGCTGAGCTATTTTGTTCAAACGTGGCAAAGTTGCGTGGAATTCCTAAATCTATCGTATCTGATAGAGAACCCCTATTTGTGAGCCAATTCTGGAGGGAGCTCTTCTCCAAGCAAGGCACACATTTATGCATGTCTAGTGCATACCATCCACAAACAGATGGACAAATAGAAGTTTTAAATCAGTGTTTGGAACAGTATCTGTGCAGCTTTGTATCTGAAGAACCAAAAGAGTGGATCTAATATATGGAGTGGGTAGAATACTGGTATAATACCATGCAACATTCAACTATAAACATGACCCCATTTGAAGCGGTCTATGGAAGAAAACCTCCAACCTTACAAAGATATATACTGGGAACATCAGGCAACATTTAGGTGGATAATCAGTTGCAGTCTCGCAATGAAATACTTCACAAAGTGCGCACAAGTCTCATTAGAGCGCAGGAAAGAATGAGGAGTTATGCTGACAAGCACAGAGTAGATAAGGTATTTGAGGAAGGGGAGTGAGTGTTCTTCAAACTTCAACCTTATAGAAAGCAATCAGTGGTGCAACGCACCTCACACAAACTCAGCAAACAGTATTACGGGCCATTTCAAGTAATCAAGATAATTAGAAAGGTTGCATACAATCTGCATTTACCGATACACTCTCACATACATCCAGTCTTCCATGTTTCAATGTTAAGAGCTTGCATAGGAGACCCAAGAATACCCATTGCACTCCCTGAGACCATACCAGAACCGTATGTAACAGTTCATCCACTTCGAGCATTGCAGGAAAGAAGAGTAAAAAGAGGTAGTAGATTCATCGACGAAGTGTTAGTAGAGTGGGAAGGCTTATCACCGTATGCTGTAACATAGGAGGATAAGGAAGCAGTAGTAAAGGCATTCCCTAGTTTCAACCTTGAGGACAAGGTTGCACTTGAAGAGGGTGGCAATGTTACAGGAAAGAACAGTGTTATGGTATGCATGAGTAATCAAACCAATGAAGCTAGGCCCAGAAGATCAATCAAGCAGCCTCGACGTCTCAATGATTATGTAACGACTCTCATGACGGGCTCAGAAAGAAAGGAGGATCCACCTGCACGAAACAAAGGCGGTGGAGGCCAAGGACACGCATCGACACTGGAGTGTCAGATCAAAATGTAACATAGTATAAACAGCAGAAAAGGGATTAGAATGGGTAGAAAGAAACTTTATGAACAAACTTCTTCTTCAAATCTTCTGTATTTCTTCTTCTAATCCTCTGTATTTCTCTACCGGTTAAATTTTCCAGTCAAGATAATCCATCCTTTATCTGTAGTTTTTCTTTAAATCAACATTGCTAGTATCATAGAGCTATTAGAACTGAAGGCAACTGCGGTTCTCCTCGAAGTATTAAAGTATTTCTTGAAGAGTGCAATGTAGATGAGCTGTATTGAGTGTCCATTTGACATTGGAAGCAATTCTGAATATGAGTTTTCTTTAAATCCTTTTCAACCAAACACTACAAATGGCCAATTAGACGATTTCCTTTTTGCTGAATAATTGAATGTTGTGTGCACATGCAGTTCCATATGTACAGTGAGGAAGGATAAAACCCTACTTAAAAGAGAACTTTTGCGACTATTTGTGACCTGATACTTTATTTACATATGCATAATATTCTGTAATACTTGTAACTATTTTAAAATTTGAAGCCACCTCACAAAAATAGCTGCTCAGAGTTGCTAATACTTGAGCTATGTTCGATTTTCCATTCACCGGCCTAAGCAATATGATGTGTACTAAATTTAAAATGGCCTATTTCGTGTTGTTTCTGAGTTAAATAGTCGTAACTCTTACTGTAGAAAAAACGAGAGTCAGGTATTTTGGTTTCACATAATGCACTTGCAAGGGCAACTGGAGCTAGAATATGGTGGCACTGCAGTTATTTTGGGCTATAAATTTGTTCAAACAAAATGTCAATGACAATGCCAATGACAGTTTCCAAACCGGGGCGCGAATTAGTTCTTCGCAAATACAAATTCCAGTTGCAAGTGAAAATTTGAAGTTTTTCTCCCAAACTTTCTGACTCGAGTATCCAAATGTGCTCTATGTTTTGGAGGAAGATGAAGATTGTAATATATAATTTAGGGTTTATGTTGAAAAGTAGGGATATTTTGGTATTTCAGTTAAGGTCTTGCTAGGATACATCGCTATGATGCTTATAGGTAATTTTTAGGTAAAGTAGAGGAATGCAACCTATAGATCGCATGCTTTATCCTCCTTTTTGGCTTAAAGGATAAATTTGGTTGGAGTGGAGTTTAGATACCTATCATAACCTATGGTTTATTTAAATTTTGTCGTGAAAAAAATGGAGGTAATGTAACTCCAAATATGATCTAAATAGACCATTGTTTATATAACTATTGGTAGGTAAGTCACTTCCACTAACTTCCACTTACCTCTACTAACCTCCGTATCTAAATGGTGTTAGGGAACTATGCGACGTACGATCTTGTTGAGTCTTCGACACGATCAATACAAACCACCAAGCAAATAGTGGATCACACCAAACATACAAAGCATACAATATTTGTCTCGATTCGAGCACGCCCTAATCCGCGGGAGAAAAACCGAGATATTATTCAACTAGAGAAGATACAAGAGTTACAACTCTCACCACAATCCTTTGTGCTGACCCTGCCCAATCATCCTCTTACCCTTCATTACCTTACGATGACTCTCCCAAACTGTAAAAACTCCATTTCAAGTTGTGTACCAACAGCCTCGAGCATCTAGAGGCCCCAAAGATATTAGATTATGTTTCATCAAAGGAATATGCATGATCTAATCTAGTGTGAACCCTTTATGGCATTTCCAACTCAATTGTTCCCTCACCCACCCACTACTTCACAAATCTCACCAATCATTATTCTCACACTATGACCTGTTGTAGACTTATAAGTAGAAAATATTTATCTCTCTGAGCAAATATGAGAAGAATTTCCAAATAAGGAACCAATCCGAATTCACAAATAAATGACTTGAAACAAGAAAACTGAAGTTATCACCTTAGTCAGAGGTGCTGATGCTCACTACGTCTGCACCCTTCTAATTCAACCAATTGCGACAATTCCTCTTGTAATGCCCAATTCCTTTGCAATGGTGGCAACAAATCTTACCATTGTGTGACATATCTCTTGCAATTAAAGTATCACCATTTGCAGCCAAACAACTTGTAAAAATAGACCCCAATTTATGAGTCTTCTTTCTAAGTTCATCTTTCTTCAGACCATTGACCACCCCGGCTACTGTAAATGTCTCCTTAGTAGGTTTCTCGTGTAACATGGTAGTTATCAAGTGATCATACAAAATTGGCAGTGAATATATCAAGTTAAATGCTTTATCCTCTTTGCTTAGATCATTCACGTTAATCGCCTTTAGTTCAGATATTACCTTATTGAAATTCACAATATGATCTTGAAGAGGGGTACCTTCCTTCATTGAGAAACAAAACAGTTTTTTCTTCCAGTACATATGATCCAACAACGATGATCCTGAGTAGTCAGTTTTGAGTCTCGCCCACGGACTCGCCTCACTTGTCTCATCAAGAAAATCACACTCGACTTCATTCGCCAATTGTAACCTGATTAAACTCAAGGCCTTCAAAAAATTCTCATCCCACTTTTCTTACTTCATGTCAATTGGCTTCCCTTTTTCTCCATCTAGAGAAATATGCAAGCCCTTTTGAACCAATGTGTCATACATGTCTACCTTCCAGAGATTAAAGTTGATCTTACTATCAAACTGCTCTATCTTCATGCTCTGATCTACCATATTCTCTAAGGAACTAGAACAACCCCTGAATTGCGGAAGATTTATGACCTTGCTCGTAACTGAATATCTCCTAAAGTAACCAAACACCCCCCTAAAGTAAACTTGAACCACCGTTACACTTACAATCAAAGTTGGTAGTTACAACCTTTCCCAAAGGTTGCAATTGAAATTTTAGCTACACATGCTATAGCTCCAATTGCAATTGCAATATACCTGCAATGCAAGAAAAAGAAGGCTACCAAACACCCACTATATGCAACAAACTTTAAGAGTTAATTAAAGTCATCAAAGCCATTACCACTCTGTTTGAACAAAGTCTTAGCTGCACACACTCACTCTCACTCCATGGTAGTAATAAAGCTCGTATATTTTCTTAATAATCTTCTAATTTAAGTTGATGTAATATAAACTATGTTGAGTGGATGATTCATATAACTTGAACCTTAAAATGTATGATTAATTAGGTGGTATACATTGTTCATATAGTCCAGACTTAAATATTTGTGATTGAGATTGATCTGAGTGGGTCGGTTGTCCACACTTTGACAATCCCAACTCTTTGAAAAGAAAGAATCATTGGCTTGGAAATGATCGAGAGAGAGACCCTAGTGGCCTCTTCACTAGAGATCAAGAGGTCGGAGATTCAACCGCTACTTGCTTAATTTTCCTATTGTAGGATGAGAAAGAGAGTGTGTGTGGTGTGGGTATGTGGCTAACAATATTGTACACACACACACACACACACACACATATATATATATATATGGTAGAGATCAGGTCAGAACGGTCCTCACGATAAGCTTAGTAAGAACTCCACACCTATCCATCTTATGGATAATCCGAACAGTTCACATTGTTTAACATGACCAAATTAGTCTATAAATATAAAAACAAGTCATTTGAAATTCATTTGTCCATGCATCATTTTATTATTAAAAAAATAACAATTTTTCAGCCATACAATATGTAACACTTCAATGCATGAGCAAACGAACCTCAAATGACTTGATTTTCTTATCCATAGACTAATTTAGTCATGTAGATCAAAATGAACGGTTCGGACCTTTCAACTAATGTCCCAAACAAAAGTTCTCACGTGATTATCACCAAAAGAGTTCTCACTCGACCATTATATATATATATATAATCCATGCTACTGATTTTAGAAATTTGATCTTAGCCATTCATTAAAAACAATATTATTGATCCATTGCACATGAGTTTGGAATGTGTATGTGCAAACAAGTTTGCAAACGGCTTCGCTAGCCGTTGGATCAAGTTCATCTTGATTCAACGGCTAGATCTCATCCCGCTCCTCTCGCTCATCTTTAGTTAAGTGATGGGTATTTTGGGGATTTCACCTCAAACATCCCTTCACTCTAACTATACATCTCTCTTTCTCACTCTCCCTATAACTCTCTCTCTCTCCCCCTCGAACTCTTTCCCGAAACTGAACTATCTCTCTTTCTCTCTCCCGAACTCCTCTTACTCCTTCTCCCCCTCCTCCTGATACCCAAATGTTGTGCCTCCTCCCAACCACCCGACAATAACCCCTGTAACGCCCCGATTTCCATAGCCGGGAAATCGTGACATAAGCGAGAATCTTTTCCTTCAATTAGCCACAATACACAAAAAAAAAGAGAAAAATTTAAAACTTTATATTCAACACAAATGTATTACAAGTTTGAATGTTATAAAACTTTTTAATACATAACATCAGTGTTACAATAATGTCTTATAAGCTCAAGTGTTACAACTTTCAATAAATTTACATCAAAGTACAATGAATAATGAATAACACTTTGTACTTTACTTGGATGATTCCCAACATAAAATAAATTACAACAGATATTACAATTGAAATAAAAATCAACACTGTGCTTCTCTTGCCTTGAGTCCTCCTGAATCCTGTAACTGTAGTTCTGCAATCCAGTACCTATTTGAGTTGGGACATCAGTACATATACTAACACTAAATGCTGATTACAAGCAGTTGAAACTCAACTAAAACAAACAGATTGATGAAAAGAGAAACGTGTATATATAATTGATGTGTCAGTATATGCTATGACCTAGTCTCTAATGCAAGATTAACTAATGCAAGGATGCACTTATTCTAATGCAAGCAAGACTTTGGGCAGTATGCAGCCCATAAATACATACGCCCATATCAAGCCATTTGTTCATATTTAGGGATTTGAACCCTCATTATGAATTCTACTCTTGTACTCAACCTGTTCCTGAAGATACAGTGTGACTGATGAGGTTGCTCTGAAACGGTCTAATCCCGCCATTCGCAGTCACATAGTGGTGTCTCTGTTTGCCACTATTGCCCGTCGTAGCAGACCTCACTCAAAAATTAGATGAATACCTAGAGTTCACTACAACACAGGTTAGCTCGAAGCATCCCCTGTGGCCCCTTAGCACATAGACCGTAGTTTAAGGCCTGTTCGTTTATCCTTGACATAGAACATGATGGAATTCTGGGGTCCATCCCCTAGTTCCGACAGGAGAACTTATACCGTTTTATCATGGTACTTCAGAAATTAACAGACGAAATACGGATCCCGTGCTCCTAACTCGTGAGAAGGCACAGACCGTATCCCTTTGACAGGAAGGGTACAACCAATAACACCACATAATTCTGGCCTATAGGATAGGTAGGATCATAAGGAATCACCCCTAATACCAACTCTTTCTCTTCGGCAAAATAATAGATAAAAATGTTATGTAACAATGGTTACCAGTTACTACCCTAACGTTGCCACTAACCCTAAACAATTCGAGGGATGACAACAGTACTAACACAACATGCTAGGTCTTAACTTAGACTTCGCAAGATAACTTTGCTAGGTGCTCAACCTAGACTTTCCAGGATCACCAAGGATCCTGTTCACAACCCATCGATCCAAGACTCCGGCAATGTGAATTTATTCGCATGCTAATATCCTAAACTTGGATTCCGTCTATGCTCCCAGCCCGTGACCAACTTGCACCAGTTAAGATCTAACGATGCACGAGGGGTGACTCGTCCACAGTCCCCGAGGAGTAAAATACACGCCTTGATGGTCGATGGCCCCCCTTAGGGCAATGATATCACCCTAGAAGAGCACAAAAAACTGCATACTAGCTTATAAGCTATATACGAGCAACAAATCACATACGAGCTAAATGAGCTACGTATGAAACAACGATCTACATACGAGCCAGGTGAGCTGCGTATGAGACAACAGCATACATACAAGCCAAATAAGCTATGTATGATACCACAACTACATACGAGTCCGACAAGCTACGTATGAGGAAAACAACTTACATACAAGCCAACTAGCTACATGAGTCAAACGAATTACTACGAGCCAACTAGCTGCGTATGAGACAAACGAATCACATACGAGCCAACTAGCTACGTATGCTACCAACGAATTACATACGAGCCAACTAGCTACGTATGCAACAACAAACTGCTAATAATTAGCGTGAACTATTTCCCCAACATAAATATGCTATTACATGACTTATGAGCACAAGGAACACTTATTACTCATAATCAAGTGCATGATTCAAACCACTAACAATTCCCGACAACTCTAGAACATGAATTACAAGCACGTGGAAATACATAGAAATCCTAAATACGTGCTTGAATTGGTAAAACAACCAAATATTTCAAACAACAAATCAGCTCAAAAGTCAAGCTGCTGCTGAACTATTGTAAAATTCACAAAAATTGCTACGCTAACCGGAATCTAACAAATTTAGACTCTATGGAAAGGTAGAAACCTCTACTATAATTCTCTAGTTGACAACCTCCTCAAATTCATCCAACAAAAGGCGAGAAAACTCTGAATACCCTTAACAGTAAGCTTCAGCCAAAAGTCCAGCTGCTGTCGACTTGTAAAATTCATAACTCATGCTATGCTTATCAGAATTCAACAAAATAAGAATTTTTAGAAAGGTGGGAACCTCTAATACAATTTCCTAGTTGAAAACGTCCTCAAATTCCTTATAGAACTCAAGTTTCCTAATTTTTAACACATGTTTGAAATCGAACAAAGACAGCAGGTTGTTGAAACTTGTAAAAGTCATAACTCATGCTACGCTTATCGGAATTAAACAAAATAAGATATTTTAGAAAGGTGGGAACCTCTAATACAATTCCCTAGTTGACAACTTTCTCAAATTTCTTATAGAACTCAAGTTTCCTGATTTTTAACACATGTTTGAAAACGAACAAAAACAGGAGGTTGCTGAAACTTGTAAAAGTCATAACTCATGCTAAGCTTATCAGAATTCAACAAAATAAGATATTTTAGAAAGGTGAGAACCTCTACTACAATTTCCAAATTGGCAACTTCCTCAAATTCCTTATAGAACTAAAGTTTCCTGATGTTTAACACATGCTTGAAATCAAACAAAGACAGTAGGTTGCTGAAACTTGTAAAACTCATAGCTCATGCTACGTTTATCGGAATTCAACAAAATAAGACTTTTCAGAAATGTAGGAACCTCTACTACAATTCCCTAGTTGAGAACTTTCTCAAATTCCTTATAGAACTCAAGTTTCCTGATTTTTAACGCATGCTTGAAATCAAACAAAGACATCAGGTTGCTGAAACTTGTAAAACTCATAACTCATGCTACGCTTATCAGAATTCAACAAAATACGATGTTTTAGAAATGTAGGAACCTCTAATACAATTCCCTAGTTGAAAACTTTCTCAAATTCCTTATAGAACTCAAGTTTCCAGATTTTTAACACATGTTTGAAACCAACTAACAACAGCAGCTTTTTTTATGCTCGCTGTTTTGGGGAAACATTTTGTTTGACCTATCAAACTAACCCAGAAAAATCTACAAAAATTAGAGCATGGCAATAACATATATGAGAACCTCTCATATTAATTTGGAGTAAAAATTCTAACTTTAGCACAAGGAATTAATTCCTAACCATCAAAACTACATACTAGTTATTAAGGATTGGATCTTTAGGGTTTTATTTCAGTTCTAACACTTCAATCTTTGTATGAAATTTATTCTAGTCACAATCATCCATATGCACATGAGTTAAGTCCAAGTTTTTCACTTATTTACATATAACAACAATAACAACAATAACAATTAAATGTTGAGAACCCCCCACCTCTAGTTACTAATAGGAAGGACTTGCTAGCTTCCTTCTCCTTCCTTGTTCTTGCTCATCTTCAAGAACAATTTCAAGCAAAATAACCCATTCTATTTTTGATTTGATCTCTCTTTCTTTTATTTTCTTCTCAATTTTTTTCTAAATTTAAAACAAGTAAAAGAAGAAGAATAAAATATAAGAGATGAAGATAAAATAAGATGAGAATGGAGGAACAAAATGAAAAGGGGGATTTACCCTAGGGTTGGCCGGCCATGGGCTCCTTTTATAGCAGGAGGAGGGGTGAGGATGAGGATGAGGTGATGTGGCTAAGATCCTAGGGCTGAGATCCAATCAAGTGATCAAATGGCCAATATTAACTCTTATCCCTTCAATCTAATCCTAGCCATCCATTTTGATCATGATTGATCAAATAAAAGATATTTTTCCCAAAATCACATACTACATGATTTCGTACAAATGTACGAAATCGATACAGTACATATACGTACATACATCTATATATACAGATAATTTTTATTCATCAAACCTAACACTGTACAAAAATAATTTAATTCTGAGAATAAAATAAAATAAAAATAAAAATAATTTTATTATCGGCTAGGAAGATTTCAGTACCAAATTGATACGATACTTTTATATATAGACTAGTATATATATACAAATAATGTTTATTAATTAAACTAAGTAATATCCCCCAAAAATATTTCAATTCTGAAAATAATAATAAAATAATAATTTTTAATATTAGACCGGGATATTATAGATATTTTCTCAAAAATGCATATGACATGACTGTGTACAAGTGCACAAAATCGATACAATACATATATATACATACTAGTGTATATATACAGATGACTTTTATTAATTAAAACTAAGTAATTTCTATAAGAAATATTTTAATTTTAAAAATAATAATAATACAAATTTAATATCTGATCGGGTATTTACATCCCCGACAACCCCTCTCCTTTCAAGCTCCTCCTCTCGACAACTCTCTTCAAATCCGAACCCACTCTCAAGCCGTTGCTGCCTCCTCCTCCTCCTCCTGAACACACACTGCCAATCTCTCTCTCTCTCTCTCTCTCTCTCTCTCTCTCTCTCTCTCTCTGTCTCGACCGCCCGACGACACCCTCTAACTACCCCTCTCCTTCTCAATCTCCTCCTCTCCCAACTCTTTCTCTCATCAAATCCGAACCTCCGTGGCGCCTCCTCTTCATTTCACCTCATGCTCGTCCTCCTCCTCCAATCCCGTGCCTTCTCCAATACTACTCGCCCGATGCCTCTCCACTTTTGAGAATCAATCAAAAAAATTGCCGTTAAACTCCGTATTGTGCAGGGTATTCCAAAATCCTAACTTTGTATGGTTGTTAATTATTACTTGCAAAATTGAAATGCTAATTGTTGTGAGAATTATGGACTAGAATATTGATTGATCAGTAGTTGTTGTTATTGGTAATTTTTTCGGTTTGGTCAAATTGTAGAACATCTTTGTTGTTAGTGGAGGTATATATGTAGAATCTTCAGTTATATCCCAACTTTTTCTTGATTAGTGACATGATTCATTTTATTTAGATGTTATTGAGTAATATAATTTTTGGATATTTTGAGTACGAAAACATAGAAAACTACACAAACAAAAACCAAAAATTACGAAACTTTGCGAGTAGATCCGATTCACAACACACAAGCTAACGCAACATGTAGAAATGAGTTTCAACTAAGGGTTTTCAATACGGTAATGTATAACTTGCATACAAGCAATAAAAAAATAAAGTGAGACATGGCCGTATTATGTAAACCGTGAGACGAAACTCATTTCTATAAGTTGTGTTAGTTCGTGTGTGATGAATCCGACCTACTCATAAAGTTTTGTAATTTTTGGTTGTCGTTTGTGTGGTTTTCTATGTTTTAGCTCACTTTTTACAATATCGGCGACTTAACATAAATTGGAACTCATATCAATTAAGCTTGGATTCTAAACATTTTTCTATACTTTGTATGCTAGCATACAATCCCAAAAATGGTTTAAGTGTTGGGTCAGCTATAAACCTGCATTTAAGTGTGAGTTTTAATCCGTATCAGAAAATATCAATTGAATCATGAATTTGCTAAATTAATGTTGATTACTATAGTTATAAATGAAATGGTTAGTGTTGTAGTTTCTTTATTATTGTTGATAGATGTTTATTATTATGTAAATTTTGTTTGATATATACGAATAAATGTTTATTACTGAGAATTGCGGTATTAGTGTTGATAGAGAAATGGCCAGAACAAGGGGATCATCAGGGCCGTCTGATAGTGGTAGTGGCCAACAGTTTACACAAGATTTTTTTACTATTGTTAGTTTTGAATATGAATATGTAACATTACATCAATAATAACAAGATTTGTATACGTTCATGTAGGTTGGTGGACACCATTCTTCTTCCGCCGATGCTGGTGCATCGTCTTCGGTTGGACGTACACCTCCAGGACCAGAAGACCCAAGCGTACTCGCATTGCAACACATACACATATCTCAAATCGTGTGGGATGGGTCAGGAAAGAAATATAACTTTCGGACGCATGCGACTCTTCCCATGGACCCCCATACCCATGCATACTTGGTCCAAGTTAGTTTCTACGCAGTCGGATTGATGGGAGGTGTGAAGCTCGATCGGCACTTACAACTCTTGTCGAGCGATGGAAGCCGAAGACACACACATTCCATCTACCGGTATGAGAGATGGTTGTCACTCTCTAGGATGTTGTGATGATTTCCGGGCTTTCGATAAATGAGGTGGCTGTGACCAAAAATATGGACTTTGATCGAGTATTAGTTGTACGTGATTACCCGATGTTGATTTAGAAGTTGAATGGGCTGCAAAGAAAATAGAAGTTGCAGCTGAAGTTAGGGTAGTATACGAAGATGAAGTCATAGTTGAAGTTGTAGCTGTACCTCAAGCTAAAGAAGAGGAGAGTTTTTAAAAGATGATTTTTATGGTAAATCCCTCTGACTGGCATGGGTGAAAAAAGTTCACAGGGTACTTGAAAGAAGACTCCACTGACAAAGACATCCAGTACTATACACATGCCTACATTGTAAGTCTGATTGGAGGTGTGCTCTTCCCAAACTCAACCTGTGATCTCGTGCCACTTATATATGTATAATTGTTGGGCAACTTCAGCATGGCTAGTATAGTTGAGAAAGTGCGGTGTTAGCTTCATTGTACAGGTCTTTGTGCGCATGTTAAGGGCCGCTTGTAGTGCAGGCACAAGTGAAAGCTAGGGAAGTGAAATTGGGTTAAAGGTGTCTGTGTATGGCATGCCCTAGTAATCTAATGCACAGGTCAAGATGTACTTAATCTAATGCAATCGAGACTTGGGAAATGTATGCATCCCATACTACATACGTTCCAAATCAAGTCATTGTCTCCAAGTTCAGGGTTTTGAACCCTCGCCATGCATCCTACTCTTGTACTCGTCCTGTTCCTGATAAATACAATCGTGGCTAGTGAATCCTGCAGTTACCACAGCTAAACACAGTGGTGTATCCGTTTGTCACTAGTGCCCCTAATCCGGTCTGGATCACACCAAATGTCATGACGATCTTACAGATACACAACTGCATATCTATGGCGCCGAAGATCCATGGGACAGTAACCCCATGGTCCCTGTTTTCCTCCGCGAATGCTCCCAGCATTTGATATAGTCGAGCAAATTCTGCTCCTATGTTGAGGTCGGCATTATTGGCTCCGCTGTCCTCACCCTCTGTTTGCCCGCTTCGGCTGTTCCGGGTTCTTCCAAACATCTGAATGCTAAATCTTTTTACTAATTTGAAATCATAATGTAAAACCCACATCATACTAGAAGTAGTAGGCAAAATACTAGTCTTCATTTATATATATAAGAAGGGTTACATTAACATTGTCATCTGTACAGTCAAAACACTACTACCATAAGTGTAGTCAAAACATCACACTGTCATAGTTCAGTTTACAAAACATTGTCCTATATACACTAAAACATTACACCATGCATCATAGGTTGACAAAAAGCATTATCCTTTGTACATCAAAACATCAAAACTAAGCATCATATGATCCTTCACAGGGCCAGATCACACATGTCTCTCACAGGGTGATCGCCTGTAGCAGAGTGATTGGCTGCGGTCAGTTGCTCTAACTGGACCTGCTGCTGGGCAACCTTAGTCTATAAGTCCCCAATCCGGTGCTCCAGCTGAGCCAACTCTCCATATGCTAGTGCCTTATCAGCATCAGCTTCCTCAAAAGTCTCTTCTTCGACCTCATCAACCTTGCCACTTGTCTATTAGTGGCCATTAGGGCACAGTCGCAGTTCTTTAAGCGGTCTTCTAAATACCCGTGGCTCCATCTATAGGTCGCGGAACAGTCTGCCAATACCCCGCTCCATGGCAGTGGGCTGTGGAGGTGGAGGTGGGGTAGCCTGAGTATCTGCTGGATCTGGTCCAGCCAGAGTCCTGTTCGCCCATCCATTTAGTGTGTCTGCCAAATGTTAGGAGAAAATAATACAGGAAATAGTCCAGTTATAGAAAATTTATAAAACATAAGTTAAAAAGAGCAACAATATGATTTATAACAATCTACTACTGGCTAAACCCGACTATCCTAGTGGCATCCAAATCTATTTTTCTGTTATATTGGACTATAGTCTAAAAGTTGCTCTGATACCAACTTTGTAGCGCCCCGAATCCCTATATTGGCGATTCGTTACACAACCAGAATCTTTCCTTCAAACAGTCATAATACAAGAAAAATACAGGAAAATTTTAAAGAAATTTTATTCCATGATGTTTACAAGTTCAAGTGTTACAATATTCAATGTTCCAGAAATTACAAATCGGAGTTTACAAAAAAACAACAAGATGGAAATAATGAACAATTGATACTCACTCGGACGCTCCATCTGGCTTGAGCTATCCTGGGCTCCATGGATCGACAATCTAGTACCTAAAAGAGTGGGCACGTCAGTAATTCTACTGATGCAAGGCAGATAAAAGCAGCGATCTCCAAACTTGACAATCAAGTTTTAATGCAATAAAAAAGTGACTAAAAGGTAGGGAAGTGAAATTGGGTTAAAGGTGTCTGTGTATGGCATGCCCTAGTCATCTAGTGCACAAGTCAAGATGTACTTAATCTAATGCAAGCGAGACTTTGAAAATGTATGCATCCCATACTACATACGTTCCAAATCAAGCCGTTGCCTCCAAGTTCAGGGTTATGAACCCTCGCCATGCATCCTACTCTTGCATTCGTCCTGTTCCTGATAGATACAATCGTGGCTGGTAAATTCTACAGTTATCATTGCTAAACACAGTGGTGTCTCCGTTTGCCACTAGTGCCCCATTCTGATCTAGATCACACCAAATGCCGTGACGATCTTACAGATACACAACTGCATATTTATGGCACCGAAGATCTATGGGACAGCAGCCCCATGGTCTGTTCGTGTCCACTTAACATAAAAACTAGATGGCCTCGAAGTTCTAAACCCCCTATCCGACAGGAATCCTAAATGACCGTTCTTACCATGGTCCTTTAGGAATTAACAGTGCGAGATATGCACTGCATCACATATCCCTAATGACAGGAGAGTACAACACCCGACTACTAGTTGCTAGAAAACTAATGCAATTTATAGGTGACGGCAATCCTAACTAATATTGAGTCTAGCTAGATATTTTATAAGGGTATGGTTACAAACTTGATCCATAGTCTAGGTTACAGCTAGTCTCATGTGGTTTCCCTAATGAAAACCCTAGTTCTCGTCTATCAACCAGCGGCTTTGGCGACGCGATCACCTTGCTCGCCACTTCCACTATTTGAGTCTCGTCCTCAATCTTGGCCCACGATCATTCCTTATGACTCTGCTGGCGCCCGAGTTAGCTGCTTTTAATCTTCGAGGCGGAATTTTCAATTCTAGCCTAACGGTTGATAGGTATAGGGCAACTAGCTAGACAAGTCAATGACTCAATGTGGTTCAAGTCTCCATCTATGTTTTAATCAACGTAAGACACAAAAACAACAAGCAATTGGGGTATAGAAATACCCCTAACTCTCAATCCAAACTTAGGAGTTGAGGAAAAGTCATATACGCAAAAGGGGGCCTCTTCTAAGAAGACTGGATCTGTCTAGTACTTCCGAAAATCATAACTATTACTACACAACTTGGAATTACATGATTCTAAGCTTTTTGGAAAGCTAAGAGTCTCTAATCAAAGTCTCTAGTTAAACACTTTAGCAAATTCCAAACACATTACTCCAGAAAAGCACAAATTTACAGATCACTCAATCTGAGCTAAGTACTGGACACAGTCTAGTCTAAATTCAATATAAAATCAACTATATGTCCAAAGCTTATGAAGTTTGAGATTCTGTAACTAAACATATACCATTCCATTATGTCCAAAACTTGCATCTAGATTCATAATACACAGAGAGTTATGACCCTTCAAACATAGCACAAAATTCTACTAGTTTTCAGACAGAGTCTTTATCTCTATACACAATTTATTTTTGAAACTTCATCAAATGTTATCTAAAAAATCTAAAATTTTAGAATCGTGATTTAGACTCATACTATAAGCTAATTTAAAATTTTCATCACAATATCATGCACACACAAGTAGTTATGAATAGATAAACTTCAGTCTCAAACAGACAGATTCAGTTTTTGTCATCCAGACTAGTTGCAACTTAAAACTTTTTTTTGAGGCATCAAACGATCTCCGAAAAATAAGAAATTTGAAACTATAGTTTTAGACACATACAAGAGAACCCAGTAAAAATTTCAGCTTAAAATACTCTACCAATACTGAGTTATGATTTTTGAAAGACATAACAAGTTCTCACAAAACAGCATCTTTTTCAACTTGTCTCTGTCCGAAAATGAAGTTAGTGTTTGGGCTACTAAATGGACTCCAACTATTATGAAAAAATTCATGTGTGCTATAGATTCATATAATAGCATGCCTTAAAAATTTTAGCATCAAACTCTAAGCGTGAACTAGAAAATCTCAAACCCACATATTCATACATGTTCTTCAACAACAAAAAATCATGAAAAGAGTTGTTCTACCATACAAACTTACTTTTTCTTAGCATGTCAATTTCTCATACATCGTAACCAAAATTTCTTGACTACCACTACATACTAGTTTACAAATAAAAAAAATATTAAGTTCTTGAGTTTAGAGATTCACCCACTTTTATGTTGCAAAAGAACTTCTACTAGCTTTTCCAATTGCCTCCTCCTCTTCCTCCATGCTTGCTCCTCTAGTTCTCCCTACACCAAAAGAGTAGATGCTTGTGGATAACTCTCACTATTCTCCTTTTCTACTACTAAAAATCTCTCTTTTGTTTTCTCTTTCTCTTTTCTTTTCTCTTTTTTTTTTAACAACAAGATAAGGAGAAAGAATGAGAAGGTGAGTGGGGGGATATTTATAGAAGATGGAGGGTGCTAGGGTTTGGGTGTGGTTCGGCCAAGTAATGGAGGGTGGAGATGGGGCAGGGTTGAGTGAGTGGAGGTGGATGGTGATGATGAATGCCAACACAACAATGCTAGATGTTTCTTGATGTCTCTTGGAAATTCATGAAGAAACCCTTCATGGCTCAAAATCAACCATTAGATCTCTTCAAGATGGGCCTAGGGTTGATCAAGATGGGGGTTAGCTCTTAACCTTAAGCCATAAAACCCTAGGTTAAAAATAACCCTAACCCTTGACCCTTGTGCACAAACAAGCATGGTTATTTAATTCAATAATCATGCGCCAATTCAAATCAAGTATCACTTAGCTTAAAATAAATAATATATATATATAATACAATATTTTATCTTATTCTGGGTATTACAATTCAAATGTTATTTTTATTCCAATTAGTGGTCAAAAGTGTTAAATTTGTGGGATTTCTGTATAAATTGATGGTATTTGTTGTAAAGTTAACTAATTTTGGAATTTTATTACAGTAAAATTTTGCGGTATGAATTTTCCAATATAATCGGTACAAATGTTATGATTTTGAAAATTTTGTAGACAATCCTATAGAATTCTGGAATATTAAGATGATTATGTTTCTTTGTTGGAGTTATGAGTGTCCACTTTTAAGTGCAATTTTTTTTAGGGACTGGTTTGAATGTTGAGATGGATGTTGGTTAATTGACTTACAATTAAGGTTTGGTAGACTGTAAAAAGGTCAAATTGGATGCATGCATGTGCTAGTTATGTAGTCGTAGTATCAAACAACCATGTTCTTATGCTGCATAGTGCATATGTACTTACAAACAATGTTTCACATTGGGTTTTTGGGATTATGTTTACATTGTTTTCTAATTTTTCGTAGGTAGAAATGGGTGAAGTTAGGTATTTGTTGGAGATTAATCATGGGGTAAGTTTGCTGGGAGGATGCACAAAGAGTACATGGGTGGGAAAGTTAATTTTATGAACGATGTAGATACAGACAAACTCTCTTTAATTGATATAAGAGATTCAATGCGGGTTTATGGTAATGGTGGCACATAAGAGTGTACATGAGATTGTTGATAAGAAGACTTAAAGGATCAGTAAGATTATTCTCATCAGAAAAATTGTTTTATAATTTAGTAGTTTCTACAAAGCTGTTCCCAAAATAGAGCTTTACATAGAATATTTGGTTAATATGCCTGAGCTGGCTGATAGGGATGACTTGAATGAGGAGGAAATTGATAAAATTAAGAGAAAAAAAAAGAAATTATTGACATTGAGGCAGATTTGGATATTACATATGGGGATGCTGAGCAAACAGTTGATGCAGATGAGACTATTCTTTATGAGGAAGTTGTTGTGATTAGAAGGGGTGAAGTCATCAATGATTCAAGGGCAAAGTGCATCATGCTTCATGTAGTGAAAGAACTGCTGACATTGAAGTAGAAAATGATGCGTTAAACACAGCTAGGGCAGTGTAATACCCCGTATGACATGAGCCTTCATGGTGGGCCTCATGGTGGGCTTAGTAATTAATTCATAGTTAGATGAGCCTATAGATTTGATAGTGTGTGTATAGAGCCTATAGAAAGAATGAATTAATTACTATGGGGCCTGTGGTGTTCATGATAGGTGGTGGTGACTTAGACCCACATGGAAGGTGTGTTAGGATTGTGTGTATATATTAGGAAGCCTATGATCAAGAGGCACCAACTAGTCATGACACCTTTTGAGAGGTAGCTTGTGGTAAGCAGTTGTTAGAATTTGTTGAGCATTGTGCGGGGCATTACAAATGATATCAGCGACTTTCGACACCTATTTTGGGTAAGAGTGGGTGAGATGTATGCCTGGCTGAGGACAGTACGCTGGTAGAGAGACCAGAGGTAGTACGCTAGTAGGGTACTCCACTCCACATCAGCTAGAAAGGCGATCATGTATCAGCTTGTGGGTCCCGAGCTCAGCGAGGACGCTGAGTTCTTCAGGTGGGGTGTCTGTAATACCCTGTATGAGATGGGCCTTCATGGTGGGCTTCATGGTGGGCTTAGTTGTAACCCCTGTTACTGATTTTTATATTTTTATTTGTATTTAATTAAATTCATGGGTATTTTATTTTATTTCTGATTTTTTTTATTTTCATCGCTTTGAATTGTATGTTGTTGTTCTCCTTATGATTCATTTCTGTTGATTCAGCCTTTACATTCGCCTTTGTTTGATCTACAAATTTGTTCTTGTCTTTGTTATTATTTAAATCTATTTCATGGCCTAATTGTCTCTTATTGGACTCTCTTATTCCAATTAGCTACTACTCAGTTTACCCAAACCCATATTGACTCTTTATAACCCCACTAAACTCCCTAACCCTAATTACCAACACCCTAATTATCTCTCTCCTTCCTAGCCGTCATCTACCCTCTCTCCCGACCAATCTCATCGTCGCTATCGCCGTCCTACACCCGACGCCGGCAGACCACCCCTCTCCTCTTCCCCTCTCTGCTGCACACCCCCGGTATCCCTGTCCCCCGCTCAAGTCGCAGCAACCAAGCCCCTTCCCTTACTCAATGTCGTCATCTTGATCCCTCGAGCAGCTGTGACACCCTAGGTCGCCGCTGTGTTGCCTGTCGCTGTCGTCGTCGTCTCTTGTCAAAGCCGCAGCCCGTCGTTGTCGTCTGCCTCGCTGTGCCGCCAGCTGCCATCGTCTTCCGGGTGTGCTGTCGACAGCCTTGCTGTTGTTTGCTACTGCCTTATTTTATGCGTGTGTACATATATATAGCACGTGTTTCCATTGGTGTTGATCTCGTTCTTGTTCCTGTGTTCGTGTGTCGGGATCCGTTCCCGTTATTCTGTTCTTCATCTTCGTCGTCATTATCAGGCATGTAGCTTGTATGTGTCTTTTTGTCATACAAGTTAAATACCGTAAGTAGTCTCGCATGAAATTGTTATTACCCTCATGATGACCATATTTTGTTAATTGATCCGTTCCTTCATCTCTTGATCAGGAGTAGTTTACAGTAGTTGACACCCGTTGCATGAAAACAATTAGATTAAATGGACATCTTGATTTGTATGGTTGTTGTGACACACACCGTATGCTGTAGAAATTGCTACATGAATGCTTGTTGATTGTGCCATCTCATTTTAGACCATTAATATACATGCCATGCTGATTTGAGTGACCCATATGCCATGCTTTATATGCCATCTTAGTTTGGATCGTTTGCAATAAAACTAATTGATAAAATGCATAAAAGATTTTTTGTTTCACTGCTGCCTTACTTTTGTACAGTAATTTCGACCCTGTTAAATTCAGTAAAATAAATATATTTGTGAACATGATTTGTAGGCTTCGTTTTCTAGTTTTCAGAACTTTCGACGGATCTGAATTCCAATTTTCGATACATGAGTTATTGTTGTTTTACTGCAGTCATATCGTATATTCTAGATTCTGAACTATATGTATTATGTATGAAATATTATTTTAAAACTAATACTAAAAGTAGAATTTAGACTCTATATTTTGCTGAGTATGTTTAGACATGACTGAGATCAATCCCTAATTTTTGTGAAATTAATTAATGACTTTTGTATCTCATTTCATGCATATAAAACCAATCAATATATTTCCAAACTGCATGTTGTTCAGTAAAGAACTATGTTTTTAACCTGATTCTGTTCATTTTTTATGAAAATTTTGTGAATATAAACTGTAGCCTAATTTATCTATTTTACCACCCTTTTGATGGATCTGGATTGCAAATTATATTTTGTGAATTATCTCTGTTTTGGTACTGCTGTGTCTGAACTTTCCGATTCGAAGTTTTGTTGCATTACTCTGTTTTCCCAATTTTATTGACTATACTATTTGTAATATAAATTCATGATATTTTATATTTTGAGACTAGATATGTTAGGGAATCTTCCAGATTTTTTTCAGATTTAACTATGATGTTTTCAAATCCTTTTCATGCTTGTAAACAAGATTTTGCATTTTCTGGCTGAACATAACTTTTGTATTAAATGATGTTTTCAACGCTGTTTCTGTACCTGCTGTATGACTTGTGTATATGCGTTGGATTCGGCAGATAGTCTAGTTTGTGGATTTTCTGACGGATCTAGATTTGCGGTTCTGTAGCAACAGGAATCTCAGATTTGGTACAGTAGTGTCTTGCTGTCCAGAACTGAAAGTTTCATTGTTTTGACTGTTTTAGATTATTTTTGTCACCCGTTTGTGTCCCCTATTCATCTTAGACTTGTCCTTTGTTCTATCCATGTCTTTAGCCCTATTTTTGTTGTTCACACATGTTTAATAATAATGAAAAATAATCAAGCCGGGGTTTTAAGGAAAAAGATCTAGTAATGGACAATATAGATATGCGTATTCAGAAGGCAACTCGTTTTCTCCACTGTTTACTGTGGTACCCACTATTTATCTCTGGATGCATAAGGGCATGATCCATGACACTGTTTGTTATTACTGTTACTGTTACTGTTTGTCTGAATATACTGCCATATAGGTTCCACTACGAAATCTTAAAACGAAACTATTTGATGTAGCAACCATGTGGTATAATTTGCGACGCATTAAGTGCTACCTAGGTAGTAATGAACATTAGACATAAGAATAAATGTTTCAATGTCACATCCTATCACTGTTACTGTTGATTTCACCATTCACTGTTATTGTTGACCTTACTGTTACTGTCACAGTTACACTCTTTACTATTATCCTGCTATCTCTGTTATCCGTAGACTGTCATCCTTTGTTTCTTATCTCCATGTCAGTACTTCTGTTTTGTTTTAGTTTTTCCGTTCCTTTTTCTTGCTTGTACTGCTTGTGGTCCGGAACTTGCATCTAACGAGCATTATGTTTTTCTATCTTCCCTTTTTTCTTGTAATTGTCATATGAGTAGATTTTCGTGATCGCTTGCCTACTAGAGTTGGTGAGCAAAAGTTTTGAGCTGCGTATTGGAAAATTTTGTTTAATATTTTGTTGAACTATTTTATTCATAAATTGTATTGAGACTTGTATTGGGCTTGTAATCTCAGGATATTATTTTATTTCAGATCTCGTATTTGTTTGGGATATTCATTATTGTTACGAATAAATACTGTTGAATTATAATTGTTTATGCATGCCTGGTTGAGTATATTGTTATATTTACTGTTGTGATGAGTTAGGTAGATCCGTATAGCTTATGGATGGTGAAAACTATTCTCTGGGCTTAGTCCTGTACCCGTATTCCTTTTGGAAAGCGGGGCGTGACAAGGTTTTTAGTGGTATAAGAGCCTCAGGTTTGGCTAATGTGTTAGTTTGACTAATGCATTCGACAGGCTTGACTCGATCCGGATTTACTTAACTGCCAACAGGCCATGCACTGCACGAACAATTGATAATCAACTTGATCCGGATACTTGTCTCATTCCATTCATTTTGATCCTTTCCTTGATTCCTTGTTTCTTCCGTCTTTTTCATTCATCCTCATTGATTGATTTCTTGTTGGGTTTGAATTCATTCTTTCCATACCCATATTCTTTTGATTCCGGGGTAACCCATTCCTTCGTCTCCTTCCGCTTTGTGGATCAGCATCAGTTGGAGTGTAGTGTGATGACAGTAGCTTGGAACATCACCACAGGTGGCGGTGTTGTCGTCTGTTCTCGAGAGTGCAAGCTGAGTCCCGTGGTGATTGGAAGTGCTAATTTCAGAGCAGAGTTGATTGTGATCAGTAGTTCAGGGTTTGATGTGATTCTCGGTTTGGATTGGCTGGGTGAGACCCACGCGATCATTGATTGTCGAGCGAAGAAGGTTGTTTTTTGGATGCCAGGCCGTGCAGAGTTTGAGTTCCATGCTGAGGGGTTACCCCTTGGGCATGGTCAGGAAGTTGTTGTCGATGCAGGTTGTGCAATGGAGTTGCACTCAAGATGTGAGGCTGCACCTCTGTAGTGTGGGATTTTTTGGATGTGTTTATAGAGGAGTTTCCTTGACTATCCCCGGATAGGAAAGTGGAATTCGGTATTGAGGTTTAGCGAGGTACTGCACCAATATAGAAGAGTCCTTACCAGACGCACCAGTTGAGCTAGCAGAGCTGAAGGTGCAGATCCAATGATTTGTGGATTTGGGTTTCATCAGACCCAGTGTGTCCCCGTGGGACGCTCCTGTCTTGTTTATCAGCAAGAAGGCCGGGAGCTAGTCATCGTCTATGCATGGATTACCATGAGCTGAATAGTGTTACAGTGAAGAACAAGTATCCGCTACCCAAGATCGATGATTTGATTGATCCGCTGATGTGTTGAAGGTGAAGGCATCTGATGTGTAGAAGACTGCGTTCAGGACCAGATACGAGCACTATGAGTTCCTAGTGATGTCTTTCGGAGTCACGAATGCGCCGACAGTGTTTATGAGTCTGATGAACAGAGTTTTCTCTCCATTTCTAGAACAGATTCGTGGTGGTCTTCATAGACACCATTCTGGTGTATTATCGGAATCGTAAGGATCATGCTGATCATTTGAGGTTGGTTCTGCAAACCTTGAGGGAGAATCAGCTTTATGGGAATACTCAACAAGTGTGAGTTCTGGATTGATCGAGTTACCTTTTTGGGGCACATTATCTTAGGCGATGGTATCTCTATTGATCCGACCAAGATTTCTGCGGTCAAGGACTGGCCTGTTCCTAAGTTAGTTTCGGAAGTGAAAAGTTTCCTTGGTTTGGCCGATTATTATTAGAAGTTTGTCCAAGACTTTTCGAAGATAGCTGGTCCGTTGACTAAGCTGACTGGGAAAGATCAGAAGTTCGTCTGGGATGGGCTTGCAGTGGAGCTTTTGCAGAGTTGAAGAGTCGGTTGATGTCAGCACCAGTGTTGACTATTCCGGATGGTTCGGGTGGTTTTTTGGTTCACTGTGACGCTTCTGGCAAGGGCCTAGGTACAGTGTTGATGCAGAAGGGCTGAGTTGTTGCTTATGCTTCCAGACAGTTGAGACCGCATGAGAAGAACTACCCTACCCATGATTTTGGAGTTGGTTGCGGTGATATTTTCTTTGAAGCTATGGAGACACTATCTGCTTGGAAACCCAGTGGAAATCTTTACTGACCACAAAAGTCTCAAGTACGTCTTCACTCAGAAGGAAGTAAACATGAGGCAGAGGTGATGGATGGAGTTGATGGCTGACTATGACATCAGTTTGCAATACCATCCTGGTAAAGTGAACTTGGTACTATATGCTTTGAGTAGGAGACCAGTCACCATGTTCCTGACTCAGCAGAGAGAGCTTATTGAGCAGATGAGGAGGTTGGATTTGGATGTGATCTTGCCAGGTTCTGATCGAAGTTGCAAGATGCTTCAGAAGATTAATGAGGCTCAGGTAGGTGATGAGCAATTACAAGGGTTCAGAGCCGAAGTTGAAGCAGGTACGAGGACCAATATGGTTGTTCACTCAGATGGATCTCTTCGTTTTGGGTCCAGGTTGTGTGTTCCGAAGGGTGAGGTTCGTCAAAAGTTGCTTGAGGAAGCCAACCAATCATCGAAGATGTACCGGGACTTGAAGCTTCATTTTTTGTGGCATGGTATGAAGAGGGCCGTGGCGAGATTTGTAGTGCTTGATCTGCCAGCAGGTGAAGGCAGAGCATCAGAGGACCGCCGGACTTCTTCAGCCTCTTCCCATTTAGGAGTGGAAGTGGGAGCATATCATCATGAATTTTTTGACCGCTTTGCCAAGGAGTCCTAAGGGTGACAACGCCATTTGGGTGATTGTGGACAGGTTGATCAAGAGTGCTCACTTTGTTCCCTTCAAAGTTGGACAGTATACTGAGAGCTTAGCTTTGAAGTACATGCAAGAGATTATCAGACTTCATGGGGTTCTAGTCAGTATTGTATCCGACAGGGATACGAGGTTTAGATCACAGTTTTGGGAGAGTCTTCAAAGTAGTCTGGGGAGTAAGTTGAAGTACAGCACAACTTTCACCCTCAGACAGATGAACAGTCGAAGAGGACCATCTAGACTCTAGAGGACATGTTGAGGTCATGTGTGCTGCAATTTGGAGGTTCTTAGAGTTCTCGTACAATAACAGCTTTCAGGTCAGTCTTAAAGCTACTCCGTTCGAGGCACTATATGGTCGTAAGTGTCGGTCGCCAATGTGCTGGGATGACATTGGCGAGAGAAAATTGTTGGGCCCTGGAGTTGATCGCTAGGACAATGGATGCTGTGAGTCAGATCAGGAAGCATCTTCAAGCCACGCAAGACATACAGAAGAGATGGGTTAATGTTCATTAGAGAGCCTTGGAGTTTGAGGTGGGAGACCATGTTTTCCTTAAGGTATCACCGTGGTGAGGTGTCATTCATTTTGGTGGCGAAGGCAAGTTGAGCCCCAGGTTCATCGGACCATTTGACATCGTGGAACGAGTAGGCAAGGTGACCTATCATCTTGCATTGCCCCCAGCTTTATCTAGAGTGAACGTCTTCCATGTCTCGCAGCTGAGGAAGTATATCTGTGAAGAGAGCCACGTGATTGACTACTCGGAATTATCTGTAAGGCCAGATTTGTCTTGTGAATTTTTGCCAGTTGCTATTTTGGACCGGCGGGAGAAGGTTTCGAAGAACAAGGTGATCAAGCTTGTTCGTGTTTCTTGGGATCCTCACTCGCCAGGTGAGTCGACTTGGGAGCTGGAGGAGGATATCCAGCGAAGGTTTCCTCGTTTGTTTATGCAGCTCTTGTTTTGTTGTTTTTGTTTTGTTGTTGTTGTTCTTTTTTTTTGGGTTACCCTATGTACTTCTTGTTGAATTTCGAGGACGAAATTCTTCTTGTTTGATGGGTAGGATTTGTAACCCCTATTACTCATTTTTGTATTTTTATTTGTATTTAATTAAATTCATGGGTATTTTATTTTATTTCTGATTTTGTAGATTTTCGTCCCTTTGAATTGAATGTTGTTGTTCTCCTTGTGATTCATTTCTGTTGATTCAGCCTTTATATTTTCCTTTGTTTGATCTACAAATTTGTTCTTGTTTTTGTTATTGTTTAAACCTATTTCATGGCCTAATTGTCTCTTATTGGACTCTCTTATTCCTATTGGATACTACCCGGTTCACCCAAACCCATATTGACTCTATATAACCCCACTAAACTCCCTAACTCTAATTACCAAAACCCTAATTATCTCTCTCCTTCCTAGCCGTCATCTACCCTCTCTCCCGACCTCTCTCCTCGTCATTGTCGTTGTCCTACACCCGACGCCGGCAGACCACCCCTCTCCTCTTCCCCTCTCCACTGCACACCCCCGCTGTCCCTATCCCCCACTCAAGCCACAGCAACCAAGCCCCTTCCCTTGCTCACTGTGTCGTCTTGATCCCTCGAGCAGCCGCGACACCCAAGGCCGCCGCTGTGTTGCATGTTGCTGTCGTCGTCGTCTCTTATCGAGGTCGCCACCCGTCGATATCGTCCGCCTCGCTGTGTCGCCAGCCACCGTCGTCTTCCAGGTGTGTTGTCGACACCCTTGTTGTTGTTTGCTACTGCCTTATTGTGTGCGTGGGTACACATTTACAACATGTGTTTCCATTTGTGTTGATCTTGCTCTTGTTCGTGTGTTTGTGTGTTAGGATCCGTTCCCGTTATTCTGTTCTTCATCTTCGTCGTCATTATCAAGCAAGTAGCTTGTATGTATCTTTTTGTCATACAAGTTAAATACCGTAAGTAGTCTCGCATGAAATTGTTAGTACCCTCATGATGACCATATCTTGTTAGTTGATCCGTTCCTTCATCTCTTGATCATAAGTAGTTCACAGTAGTTGACACCCGTTGCATGAAAACAATTAGATTAGATGGACATCTTGAGTTGTATGGTTGTTGTGACACACACCGTATGTTGTAGAAATTGCTACATGAATGCTTGTTGATTGTGCCATCTCATTTTAGACCATTAATACACATGACATGCTGATTTGAGTGACCCATATGCCATGCTTTATATGCCATCTTAGTTTGGATCGTTTGCAATTAAACTATTTGATAAAATGCATAAAAGAATTTTTGTTTCACTGCTGTCCTATTTTTGTACAGTTACGCTTCCTTTTTTAGTTTTCAGAACTTTTGACGAATCTGGATTCCGAATTTCGATGCATGAGTTATTGCTATTTTACTGCAGATTCTGAACTATATGTATTCTGTATAAAATATTATTTTAAAACTGATACTAAAAGTAGAACTTGGACTCTATATTTTGCTGAGTATGTTTAGACATGACTGGGATCAATCCCTAATTTTTGTAGAATTAATTAATGACTTTTGTATCTCATTTCATGCATATAAAACTAGTCGATATATTTCCAAACTGCATGCTGTTCAGTAAAGAACTATGTTTTCAACCTGATTCTATTCATTTTTTATGAAAACTTTGTGAATATAAACTATATCCTAATTTGTCTATTTTATCACCCTTTTGACGGATCTAGATTTTGAATGGTATTTTGTGAACTATCTCTGTTTTGGTACTACTATGTCTGAACATTCAGATTCGAAGTTTTGTTGCATTACTCTGTTTTCCCAATTTTTTTGACTATACTATCTGTAATATAAAATCATGATATTTTATATTTTGAGACTAGATATGTTAGGGAATCTTCCAGATTACTCTTAGATTTAATAATGATGTTTTCAAATCCTTTTCATGCTTATAAACAAGATTTTGCATTTTCTGGCTGAACATGAGTTTTGTATTAAACGTTATTTTCAACCCTGTTTCTGTACCTGATGTATGACTTGTGTATATGCGTTGGATTCGACAGAGTGTCTAGTTTCTGGGTTTTCTGACGGATCTAGATTTGCAGTTCTATAGCAACAGGAATCTCAGATTTTTTACAGTTGTGTCTTGCTATCCAGAACTGAAAGTTTCGTTGTTTTAACTGTTGTAGGTTGTTTTTATCACCCATTTGTGTCCCTTTTTCATCTTAGACTTTTCCTTTTTTCTTTCCATATCTTTAGCCCTGTTTGTGTTATTCACACTTGTTTAATAATAATGAAAAATAATGAAGCCGAGGTTTTTACGGGAAAAGATATAGTAGTGGACAATATAGAAATGAGTATTCAGAAGGGAATTCGTTTTCCCCACTATTTACTATGCTACCCATTATTTATCTCTGGATGCATGAGGGTATGAACCATGACACTGTTTGTTATTACTGTTACTGTTACTGTTTGTCTGAATATACTGCCTTATAGGTTCCACTACGAAATCTTAAAACGAAACTGTTTGATGTAGCAACCATGTAGTATAATTTAGGACGCATGAAGTGCTACCTAGATAGTAATAAACATTAGACATAAGAATAACTATTTCACTGTCACATCCTGTCACTGTTACTGTTGATTTCACCGTTACTGTTGACTTCACTGTTATTGTTGACCTTATTGTCACTGTCACTGTTACAATTTTTACTATTATCCTGTTATCTCTGTTATCCGTAGACTGTCATCCTTTGTTTCTTCTCTCCATGTCAGTACTTCTGTTTTGTTTTAGTTTTCTCTTTCCTTTTTCTTGCTTGTACTGCTTGCGGCCCGGAACTTGCATCTAACGGGCATTATGTTTTTCTGTCTTCCTTTTTTCCTTGTAATTGTCATATGAGCAGGTTTTGGTGATCGCTTGCCTACTGGAGTTGGTGAGAAAAAGTTTTGAGCTGCGCATTGAAAAAATTTGTTTAATGTTTTGTTGAACTATTTTATTCATGAACTGTATTGAGACTTGTATTGGGCTTGTAATCCCAGTATATTATTTTGTTTCAGATCTCGTATTTGTTTGGGATATTCATTATTGTTGCGAATCAATGCTGTTGAATTATAATTGTTTATGCATGCCTGGTTGAGTATATTGTTATATTTACTGTTGTGATGAGTCAAGTAGATCAGTACAGCTTATGGATGGTGAAAACTATCTGTTGGGCTTAGTCGCGTATTGTATTCCGTGTTTTTTTTTGGGAAGCGGGGCGTGAAATTAGTAATTAATTCATGGTTAGACGGGCCTACAGATTTGGTAGTATGTGTATAAAGGCTATAGAAAGAATGAATTAATTACTATGGGGCCTTGGTGTTCATGGTAGGTGGTGGTGACTTAGTCCCACATGGAAGGTGAGTTAGGATTGTGTGTGTATATATTAGGAAGCCTATGATCAAGAGGCTTCAACTAGTCATGACACCTTTTGAGAGGCAGCCTGTGGTGGGCAGTTGTTAGAATTTGTTTGAGTGGGCCCCAGAGCGTTACAAGTAGTTAGAGGTAGAACAATAGGCAGGAGCAATGGAAGGAGTGCTGGTAGAGGGTGGATGTCATCTGGTGGTGGTGGACAACTATTCCAGAACATTGGAAGAGAGGCAAGTAGAGGAAGAGGTGGATCAATGCTGCATAATGCAAGTGTTGGAGTGCTGAGTCAAGCAGGAAGAAATATTTTTGGATTAGGGGGTTCTAAAATTACTGCAACTCAACTTGTCAGAGCACCACTTGCCCAACCAACTAGGGTTGTGTGGATGCCAAATAATTCCAACCAAGTATCAGATTCTGTATATTTTCAATTAAGTCATTTAAAGCAGCAAACAACTTTATGCTAAAATTTGTTTGTTTTTTCAATCTCAGGTTACACCAACAGGAGATTTACAAGGAGCAAAGCAGTGAAAGGAAGTTATGAGATTATGTATATAAAGGTATATTACTAGTTCAAATTTTTTATTAATACATAACTTGCTCAATTTTTCAAATTATCTCAAGTTATAAATCAACTATTAAATGTCATGCTTCTGGAATTAATGCATGCATCTGCACAGAGATGCAAGTAAGGAAGATGGAATCATTACTGCACTTATAAAAGCAACACATGACCATGTTTTTTGAGTTTTGGTATGTATTTGGAGTAAAGGTACTTTCAGATGAAGAAGTTGAGAAATGTTGCACACATACAGCTACTTAACAATGTTAGAATTATAACTTTTTGTATCAAATGGTTGGAGTAAATATAACTGCACTATAAATGAAACTAATTAAGCAAGAAATCAAGCAACTCAAACAGCATGAAAACTCATTATAATGAATTAGAATGATAACTTTTTGTTCAGCATACTCTTTTTGGGTGCAAGTAGTATTCAAATATACACTAAACATTCTCATATTCTGTTTCTCTGTAATACAATTGTTCTATGAATGCAAGAGATCAGTTGAGAGTTATAGATTGATCTTAATGCATTTAATATGACTGCAACTATTTAATGCATAGTTTTTACTTTTGATTGCATACATTTGAATGCATAAGGTCTGAATGCATCAGGTACATGTACACTTTGTGTGAAGTGCCATTCCATCAGGTGCTTTGCATCAGGTATTGTGGGGTTTGTATAAGAATGCATGAGGCAATATCAATTTTTGTGAAGTTCTTAGTTGCTTCAGATGAGTACATCAGGTTTTAAGATGAATGCATCAGGTGTTGGTATATTTGTCTGATACTTGGATGCAATTGCACAATTGAGAGTGACTTTTGATGTAAATGCAACTTTTATGAATGCAATTGATATGACAACAACTTTTCCGAAGTTTCTAGCTACTTCAATGCAATTGATATATCATACTTTTGAATGCATCAGGTCTGATATGAATTCATCAGGGAGAAATAATACTTGTGAAGTTTGTAGCAGATTAAGATGAATGCATCAGGTTCTCTGCTGATGTATGAGATGAATGCAATTATTGTAGTGAATTTTGAGAACAAATATTTGTATATGAATGCATCAGGTTTATGTTGTTTGTAACCAAATATGATGTATCAAGTTTATGCTATCATTCTCTATGATCCTGTTAATCAATGGAGAACTTCATAAACTATAGGACAACATATTTATCTCATAAAACATATATATCAGTACGAATATTACTATCATTTATGCACACTGATATATAAGTTACAAGATCTAAACAAAGGAGTCTCACAAGTACCAAAATATACATCATCTTCATTTCTTAAACATTATATAACATAAAGTCATTCCATCATTTCTTACATACCACTGTCATCTCATAGATGCATAATAACTTCAAAATATCTTACAAAACCATATCATTATCATCTTACAATTACCACAATTAGTAACCACACACAAACTAGTACTACTTTCCATGCTCCTGTCATCTTGCACATCATCTTGCAGTTGCCCAAAATACCATTTCCATACTCATGTCTACTACTACTTGAACACATAGAAAACAGCACGTAATATCACACACACTAGCATGGCAGCAACAAACCCTTCTTTCCAACCCTTCGTCTGAAAAATAACGCAGTCTTCCCTCAGCTCCTGTCTTGCCATGCTGAGCTCCTCAGTCAGAAAATCAATATGATCATACAACATTTCGTTGCCAGTTGTACTTCCAAGATTGTGGTAATTGGCTGCCCATTTAAAAATTCTCTCATACTCAGAGTACCAGATAAAAATCTGGCAACCCTTTGCGAAATTGGGGCAATTGATGTAGGGTTTAACAATACTTGTTATCGAATTGGAGTACTTCACTCGTGTGAGGAGATTGTAGTTGCATGGGGGTGTGGGGAGTAACTTGTTCACTTCCTCCAAGTTTGATTGACTTCGGTAGGAGGAAAATTTTTGCCGGCTGTGTAAGCTTGAACTAGCCATCCTGCAACAAATCAACAGAATACATCTAATTCATATGATCTGCGATCTACTACTACATACAAGAACTAGTATCCCCATCTACTACATAATCAAAAAGCCTAACGAATCATATGTTTCTACAAAACCGACTATCTTTCACCAAATCAACACATTTTTCACACCCAATCTAAAGATCTTCACCCAAAAAAAGTAACAAATGTTGAAGTGATTACATCTACAATCATCAACATCTAAAAATAATCAACTCATTGCATCTTCACCTAAACTTGCAGGAAAACCATTTAAAGTAATAAACAACATGGCCAAGTCATTAAATATACAATCATCAACATTCATGAGCTCATAGACCATGTGGAGAAGAAGAAATTTACCTTGACATTCACCTTGATAAGGCAGATGATGAAATCCCCCAGATTTCCGGCCAAATCTCTCTAATTTTTCGACCTAAACTTTCTTACTGTTTCCACTCATTGTCGTAGGCTCTATATATAAAGGTTATCATAAGGGTATTTTAGTCATTGAAAAAGTGACACATCAGTACTTTTTCAGATAACAGCCAAAATTTGACGGAGTATGCCTTAGTGCCTAACGGCACAAAGTTTAGTAGGGTTTTCTACCCAAAAAAAAAAAACATGAGTAGGGTTTTCTGCCAAAAGAGTAATCCTCAGTATAGTTTTCTAAAATTTACCCTATATATATATATATATATATATATATATATATATGGGATTTCTTCCATTGCAAACGCAAATGTTGTGCAGACGCATGCACACCACGTAACCCGTCATTGGCAATGACGGGTTAAGGTATAAGGCAAAAATTTATATTTTGCTTTAACCCGTCATTGGTAATGACGGGTTAAGTGGTGCGCACAAATATTTGTGTTTGAAATGGAAGAAACCTCTCTCTCTCTCTCTCTCTCTCTCTCTCTCTATATATATATATATATATATATATATATATATATATATATATATAGAGAGAGAGAGAGAGAGAGAGAGAGAGAGAGAGTCCCCTTCAGTTGTGCACTAGGCCACCGTGTGCACTCGGCCTTCTCGCCTTTGTATTGACGAACCGAACCGTTCACATTGATCTACACATCTAAATTAGTCTAAATATGTAAAATCAAATCATTTGAAATTCATTTGCCCATCCATTGAAGTGCTACAAAATTGTATGGCTGAAAATCGTTATTTTTTATAGTCACATGATGGATGGGCAAATAAATTTCAAATGATTTGATTTTACATATTTAGACTAATTTAGATGTGTAGATCAATGTGAACAGTTTGGATCTTCAATACGAAGGCGGGAAGGCCGAGTGCACACGGTGCACACGAAGACCTAGTGCACAACGGAACATTTATCTCTCTCTTTATATATAAATTTCCAAAATGGGCTGGGCTAAAGCTCTCCGAACTGAAATATCTGAATAAAATTTGTTCAAGTAGAACCCCATTGCATTGTTTTGTGCATCAGATTTTGAAGCATTCCTTTATCTTCATTATTTTGAAAAGTTTACCAAAAATGATCCACTTTTTGAAAGTATTTACCAAACTGACCCACTTTCAAAAGTATTTATCAAAATGATCCAAACTCGCTTTCTCAGATAGAGAGTGTATAGTTATGTGTTAGAAGAAAACATCAAGTATATACTCGCTATCTTAGATAGTGAGTATGTTTGTGTAACACCCCGATTTCTTTTATGATTTGTACCTAAACTAAATTCTACTATCAATATTAAAAAAAAACAAATCTTATGATTGAAATGATTATATTTATTTATAACTAGCTTGACATACAAATATATGGATATATATGTGTATTTTTTGTTGGGCTTGAATTGAAAAGGAAAAAAAAAAGCCAGAGAAGAGAGAGAGAGGGAGAGCTAGGGAAAGAGACCAAGAGGAGAAGAAGGAGCCAAGCTAGACCAAACCATTTCAACTATAAGCAACACTACAAGGTGGGTGTTTCCAATCTCTATTTTTTTCCTTACTTGTTGAATGATGATTGTAGTGACTGAAAATGACATGCATGCTATAGATTGAACATTAATAACTTGGTTTGTGTTAAGAAATTCAAAACAGAAAATCCTGTTGAAAACTGAAATCTTTGTTGTTAATTCGTAGCTCATAACTTGAAAACTACTGATTAGATTAACTTGAAATTTTTAGGGGATGATCATATATGTGTCTTACACCTTTAGTAATTTGTTTGGATTTTTCTGATTTTTCTTGATAATTAATAAACATACAAACTTGCATGTTGGTCAAAAACAGAATAGATCTTGCTGCATGTTAATATTGTAGATTAAAATACTTAGAACTCACTGTGTACTCATAGGAGTGATTTGAAATTAATTTATGTTGTTCTATGATCTGTCTAGAGCTTAAGTTTCAAATTCCATGAAATTGAATCACTATAGCTATGGTAATTAATTCATGCAAACTCAGCTAGTCGAAATGATAAAAAGAACTGCTATTGTTGAATGCGCTATTTTGGGTGTTAATAAAAAAGGTATAACTCAAGATCTACTTTATGAAATGACTTAAATTTTGGATATGTGTTTTGAATGTATGTTATGAGCATGATTCGTAAATTTCATGTCAATCCAGTAGCATTTGATATATATAAGATAATTTTCTTTAACACTGTGCACAAGATGTTCTGTTCTGGAAGTGTTTTTGTTGCATGTTAAAGAACCAAGTTTTTGAGCTTGCTAACATCCGAATTAGTGAAAGTGTTCAACTAGAAAGTTGCAGAGCACACCTAGAGATTTTCAGAAAGCCTAGGAATGCAAAATTTGGTGCAGTGTGCTATTTTATATGATTTTTATAGTGTACTGATTCTGTCAGACCCGAACCCAAGTTTACTGTTTGAAGTGACTTTGAGGTGATGGAGCCTTGTATGACTATTTGAGGGTTGTAGGTGTTGTTTATAAGCCTTAGTGAGCTTGATTACTGATGTGAAATAATTGTAGACCAATTTAGGTCATCTTAGTCATGGCATGATTATTTCTAGGTCCTTAGTGATGGACTAGAATAGAGTTGAGATAGATGGATTGTGTGATTGTTGTTGGGATTGGGATGGGTTTTTCCCCCCATTCACGATGCCTCAATTTTGGATTTATACTATATATATGAAATTAGGGTCATCTTGATAGAATGATGAGACCCTAGGACTTGGTCCTTATGGTTAGAATTTGTGGCAGGTAGATAAGAACCCGAACCCTCGTACGTGTTGGAGCGACGGCTCGGGCGCCGACGTGCTTGCTGTATAAGGAGGGAAATCTAGCATCGTAGGAGCTACCATTTGTTGGGAAGACATGGAGCCCGATGATTAGCAGGAGCAGTGACTTGCTTCGGGCCGAGGTAGCATGGACTCCAAACATGACGGGCGGCGGCGATCGACGTTGTCGATTCGCCAGTCTTCGTGGGCCCATGCAGTGGGCCGGGCTTGAGAGCCCAGTTGGACCCTAGTGCGGGTTGGGTTAAGTTCAAATGAATGAGTTAGAATGAACTAGAACTTAACTAGTGGTTATAAAACATCTAGGAGTGACCTCAGGGTTAGGTAAGAGACTAGTTGCAAGATTGCCTAGCAAATTGTTAGTCGGGTAGAACTAGATCACGTAGTAAGTTAATGATTGTAAATTGGATAACTTGAATAGGGTTAGTCCGTGAGTCAAATCCTTAATTCAACAACCCAAATATGACCAACTAGAAAGTTGTAGAAGACATGTCCAGCTTTCCATAGAATCCATATTTGTGTCATTCCGGTGAGTGAGTGTGTTTTTATGCTATCGGTAAGGTGCAGCCATTGTACATGGAGTACACAGGCTGATGATTGTAAGGCTTTTTAGTGAAACTAGATGGATGAATCTGATGCAGTGGTCAACTAGAGATTTGTAGCCTAGATTCTTAGTTTTCCAGAATGGGCAAGAACACCCAAATCCGAGTCATATTTTGAGAGTTATGACCCTTCTAATTTCTGGACAGAATCAACTTAGTATGGAAATTCTAAATTTTGACTAAGTATTTGGGAGTAGAATTTTCCCTCTTGTGATTAAGGGTTAATGGTCTTACTATTGGGGATAATTGGTGATATTACTTGTCTTAATGTTGTTAAACTCTTGTTGAGGACAATTGTGACTTGAGATAGTTATTAGGGTAGAGTGATACTCTGCGACTATCAACCATAGGCGAATTGGAAACTTCTGCCTAGACGTTGGATGTCCGATTGATGCCGCCAAATCATGCCAATGGAGGGTGAATGCGTACCGTGGAGATGGACTGAATCCAAGATAGAGGAAGTGGCAAGCAGAAAAATGTATCGCCGGGGGCCACGGGGCGGTAGGCGAATGTGAGGGTTGGAGTAACCCTATATCACCTTACTTGATTTCATAATTAAAATAATTTTTGGATAAGAATAATGTGTTAGATATTTGTAAATTACACTAGTACTAGTATACCATAGTCAGGTGTTGTACTTTTCCTGTCGTAGGGATACAGATTGTGTTCACAGGTATTGAGATCACGAATCTCGTATCTCAATCTGTTAATTCCTGAAGAGCCAGGGTAAAGAACGGGAGAGAAAATCCTATCGGATAGGGGGATTTGACCATCGAGACCGTCATGTTCTTATGTGCGTGGACACGAACAGACCATGGGGCTGTTGTCTCATGGATCTTGACGTCATGGGTGCATGGGTTTGTACCTGTAAGTTCGTCGCGACTTTTTGAGTGGAGTCCGGGCACCGGGCACTATGTGGCAAATGCAATCACCACTATAGTGACTGCAGTAACGGATGGGACCGAATAACTGCAACCTCCTCAGACACGGTAAATCTATTAGGAATGGGACAAGTACAAAAGTAGGATGCATGATGAGAGATCGAACCCTACAACCAGGAGAGGCGAACTCTTTGGGAAGTATGTAGTATGGGATGCATATATTTTCATTGAAGTTGATTTTAGGGAAGTATGTAGTATGGGATGCATACGTTCCCAAATGAATTGCATTAGAGTAAGTGCATCGTGTACATTCTTTGTTTTGGTTAGATTCGGCCATGGCATACATCGACACTTGACATCACTTTTTCCTTTGCATCAAATATTGGTGGTTGAGGTTTGGAATCGCTATATTATGGCATAGAGTGGATAGTTGTATATAGCATTGCGTCAGTTGTATTTGACTAACGTGCCCAAAGTCTGTCTAGTTGCAGGATTGCAGTTTGGGGAGCGTGAGGGAGAACTCAAGCCGCAGGAAGCATTCAAGTGAAAGTTATTGTCAAATTTTATTGTATATTCATGTTGTACCAATTTATTGTAATTATTGTAATCATTGGACATTGTAATAACAGTTTGATGTAATAAAAGTTTTTAATTTCCTATAATTTGTTGTGCTATGACTCATTTGAAGGAAAGATTCTGGCTTGTGTCACAGGTTCCGGGTATTGGGAACCTGGGGCATTATAGTTTGTACTAAACTCTCTTTCAGAGATAGCGAGTTTATGGTTGTATAGAAAATTCCTTAATCGAACATCGCTATCTCAGATAGCGAGTGTGTTTATAACACACTCACTAACTGGGATAGCGAGTGTAAGCTGTGTTTAAGAAAATTTCCTGAATCTAAACTCGCTATCTCAGTTAGCAAGAACTTTTCTACTAAACTCGCTACCTGAAATAGCGAGTGTTGATTGGGGAATTTTTAAAGACTTGCTGTTTTGCTCTCCCTCACTTCTCTCTTTCCATTCTATCTCTAACTCCGAAAGAAACCCAAAACGAACAAACCCTAGCCTCCCAGATTCATTATTTCACCAACAGAATTCGTCCAAAATCTTTTGAGATCCAATTCCTCACTCATAACTCTCTCTACTCCCACTCTCAAAACCCTAAACCCATTATCGAAGATCCCGAATTGCTCAATATTCACGATCATAGATTCGAAGGTATTATTTGTATAACCTTTTATCTTGTACACTTGGGTGGATTAGATTATGTGTCTCTTTTTTGTATAAATATGTATAGGTATGGATTATGATATTCCTATATGGATTTATTTTGGTGGTGAAATTATTCGTGACGTGAATATAGGTTGTTGTTATAGTGCTGTTGATCCTAAAATAATTTGGACACCTCATACAATTACAATAGCAGAATTAGTCGAGAAAATTTATGAGGTTACTAATTGGGCTAGAGATCAATGGAATTTTAAAATTTTAGCTTGATATGCAGCGGGTAAAGGTGAAGGTCAATATTTTATGACAGTGCCCGTAGCAAATGACAACACTTTAAAGTCAATGATTGCTAGGACAGTTGATCCAAATTATAGTTGGTGTGCATTGGAATTATATATTCAGTAAATCAAAATTAGTAAAGCCCAGCCACATGCTAAATCCTAGTTCAAGCTTCGTACGAGAAGTGCCGACACATGGAATGAGTTCTAACCCAGTTCAAACATCACATGCAATCCCACCGTCCCCACAAGAAGACACATTCACAAATACAACAAGCTCGGATCCTGCAGAAGTTGAGTTGCTATGTCAACCAAGTTTGGTTCATGACATGTTCAACAACCAGTGTCTATGGAATTTCAAAATGCTATCGTCAACAATGAATTATTAGATGATGATGAAGAAGATGAAGAAACCGACAATGAAGTTGATGAGAGTGTAGAAATTGATGACGAAGTGGAAGAAGATGAATATGTAAATGTTAATCTAAATGTGAGAAATGATAATGACGTGAACGTTACTGATACCTTTAATAATGTTAATGTTCATGTTACTGAGGAAATGTCACAAAGTTCTAGATTAAATCAAGTTCCATAAGAGTCGTCCAGTTCATCGAACGTCGATGAATTGTATATTGGGCAGGAGTTTCAAAGTAAAAAATCGATCCAGCATGCGGTGAAGCTATACTCCATCAAGAAACATCAAAAATTTGTCATGTTGAAATCTACACTCACCCTATATACCGTGAAATGTAAATTGGCACCTAGGAAACATACCATTGAGGAGATGGTGCAAATCTCACAAGTCATAAGTGAGGGTGGTTGCCCACAGAGATTACATGCAATCGTTCCAAAGGGTGGGACAAATTTTGTGGTGAAGAAAATTGTAGGGTCGCATACATATTTGAATCTCACGTTGAATCAAAACCACCATAAAGTTGACGGTAAACTTGTATGCAATTTGATTGTGAATGTCGTTAAGGCTGAGATAGGAATAACATCGAGGGCCATTATTGAGATAGTCAAACTGCAGTTCAATTATCAGATTATATGAAGGCTTGGATTGCAAAACAAAAAGCTATTAAGAGGTTATTTGGTACCTTTGAAGAAGCATATACTAAGTTGCCTTATCTACTATCAACAATACTGTTAGAACAAGGAATTTCATAAAACAGAAATGCTAACAATAATTGTGAAGATTTACATTTACAGGAAATAAGATAACAAAACAAACCATACAATACAGAGTCGAGATTTGAATATCTCTGTCCTTAAAATAATTTTCGCCCCGTAGTGTGACGGTGGTTGATGAAATGCCTCCCAGAATACAATTGTATTACCTTTTCCTTGAAGAGCAGCACCCATACTTCAAAGATCTGATCGAACTGGAGCTGTGTTGTATTATCAGTACTGACTCAGAGAGGAAGAAGAAGAAGAAGATTCGGACTGGTTTTTTCAGAACTGTTCCTCTGGCAGACAAAATGGACTGATTTTATAGGACATTGAGAGGAACCGAAGGGTCCATTACTCTGTAACAGCAGAGTAATGGTCCACTACTCTGTAATAGCAGAGTAGTGGTTCAAAGTCTTAACTGATGAGCCATTACTCTGCTGTTACAGAGTAATAGTACCAGTTACTGAAGTTGAAAAACCTCAACAGTATACTGGGGGGAAAATTTCTGACTGGGGCAAAAAAAATATAGGCCAGACCAAGCCGGGGCCGGAGCCGGAGCCTGGCGGGGCCGGGCCGCGCATGCGCGTGTGTGTATTTGTTATTTTGGCTAAGTCCTCTCTCCACTACACGTTAGTGGTAACCCCCGGGCCCCGCCTTTTAGTCCAAATTTTTAGTATATATACTAGAAAACACTTTACCCATTTTTGATATGGAACTATCCAGTTTCTCCAAGTATCCAAGTTAGTACATAGCGAGTACTCAACTTTGGACCAACATTTCTCATTCATACGGAATTCGTTTTTGGCACATGAGTACATCGCGGAATAGTACTCGACAAGAGGAACATGATCCAATCAATTTTCGGCACTGCTGGTGGCCGGAGCCCACCAGAATCCGGCCCGGAAAATCTGCAAAAATGTTTTCTAACAAGCCCCCACATGAATGGAAATGACCAGACCATGTAATCCAGACACGACAGAAAGACACATGATAGAAAAAGACTGAGAATACAATTGGAAAATTACTACATCAGGAATAGTAGTAATTTTTCAACATTGAACCACCCTTAGTAAGTAGCCATCGGATTCACTTGACCAGGTAGTGAACATGATGTCTTGAACTACCCAGGCTTTGATGTGAACCTAGACAATAACTATCACACAGTTTCATCTCCTCACAGAACTAAGTTCTCCTGTTGTGTTCATTTTGGCCTTGAACAACCCTGGTTAATCGCGAGTGAACTTGGAGAATGTAGCCTCTCTTCATTCTCCTAGAAACGACTCCATTTCACACTCACAAGGTGATTGCCCATAAAGAGTATCCTGCCATACTCCATTTTTATTTCAAAGCTATGGGAATCATTAAAAGCCAAGCTTATCCTAACTCTTTGAAGGCAGCACTGTTTTATTATCCTAAGAGTGGGTATGAAATTTTAATCTCTCAGTGCTCCCGTTGATTCAACAAGATTTAGTTATCCCCTTAAACCTAGATCTTGGGATCTCCAATTCCTAGGTAGGGTTTCCATCAAGTAAATGGATCTGCTAGGTTGTCGGCCGATTTTATATACTCTATAGAGATTACTCCATTTGAGAACAGTTGTCTAATGGTTTTGTGTCGCCTTCTGATATGACGAGACTTACCATTATACATACAACTCAGTGTCCGTGCTATAGCCGATTGACTGTCACAGTGTACACATAAAGCAGGCACTGGTTTTTCCCACATAGGGATATACTCTAAAAAAATTCGAAGCCATTCTGCTTCCTCTGCCGCTTTGTCTAAAGCAATAAACTCAAATTTCATGGTGGATCTGGCCAATAATGTTTGTTTAGAAGATTTCCATGACACAGCTACACCACCAAGTGTGAAGACATATCCACTTGTGGATTTTGAGTTCTTGGAGTCCGATATCCAGTTGGCATCACTGTAGCCTTCTAGTACTGCTCGATATCTGGTATAATGTAGCGCATAACTCTGAGTATGTCGCAAATAGTTCAATACTCTAGTTATTCCTTTCTAGTGACTTCGTCCTAGATAACTTGTGTAGAGGCTCAGTACATTTACTGAATGTGCTAGGTCCGGTCTTGTACAATTTGTTAAGTACATCAGACTACCGATTACATGTGCATATTCCAGTTGTGATATGTTGTCACCCGTGTTTTTGAACAAGTGAAGACTGGGAACCACAGGACTTTTGGCAGTTCCATTCGAGTAATTCTTGAACCTTTCAAGAACTTTCTCAGCATAATGAGCTTGAGACAAAGTAATTCCCTCAGACGTCCTGAAAACTTTGATTCCTAGTATGATGTTTGCAACTCCCAAATCTTTCATATCAAACTTGTCACTAAGCATGCTCATAGTTTGTTTGATAATGTCGTTATTGCTCCAAATAATGAGCATGTCGTCTACATACAGACACACCAGAATGTATCCATTTGGAGTATCTTTGATGTAGATACACTTATCACATTTATTTATTTTGACATCATAACATTGTCAAATTTTGCATGCCACTGTTTTGGAGCTTGTTTCAGTCTGTACAGAGATTTTACAAGCTTGCACACCTTGTTTTCCTGTCCAGGAACTACGTAACCCTCAGGTTATTTCATGTATATTTCTTCTTCTAAGTCCCTATTTAGAAATGCAGTTTTAACATCCATTTAATGTATTTCCAGGTTACGTAGAGCTGCAATAGCTATCAACATTCTTATGAAAGTTATTCTTGTAGCCGGAAAATATGTATCAAAGAAGTCTAGGCCTTCCTTTTGCCTAAATCCTTGTACCACAAGTCTCGCCTTATGTTTCTCTATTGAACCATCTTGTTTTAATTTTTGTTTGAAAATTCATTTGCATCCTAGAGCTTTACATCCAGAAGGCAAATCGACTAACTCCCATGTATGATTTTGCATAATGGAGTCTATTTCACTTTTGAGTTCTTCCTTCTACATTGGAGCATCAGGCATAGACATGGCTTCCTTAGTTCTGGGCTCATTCTCTAACAGAAAGGCCGTTACAAAGTCAGGACCAAACGATTTTGATGTTCTAGCCCATTTACTTCGTCTAGGCTCATCATTATCATGTTCTGGTTTATCAATCGAAGTGCTTGCATCCCTTGTTCACGTGTACGTTTGGGATACATAGTATCCTTGCACGGAAACACATGTTCTCATTCCTTGATTCCATTATTGTATTCACATGGATATCCGGTATATCTGATTTGTATACCAAGAACCGATATGCACTACTGTTGTGTGCATAACCTACGAATATGCAATCAATCGTCTTAGCTCCTATAGTGACCTGTTTTGGATTACGTACTGCCACTTTTGCTAGACACCCCACACTTTGAGGTATTTATACGAAGGTACGTTACCTTTCCACAGTTCGTATGGTGTCTTACCAGTTTTCTTGTGAAGTATTTTATTGAGAATGTAGTTGGCAGTTAGCAACACTTCCCTCCACATGTTTTGGGGTAAGCCAGAATTTAACAACAAGGCATTCATCATCTCCTTTAGAGTTCGGTTCTTGCGCTCGGTAGCACCGTTTGATTCGGGTGAGTAAGGAGCAGTTGTCTGATGAACTATTCCATGTTCAGAGTAGAACATATTAAATGGTGCATCATATTCTCCTCCTCTATCACTCCTAACAATTTTAATCGTTTTGCCAAGTTGATTCTCAACCTCAAGCTTATATTCTTTGAATTTATCCAAAGCCTCATTTTTGCTATGTAACAAGTATACATAACAGAATTTTGTGTAATCATCTATGAATGTCACAAAGTACTTTTTGTCACCTCTGGTCTGAACGTATTTTAAATCACACAGATCCGTGTGAATTAGACTTAGAGTTTCTGTGTTTCTTTCTACAGAACGTGATGAAGTTTTAGTGAGTTTGGCCTCCGTGCAAACTTTACATTTTTCGGAGTTGTCTACCTTAAATTTTGGTAACAGATTCATGTTAATTAATATACGCATAGAATTAACATTAACATGGCCTAGTCTTTCATGCCAAATAGAAGAAGACTCAACAATATAGGCAATGAGAGTTATTTCATTAACTTTGGAAATAATAGGAACAATAGTTTTAGGGATGAGTGTCATTACATTAAACTTGAACAGTCCATCCTTTACATATCCTTTACCCAAGTACACCCTATTTTTAGACAATACAAAATTATCAGAAGCAAGAACAACCTTAAATCCATTCTTGCTTAGCAAAGAGCCTGATACCAAGTTCTTTCTAATATCTGGAACATGCAACACATTTGTGAGTGTTAGTTCCTTGCCTGAAGTCATTTTCAGCATTATCTTCCCCGTTCCTGCAATTTTGGAGGTGGAAGAATTACCCATGAATAGCTGTTCATCCTTGTTGCACTTCTGGTATGAAGTGAACATCTCCTTGTCCAAGCAGATGTGCTTGGTGGCCCCAGTATCGTACCACCACTTTCGAGGATTGCTCCCCACCAAATTCACCTCTGATACAACAACACAGAGGTGCAGGTCAGAGAGACCAGTGGACAAGTTCTCAGCTATGTGTGCATGAGATCTGTCTTTCCCTTTTGCCTGTCCAGTTCCAGAGTGGTTGTTTTCCTTGTTGCGGCATTCAGAAATTCTGTGGCCCAGCTTACCACACTTGTGGCATTTTTCAGCAAACCTCCTTGCTGCGGGTTTTTTGTTCGAGGCCTGTGGCAAGAACTTTCTCTTTTTGCCTTTCTGTTCATGCTCCACCATGTTTGCCTTTTCTATAGACTAGTTTCCATAGGACCTGTCAGCCTTGCGATTCCCTTCTTCGATACGCAACCTAACAATGAGGTTTTCAAGAGACATCTCCTTTTGCTTGTGCTTCAGGTAGTTCTTGAAGTCTTTCCATCTAGGTGCAAGCTTCTCGATGACCGCTGCAACCTGGAATGGTTCGCACAACGTCATGTTCTCTGCAGCGATTTCATGCATTATCACCTGCAGTTCCTGGATTTGACTCACAACTATTTTGGAGTCAACCATTTTGTAGTCCAGAAATTTACCGACTACAAACTTCATGTACCCGGCATCTTCTATTTTGTACTTCTTCTCCAAAGACCCCCACAGGAGTTTGGACATCTTGAAGACACAATAGGCATTGTACAGAGGGTCTACCTAGCCATTCAGGATGTAGTTTCTGCAGAGGTAGTCACCCTGAGTCCATGCATCAACCGCAGCAACGGAGTGTGCATCCATTGGTGCCAGCATAGGGGCAGATTCAGTGAGAAACTTGTCCAGCTTCAAGGTGGTCAGGTAGAACTGCATCTTCTCCTGCCACTTCTTGAATCCAGTTTCATTGAACTTCTCTGGTTTTTCTTTCACAGTAATATGTGTGGGAAGAACGGCCGAATGTGCCGCAATCGATTGTGCAGTCACATTTTGGGTCACTGGTGTTTCGGCACTGATAAGCCCATTGACACTTTCGATCTGTGTGTTTTCCATATTCTGAAATAGTTAGAATATATCTGTTAATTATTTTTCCGAAATGATAACAAAACCTGTAAAGAATCTTCACAAAAAAACTGTTAGAATTGAGGAAGGAAATTGCTTTAAGATTGTTAGAACAAGGAATTTCATAAAACAAAAATGCTAACATAATTGCGAAATTTACAATTACAGGAAATAAGATAACAAAACAAACCATACAATACATAGTCGAGATTTGAATATCTCTGTCCTTAAAGCAATTTTCGCCCCATTGTGTGACGGTGGTTGACGAAATGCCTCCCAGGATACAACTGTATTACCTTTTTTATGAAGAGCAGCACCCTAACTTCAGAGATCTGATCGAACTGGAGCTGTGTTGTATTCTCAGTACTGACTCAGAGAGGAAGAAGAAGAAGAAGAAGATTCAGACTGGTTTTTTCAGAACTGTCCCTCTAGCAGACAAAATGGACTGGTTTTATAGGAGACTAAGAGCAACTGAAGGGTCCATTACTCTGTAACAACAGAGTAATGGTCCACTGCTCTGTAACAGCAGAGTAGTGGTTCAAAGTCATAACTGATGAGCCATTACTCTGCTATTATAGAGTAATGGTACCAGTTACTGAAGTTGAAAAACCTCAACAGTATACTGGGGGAAAAATTTCTGACTGGGGCAAAAAATATATAGGCCAGACCAAGCCGGGGTCAGGGCCAGGGCCGGGCCGCGCTCGCGAGTGTGTGTTTGTTATTTTGGCTAAGTCCTCTCTCCACTACTCGTTAGTGGTAACCCCCGGGCCACGCCCTTTAGTCCAAATTTTTAGTATATATACTAGAAAAAATTTTACCCATTTCCGATATGGGACTATCCATTTTCTCCAAGTATCCAAGTTAGTACATAGCGAGTACTCAACTTTGGACCAACATTTCTCATTCATACGGAATTCATTTTTGGCACATGATTACATCACGGAATAGTACTCGACGAGAGGAACATGATCCAACCAATTTCCGGCACCGCCGGTGGCCGGAGCCCACCGGAATCTGTCCTGGAAAATCTGCAAAAACGTTTTCCAACAAATACAAGCAGCAAATTCAGGAATTGTTGTCCATTGGGATAAGTATGAGTTCGGTCCCGAAAAAGAAACATTCAAAGGAGTATTTTGGGATTTTGGTGCTTCGATTGAAGGGTTCAAGTCGTGCAGACATGTTATAAGCGTGGATGGAACACACTTGTATGAAAAATACAAGGGATGTTTGTTAATTGCGGTTTCACCAGACGCAAATGGTAGCCTTTTTCCATTTGCGCTTGCAATAGTTGATGGAGAGAGTGTATATACTTGGACATGGTTCTGAGCTACATTCGTTTTTTGTCACGGATCGGGATGGGTTGTGTGCTATCTCCGATCGTCATGCAGGTATATTGGCCAACATGAAAATGCAAAACGGAGCATGGAACGAACCAAATGCATATCATTGTTATTATATGCAACATTTCGCTACAAATTTCTTCACCAAATTTGATAACAAAGATATGAGGAAAAAAGTTAAAATAATAGCATGCCAAAACCAACCCAAAAAATTTCACAGTAAACTGGCTGAGCTAGAAACTATCAATGAGGAGGCGGCTACCTAGTTGAAGGAGAAACCCGTTCAAAAATGGGCTCTTCATGACGAAGGAGGTCGTCGATATGGCATTTTGACTACAAACCTATCAGAAGTTTTCAACTCGGTTTTGAAAGGTGTGCGTAGTTTACCCGTAACTGCAATTGTTGAAATGATCTTTTACCGTCTAAATTCTTGCTTTGTCACTCGTCGGCAATTAGCAAACACACTTATAGGTGAAGGAAAAAATTTTGCTCCAAGGTTTTAGGATTTGATCGATTTCCACCATGAGAGAGCAAACTTGCATGAGGTCACAATGTTTCATCATCAACCGAGAGTTATCTCAGTCAAAATGGGTATACGAAGAGTAGGTGGCAATTCAAAAGGTGGGAACCTGCATAGCAAGAATTTGGGTAGTAGAACATGCACTTGTCAGAAAATTCAGTTGTATCATATTCCATGTTCCCACGTGTTGGCAGCTTGTGCATATCTTGCAATTGATTACAAGCCATTTGTCGATACATTTTATTCCACTAGTGCCTTAGCACAGACATTGGCTCCCACCTTTCATCCGACACTAGATCTAGCATATTGGTCTGTGCTTAATGGACCACGTCTCATTGCTGATACGAGCCTACGTCGTTGTAGGAAATGACAACCGAAGACCACGATAATTCGTAATGACATGGATGTAAGAGATGGGTCGAGCACTAGTACGGGGATGACTTGTTCCAAATGTGGTTTGAAATGTCACAATATGCGCCGTTGCCGGAAAAAATCAAGTCAAACTTCACAAAGCCGTGTATGAATTATATTTCGCATTTATTTCAAACTCATGTTACGGGTTATTGTCTTTTGTATTACTTTGGTAATGGAATTTAGTTATGTATAATTTCAGTAACAAATCTGTTACATTTGTGGACTTTTATTATGTACTATTTTGGTTGTTTGAGTGTATGAATGCAAGGAAGAATGCCCTGAGATTTGAGATGGAGAATGAGATGATATGAGATGTTAATTCTGAGATTTGATATGAGAAGTGACAATCTGTGAATTCTTAAATGGATTCTGTGTTGAGTGTGTGTATACAGGGATTTGGCGAAGTAGATGGACCCGGTTGATTTGGTGAAGTAGACAGGCTCGGCTCAACCTACACAACAAATAACAAGACACATCAATTTCACAATATACTATTTTTATTAAATCAAAATCAAACTAATCGAACAAATACAATCATCTTACATTTGGGTGCCTTTGTCCACCACCACGAACATTGCTTGGGGGTCGTCCATAACAAGTTCGTGGGCCCCCGTGGCCTCGGTTACTTGGGGGTCTACTACTCTCTCCTTCTTCATGAATATTCCGCGTTCGTGCCATATTTAATAACAATGAGAATCCTACAATTTTAAATGTATTCCGGTATATTCATATAGTACAATTGCATACTATAAAAACAAAATTATAATCATAATCACATTCATACAAGAAGCTTGTAGAGAATGTCATGTTGAGGATTGTGGTGAGTACAAGATGTAGGATAATGGCTCGATTCTGGTTCAGATTGTTTTGGAGTATCTGCAGCAAAAGAAAGTTACAGCATAAGTCGACTGATAGAAGGATCAGGCGACTGTCCAGAGAGTTTTCGAAGGCTAAAGATACAAGCAGCAGCAGAGGATCAGTCGACTGATCGGTCGACTGCCAGATGGAGTGCCAGTCGACTGGTAAGTCGACCAGTCGACTGTCGACGAGATTTTGAACTAGATCAGGCCCAATTCGAAAAGGCCCAATAGTTTCCCTATAAATACACTTGTTAGGGTTTTGTAATCTGTGACGAAAATTAGAGATCCCTATTTCGGTTTTGCAGCCGTCATTATTTGTAAGGGTTTGTTTTCGCCCATTGGTGATAATTTGAAGAAGAAGAAACCCCAACCGCCCCGTGGATGTAGGCATGTATTTTGCCGAACCACATTAAATCTGTGTGTCCTTTTGTGTTGGTTTGTTTTGTGTTTTCTCGCTGGTTCTCTCTTTGTATTCCGCATTGATTCTTGTTGGTTTGATTCGTATTCGCGCACAACAAGTGGTATCAGAGCTGTTGGTTCGACCTAGAGAGAGATGGCGGGTGATGCAGATGCAACCAAGGAAGTTGTGGGATCAAGTTCATCAAGAACAACAATTCATAACGCAAAATTTGAAGTTGAAAAATTTGATGGGACAAACAATTTCGGGATGTGGCAATGTGAGGTTTTGGATGTTCTTGTTCAACAAGAACAAGATGTTGCTTTGGAAGTTGAAAAACCTAAGGATATGTCCGAAGCAGATTGGAAGAAGTTGAATCGAGTTGCGTGTGGGACTATTCGGCTCTTTATTGAGAAGGCTCAGAAGTACGATTTGATGAGGGATACCGTTGCTGCGGTGTTGTGGAAGAAGCTCGAAGACAAATACATGAGGAAAAGTTTGGAGAATCGGCTGTATTTGAAGAAGAGACTTTTTCGCTTCACCTATACGGAAGGTATGTCTATGAATGCTCATGTGGAATCATTTAATAAATTATTGGCTGATTTGTTAAATTTGGATGAGCAAATTAAGGATGAAGATAAAGCCCTAATTCTGTTGAATTCATTACCTGAAAGTTATGATCATTTAGCAACTACTTTATTATATGGAAAAGATACTGTGAAATATGAAGATGTTGCAAATGCTTTGTTGAATAATGAAACTAGGAGAAGGGATAAGATGGTTGATAGAGAAACTTCTGAAGCGTTGATTGTAAGGGGCAGGACTGAGACTAGATCTGAGTCCAAATCTGGGAAAAAGGGAAACAAATCTCGTTCCAAATCGAGAGGAGTTTCAAAGGACAGGAAAATACCGGCCAAAGATGAATGTGCTTTCTGTCATGAGAGGGGGCATTGGAAAAAGGATTGTCCAAAGCTACGAAATAAGGGAAATTCGACTGCAAATGTGACTGTTGATAATTCAGAAAGTGGCGAGGATTTTTCTTTTGCACTTGCTTCTAGTCCCTCACTTTATCAAGAAGTATGGTTTCTTGATACAGCAGCCTCCTATCATATGTCTTGGAAAAAGGAGTGGTTTACTTCTTTGGAGTATATGGATGGTGGTGTAGTTTTGATGGGAAATGATGCACCTTGTAAGAAGGTAGGAATCGGGAAGATTGAATTGCTAATGCACGATGGTCTTATTAGGGAGCTTTCAGATGTATGGTATGTACCAGATTTGAAAAAGAATCTGATTTCACTAGGTGCTTTGGAGGCCAGTGGATTGAAATTTGCTAGTGAAGGTGGCATTCTGAAGGTGACTAGCGGATCACTCGTGGTGATGAAAGGGCAAAGAAAGAGGAACTTGTTTTTCTTGCAGGGAAAAACATATTTGGGTCAGGCTGCCAGTGTAACTGAGAAGCCTAAACAGTTTGTTCCCGACTCTACCAGGTTGTGGCATATGCGACTCGGGCATGCAGGAGAAAAGGCCTTGCAGGGGCTTGTGAAGCAAGGGTTGCTTAAAGATGCTAAAGGATGCAAGTTGGAATTTTGTGAACATTGTGTTTTGGGTAAGCAAACTAGGGTGAAATTTGGTACAGCTGTACATCAGACAAAGGGTATCCTCGATTATGTGCACACAGATGTTTGGGGCCCTACTCAGACACCTTCTATGAGTGGTAGACACTGGTTTGTTACTTTTGTTGATGATTACTCCAGACGAGTTTGGGTATATACCATGAAGCACAAAGATGAAGTTTTGACATTGTTCACAAGTTGGAAGAAGAAAGTTGAAAATCAGACTAGTAGGAAGATTAAGGTTCTGAGGTCAGATAATGGAGGGGAATATAAGAATGATCCGTTTCTGAAGTTGTGTGAAGATGAAGGGATCCAGAGGCACTTCACAGTTAGGAAGACTCCACAGCAAAATGGGGTTGCAGAAAGGATGAACAGAACCTTACTTGAGAAGGTAAGATGTATGTTAGCACAGTCTGGGTTGAAGAAGACATTTTGGGCAGAAGCTGTCATATATGCAAGCCACATCGTCAACCGTTTACCATCAGCAGCACTTGAAGGCAAGACGCCTATTGAGGTATGGAGTGGTAAACCTGCATCTGATTATAGTTTTTTGCATATATTTGGTTGTCCTGCTTATTTTCATGTAACTGAAACTAAACTTGATGCAAGAGCCAAGAAGGCTATATTTGTTGGTTTTAGTACTGGTGTCAAAGGTTACAGGTTGTGGTGTCCAGAACAGAAGAAGTTAGTAATCAGCAGAGATGTCACTTTTGATGAGACCAGCATGATCAGCTCGGGACAGTCGACTGATGGTAGAGGACAGTCGACTGGTGAGCAGCAGAAGAGTGGGACAGTTCTTCAACAGGTGAGTAGAAGAAGTTCGGGACAGTCGACTGATGAACAGGAGCAGTCGACTGATGGTCCAAAACAGCAGAATTGTGGGAGCTCGGGACAGTCGACTGGTGGCAATAACCAGTCGACTGGTAGGAGAGTTTTTCAACATGTGGAGTTAGAAAATTTGTCAGTTGAAAATCCTGTTCCTGTCCAAGATGAAGATGATGTGGTTGATACTGAGAATGATGAAGAAGTTCCTATCCAGCAGGAAGAATCAATTGCAGTAAGAAGGCAAAGAAGAGATATCAAACGACCGTCTCGTTTTACAGACACAGTTGCATTTGCTCTTCCCATTGTGGATGATGAAGTTCCCTCCAACTTCAAAGAAGCCACTAGAAGTTCAGAAATTGCAGGTTGGAAAGTTGCTATGGATGAAGAGATGAACTTTCTTCATAAGAATAAGACTTGGGATCTAGTGCAACTACCAAAGGGGAAGAAAGCAATTGGTTGCAAGTGGGTGTATACGAAGAAAGAAGGTCCAAAAGGCAGTGTTCGGTTCAAGGCTAGACTAGTTGCAAAGGGGTATGCTCAACAGGAAGGAATTGACTACAATGAAGTGTTCTCTCCGGTTGTGAAGCATCCTTCTATTAGGATTTTGTTGGCATTGGTAGCACAGTTTGATCTTGAGTTGACACAGATGGATGTGAAGACTGCGTTCTTACATGGGGATCTAGATGAAGAGATTTATATGTTACAGCCAGATGGGTTCAAGACAGCTGGGAAGGAAAATTGTGTTTGCAGGTTGAAGAAGTCTCTCTATGGTTTGAAGCAATCTCCAAGGCAGTGGTATTTGAGGTTTGATCAGTTTATGAAGGTGCAGAGATATTCCAGAAGTGAGTTTGATCATTGTGTTTACTTCAGGAAGTTGCAGGATGGCTCTTTCATATATCTGTTATTATATGTGGATGACATGTTGATTGCCTCTAAGAATGCTAAGGAGATTCAAAATTTGAAGAATCAGTTGAGTTCTGAATTCGAGATGAAGGATCTTGGTGAAGCCAAGAAGATACTTGGGATGGAGATAGCTAGAGACAGGGCAAAGGGTATAGTGAGTTTGACTCAGAAGCAATATCTTTTGAAGGTGCTGAAACGGTTCGGTATAGATGAGAAGACTAAACCAGTAAGTACACCCTTAGCCAGTCATTTCAGAATTAGTACTTCTCAGTCTCCAAGTTTAGATGAGGAGAGACAGTATATGGCAAATGTACCTTACACTAGTGTGGTTGGCAGTTTGATGTATGCCATGGTTTGTACTCGACCAGACATCTCTCAGGCGGTGAGTATGGTTAGTCGATATATGCATGATCCAGGCAAAGAGCATTGGCAAGCAGCTAAATGGATTCTAAGGTACATAAGTGGCACCACAGATGTGGGTTTGAAATTTGAAAGGGATGACAATATTAGCAGGTTATTAGTTGGATATGTTGATTCAGACTATGCAGGTGATCTAGATAAGAGGCGGTCTACTACAGGCTATTTGTTTACGATGGCTAGAGCACCTATAAGTTGGAGGTCAAATTTGCAGTCCACTGTAGCGTTGTCTACTACTGAGGCTGAATACATGGCGGTTGCTGAGGCCATGAAGGAAGCCATTTGGGTTCATGGACTTTTGAAGAGCTTGGGGATTCATCGGGAGAAGGTGGAGGTACACTGTGACAGTCAGAGTGCTATTCATTTAGCGAAGAACCAAGTTCATCATTCGAGGACCAAACATATTGATGTCCGTTATCACTTTGTGCGTGATTTGATAAAGGATGGTGATATTCATTTGGTGAAGATTGGAACAGCTGATAATCCTACTGATATGTTGACCAAAGTTGTTGGAGCAGCCAAGTTCAAGCATTGCATGAACCTGGCTAATATTTTGCATGTTTGATGATTTGGAATGGGCGGTTGGAATAGTGCTTCGCTATTTGTTCGCCTAGTATGTGATATCATACTAAGGTGGAGTTTGGATTTGTTGTTACATTTGATGATGAGCATTTGGAGTATTTGTGGAGATTGCTTGGGCTACTTGGAAGATCTTGCCAAGGTGGAGATTGTTGGTTGGTGGAAGATCTCGCCAAGGTGGAGATTGTAGGATAATGGCTCGATTCTGGTTCAGATTGTTTTGGAGTATCTGCAGCAAAAGAAAGTTACAGCATAAGTCGACTGATAGAAGGATCAGGCGACTGTCCAGAGAGTTTTCGAAGGCTAAAGATACAAGCAGCAGCAGAGGATCAGTCGACTGATCGGTCGACTGCCAGATGGAGTGCCAGTCGACTGGTAAGTCGACCAGTCGACTGTCGACGAGATTTTGAACTAGATCAGGCCCAATTCGAAAAGGCCCAATAGTTTCCCTATAAATACACTTGTTAGGGTTTTGTAATCTGTGACGAAAATTAGAGATCCCTATTTCGGTTTTACAGCCGTCATTATTTGTAAGGGTTTGTTTTCGCCCATTGGTGATAATTTGAAGAAGAAGAAACCCCAACCGCCCCGTGGATGTAGGCATGTATTTTGCCGAACCACATTAAATCTGTGTGTCCTTTTGTGTTGGTTTGTTTTGTGTTTTCTCGCTGGTTCTCTCTTTGTATTCCGCATTGATTCTTGTTGGTTTGATTCGTATTCGCGCACAACACAAGAGATGTACTGCATATATCTATTCTTGTTAGAGGAGATACATCACAAAAATTGAATGACAGTGTGTCCAGTACTCAAAACAAGATTTTTGATCAAGGGCCAAAAGCAGAAAACAAGTATGGTATTATTTAACATCAGATATTACATAGATATCATATAATTGATTGATTTAACTTGACATTCGAGAAATTCCAGATTGTATTTGAGCTTATAAGCGCGAAGTTCATTTAGAGATGAAAAAACCTTCTAGATACGCGATATACTGTAATTAGTATAGGAAAGAACATGTTCCTCAGAAAGCATTACAGTTTATCTTTAAAAGCCAATGAAGGCAAACACAAATTAATCTAAGGGATTCATAGCTAAACCACTTTCGAAAGTATATACCAAAATGACCCACTCGTCATCTCAGATAGCGAGTTTGGTTAAAACCTCATCGCTATATGAGATAGCGAGTATATGGTTATGTGTTTCTCTACACTTTTGAGAAAAAATTGAAAAAAATACAAAGTTCATACTCGCTATCTCTGATAGCGAATGTGTTTATACCACACTCGCTATCTCAGTTAGCGAGTATGTTTGTACCACACTCGCTAACTGAGGTAGCGAGTGTATGGCCTTGAAGAAAAATAGGAAGTTCATACTCGCTATCTCAGTTAGCATGTGGTTTTGTATCAAACTCGCTAACTGAGATAGCGAGCGTAGATTGGGGACGAATTTAAAATTCCTTGAGCTTAGACTCGCTGTCTCAATTAGCAAATGTGTTTACACCACACTCGCTAACTGAGATAGTGAGTGTCGGTTGGGAATTTTTTTTATAGACTCCCTATCTCATATCTCTCTCACTTCATCGAAGTACTCTCTCTCTCTTCTCTCCCAAATCTGAAAGAAACCTACAAAGCCTAGCCTCACAATTCGTGAATTTCCCAACAAAATTAGTCCAAAATCTCTCCAAATTTACTTCATCACTCTCAACCCTCTCTACTCCCACTCTGAAAACCCTAAATCGCACACCATCGATCCCGATTTTGGTTGACTTTGTGAACGGTGAAGAGGATTGGGGGACGAACGGTGTAGAGGATTTCGTGAACCGTAGATCCTAAATTACATATCTATCGTTTGGTAAGTTCTCATACGTTTGCAATTAGATTTGGGGTTAATTTTGTTTGTGGGTTAATTTTGTGCAATTAGATTTTGCAATTACAACGTAATGTTGAGAAATAGTGATTTGTGTGATGATTAGTGTAGTCCGAATTGTTGATTGGGGTTGAGAAATTTAGAACGTAATGTTGGTAATTATATGTGCAAGTTGTTCATAAGAACTTTTATTAGTGTCAAATTGATGATAAGAAATTTTGATAGATATTGATGTGAATGTGAATATGATTATTAAGGGATTGCGGATATTATAACAAGAAGCTTTAGTTAATTAAACGAAATTATGTTTGACCCATCCATTAAATGCTATATCAGTAAGTATATGACCTTAAAGGCTCAAATTATCCCCGTACATGTTAAGTTTAATATTGAAGTACTGATAATGTTATAAACTTGCATATATACCTTACAACAAAATTGATAATTTATAGTATTTTGTAAATAATTACACATGAAGGTAATCATGATGTTACTCACTAAAATCTCACTGGAAATGAGGGGAATTAGCTATCATGTGTGGACGATACATTGTTTAATCATCTAAAAGCTGAACGTCTGATGTGCATATGGAAACTCCCTTATTTCCTAGTTTCCTTTTAGAAGATCTAAGCCCGAAGATCTACTATGTAAGAGCTAACAGAAGCAGTTAACATCAAAACTTCAAGGCCGGTTGTCGGGTACACAAAATTGACCTAGTTGATGTGCAGCATAATAACATTCAAGTAGTGGCTACTCTTGAAATTTCTCTTGAAAAGAATATTTTAGAGGAAGAGAGAGATAACATGCTCCTCTTTCAGATACACAGTAGTTGATACCACTTGAACTAGCTTTGAATCTTTTAGATTAATTTGTATTTACCTTTAATGGCTTTTGAAGATAAACTATACCTGCTTGAATGTTTTTCTGAGGAACATGCTCTTTCCTATAGTGATGAATAAAGTTTATAGGGTACCTAGAAGGTTTTGCATCTCTTACCTAATAGCACTTGAATATTTTGCGTCTTTGACCTGATAGCACTTGATTATGCAATTCGTGCTATGAGGTCAGAGACGCAAAACCTTCTAGGTACCCTATAAACTTTATTCATCACGATGGGAAAGAGCATGTTCCTCGAAAAACCTTCAAGCATGTATAATTTATCTTCAAAAGCCATTAAAGGTAAATACAAATTAATCTAAAAGATTCAAAGCTAATTCAAGTGGTATCTATTAGGATTGTGTCTTGTATACTCGTTGTTCAGATGAGAAGAAGGTAAGATAAAGAACGGAGGTCGAAGCATCGAAGTGAGTAGAAGGGAAAACAACAACAGCAAGGTGCAGATATAGTTGCGGTCAACTGTCCCATATTGCGGTCGACCGCACCCCCCGACCGCTCGAAGTACAGGGAATGTCAGAGAGTGGTACGGTCGACCGGTCTTGTTGGACGGTCGACCGCCCGCTGGAATGTATTCATTTTTTGGCTTCGATTTGTTAGGTCGTTTTAGCCCAATCTTCAACTCCAAGTTAGATCGTGCGGCTCCTATTCAGTTACTTCTTTTTCAGGTTATATTGGACAACTGAGAATCAAGATTAGACCTAGGTTTCTCTCTATTCTTCTATATATATTGTAAACTCCTCCAATATGAGAGTTGAGTACTTCATAAATTCTTTTCTCCATTGCAAAGAAAGTCTCGAGAGAGAGATAGTTCTTGGTGAGTGAGTTTAATTTCTTGTATTAAGTGAATCAATAACTTCTTATAATCTCTTCTATATGAATATCAGATCTCCCTATATTTTTCCCCGGATTAAGCAAAAGCTAACCGGGAAAAGTCATCGGTGTATTTGTGTTAGTTTGGTGGATCTACTTGCTTGCTCAATTTATTCATCTCGTCTACTTCGACTTCCTCGTTGCTCTATTAGTTCCGCTGTGAAAACGGGTGTTGGTTGACGCCCCAATCCCAACAACTGGTATCAGAGCTTCAGGTTACTGAGTCCTTGGTTAAGATGACAGGCCACAGTATTTTGAAGATCAAGCAGTTTAATGGAAAGATCAATTTCAATCTTTGGAAGACTGACATGTATGATGTTCTTCACTACAACCGGAGAAGGCTTCACCGGCGGTTTTTAAAGGCTTCACCGGCGTTTATAAATGCCGGTGAATACCCTACCTGCGCGTTGAGCAGCGCCGCACCAACCGCCGGTGGTGCGCGTGCCGGGCTTTGTTGGCCAACCTTCCCCGGTGCTTCCACAACCGCCGGTATATATAATACATTGGCCGGCGCTTCTAAAAGCGCCGGTGAAATCAGTTTTTTATTTTAAAAAAAAAAGAAATTAAACCTACCCCGGCGGTTTGGAAACGCCGGGGTATAGTTTTTTATTTTAAAAAAAAAGAAATTAAACCTACCCCGGCGGTTCGGAAACGCCGGGGTATATATATAAATAATATAATTTTTCTTAAAAAATTTGAAATAATATAATTTTTATAAATGTTCACCGGCGTTGTGTAAAACGTCGGGGTTGTTTTGAATTTTAAAAAAAAACCAATTCAAAATCTGTATATATATATGCAGATTTTTTAATATATGCAAATGTTGCTAGTAAACCCAAATTTATATTCAAAATTTTACACGCACACCCATGGAAATGAACAATAAAAAATTTAGCTGACAAAATTCATTATATTTCATACTGATCAACATACACAACTTCAGAAGTTTAAAGTTCTGTAAAATTCATAATCGTCGACAACAATAACACAAGTATCAAGTTATACATATACCATGTTTACATCAATAAAGTTCTAACAAGTTTGATCATACAAACTGATTGCACCACAAAAAAAGACCAAAAATGACTTGCAATTAGTAGATTTTTTTAATTGGTATGCCTCCTTAAGTCGTTGCTTCCATCATGCTCGCTTTGGTTCTGTGGATTTGCCCGACTTGAATTAGTTGGAACTCTATTCTGAAACTGTGTAAGTCACACTGTAAAAAAAAATCAGAAGCAGAAATTAGCTGACAATAATAACCACTTCCTCTACAGTAGTCCAATAACTTCTAAATCTAATAATACTCATGATTATTATATGGCCAGTAGTATAAGCCTATTTTAATGTATTATTCTTTTATGCATAATTACTGTAAGATGTTGATCAGACAGTAAGTTTGAACAACTTAATTTACAATTTTGCATTCATTTGTTAATTTGCTAATACCTAGCTTATATACATTATTACATTAAGTAACCTTTTCCACATTCACAGCCTGTCTATCCTGTCACTCTCTTTCACACCTCACTTTCACATCTTCAACAACCGACAAGACGTAACCAAAACAAAGATGACTAAGATATGCATGGAGGAGACACCAGTACAGGTAAGTTTTAGACCTGGATGTGAATTTAGCATGTCAGATACATGTTGTGAACACGGGAGATGAGGATGTCACCTTAAAGATACACTATTGTGGAATCTGTCACTCTGACCTTCACACCATCAAGAATGACTTGCAAGCTTCTGTCTACCCAGTTGTTCCAGGGTATGTTATTTTTCTTTCCTTTTCTTTTATTATAAAACAGTCAACATGTTATCTCCGACTTCAAACCAGAAGATGTGTGATTATTGCTATAACCTTGTATAAGAAGTCTATACTGCATGGCCATTGTACAACACTCTGTGCATTCGAGGAAGTGTAGTTTTATTTTAACAAGTTTCGATGGACTGGGCTCACAATTGAGACTCTACTTTGATTCGTGGTCCATGTATTGTCCACAGTTTTGGGTTTGTTTTTTTTATACCATAAGGCAGGATCATATTTGTAAGTGTTTTGTTTTCCCCATACAATTTTGTGGTTCTTAAATGTACTCATGTTCCTATTTGATAGAATTGTATTCAGGTTGATGGTTGTTATTGCACAATTTTGATCGACTTAACTAATAATTTGTTCAATCTATATGTATTCTATAGTAAACAATTGGATTTGTTTTCTAATTTATAGTAAGCAAACTTGTATAGCAATATTCCAACGTATTCATACACTCATCCACCACCATCAAATTTAAGTGAGTTGGATGATACCACCTAATAGACTATTACTATAGAGCCAAAGCTTGGACTTGCAATCTTTGTTACCGAGGAATTCATTGAAAAGACAAAGGTGAGATACTGAAGATTGTAGGTCTAGTTGTCCAGGAAACTATCCTTGATGAAGCAGGATCGACATTTTGGACCTTACTAAATAGCATGAAGCTCTCATGTAAATTTTACTACATCCTACCTTCCAAAAGATTACTGTTGTCACATTTACGAGTGACAAGCAACCCATACTTACCAGTTGATTCAATCTGAGCCAAAAATAATCCAAGTATAAACATGTGTTCATTTTGCTGCAGGCATGAAATAGTTGGCGTTGTCACTGAAATTTTCATATCAGAGATGTCTTCCTCCCACATAGTGTATTATAGTCATTCATTTAAGAACTATTCATTTAAGAACTATTCACACTTGATATATATATATATATATATAGGAGTGATCCAATGAGAAACATCTTAAAATGAGAAAATGAGAAACATTAATTCTAACCATTGGATTTGAGAGGATTGAGATGAATGACTCTAATTCATTTGAACTACTAATTAAAAAAAATCGGTTTATTTTAACTAATAAAAAAAAAACAAAAAACAAAAAAAAAAACCTAGCAATAAAAAACACAGTGTCCAGGTTAGATGGTGAAGGTTTGTTTGCATGCCTTGTTATGTTCACTAACTCTCAGTTCGTTAGTTTCCTATGTTGTAGTACTTTGATTGTTTGGTTCTGTTAGTCTGGTAGCTAGGTTGTGTTCTTTGTTGAATTAGCATGATGATAGTACTTTATTATCTCTTGAAATTAAGGTTAGGTTAGTGCAAGTAATAGTCAACTATCTTCAAATGTTGTGAATTTGGTATGGCAACAGAACTTTAAGTTTCTATTGAAAATGAGGTTAGTATCTAAATAGTACGTACTAGTTAATCATCCTCAGATATTGTGTCGAGGCAAACATTATGGCAATGTTCCTCTGTTCATGCGAAAATACCTCTCTGTCTGATTTTGTGTATATATACCGAGAGAGTTATATTAAATTTATACACAGAGGGTTATATTAAATGTACATATAACTGTGTATATAATTTTTGTTTTATTGTTAGGGATGGGGAACAAATTGAGAGGGTTATATTCCGATTGGATTTGAGGAGTTAAAATAAACCGTTTTTTTATTGTTAGTTTTATTTTTTTGGTTTTTTTTTGATAGATTAGTTAAAATAAACCAGCTTTTTTAATTACTAGTCCAAATGAATTAGAGCCATTCATCTCAATTTTCTCAAATCCAATGGTTAGAATTAATGTTTCTCATTTTCTCATTTTAAGATGTTTCTCATTGGATCACTCCTCTATATATATATATATATATATATATATATCAAGTGTGAAGCACTAGACATACACATTCTCCTTCATCATTACTCTTTCTGCTCTCCTTATTGGCACATATAACCCCTCTCCCTCTCTCATCAGCATGGGTAGATGTATGGTTAATATTAGCACATTGCTTGCTTAAGAGCTTGGGTTCAAAATTCAACTAATTCATAAGATCATGTGAACTAGTAGTAGACATTGTGATATATTCTGCTGAATGTATATTCTAAGTTACAATTTCTAACCTGTGTCGGAATGGCTGGTTCGGGATTTTGTTGCCTCACCAAAGCTGCAACTACCTCTTTAAGCTGTGACACATCTGACCTTAGAGAGCGTAACTCCTCGTCTCTAGGATCCTCAGCACTAAACGCACGAGCTTTGAAGACTTCAGTAGGCGTTGGGCCTAAACCCATTCCATGCACACGGCCAGGGCGCTCTGGGCCTCTTGTTTCGATCAAAGCATGACGCTGAAGTGATAATGAGTCAATGTCAGATGTGGTAGAGTCGGGGGCCATTGTGGAAGACAGTTCAGCATACTTGATTCTGGCAGTGCTCTGTTAAATTACAAATTGGCATAAAATTATATAAGTTATTTACTTCTATAAGCGACTTAACAAATCAAAGAACGCATACTTCATGAAGAAAAATTACCGATATCATCGCAGCTGTTGTGGAAACAAATTGGCCATCTGATTTCTTGTGGTCGCGTCAAAAAAATCTAGATCGCCAAACTTGTCTGCACCGTGTTCCTCAACCTTTATATTAATAAATTACAGCTATAAGAAAGTTTATAATCTTTGTTGGAACATTAGTGAAAAAAAACACTTAACACATACCAATCTCTCACGAACTATAGCGAAGCTACTAGTTCCAGCAGTGTGCAATACATCCTGTTTTCCTCGACTTGCCGAACCAATTTCAGACCTTTTCTGCACATTTCAGATAATTTCAATTCAATCAAAATTAGTTTAAATAATCAAATGCAATAATAGTTTAAATAATCAAATGCAATAAGGTTAAAGAGAAGCAGAGAAGCACTTTAAAGAGACTGGCAGAATAGTTTGAATATTAAAAAAGGGACAGAGAGAGAAATATAAATAGTTTGAATACCTTTCCCTCTAGAGAACTCCAAAAATGAACAAGGTAGTGCCAATCGGAAGGATTAACATTGGGGGGGGGACAATCCTTGCATTCTCGGCTGCGGACTTATTTTCATCGAAAAATGCCGCTTTCAATTCACATTTCCAGTCTCTCCACTTCTTTCCCATAGACTTATTCAACCATTTCTTATCAAGATTGTCGGGGTATTGAAATTTTTGCTGTATATATGATTGATTAGCAAATATATAGGTAGGAACAAGTAATATAGCAAAACATATAGATGTTAATCTTAACAAGTAACACAAGTAACATAAGTTCCTCTTTCATGTATAGACTAACACCAGCCATCATAAATCATTATTGTCCTGGGTTTTGCACTTACATACTAACTGTAAATCAAATTAATTTATAATTTTAACAAACTAAATCATGATTTGTATTATATATTTATATGTGCAATTTACTTTCTAAAGCAACCCTACATTAGTCCAACTAACTGCCATGTCAGTGAGCTAAAACATAATTTTATATGTTTAAAACTCATAGTCATGCAGGTAAGTAGAGAATATGTGGTTTCTGAAGTAGCATTGATTAAATCAAACATGTTTTTAATTTGTCAAGTTCATTAAGCCATTTGGTATTTAAGCACCAGCTGGTAGAAGGGCTGTCACTTCTCACTATCATCAATATAATCCCTTATCCTATCATATCAGATCAGCTATGCGAAGCCTATGGCCTATTTCAATTTTTTATTCATCAGTGGTAGCAAAGTGAAACAAAGAACAAGAAACTTAAACAAAAAGGTGCAGCTTAATTAGGAAAGCTCTAATTCTAATTATGACCCTACAATCACATAATAAAACTGATGCAGATGCTACCCAACAAAACAAAGAACAAGAAACTTAAACAAAGAAACTTAAAGCATAATACCTTGATTGTATTGATGGCAATTGTCTTAGACGTCGCCGGAATTTTTGACCATCTGTCGTAAGACAATGGTAGTATTTGACCATTTCTTGCAATTACCCCTATGAAATTAGTAAATGTAGATGCTTCCTTGCCCACAGGTTGGTTTGCAGGGTTGACGGTCACCACAATTTTGTCGTTCGGCTGACGCTTCCAGACATCTGCCATCCTCGACGGTCCCCTGTTTTTTTTATTGGCGGTGCACTCCCCTCACCGATCTCAAACTGAGTGTCAATCTCCATCTCTTCTGGAGACTGTCCCTACACATCCCCTGTGATTGGTGTTGGCGAGGGAGCCCTTTTTGTAGGTCGTCGAGGCATTTTTCACTAACAACAAAAAACATCATATTAATTGCAATGTGGGGAAAACCACTTTCATAAACAAACAAAATATATCCATCAGTTTCAGATACTTAACAAGCTAATTGTCTTTTCGGTTTTTTCTATCACAAAATATATCCATCAGTTTCAGTTTTGCTCCTTGATTGGAAGAAATATTGAGTTTTTGCCTATTTTTATTTGAAATGTTTTTTTATATGTTGCTTAACAATTTTGTTTATTTTCTTCCAGTCAAAAAACTAACTACGTTTGATTTAATAACCAAGACAGTTGAGAATTTTAATAAAATAAAATAATATATATTGCCATGCATTGCACATAACAGAAAGAAAATACACTTTCAGGAAGTGTATTGTATTTCCATTACACTTGCTGAAAAAGATACATGACGAGACCTGTTATGTCCTCTAAACAACATAAATAGTCATCAATTATACTTTAATCTCTGGACATCCTAAAAACACCAAGTTTCAGATCATCAAGCTCAATCACACAATAGTCCATCCCTGAGGCCTCCCCCAAAAAAAGGCATACAACACATCTCAAGTGAAATAACTTGTAATAACAAGCATCAGTCAAACTGTTCAAGTATTTCAAAACCATTATCACAGTAGAGATCATGTCAATCTTTCTTAACTGTTTATTTAAGATAGGAGTCGAAAGAAAGAAACTTTCATGATGCATCAAACTAACATTTCACAAAAGGAAACAGGAACTTGGGGACTTAATTAGTTGAGTACAAAGTGTTGGGAAAGAACACAACTTTCCCTTTCACCAGATTGGCAAGAATGCGAAATGTAAGCTAAAATAGCACACACAAAAAATTGATAAGGAGTTCGGCACAATTTGGTGCCTACGTCTCCGGAGCTGCTGCAGATCTTTACTGTAGGGGAGAAAATTATACAAAGTGTTTTTCCTCACAAAACACTCAAAAAATACTCACAACCCAAAACCCCAAGAATTTTTTCTCACAAAAATTCTCTCTCTCTACAAAGTGTTTACACACTCAAAAAAACCCAAACCCAAATTTCTTTTAACTCTCTCTTTCTTTCTCTTCTTCTCTTATGAGTGAGGATGGGATGAAGGAGGGGATGAAGTTGAAGAGAGGGGAAGGGAGGCTTTATATAGCCTCCCAATGGTAGGTGGGGGGGTTGGTGGGGGAGGGTGCACCAACCATGGCAGCCACCAACCATGGCAGCCATATTTGACAATCTCCCACTTGAAGACGAATTTCAATTAGTCTTCACACCTCGATCAATGCAGCAGCTCTTTCCGGTCTCATCATTCGTGTAGGCCAACTGAAGCTGAGCATAGCTTCAGTTTGTCAATAGTCACCGTCTTTGTTAGCATGTCCGCCGGATTTTGACTTCCACTGATCTTTTCTAACTTCAAAATCCCATCTTCCAGAAGAGACCGGATGAAATGATATCGCACTTGTATATGTTTTGTTCTGGAATGAAAAGACGGATTTTTTGCCAGATGGATAGCACTCTGACTGTCGCAATACAAGACATTGTCTTCTTGTTTCTGGTCCAGTTCTTCCAAGAAACTTTGTAGCCAAACCATTTCCTTGCTGGCTTCTGTAACAGCGACATATTCTGCTTCAGTTGTAGAGAGAGCAACTATCTTCTGTAGCTGAGAGACCCAACTCACGGCTGTACCTCCTAGAGTATAGACATACCCTGTAGTGCTCTTTCTGATATCGACATTTCCGGCTAAATCAGCATCTACATAGCCTGTGAGTGTCATATCTCTACCTTTGAAATAAAGTGCTTTATCTGTGGTACCTCGCAGATATCTGAGGATCCATTTAACTGCTTCCCAGTGTACTTTGCCTGGATTATTCATGTACCTGCTAACAGCTCCCACTGCTTGAGCAATATCTGGTCTGGTACAAACCATAGCATACATTAGACTTCCAATTGCTGAGGCGTACGGAACCTTCTCCATGTGTGCACGCTCTTCTTCCGTCTTCGGTGACTGTTCTTTGGAAAGTCTGAAATGAACACCCAAAGGTGTGCTCACTGGCTTAGCATCCTGCATGTTGAACCTGGAGAGTACTCTGTTAATGTACTCAGCCTGCGATAACATCAAAGTCCTCGACTTCGTGTCCCTCTTGATCCTCATTCCAAGAATCTGCTTTGCAGCGCCTAGATCTTTCATTGCGAATTGCTTCGACAATTCCTGCTTCAGATTGATGATCTCTTGCATGTCAGGACCTGCAACAAGCATATCATCTACATACAATAATAGTATAATGAAGCTATTATCGAACTTCTTGATGTAGCAACAATGATCTGCATGGCATCTTGTGAAACCGCTGCTGCTCATGAAGTAATCAAACTTCATGTACCACTGTCTGGGAGCTTGTTTTAAGCCATACAAGCTCTTCTTCAGTCTGCATACGAGGTTCTTCTTGTTCGCCTGTATGAAGCCTTCCGGTTGCTTCATATAAATCTCTTCCTCCAAATCACCATGAAGGAAAGCTGTCTTTACATCTAATTGTTCAAGATGTAAATTTTCTGCAACTACGATTTTCAATACCAGTCTGATTGTAGTCAGCTTCACGACTGGAGAAAAAATTTCATTGTAATCAATACCTTCTTTTTGCTGAAAGCCTTTGACTACCAATCTTGCTTTGTAGCGCTTGCTTCCATCGTGCTCTTCTTTGATTCTGAAAATCCACTTGTTATGGAGAGCTTTCTTGCCTGGTGGTAGTTCAGCTAACTCCCACGTCTGATTTGACATGAGCGAGTCCATCTCATCTTTCATGGCAGACTCCCACTTGACTGAATCCTCCACTTGCATTGCTTCATCATAACACTCTGGTTCTCCACTGTCAGTTAGCAACAAGTAGTGCAAAGAAGGCGAATAGCGCTGGATTGGTTTAGGAATTCTGGAGGAGCGTCTCACTTCTGGCGTGCTTGGTTCTTCATGAACTGCTCCAGGGCTAATCTGGACATCACTTCCAGATATCTCCTCGAACTCTACGAATTCCTTTGTTTCAGCATGTGTACTGGAGCTACTTGATTCTGCAGTTGATCTGTCTTTGTACATCACATTCTCATTGAATATGACATCTCGGCTTCTGATGATCTTCCGATTTTCGTAATCCCAAAATCGGTAGCCGAACTCATCACCACCATATCCAATAAAGACACATTTATTAGATTTCGGATCTAATTTACTTCTTTCAGCAGAATCAATATGCACATAAGAAATACAACCAAACACTTTCAAGTGTGAAAGGTTTACCTCTTTTTTGCTCCAAACTTCCTCTGGTATTCCACCATCCAAAGGTACTGATGGCCCACGGTTGATCAAGTAGGCAGCAGTGTTGACGGCTTCAGCCCAGAACATCTTGGGTAAGCCGGCGTGTATCCTCATGCTTCTGGCACGTTCATTCAGAGTTCTGTTCATGCGCTCTGCTACGCCATTCTGCTGCGGTGTCATGGGAATCGTTTTCTCCATCTTGATGCCGTTGTTCGCGCAGAATTCTCTGAATCTACGATCTGTGTACTCTCCACCATTGTCAGACCTCAGACGCTTGACTTTCAAACCAGTTTCATTTTCCACCATGGCTTTCCATTTTCTGAAGGTATCAAAGACTTCTGATTTCTTCTTCAGAAAATATACCCACACCTTCCTTGTAGAATCATCAATGAAGGTGACATAATACAATGAGCCTGCTAGAGATTGAACCGGAGATGGTCCCCATACATCAGTATGAACCAACTCTAACTTTTCTGCCTTGGGTGCCTTGCCAATCTTTGCAAAGCTGACCTTCTTCTGTTTGCCGAAGATACAATCCTCGCATAGGCCAACATCCACGCTCTTCAGATCTGGCAGCTTCCCCTTTGACATGAGTGTCTTCATCCCTTTCTCGCTCATATGACCAAGCCTTTGGTGCCATAGATTTGATTTTTCATCAGCATCTGCACTTGCAATGATACTCTCCAAGTTTGAGGTCACATAGAGAGTACCAGTCTTCTTACCACGAGCAATAACAAGTGCTCCTTTGGTAATCTTCCATTCACAGCCTGAAAAGGTTGTACAATAACCTTCTCCATCCAGCTGTCCCACTGAGATCAAATTCCTTTTGAGGCCAGGAATATGTCTCACTCCTTGCAGCTTCCATGTAGTCCGGTTCGGCAACTTTACTCGAATGTCTCCTTTTCCCACGATTTTCAAGGTCTCATCATCGGCTAGATGAACCTTCCCGAAATCACCACTGACGTAGTTCTCCATGATTTCTCTGCATGGGGTGGAGTGGAAAGATGCCCCTGAATCCAAGATCCATGATTCAATCGGACTGTTGACGCTTAGAATCATAGCATCGCCAGCTTCCTCGGTCACGTTGGCAGATTCCTGTGCGCCGGTAGCTTTCTTCGGTGCTCGGCAGTCCCGTTGAAAGTGACCCCTCTTGCCACAGTTGTAGCAGTTGAAAGCTTTCTTTCCCGATCTAGATTTACCCCGTCTAGATTGCGATCTGCTACAATTAGAATTTCTTTCTGAAGTCCTTCCTCTTGACTCCGTGTGCAAGGCTGAGGAGGAGGTTGATGCTTCACCTGATTCTCTCCGCCGAATTTCTTCACTCAATACCAGATCCCGAACATCGTCGAACTTCAATTTACTATTTCCTGACGAACTACTGACTGCTGTAACAGTAGCATTCCAACTGTCTGGTAGAGAAGATAAGAGAATCAAAGCCCGAACTTCATCATCGAACTCAATTTCTACGGAACTCAACTGGGTTGTGATTGTGTTGAGTTCGTTCAGATGTTGAGCCACCGATGCGCCTTCCGTCATCCGCAAGTTGAATAACCGCCTCATCAAGTGAACTTTGTTTGAGGCCGATGGCTTCTCGTACATGCTGGAGAGAGCCGCCATAAGACCCGCCGTGGTCTTTTCCTTTGCGATGTTGAAAGCAACATTACGGGAGAGCGTCAACCGGATAACTCCAAGGGCTTGTCGGTCGAGAAGAGCCCAGTCCTCCTCCTCCATGTCTTTTGGTTGTTTCCCCGAGAGAGGTTGATACAGTTTTTTCTGATACAGATAATCTTCAATCTGCATCTTCCAAAAGCCAAAGTCCGCACCATCGAACTTTTCAATTTTCACCTTCCCTTCGTCTGCGGCCATCGCTCCCACTCGAATCTGGCTTCTCCTGGATCGTTTCTGACTATTCTTTGACAGGAAACACAACCAGAGCTCTGATACCAGTTGTTGGGAAAGAACACAACTTTCCCTTTCACCAGATTGGCAAGAATGCGAAATGTAAGCTAAAATAGCACACACAAAAAATTGATAAGGAGTTCGGCACAATTTGGTGCCTACGTCTCCGGAGCTGCTGCAGATCTTTACTGTAGGGGAGAAAATTATACAAAGTGTTTTTCCTCACAAAACACTCAAAAAATACTCACAACCCAAAACCCCAAGAATTTTTTCTCACAAAAATTCTCTCTCTCTACAAAGTGTTTACACACTCAAAAAAACCCAAACCCAAATTTCTTTTAACTCTCTCTTTCTTTCTCTTCTTCTCTTATGAGTGAGGATGGGATGAAGGAGGGGATGAAGTTGAAGAGAGGGGAAGGGAGGCTTTATATAGCCTCCCAATGGTAGGTGGGGGGGTTGGTGGGGGAGGGTGCACCAACCATGGCAGCCACCAACCATGGCAGCCATATTTGACACAAAGAAGTTCTTTATTAATACTTATACTCTGCAGCCTGCTTGTAACTGCATGCTTCCCTCATAGTTTCAGGAAGATAGTAAAAAAGGGTCAAAATTAAAACAAGCTTGTTCAGAGAGGACACAAGATACAGAACTTCATAACAGACTGTAGTATCCACCCAAAAAGGATCAAGACTAGTACTACTCCGGCGACAGCAAGATCCGAGAATTACCCACCATCACAAAATTAAGGGTTCTACTGTGTCAGCTTCCTGTAACTATTATAAACACCATAATTATTTATATGGTCTTTCACAAAATCGCATTGAATTCTGTTGGTCTAGAAACATGAATCTGCAAGCTTTTTATCATCATCTATATAATAAACATGAATCTCACAATTTATACTTTAACAGTATGCATCAAAACCAAAGTTCCTATGAAACCATATCCTCATGTCCAACTATATTCCATGAAGAACACTAACTAATAATTCATGCAAAACTTGCAGTATAACTTAGTATATCTCTTGTTTGATGTTGAGAGAGCTCAGCATCTCATATTACTTCCTACCAATATCAATCACCTTTCACAATTACCTCAATAACTGGCATGCATTTTGCTCTCAGAAACTACCCTGACATGCATTTGCTCTAATGTCAGGAACTACCTTGACATTAGAGTGTCCTATGATCATGATTCCTACAAAATAGATATAAATTGGCACATAATAATACAAAATAGAAATCGAAAACATACAATGCAATCTTGAAATAGGTATCACCCGAGAAAATACAAAGTAATCTTGTAAACACATAATTAACAATACAAATATGTTTCAGAAGGTATTGTTATTCAATACTATCTAATACATCTCCTGGCTCTCCATCCGCACAGAGCCAATTAGGACTACTGTTGTCATCTGTTATGTTTACATCTAATATTGGAAACTCATTAGCAATATAATTGTTCATGGGATCATCATTCTCATTATCTGCAGCCTCGCCCAACTGAAATACATCTCTTGGTTGCATAATAAGTGCAATGTGAGTTTTGGGGCAAACTGGATCTTCAACATAAAATACTTGAAGGACTTGGGATGGAAACACAAATGGCTCATGACTAATGTGTATACCTGTGTGAATCAAATTTGAGAAGTTTACAATTGTAAAACCTAATTTATCCTTGTTATTTGGATAATTCTTATCCAAACCAGCCCATTCCCCGCGAAATAAGACTACCCGAAATTGACCGTAATAATCCAACTCGATGATATCCGTGAGCACCCCATAATAGTCAATATCTACATCTATAGGATTCGCGTCTTCCCTAGTAGCATAATTTCTAGTCTTTGACGTGACTACAATTCCACTGTTCTGGGACTTCAAATAGCGTTCACGATCTTTAGTATGAAATCTGAAGCCATTGTGTATATATCCCCTGAATCTTCTAACCATTTTATGGGGACCTTTCGCCAGAATCTTTATTTCAGGTGATAGATCCTCATCATGCAATTTAGAGACCTACATATGTGACGGTTAATCGTTTAAGTACAGTGATGAATGTAGATATAAAATATTTGCTAATAAGTTGAAATTTCACTTACATGAAATTGAAACCAAGTATGAAATTTTTCATTCATTATCTTACTTTGATCACGTGGTCTCAATCTTCTCGGTCTAGCTGTTCTTTTAATCTCACGGATAAATTTACTATAAATTATAAAATGATAGAAATGATAGTTAGTTAAAATTATGTCTCGATTTTAATGCAATATAAACGACTACAAAATTGACTTACGCTCAAAATGGCTCAACTTCTGTATGGTGATCTAGTACATATTGGTGTGCTTGTTCCCATGTTAAGTTATCTAATTTAAATGCGTCAACTTTACCAATAGTAGTGCCAGCAGTATGAAAGAGATACTTAGCCCCGCCAAGGTTTGACATGTCTGGGTTTCTCCTTGGCCTATTCAGACTTGTCTCTACACCCATAAGATATCTTGAACAAAAATTAGAGCACTCTTCCGATAGATAGCCTTCAGCTATCGAGCCTTCTGGATATGCTCTATTTTTAACATATCCCTTAAGACGATAAAGGTACCTATATAGTTAAATATTTTGGTCATAAAAAATAAATAAATACATTACATAAAGTAGAAAAACCAGATAGATGTTCAATGAGGCATGAATATTACCTCTCAATGGGATACATCCACCGATAATGTACGGGTCCCCCGAGTCTAGCTTCACCGGCCAGGTGGATTATCAAGTGAATCATTATAGTAAAAAACGATGGAGGAAATATCCTCTCCATTTGATAAAGTACCACTGCAGCACGTTGCTCCAATTGGTCAAGATCTTCAATACGTAGAACTCTCGAACAAAGTCCTTTATAAATACTACAAAGATCCTTGATGACGGCAGTGACTTGCTCACACATCGAAAACCTTAGAGCCACAGGAAGGAGATCTTGCATCAATATGTGGTAGTCATGTGACTTTGGACCCTGAAGCTTCTTCTCCTTAGAGTTGACGCACCGTGCTATGTTAGATGAATAGCCATCAGGGACTTTAATCTCCTGTAACACCTTGCAAAATAATCCCAATTCTTTTTTGGACATTGAATAAATTGCTGGAGGGAGATGGACTCTGCCACTGGGTAAATGCTCTGGGTGAAACTCATGTCGTATGTCCATCGAAACTAAATCAAGGCGACACTTGAGATTATCTTTGGTCTTCCGATCATCCCCCATGACAGTTCCTATACAATTTTCGCCGATATTTTTACCAATGTGCATCACATCTAAATTATGACGTAATGAGTTGAATTCCCAATACGGCAACTCAAAAAAAATGCTCTTCTTCTTCCATGACCCTAAATCAACCATGTTGTCACATTTATCTGCATCGCATAAGTCAGTGTCCTCATCCCTTGCTTTTCTCTTGCCTTTCTTGATGACTTCTGGTTCTTTGCCGTAATTGAAATTATGACCTTGTAATCGCCTAGACACATCTGACCCTGTCAAAATTTCAGGCACATGCCCCCACTCCTGCAACCCATCAAATGTTGAAGTTTCTGACCTGAATATGTGTGTGTCATGCAACCATCTTCGATGACCCATGTAACAAAATTTTCTACCATTATACAACCATTTTGAAACAGTTTGATCAGCACAACAAGGACATGCATAACGCCCTTTGGTACTATAACCGGATAAATTTGCATATGCAGGAAAATCATTGATTGTCCAAGTCAACGCAACCCTGAGACGAAAAGTTTCTTTAGCTGTTGCATCATAGGTTGGAACACCCTCCCATAATTTTTGAAGTTCATCTATTAATGGTTGAAGGTACACATCTATATCATTTCCTGGACTTTTTTGTCCAGGAATTATCATTGACAACATAAACGATGAAGGTTTCATACATTTCCAAGGGGGCAAATTGTACGGAATTAACACAACGGGCCATATTCTATATGTATTGATCATTTGCCTGAATGGGTTAAAACCATCACTGGCTAATCCAAGTCTCACACTTCGAGGATCTTCAGCACAATCAGGATATCTTTCATCAAATTTTTTCCAAGATTGAGAATCAGCCGGGTGTCTGAGAATCCCGTCATCCTTGCGACATTCTGCATGCCATCTCATATCCGAAGAAGTTTTAGATGACATAAACATTCTTTGCACCCTAGGAATAAGAGGAAAATATCACAAAATTTTTGCAGGCCTCTTTTTCCTACTTGTTTTAACTGAGTCATCAGCTTCTTGGCCTTCATTTGGTTTTCCTTTCCATTTTGACGTTCCGCATATTTCACAATTCTGTAGTCTAACCTTATCCCCCCTGAACAGCATACAATCAAATGGACAAGCTAAAATCTTTTCATACCCTAAATCAAAAGACTTCAGAAATTTTTTGGTAGCATGGGATAATTCTGGAATACAAATTTCGGGAAATGCTTCATTCAACAACTGAAGTAGCATGTTGAAGGACTTAGCAGACCACCCGTTTAAAGTTTTAATCTGAAATAATCTAACAATGAATGCAAATTTCGTAAATTTTGAGCAATCACGGTACAAAGGTGTACTAGCATCTTCCATTAACTTAGTAAAGGCTTCATATTCTTTATTTACTTCAGAATCTTGTCTTTCCTCTTCCAGTCCTCCACTAATGTCTACAGTTACTGTTGGCTCGTTATGGACTTGTGTTGTTGAACTATTGGAGTGTGTTGAATTGTTACGAATTCCAAATGCATCCCGCAATAAATCTTGCATCTCATCGGCCACATTTAAGTCGTCATTTGATATGGGCTCGTCTTCATCTTCTAACACACCCGGTTCAACCGGAATTGCCTGGGCATGCTCTCCATGGCAAAACTATTGTGTGTACCCTTGGAGAAAACCATTGATCACCAAATGTGTTTCAACTTCGACGCATGTCTTCAGATGACAGTTAGTACACCGCCGGCATGGACAAAAAATCAAATTTGGATCACGAGAATTTTTCTTGGCAAAAATAATGAAATCTTTAACACAGTCCCGATACTCCTTTGATAATCGTGATTTGCTCATCCAGCTTTTATCCATTTCAACAATATCACTAAATCTGAAATTAAAATTTCATATATTTAAATATTAATAACATCTACCTTACTATGTTGATTGGTCATGAATAGTGTGAAATAATTATTATTACACCTATTAATGGTGGAGTGTCATTTGCAATGTTAATATGAATTGTTCAATTATGTTATTGTATAAGAAGAATTAATTCATATGAATTAAATGAGTAAAGAGTTGACAGAAAGGAGAAAAAAAAAAGATTAACTAATTTTCATGAACAATTGACACTAATTTAGCTATATATTAGTGGGCATGACTAAATTTAAAAAAATCACACTAAGTTTTGGACCAGTTTAAAATAATTACACTAATATTTCTTTTTCTTTTTCGGAAAGATACAAAATTTCAAAAAACTCCACTGGGTTAATCTTAATAGCAAAATTTTAAGTCTTTATGAATTCTTTACTCCTCGTTCAATTTGTGAAGGGCCATCTCGTATGTATGTCGACCAATACTTTAAAAGAATTCATTTCGTAATCTAATTAAGTTGAATGTGTTTAGCTACAAAATGCAAGAAAATCATAATTAGGAATTCAAGCATTTTGTGGAGTTGTAAATGAGAATTGATCTTATTACCAGACAAAATTTCAAAGTTATACGTATTGCATTATAACACTAGACACTAAGTTGCAATAAAGAATTACTAATCATGTGTAAGGCATGAATAAATCAGTACTTATTAATTAATCAACAACTCTGGAAAACTTAAATTTAGGAACTGAGAGTTATGAATTAATTAACTAATAAACGACTAACCGATAAACCAGAGCAAGGACTAATGCTGCTTCTTCTTTCTCAGCCACAACAAGAGAACAATTGAGAGAAGCAGAAACAATGTCGTAGCAAGGCTGGAACCCAATGCAACGGCTAGTTTCTGAGTCTTTAGTGCGCCTATAAAAAGATTCAAAAATTCAAATTAGACCAAAAAAAAGAAAAGAAAAAGATTCAATAAAAATATGAGCTAGCTTTTCTGTAACTTACTGTGAGCTGTATCCAAAAGAGAAGGAAGAGTAGCAGGCTGCAATGAACTCCTAGAGCACTGTTCACTAGTTTTGTTTCCACATATCAAAGAATTCCCAACAAAACTAAAATGCACTGAAAATGAAGCAATTAAATTCCATTTACTGGTGATAAAACGAAATTTTCAAGAATTTGTAACAAATTGATTAAATAATGTACTACTCCAACAAAATCGTCATCACACAATCAATGGAGTTTTCTTCCAGAAAAGAATAACAACTCAAATGATCACTCCTGAATAGAATTTAAATGGTTCCTATAATACCATCAATTCAGCTTCATGTCAGCTAAAAGATGTTTCCATTTTGAAAACTTTAAATATTGTTATTACAGTAAATTGTAGGATGCTACCTAGCAAGCTCTTTTCAGGATAAGGTATGGCCCGTGCAGGCATCATTGTGGATGTTACCACTAAACATTATCAATAGTTATTAGAGACCTCTCATCACACAACCTCGACCATTATTTTAGAGTACATTCAACCCTCAATAGTATAATCATAGAACAGAGCATCATCTTCAAATTCAACAAATAGTTTATTTTCACTTATTTAAAGGAAAATAAAGAATAGTAGTGTGTGAAATGAGAATACACAAGCATATAAACTTTTAGTTCAAACAATCAATATATATGATAAACTGAACATGAAATTTCATTCAATTTTTTTGGATACTGTATTTAGTGGGAGAAAAGATATTAAACACGTAAGTTACATAGAACTATTATAAGTTTTGATGAGCATGCTTGCTATGTGAATTATATGCAATGTTCTTAATTCCTTATTTTAAAAATATATTCAAATTTATGAAGAAAGAAATCTTGAGGTATTTGAAAGAAATTGAATAAGAACACCTATTATTTCCGTGAAGTTGTTATGTATAAGTTGTTAAGTTGTTAGCAATAAGTAACAAAATATATAACTGTACTATAGAAACATGATTGCAACGTTTGCATGTATGCATATATATAATCTAAGTATGTATTTGTACTCTCTTCTTACAGATATAATGTCATGCCTGACGTCCCAAGGTCCTATTTTTAAAGAATTCTCTTGTCAAGTGCAAAAGCAAATTAACATCCTAACCAACGTTCTCCCTCATTCTCCACCACAACATATTCGTCGTCTTCACAAAGAATGGTCTGTAAATATGTTCTTGAAGCTAGAAATCGTACATGTTCACTTATGAATTCCTACCTTGGATGCACACTAGATGTTGCATTCAACAGAAAGGAAAAGGAAAGGATGAAAACAACATTAATAAGATAAAATTTGAATAACAAATAAAAAAGATCGCTATATAACAATGTAGACAGAAGTGTAGAACATAGCAATTAGTAAAACCTAGGTGTAAGAAGACAAGCATATTAAATGTGCACAGATATAAACCTTCATGCTCATCAATGCAATAAACACTCATTATGCAGGTACACATGCAGTTCGTAAGCATTCACAAACATATTATGCAGGTACACTCATTATGCAGGTATGTCTCCGTCACTTTCTGATGATTTACATAAACTTTGTGTTTTTCTTCTTCTTGTTTTTAACAAATTGATTAAATTATGTACTACTCCAGGTCTTAAAATAAATGAAGCAAGGCCAAATGGTAAGCTACCATATGTTTATAATGAAACTGAAGTTGTACAATACTTACCTTTGAAAACTTATAGTATGAACAAATATAAATAAAAAGTGGAACGCAGAGAATACCCAGATAGATTGAATAACTTAAGGAATACACTAAATTAAACTCAATTTCTTTTCATAGTTTGACAGGTCCAATAATACCCGTTAATTTTGGTCACAAAACATGGATATTCTATATGCAAATAATATCAACATTTGCTTATGAAATACACAAATTCACTCCATTTACATCAACATCCCTAATATCAAGCAGTTTTCTTAGCAGGCTTTAGGCTTTAGATCTGAATTAGGTGAATAACAACTGATGAGTCTTTAGGCTTTAGGCTTTAGATCTGAATTAGGTGTATCCTTCTAATTTTTAAAATAAAATTAGAAGGATGGACATTAGCCAAAGTCAAAAGTCAGAAATTAGGTGCATCCTTCTAATGCTAATTGTTCATTTATTTGCATCCTTCAAATACAACAAACCCTAATTAGTCCACATTCTCAAATCCCAACCCATTCTCAAATCGCAAAATACCCCTAAATCACAGATTATTCAGCACAAAATCTCAAACAATTTCATTACAAAATAAAAAATTAATTAAAAGTCAAAAATAATCATACCGGAGATAAGAGAGGGTTTGAGAGCTAGAGAGAGGGGGATAACAATGGCATACGGCGGAGGAGCACGGTAGAGGAGCACGGCGGAGGAGACGATCGATAAGGTTTGAGAGAGGAGCGATAGGGGATTTGGGTAGCGGCGCTGAGCGATAGGAGATTTGAAGAGGGTGACGCGCGAGGCGATTTGGAGAGGAGATTTGGAGACGAGGGAGGATTTGGAGAGGAGACGACGGGTTTGGAGAGGAGACGAGGGATTTGGAGATTTGGAGGAGGCGAGGGGATTTGGAGATTTGGAGGAGTCGCGCGCGAGGGTTTTGGAGAGAAGCAAAAATTTCGCGCGTCTAGGGTTTTGGACGAAATGGAGGAGGGGATTTTAGTAAAGGAAATTATTAAAGAAGAAAACTCTGGTTATTGTACATTAAAACGTAATTAGCTAACTTCCCCGGCACTTCTTATACAACGCCGGGGAATATACTCTAACCCCGGCGTTTCGTATAAAGCGCCAATGAAGAAAAGTCCTTTTTTTTAATTAATTCTTCCCCGGCGTTTAATTAAAGCGCCAGGGTAAAAACGCCACTGTATCCTAATTAATTTGTAGTGCTTGTTTAAGAACGTTTGCAGTTAGCCGTTAAGAAGAAAGAAAAGCCAAATGATATGAAGGATGACGGTTGAGAAGATATTCGTGAAAGAGCCATAAGTCTAATCCGACTATCCTTTGCGGACGAGGTCAAGTGCATATTTCTTGAAGAAACTGATGCAGCGAGTTTGTGGAAAAAACTCATAGCTGACTACTCTGGTTCGTTGTTATTAGATCGGATGCATTGGAAGAGGAAGTTGTTCCGTTTATCTATGAAGGAAGGTACCGATCTCCAAGACCACATTACAGAGTTCAATAAGGTATTATCTGAACTTAAGGCGATTAACGCAGATGTGTGTGAGGAAGATAAAGCTTTCAACCTAATATATTCACTGATGGATTCGTACGAGCCTTTGATCACTACCATGCTACACGATAGATCTGCCAAGGAGAGTATTTCGGGAGATGGTGTAATCAAAGCATTGAAGGAAAATCAACTTAGGAAGGAGACCCATAAATCATCATGGTCTATTCCTACAAGTTGTCTAGCAGTGGATGGTCCTTCGGGGGGAAGACAAAGTGCTTTGCAAAAGGATTCTCATATCAAGAAAGACTATTAGAAATTACAGAATCAGGAGAGCGCCAAGAACGGGAGTTCAGCCGCTAATGTGGTTAGTGTATTTAATTCAGGTGGTTCGTGTCTTCTTGTTTCAAATTTTTTAGAAGTAGATTCTAGTTGGTTTCTTGACTCAGAGAGTTCTTCTCATATTTGCTCCGAGAGGGAATTGTTTTCTACTTATAAGTTGACTACAGGGCGTTGTGTGACAACGGAAACTGGGGAGATTTGTGAAGTAGTGGGTGAGGGGACAGTTGAGTTGAAGATGTCAGGTCTAAATATGTTTATTTTAAGGGAAGTTTTGCATATTCCTCTTCTGAAACGGAATCTGATTTCCTTGAGAACTCTTAATGCACGGGGCTGCAGGTACACAACTCGAGGTGGAGTTCTGTCTATTTTTCCAGGTCGTCGTGAAGTGATTAGAGGTATGAGAGTGGTTGGGCCAAGCCAACACAATCTCTACAAGCTTTGGGGAATTCGAAAATCCTGCGCAGGGATTGCTAGTTCTTTTCCTGTTATTCCCGCATGCTCAGCTAGTTTGCCGCAAATAGAATCATCGAGACGAGACCACGACGTTTGAATATCGTCGAGATGTGGAGAAAGCCTAAGGGTAGGTGGAGTTCGTGCGAAGTTTGGCAACTTCGTGAGTACATCTACGGAGGTGTATCCTTGAAGGGGTATACTGGATTTGGTGAGGTTGGGTAGAGATCATTTCAATTAGAATAAGAAGCTATTGTTCTAAGTTTTCTTTACAAGTGGAATTTATTAGAGTTTGGAGATGAGTAACATATCATGGGATAGCACTCGTATGCAATCCAAGATGGAGTTTGTTAGGATTGTGTCTTGTATACTCGTTGTTCAGATTAGAAGAAGGTAAGATGAAGAACGAAGGTCGAAGCGTCGAAGTGAGTAGAAGGGAAAACAGCAGCAGCAAGGTGCAGGTATAGTTGCGGTCGACTGTCCCATGTTACGGTCGACCGCACCCCCCGACCGCGCCCCCGAACGCTCGAAGTACAGGGAATGCAGAGAGTGGTACAGTTGACCGGTCTTGTTGGACGGTCGACCGCCCGCGGCGCTGTATTTATTTTTGGGCTTCGATTTGTTAGGTCGTTTCAGCCCAATTTTCAACTCCAAGTTAGATCGTGCGACTCCTATTCAGTTACTTCTTTTCTAGGTTATATCGGACGATTGAGAATCAAGATTAGACCTAGGTTTCTCTCTATTCTTCTATATATATTGTAAACTTCTCCAATATGAGAGCTGATTACTTCATAGATTTTTTTCTCCTTTGCAAAGAGAGGCTCGAGAGAGAGATAGTTCTTGGTGAGTGAGTTTAATTCCTTGTATTGAGTGAATCAATAACTCCTTGTAATATCTTTTAGTTGAATATCAGATCTCCCTATATTTCTCCCCGGATTAAACAAAAGCTAACCGGGATAAGTCATCGGTGTGTTTGTATTAGTTTGGTGGATCTACTTGCTTGCTCAATTTATTCGTCTCGTCTACTTCGACTTCCTCATTGTTTTATTAGTTCCTCTGCGACAACGGGCGTTGATTGACGTCCCAATCCCAACATTATCAACTCAGAATGAGTTTATACTGTGTATCTGAAAGAGGAGTATGTCATCTCTCTCTTCCTTTACAATATTATTCAAGTGCTATCAGGTCAGAGATGCAAAACCTTCTAGGTACCCTATAAACTTTATTCATCACTATAGGAAAGAGCATGTTCCTCGAAAAACATTCAAGCATGTATAGTTTATCTTCAAAAGCCATTAAAGGTAAATACAAATTAATCTAAAATATTCGAAGCTAATTCAAGTGGTATCAACTCAGAATGAGTTTATACTGTGTATCTGAAAGAGGAGCATGTTATCTCTCTCTTCCTCTATAATATTCTTTCAAGAGAAATTTCTAGAGTAGCCACTGCTTGAATGTTATTATGCTGCACATCATCTAAGGTCAATTTTGTGTACCCGACAACTGGCCTTGAAGTTTTGATGTTAACTGCTTCTGTTAGCTCTTACATAGTAGATCTTCAGGCATAGATCTTCTAGAAGGAAACTAGGAAATAAGGGATTTTCCATATGCACATGCATCATAAGTTCAGCTTTCAGATGATTAAACGATGTATCGTCCACACATGATAGCCAATTCCACTTATTTCCAGTGAGATCTTAGTGAGTAACATCATGATTACCTTCATGTGTAATTATTTACAAAATACTATAAATTATCAATTTTGTTGTAAGGTATATATGCAAGTTTATAACATTATCAGTACTTCAATATTAAACTTAACATGTACGGGGATAATTTGAGCCTTTAAGGTCATATACTTACTGATATAACATTTAATGGATGGGTCAAACATAATTTCGTTTAATTAACTAAAGCTTCTTGTTATAATATACGTAATCCCTTAATAATCATAATCACGTTCATACCAATATCTATCAAAATTTCTTATCATCAATTTAACAACAATAAACGTTCTTATGAACAACTTACACATATAATTACCAACATTACGTTCTAAATTTCTCAACCCTAATCAACAATTCGGACTACACTAATCATCACACAAATCACAATTTCTCAACATTACGTTGTAATTGCAAAATCTAATTGCTCACAAAATTAACCCACAAACAAAATTAAACCAAAATCTAATTGCAAACGTATGAGGACTTACCAAATGATAGATGAGTAATTTAGGATATACGGTTCACGAAATCCTCTACACCGTTCATCCCACAATCCTCTTCACCGTTCACAAAGTCAACCAAAATCGGTATCGACGGTGTTCGATTTATGGTTTTCAGACTGGGAGTAGAGAGGGTTGAGAGTGATGAAGTAAATTTCGAGAGATTTTGGACTAATTTTGTTGGGAAATTCACGAATTGTGAGGCTAGGCTTTGTAGGTTTCTTTCAGATTTGGGAGAGAAGAGAGAGAGTATTTTGATGAAGTGAGAGAGATCTGAGATATCGAGTCTATAAAAAAATCCCCAAACGAAACTCACTATCTCAATTAACGAGTGTGGTATAAACACATTCGCTAACTGAGACAGCGAGTTTAAGCTCAAGGAATTTTAAATTTGTCCCTAATCTACACTCGCTATCTCAGTTTGCGAGTTTGATACGAAACCACACGCTAACTGAGATAGCGAGTATGAATTTCTTATTTTTCTTTAAGTTCATACACTCGCTACCTCAGTTAGTGAGTGTGGTACAAACATACTCGCTAACTGAGATAGCGAGTGTGGTAAAAACACATTTGCAATCAGAGATAGCGAGTATGAACTTGGTATTTTTTCAATTTTTCTTCAAATTGTGGAGAAACACATAACCATACACTCTCTATCTTAGATAGCGATGAGGTTTTAACCAAACTCGCTATCTGAGATGGCAAGTGGGTCATTTTGGTAAATACTTTCGAAAGTGGGTCAGTGTGGTAAATACTTTAAAAAGTGGGTCATTTTGCTAAACAATTCCATTATTCTACTCTTAAAAAGAAAATTCCAGACACCCATTCCTTGTCAGATTGATAAACCCCGTATGTTCAATTTCTTGACTAAAATTATAAAATAAACTCTTGTTAGGTGTTAAAATGCCGTGGGAAGGATTAGAGTTTGAATCAAAAGAAGAAGAAGAAGAAGAAGAAGAAGAAGAACAATGACAAGATTCCCCACTCGATTTCGATTTCCTTTCTCTGTTATCCAAACCAAAGGTAAAGCCTTTTTGCTTTATCACACTTTTTTATAAGTAAAATTTCTCTCTCTGTGTTTGAATTTGGACGAAGTTATCTGACATTTGAGGTGGGATTTCTTTTTGGGCACTTTCGATTTTGTGGGGTTTTGTTTACTTTCTTTTTTATTCGTGAAATTATCGTGTTATTTTAGTTGGTTGGAATTGGGAATGCATTCTGTTTGGCTTGTGGGTTTGTTAGTGCCTTAGGGTTTAATGTAATTCCCATTTAGAAAAAAGGTTATCATCTTTTATCGTTGTAAGACTTTTGATTATCATCAATTTCCAATGAGCCTGATGAAGATGGAAAATAGCATATGCAAGGAATGACAGTTTACTAAAAAATGTAATGTGGTCCAAACATAATTTCGTTTAATTAACTAAAGCTTCTTGTTATAATATCCGCAATCCGTTAATAATCATAATCACGTTCATACCAATATCTATCAAAATTTCTTATCATCAATTTAACAACAATAAAAGTTCTTATGAACAACTTACACATATAATTACCAACATTATGTTCTAAATTTCTCAACCCTAATCAACAATTCGGACTACACTAATCATCACACAAATCACAATTTCTCAACATTACGTTGTAATTGCAAAATCTAATTGCTCACAAAATTAACCCACAAACAAAATTAAACCAAAATCTAATTGCAAACATATGAGGACTTACCAAATGATAGATGAGTAATTTAGGATCTACGGTTCACGAAATCCTCTACACCGTTCATCCCACAATCCTCTTCACCGTTCACAAAGTCAACAAAAATCGTATCGACGGTGTGCGATTTATGGTTTTCAGACAGGGAGTAGAGAGGGTTGAGAGTGATGAAGTAAATTTCGAGAAATTTTGGACGAATTTTGTTCGGAAATTCACGAATTGGGAGGCTAGGGTTTGTAGGTTTCTTTCAGATTTGAGAGAGAAGAGAGAGAGAGAGTATTTTGATGAAGTGAGAGATCTGAGATAGCGAGTCTATAAAAAAATCCCCAAACGAAACTCACTATCTCAATTAGCGAGTGTGGTATAAACACATTCGCTAACTGAGACAGCGAGTCTAAGCTCAAGAAATTTTAAATTCTTCCCCAATCTACACTCGCTATCTCAGTTTGCGAGTTTGATACGAAACCACACGCTAACTGAGATAGCGAGTATGAACTTCTTATTTTTCTTTAAGGTCATACACTCGCTACCTCAGTTAGCGTGGCGAGTGTGGTACAAACATACTCGCTAACTGAGATAGCGAGTGTGGTACAAACACATTCGCTATCAGAGATAGCGAGTATGAACTTGGTATTTTTCCAATTTTTCTTCAAAGTGTGGAGAAACACATAACCATGCACTCGCTATCTTAGATAGCGATGAGGTTTTAACCAAACTCACTATCTGAGATGGCAAGTGGGTCGTTTTGGTAAATACTTTCGAAAGTGGGTCAGTGTGGTATATACTTTTAAAAAGTGGGTCATTTTGCTAAACAATTCCATTATTCTTCTCTTACAAAGAAAATTCCAGACACCCATTCCTTGCCAGATTGATAAACCCCGTATGTTCAATTTCCTGACTAAAATCATAAAATAAACTCTTGCTAGGTGTTAAAATGCCGTGGGAAGGATTAGAGTTTGAATCAGAAGAAGAAGAAGAAGAAGAAGAAGAAGAAGAACAATGACAAGATTCCCCACTCGATTTCGATTTCCTTTCTCTGTTATCCAAACCAAAGGTAAAGCCTTTTTGCTTTATCACTCTTTTTATAAGTAAAATTTCTCTCTCTATTTTTGAATTTGAACGAAGTTATGTGACATTTGAGGTGGGATTTCTTTTTGGGCACTTTCGATTTTGTGGGGTTTTGTTTACTTTCTTTTTTATTCGTGAAATTATCGTGTTATTTTAGTTGGTTGGAATTGGGAATGCATTCTGTTTGGCTTGTGGGTTTGTTAGTTCCTTAGGGTTTAATGTAATTCCCATTTAGCAAAAAGATTATCATCTTTTATCGTTGTAAGACTTTTGATTATCATCAATTTCCAATGATCCTGATGAAGATGGACGATAGCATATGCAAGGAATGACAGTTTACTAAAAAATGTAATGTGGTTCAAACATAATTTCATTTAATTAACTAAAGCTTCTTGTTATAATATCCGCAATCCCTTAATAATCATATTCACGTTCATACCAATATCTATCAAAATTTCTTATCATCAATTTAACAACAATAAAAGTTCTTATGAACAACTTACACATATAATTACCAACATTACGTTCTAAATTTCTCAACCCTAATCAACAATTCGGACTACACTAATCATCACACAAATCACAATTTCTCAACATTACGTTGTAATTGAAAAATCTAATTGCTCACAAAATTAACCCACAAACAAAATTAAACCAAAATCTAATTGCAAACGTATGAGGACTTACCAAATGATAGATGAGTAATTTAGGATCTACGGTTCACGAAATCCTCTACACCGTTCATCCCACAATCCTCTTCACCGTTTACAAGGTCAACAAAAATTGGTATCGACGGTGTGCAATTTATGGTTTTCAGACTGGGAGTAGAGAGGGTTGAGAGTGATGAAGTAAATTTTGAGAAATTTTGGACAAATTTTGTTCGGAAATTCACGAATTGGGAGGCTATGGTTTGTAGGTTTCTTTCAGATTTGGGAGAGAAAAGAGAGAGAGTATTTTGATGAAGTGAGAGATCTGAGATAGCGAGTCTATAAAAAATCCCCAAACGAAACTCACTATCTCAATTAGCGAGTGTGCTATAAACACATTCGCTAACTGAGACAGCGAGTCTAAGCTAAAGAAATTTTAAATTCTTCCCCAATCTACACTCGCTATCTCAGTTTGCGAGTTTGATACGAAACCACACGCTAACTGAGATAGCGAGTATGAACTTCTTATTTTTCTTTAAGGTCATACACTCGCTACCTCAGTTAGTGAGTGTGGTACAAACATACTAACTGAGATAGCGAGTGTGGTACAAACACATTCGCTATCAGAGATAGCGAGTATGAACTTGGTATTTTTCCAATTTTTCTTCAAAGTGTGGAGAAACACATAACCATGCACTCGCTATCTTAGATAGCGATGAGGTTTTAACCAAACTCACTATCTGAGATGGCAAGTGGGTCATTTTGGTAAATACTTTCGAAAGTGGGTCAGTGTAGTAAATACTTTTAAAAAGTGGGTCATTTTGCTAAACAATTCCATTATTCTTCTCTTACAAAGAAAATTCCAGACACCCATTCCTTGCCAGATTGATAAATCCCGTATGTTCAATTTCCTGACTAAAATCATAAAATAAACTCTTGTTAGGTGTTAAAATGCCGTGGGAAGGATTAGAGTTTGAATCAGAAGAAGAAGAAGAAGAAGAAGAAGAAGAAGAAGAAGAAGAACAATGATAATATTCCCCACTCGATTTCGATTTCCTTTCTCTGTTATCCAAACCAAAGGTAAAGCCTTTTTGCTTTATCACTCTTTTTTATAAGTAAAATTTCTCTCTGTTTTTGAATTTGGACGAAGTTATCTAACATTTAAGGTTGGATTTCTTTTTGGGCACTTTCGATTTTGTGGGGTTTTGTTTACTTTCTTTTTTATTCGTGAAATTATCGTGTTATTTTAGTTGGTTGGAATTGGGAATGCATTCTGTTTGGCTTGTGGGTTTGTTAGTGCCTTAGGGTTTAATGTAATTCCCATTTAGCAAAGGTTATCATCTTTTATCGTTGTAAGACTTTTGATTATCATCAATTTCCAATGAGCCTGATGAAGATGGACGATAGCATATGCAAGGAATGACAGTTTAGTAAAATGTAATGTGGTTTTTGCAAAGTATTTGGATGTGGTTGCATTTCAGTTTGCAAGATTCCCTTGGTTTCCGAACCGAAATTCTCGACTTGCAACTAGTGTTTGGAAATCGAAGACAATCTTGCAAATTGAAATGCAGCCTGCAAATGCACACCGGTGCTTTTCCAAACACCTCAAATTTCGCCACGGCCACAATCACAAGTCAATAGTTATAATTGGGAAGATGTTGCACTGATTCTAGATATTTGGAGGATGTCAAATAATCATTCAGAATTGTGACAAATTTCTCTCTCTTGTCAACCATTTCGGGTATTGTAATACCCAAAACCGAGGACCACAATTTCAACAACATAATACTTATCAAATCTCATGGCGACAAAATTTATCAGTAGAGAGTAACTCAAATGGTTAACAAAATATATAATTTATTACAAGAAATTATTAAACCCTTCAAGCAAGAAGTTTCCTTAAAACTCTAATTAACACACTTTGAAACAAAGTTTGAAAATTATTTTATTAGCTAAAAAAAACTCTCTACGACAATTTACTCCCAAATGACATAAGCTTCAAGATCATTTATTATTTTTAAACACCCGATCTTGATACACTAATCTATGCACTAATCTGAAAAAATTTATTAACAACAAAATGAGCTGACGCCCAGAAGTAATTGAATAAATATAACACGCAGCCGATACTTTATAAAATACCGTATTAGCAATTAAATATGTTATTGCACAATCATATAACTGCAAGTATTAGAACAAAAATATCTAGATTATAATTAAAGCTCTTATTACATATAAATGCAACAATAATTAAGGTAATAACACAAGCAAACAATGCAAGATGCATAGTGTGGTACTTGTCTAATAATTTACGCATCTCATACTATGTAAATAATCAAATACAAGTATTCTAGAATGCAAGAGAATTTAGGTACACCCATCTCTTAATGCAATCAACGCATATAGATCGGTTGACAAGGTAAACACAACTACAGTCTGTGGTCGGAACAAAGAAATTGCACAATTAAAATGCCACTACCGTCAGTGGTCGAGACAAATAACATGTGTAATTCGGTTAACACTTAAAGTTCGATTGACAAGGTAAATATCATTACAGTCTGTGGTCGGAACAAACAACACTCGTAGAATGGACACATTGAGAGCCAAATGGGTTACTTCGATTTTCGACTCATATACCGGTATATAAACGTAGATGCATGATACATGAGTAATAAAAGTATAAGTATGATAACCACTCAAAATAATTATCTCAATATACATAACGTCATAAGGCCACTCATGTCCATGCAGCCCTACTTAAACTACATAAAACGATGCATTATGCTATAATTTAAATCGGCAATCCACAATTATTGCTAACCACACAGATTACGATACTCACACAATTGATTCCATAGTCATTCAACACACCAACAATATATTAATATCAATTTAATAATTACATATCATTATATCACATCACATAAAATAACCATAGACGATACTCATAATATAATATTACTACAATACAAAACAGTAAGTATTTTATGCAATTACATTCTACAGGGTATAGATATCCAATTACTTACAGTGCTTGACACGAAAATAAAATTAGTAGTGGGCTTCGAGACACTCTTCAACTCCATATAATTTTGGTAGCCAAACCCTCTAATAAGAGTAGGACATCAAAAGCAAGCAACTCCAAAAGGCCCTTTCTTTCTGGTCCAAAATCGAAACCCTAAAGCAAATCATTACTCAATCGAAGTATTTATACAACTGAGGCATAACACCGAATCTATCAATTGACGGAATAATATAAATAAGGAAGAAAGATTGGAGCTTTATTGATGAGGACATCAAATCTGTTTTTTTTTATTTTGAGATTTAGCCATATGCAGTTTATTTGAGAGATATTTGAGAGATTTGTTTTAGATTTGAGAGATTGTTTTAGATTTCTTTGAGATTTGTTGTGGATTTGTTTTGAGCCTATATATAGGCCCTGAGAATAATGAGAAAATATGCTGTTCTTGATTTTTAAAAATTATTGTGTTGAGTTATTGCTCTTCATTCATCTCTTTTGTGTGAGACATTGAGATAAAATTAGGATTTGTGAGAAATCCTAAGAAAGTATTAGGGTTTGTGAGAAGCTCTAATTACACCCCAAATCCCCAATTATATCCAAAATCCCAAATCCTAACCCTAATTAATTAAACCTTAATCAAATACCCAAACCCTTCTTCATCTTCTTCCTACTTCCCTCCCGAAACCCGTCAGCAACCCCCGTCAACTTCCTCCCCTCACCCCACCATCGACTTGACTCCGAACCCACCACCACAACATCACCGCTACCACCACCTGCAACCCCCCACCGCACCGCTTTCGAAACCCCACCAAACCCCAACAGCCATTTCCACCACTGACTCCTTCACCCCTAACTTCCTCGCTGTTTCCCTTCAACAGCCCCACAACCACCTTTGAACACCGACAACCCTCTCCCTTGTTGTCGCTGTCCCACACTACCGACTGCCATTGCCGTTGCCTCCCCATCGCCATCACCATCACCATCTTCGACCACCACCGCAGCAACTCTGGCTGCCTGCTCTCCACCATCGTACACCATAACTTGCACGCCTCCGAGCCGACCTCCCCTCGCTGCCTTCATCGATGACCGCAACACCCAGACCATCTTCCTCCACCACAGCACCTTATCTGCAACCCCGGTAACTTCTTTTCCCCTTCTCAAATATTTGTGATACTACTTTATCATCTCCAGAATATTATTTGATTTACCTGTCATCTACAAATATTGAGTGTGTGGTTTTACTTGCTAATTCGGGTATGAATCGTTATTGACTATTTTACTTGCTAAGAATGTTTAGGTTTGATTATTGATTGTTAGGATTGAATCTTTAACTAAGTAGTTAAAATCCCCGATTACACCCGATTAATTCCCAATTAATCGCTAATCGGAGCCTAAGCGATTATTTTTTTAGCGATTTATAATATTTCAATAGTTAGCTATTTAATTGGGATTAATCGGCCGATTAGTGGTTAATCGGCCGATTTTAAGTGACTGATTAACCGATTAAATCTTCTTCTCTAATTTTTATGCTTGTTTGCTTTGTTTGGGCTCAATGCGACCCAAATTCAAAATCCAAATTTAAAATTCAAACCGCTTCTAGTCCTCGTGCAAACCTAAATTCGACATATCACCGCTCTCTTCTTCCTCGTGCAAACCCAAATCCAAACTGATTATCTTAAAACCCAAACCCAAACTGATTCTCTTCTTCCTCAAGCAAACCTAAACCCGAACCGCCGTCGCTACCCCTGTACCATCACATACTTGACCCGACACATTTGCTCCTTCTCATCTTATTGCTCGCACTGCTCTTCCTCCTCGATTGTTTTTGTTTAATGGAACCCACCAGCAAACCCGACCCAACCCACATCCAAAATCTAAACTCAGCTCAAACCAAGTACTCTCTTCTTTTTTTCTATAACTATATGTTCCTATTTGATAATCTCATAATATTTTTTTGTTAGGATTTAAGGTTGCTACATAATGAGGATATCTTTTTTAAATTATATATATATAACAATTTTTCTGATTTAATCCCTGATTATTTTTCGATTAACCGATTAATCACTAATCGCTCCTAGACCGATTAGTTCCAAAAACCGATTTTAACTGCCTAGATCTTTAATTGGGCTTGTTAAACTATTTCATATCTTAAAAATTCATCACACCAATTAATAGTTTTAAATTCTGACATAATCTGTATTATATGTTGGTAAATTTAATCCTTTAAAATTCTTGGAAATTCTCTATTTAGGGTTAAGTTTACATCATTTTGGTATCAGAGCTAAAGTTCTTAAAACTCTTTTTTTTGCATCATTTATTGTATTCATTTAGGATCGTTTTAAAGTATTTTTTTCTTTTTTTTAGATAATTTCAAAAAAAAATTAAGTGCATTTAGAATACGTTTCCCCAAATTTTAGCAAACACACATTCCCACGACCCCTAGTTCTCCATCGTTGGTGAATGCGTCTTCGCAGCACCATCACAGATTCTGAAGAGCTTTTCTTGTCCTTCCCAAACCATCCAATTAGGAACCCTAGACTTCTGCGAGCCCCTCCCCGAATTGAGATGGACAACTGATATTTCTGCTACTCTAGCTGTCATTCAAGCAACTCTTACCAATATCAATAAGAGGCTTGAGCAAGTGGAATTGAATCAAAATGTTGTCCATGAGTTTCATCGTCAAACTCCTCAAGGAAATGATCGTGACTGCCAACGTCAAGATCGTGACCCTAATGAACAATACAAAAAAGAACGTTAAGGTTGACGTTTCCCACTTTGAAGGCCGTATGAAACCCAAGCTTATCTCGATTGGATCCGTGCTATGAACCACTATTTCGTGTGGTTTGACCTGAGCGAAGCCCTGAAGATCAAATTTGCCACAATGAAATTGACTGGAAAAGCTCAACAACACTGGACCAATATTGAACACGCTTGCAAAGGCCGAGACCTGGCACCATAGCTACTTGGGAAGCCATGAAAGAGAAGCTCACTGAGAGATATATGCCACTATCTTTCCATACCCAAATGCTTGATTCGTGTAATCAACTCTATCAGGAAAGCAAATCCACTCAAGAGTGTGTGGATAAGTTTGATGACTTCCTCATTTAGTGCAATGCTTTAGGAAAAGAGAGCGATGAACAAACCCTCCCTAGGTTCAGGGCTGGACTACGAGCCGATCTTTGGAACAAGCTAATTCATAGAAATGTGGACTCATTTACAGCAGTTTATGCCCTTGTCCTCGATATGGATTCCCTTAAAGCAAGTTTCCATTACAAGTTCAGCGATTCGATGGATCATTCCTCTAAGATGACCCCTCCTGATCCCTCTAGACATGAACACTCATCTCCTTAGTATCCCAACAAGTCTTACCCAAGCAAGCCTACTTCAAATTCTTATTCAATTAGAAATGACAATACGGGTAAGAACACTGAAAAAGACTATTCTAAGATTGATTCTCTCACTAAGTGCTATAAATGCAAGGATACGATCATATTGCTGGCAACTGTCCCAGTCCAAGTTGGATCAATATTGTAGAGGGTACCGTTGTCATCTCTGATGAGCCTGACAATGAGTTTACTTATGAACCTCATGTAAGTGATGACTTTGATGAAGAAGAGGATGACCAACCTCTCAACTGTATTCGGTCAATCCAATCACCTCCATTGAATACACCTGAGTCACCCATTCCTTCCCAAGTCACTTGGCAACCTATAGATTTATCCATGTGTTAGAACATCCTAGAGTCACAGAGTCTGTATCCATATTTGCATCCCGTATTCATGATTTGCATAAAGAAATTTTTCAGGAAATTAACGAGAATAATTTTAACTACAAGTTAATAGCAGATAATAGAAGAAAATTTAAAACTTTTGATGCTGGTGACGAAGTGATGGTTCAGATTCGTCCAGAACGGTTTTCAGCTGGATCTGTTAAGAAATTGAACATACGTGCTGCAGGTCTATTTAAAATTCTGCACAAAATCAATAATAAGCCTATGTTGTTGACCTTCCTGAAGGTTTTGGCATAAGTAAAACTTTCAATATTGGGGATCTAGTACTCTATCAAGACCAAAAATTTAACCCCAGAAATTGTCTTATAGATGAGCATATCCTGCAGCATAATGGTGAGATTTCCATATTTACTCCTCTACCTGATACTATTTACTCACCGACAGAAAAATTGGATAATATTTTAGATGAAAAGATAAACTCTATTAGAGATGGTGGTATTCATAGGTACTTGATGAGGTGAAAGAATAAGCCGAAGTCGGATGATACATGGAGTGATCGTGAGGAGTTCCTACGCTTGGATGTAGATCTTTTGGAGCACCATGACCGGATCACTGGTTTTGACTCGACTGGGTCGAGTCCTCTTCCACCCGGAGAGAATGATGAGGACATCAAATTTGTTTTATTTTTATTTTCAGATTTAGCCATATGTAGTTTATTTGAGTGATTTATTTGAGAGATTTGTTTTAGATTTGTTTGAGATTTGTTTTGGATTTGTTTTGAGCCTATATATAGGCCTTGAGAATAATGAGAAAATATGCTATTCTTGAATTTTTTTTAAAAAATATTGTGTTGAGTTATTTCTCTTCATTCATCTCTTTTGTGTGACACATTGAGATAAAATTAGGATTTGTGAGAAATCCTAAGAAAGTATTAGGGTTTGTGAGAAGCTCTAATTACACCCTAAATCCCCAATTATATCCAAAATCTCAAATCCTAGCCCTAATTAATTAAACCCTAATCTAATCCTCAAACCCTTCTTAATCTTCTTTCCACTTCCCTCCCGAAACCCATCAGCAACCCCCGTCGACCCCTCCCTTCACCCCGCCGCCGACTTGACTCCGAACCCACCAGCACAGCATCACCGCTACCACCACTCGCAACCCCCCCACCGCACCGCCTCCGAAACCCCACCAAACTCCAGCAGCCCTTTTCCACAACCGACGCCTTCACCCCCAACTACCTCGCCGTCTTCCTTCAACAGCCCCACAACCACCCTTGAGCATCGGCAGCCCTCTCCCTTGCTGCCGCTATCCCGCACCACCGACTGCTATTGCCGTTGCCTCCCCATCGCCAGCACCATCTTCGGCCACCACCGCAGCAACTCCGGCTACCTGCTCTCCTCCATCGCACACCACAACTTGCGCGCCTTCGAGCCGACCTCCCCTTGCTGCCTCCAGCGACGACCGCAGCACCCCAACCATGTTCCTCCACCACAGTACCCTATCCGCAACCCTGGTAACTCCTTTTTTCTTCTCAAATATTTGTAATACTGCATTATCATCTCTAAAATATTATTTGATTTACCTGTCGTCTATAAATATTGAGAATGTGTGCTTCTACTTGCTAATTAGGGTACGAATCGTTATTGACTATTTTACTTGCTAAGAACGTTTAGGTTTGATTATTGATTGTTTGGATTGAATCTTTAATTAGGCTTATTAAACTATTTCATATCTTGAAAATTCATTACACCAATTAATAGTTTTAAATTCTGACATAATCTGTATTTCATGTTGGTAAATTTAATCCTTTAAAATTCATGGAAATTCTCTATTTAGGGTTAAGTTTACATCATTTATACCTCGCAATTGCAATGGCAATTGAAGCGCATGAGAAATGGGTTTACTAATTTGTATTAAACAGAGGGATTAAGGGATTTATGAAGAGATGTGATGGATAATGATGATGGAGAAGGCTGGGTTGGCATGGAGAAGGCAGAGGAAGGAAGATGGGTTGGTTGTCGTCTTTCTTCTTCTTTTTGTTAGGTGGCAGCCCGAGAGAAAAGAAAGGAGAAGAGAGAGATTCACGGAGAGAAATCATGGGCCTTATTTTCAAAAACCTCATTTTAGCCACTTTTACAAAATAGCCCTATAATAATTGTCTTTTGCATAAAACTCATAACTTAATATAAATTCTCTTATTTCTTTCTATTTAAATAAGGGCTACTAGTAAATTAATTAATTAATTAATTAACTTATGCATTATAAACAATATTAAATAATAAATATTTTGGGGCTATTACAGGTTTTGGCACTGAATAGAAAGGGTTAAGCACCAGAAAGGATCTTCAAGAGCTAATGTATACCAAGTTTTTTACAGAAAGAAAAAGAATAGAGGCAGATGGTTTCTTATTGGTTGTTATGCCGGTGAGCTATCCACATGGCTTGTTTTTTGAAACCACAAATTTATACACCTCTTCATCTGCAACTATCTTTGTTTTCTGAATTCTTTTTCCCAATTAACAAGCACCAATTTTCTGTTATTAAGCTCGAACTCTACTATCTCTTAATATAATGAACAGAGTCAACAGTTTGTTTGCCTTCATAAGTTCATTCTTGAAAGTACTTACACCTGGGCCTTGGGCTTTTACTATTATCATTTAGTCTTTCATAATGGCTATTTGATGACCCATGTATAAGAAATGCTTGTATGTATCTGAGAATAGGAACCTGAGTCTACCTTAGATTGTTGCAGAGTCACATCTTGATTTTGAAAATTCATGTTGATCATTTCTTTTTGCTTATCAGTATTTGTAATTACTACTGCATTATTAGTATATTACAATTATTGAGTCTTCATGATCATTTTTGCTGTTGTTAATTACTACTGCATTATTTGTAATTACAAGTAATATTAGAATGCAATAAATAAGTTTGTATCCTGAGAGTGGTGGTCCAACTTCTGATACTGATTATATTGCAAAATCATGTACAGGATTATTACAGAATACTGGAAGTCGAGTATGATGCTACTGAAGAAACTATACTGTCGAACTATATCCATCTAGCACTGGTCTGTACTCTTCCTAGTATCAGGCTGAGTTCCCGGGGGCCCCCCATACACTTTTTAAAAAAAACATGTGTAAAAAAAATTTGCACATTGTTAAAAGCAAAATATGCAAAATATATAAATTTGTTTTAAATCACCCAAATTTAAAGTCTCTAATTCAATTCAAGTTTTTAAGCCTAAACCTCAATAGCTATTTAAAAAAATTTAAAGGTTCAAATAATTATTTTTGGGCCCTAATAACAGTATTTTTCTTTTACGCGCCAAATATGTGCCTATATTTATTACAAATTTGGGAGCCCCTAAAATCGCAAAAACGTCGGGGGCCTGAGGCGGCCGCCTCAAGGGTGGGGCCGGCCCTGCCTAGTATTCCCTACTCAATTTTCTTGTTCATTTCGGTAATGCTGATATTGTGTTTTCTAGGTTAGTTGGTCTGTGACCATCTGTTTGTTTTAGAAGTTTATTACATGATTAATAACCGGAAACAGACATTTTATCATGTTTTTAGATATTTCTGTATCGTCCAATGAGTTTTTTTATGTTGCATGTCATTTAGCACATAAAAAACTTCCATACTTCCCCCCTTTTCGGTACTTCTACAAGTTTGTAATTTTTGTTTTATTTTTGATAATTCCAGAAATGGCACCCAGATAAGAAAAAGGGCGAGGAGAGTGCTACCTCAAGATTCCAGGAGATAAATGAGGCATACAAAGGTATGTTTGTCATTTTCAAAGACCACTTGATTTAAAATTAGACCAGTTATTTGAATAGGAGGAGATAACTTTTAAGTTTTAATCGATACAGATACTGAAAAAGGATTCATGTACTGATGCGCAGATATGGGTTGAAGACATTTTTTATTGTTTATGATGGAAAGGACTTGTTGATTTATCCCCTAAACTTGAAGAATCATATGGGTTTGGCACATATTTGTTATGGGCATGTTATATTTGTATTGCTGGTTCTCTTCTTAAAAAAGAGAAGGCCAGGGCCTTCTTAATTCATCGACCTGAAAACCATGTTACTGTAATTTTTTGTTTTGTTTTTAATGTTGAGTATGTAGATAGTTGATTCTACCTCTGCTTTCTAATTGTTCTATAATTTAGGTTAAAAAATAGGAAAATAAACAAGAAGGGATATATTGTAGCAATCCTGGATCCAAGTTGTGTTTGATTTTTGTACAATTGATGCGATTCTGCTATTCTATACTAAGAATTCGTTCTGATCAACTGCAAAAAAATTTTCCAACAGTTCTAATTGATCCTGCGAAAAGACAAGAGTATGACAGGAAAGGTGATTAGGACATCTTTCCTGTTTAGTTTAGAATTTTATTTCAGTACCATTTTTGTTTCTGGCAATTATAGCCATATGTAATCTTTTTTGTATTTTTTAGATTTTGAGAATATTTTGAGATTTGTATCAAGATGTATTTTGAGCCTATTTATAGGCTTGAGATTAATGAGAAAGCATGCTATTCTTGATTAAAAAAATTGTGTTGAGTTTTTGCTCTTCCTCTCTCTCTTTGTGTCATACAAGTAGATCCAAATTATTAGGGTTTGTGATAAATCCTAATACAATTTTAGGGTTGATTAACTCTAAAATCCACCCCAAATTAAAAAAATCCCCTACTAAAATTACCCAAACTCTAATTTCCCAAATCCCCAACTCAAAACCCTAATCCCCTACTCCTACACCAGCCGCCAGTCACAACCCTTCTTCATCATCTTCTTCCCGCTATCCAAATCCCGATACAAAGAAACCCAACCCATTGTCCTCCCCAGTTCCCCATCCCGAAACCCTATCTCCGTCGACCCATCACCACAACCACCCTCAATCCCATCGTCTTCTTCCTTCTTCTCCCGACCCCGACCAAACCCCTCACCCCAAATCGGCGTCGCCCCCACAGTCGCCCCTCCTTTCCCTCACCCCCGTCGACCACCCCCTCTCACTTCCATCTCAAAACAACTCGCCCCGTTCGCCCCACCTTCCGACGAGTTCGCCGCCGTCGCTCGCGCCGCCCACGGCCGTCGTCGACTTCAACCTAGTGATGACGCCGACCACCTTGTCACTGCTCTTGAAGTTTGTTGTGTACCATTGCTATCTCTTGGAGTGCTGTGTTCTTAGTTGCTGTCCAACTCTGAGATCTACGCTGGTTTCTTCGCACTCGGTATACTCTTTCCACTTTTTAAATATTTGTGTTCTACTGCCCTATTATCTATTATATTATCTGATTTGCCTGTCGTCCACAAAAATAACTGAGATTGAGTGTTCCACATGCTTGAGTAGAGTACGAATTAATATTGAATTTATTACTTGCTAAACACTTAGGGATTTAATTATTGATTGTAAGCTTGAATTATTAATTGAGATTGTTAACGTGATTCAGTTCTTGAAAATCCATCCAACCAATTAATTGTTTAAAATTCCTAACTTTAATCCGTATAACGTGTTGGTAAAATTAATCCATTAAGATTCTTGAAAATTCTCTATTTTAGAGTTAGTTTTATATCAAAAGGTGTTCTGCATGTCCTAGATTGTAATGCCATGGTTAGTATTCAACCTCTTCCTGATGGCATCATTTACCATCTACTAGCTGGATGATTACTTTCTTTTAGAAAACAAATATTTCTCTTTTTTGAGGTCTCTCTTTCCCTTCTTTTTTATTATTATTAGAGGATCAATAGGCTTTCAGATCAATGAAGTGGCTAAACTCTAGTTTTTGTATACCTGTCTCTGTATTTGTGATTGATCAATTGATAGTAAATACTAGCTAACATTGTGTCATATGCCTATAACAACTTGTGGGATTAGACTACTCTTCTTTTCTTTATTGTGGTCAGTACCATACAAATTTATTATCTGAACTAGAAACTGAACCTACAATTTTCTCTTTGTCGAAGGTTGTATTTGACATGGAACCAATTGAGAGTCTTATCTTAGGCACGGAAGTTAAACATCTCATAATATATATATATACACTAGATTTGCCCGTGGGCACGTGTCTACGGCACGTCTTCGAAACGATACAGCATATAAAAGTTTTGTAAACAGTAAAACAACAATTATGTAGCTCAAGTTTGAATAGTAAAACAATAATTAGTTGTAAATAAAAGGCCATATTTTTATTAGTATATATTGAAAAATAATTATAAATGGGGGTGTAAAATCCAACTTCTTAAAGCTTTGAATGTGGAAAATGATGAAATTTAACTGTTGATGAGATATTTGATATTTTCAATGTTACATGAGCAATAAAAAAGTTCATAAAAATTTAAAAATTTACAAACCTGAAATCTGAAATATAAATTTCTGAGTAAATAGAGAGAGAATGAGTGAGAGAGAGAGAGAGAAATAAATAAATAAATAAAGGAGTTGTTTTGGGGGGATTTGAATTTGAGTTTTGGGGAGAAACTTTTGAGCGGGAAAATATGTTCTGTGAAGTTAGATCTGGACCATTGATTTCAATCTTATTGAATGAGAGCCACTTGATAGCTTTCTTTGTGTTTTATTATATAGATATATATATATAGAGAGAGAGAGAGAGAGAGAGAGCTTTCTTCCGTTGCAAACGGGTCTGTGTGCACAGACCCGTGCGAACGGAGATGTGGGCCGTCGGATCAAAGATATTTTTTTGTAAAGTTTTGCCTTAACCCGCTCTTAGAAACTACGGGTTAAGGAAAAAAACTTTTAAAATTTTTTTGCCTTAACCCGTCGTTTCCAAGAATGGGTTAAGGCAAAATTATAGTTGTTTTAGATCTGTATACTCCATCTTCTTCTTTCGATTTCTCCCTACTCTCTCTCTCGTTTCTTCCCGAACCCAAACCCACTATCTCCGAAATTGTGAGCTTCTCACTCCGGCAACTCCTCTCTCACTTCCCTCCTCTATCATTCCGGCGACTCTCTCTCTCTCTTCCGTCCGTTGCTCCCCAAGCCAGAAAACCCTAATCCAAATACAAACCTCTCCTCCATTCGCTCCTCCACCTCCGTCCGCTCCTCCTATTCCATTCCCATATAATCTCTCTCTCTCAATCTCTACTCCAAATTTCGAAACTCAACTCTCTCATCCCAAAAACGAAACCCTAGTTCGGCCACAAGACCTACATTGGTGAAATTCGCAGTTATTTTGTAAGGTAATCACTAAATCTTTGCTTTAGTAGTTGTATTTGTGTTGATTTTTAAATTTTTTTGTCCTCTTTCCAATAATTTACCATATATTAAAATTGTCTTAAAAATTTCTAGATGTAGAAATTTGTAAGTAGTATTTTGATGAATTTACATGGTGCAATTGTAGTCGTAGTTGTTGTTGATCTCTCGACGATATTGTAGATTGAGTCGTATTTAAAATCATTTCGTATATACTAAATTACTTAGAACATTTTTTGTGCGGTTAGACTAGAAAACCTTAAACCTTGCAGATGACCTCCAAAAAATACGAAACTTTGCGAGTAGGTTGGTCTCACGTAGCACAAGCCACCCCAATTTGTAGAAGTAAGTTTTGACTCACGGTTGGAGAGATACGGGCGTGTATCGCTTTTGGTTGAAAAAACTCAAATAAAGCGATCCACGGCTGTATCTCTCGAACCGTGAGTCGAAACTCACTTCTACAAGTTGGGGTGACTTGTGCTACATGAATTCTACCAAGTTGCAAAGTTTTATTAATTTTGGATGCCGTTTGTGTGGTTTTCTAACGTTCCTCGCATGAAGAAGTAAATGACTTAGAACCTTTCTAGTGCGGTTAGACTAAAAAACCCTTCAAACGACCTCCAAAAAATATGAAACTTTGGGCTCACGTAGCACAAGCCATTTCAGCTTGTAGAAGTGAGTTTCGACTCACGGTTCGAGAGATATGTCCATATATCGCTTTTGGTTTAAAAAAACCCAAATATAGCGGTACACGGCCGTATCTCTCGAACCGTGAGTTGAAACTCATTTCTACAAGTTGGAGTGGCTTTTGCTACTTGAATTCGACCAAGTTGCAAAGTTTTCTAAATTTTGGATGCCGTTTGTGTGGTTTTCTCACGTTCCTCGCATGAAGAAGTAAATGACTTAGAACCTTTTTAGTGCGGTTAGACTCGAAAATTCTTCAAACGACTTTCAAAAAATACGAAACTTTGTGTGTAGGTTGGTCTTACGTAGTACAAGCCATCCCAATTTGTAGAAGTGAGTTTCGACTCACGGTTGGAGAGATACGGCCGTGTATCGCTTTTGGTTAAAAAAACCCAAATAAAGCGATATACGGCCGTATCTCTCAAATCGTGAGTTGAAACTCATTTTTAAAAGTTGGTGTGGCTTGTGCTACGTAAATTCGACCAAGTTGTAAAGTTTTATAAATTTTGGATGCCGTTTGTGCGATTTTCTCACGTTCCTCCAATAATAAGTAAATAAAGTTAAAAACTTTTCCTCACATTCCGTAACGGTTCGTGGCCCTAATTCTATTTTTTATCTTAGATATAGACAGTCTTGAAGGAAGTTCTGTTGCCGGAGAAAAATATGTTCGTGCACAAGAAATTGGTGAATTTCGGCCGCATGTTGACGAGCACCTAAAACCGAAGATAGGTATGACATTTCATACTTTAGAGGAAGCAGAGAAATTTTATTCAAATATTGTAGTTGTGTAGGTTTCGCTATGCGTAAGGGTAGAAATAAATACAAGGGAACCGATGTAGTAGATAAATCATATATATGTAATAAGCCAGGAAGTCACTGAATAATCATAATGAAGCTAGACGGTGAACAACTTCTAGAATGGGTTGCAAAGCTTTCGTTCGTATAAAACTAAACTTACAAAGTAATTCCTAGATTATTTATTCATTTAATGAAGCACACAATTACGAATTTACTTCACCCGGTAGACGTCACTTGCTGCCTCGAAACTGTGTATTGTCAAATTCAGATTAAAAAGTGATTGGTCAACTTACCGAAGCTAATATCCCTATATGCAAACAAATACTTTTCTTCGAAGGTGCAAGTGGAGGTAATGAGAAAATTGGATTTACTGAAACTGACGTTAGAAATCTAAGGAGAGACGAGATGGAAGGTTTGAAAGGACATGGCGGGCAAATGCTAATTGAGTTCTTTGAATCGAAAAAGGAGACAAATCCTTTATTCTTTAATGATTACCAATGTGATCCCGAATGGCGATTGTCCCATTGTATTTGGGTGGATGGTATCGCTAGGAAGAATTGTGAAGTATTTGGAAATATAGTTTGCTTTGATGCCACCTACAACACGAACCGATACAGGATGTTATTCGTACCATTTGTTGGAGTGAACCATCATTGGCAATCAATCTTCCTAGGTTGTGGGTTCATTCCAAATGAGAAGGCATCCTCATTTGAGTGGTTCTTTGAAAAGTGGCGAGGAGTAATGTCTCACGGTCCGTGCAATATCGTGACAGATGAGGATCGTGGAATCAGTGCTGCAATTAAGAAAGTTTTCCCAATCATTGAGCATAGATATTGCATTTGGCATATTTTGGATAAGTTATCGCATAAGGTGCGTATGTCGAATAACATCGATGATTTTAGGGATGTCTTGAAGAGTATCATCTATACGACGAAATATAAAACTGAATTTGAAGAGAAGTAAAAAAAATTGATTTCACAATACAAACTTGAGAATAACAAATGGTTGAATGATAAATTTGAAATTTGCGAGAAATTGGCTCTCGTCTATGCAAGAGATTCATTTTGGAGCGGCATGTTGAGTATCCAATGGAGCGAATCGCTACATTTATCCTTGAAGCAACATACCAATAAGTACTCATTACATGAATTTGTCGTCATCTTTGACCGAGTCCTAGTAAAACAAAGACATGAGGAACTTAAAGAAACTCATCGGAATCGTGAGGAGATACCAAAATTGAAGACCGAATGGGCGATGGAGGAACCAATGGCAGGGACATACACTTTGAAGATTTTCTACAAATTCCAACAAAAAGTGCAAAAAAGCTTATTACTTAATGCGAATTTCATTGCCGCTATGGATACACCAGATAGTGCAGCTTTTTCTATGACGCTTTGTGGAAACTCGGAACCGGGGATGGTGATTTCTTTTTGCAAACTCCGTAAAATGGCTAAATGTCCTTGTTTCATGTATGAATTCGTAGGCATTCTATGCAAACATCTATTAGCGGTTCTTCGGTTCACCAATCACACCGCACTACCGAAGCAATATATTTGTAGACGATGGACCCGGGATCAGTTGACTAGAAGCAGTACACCTATTCCCAATAGTATGGGCGACAATTTTGCCTTTTGTTATTGTGAATTGAGTCAGCACTCAAGACAGTTGGTCGATCTTGGTTATTCTTCCGAGAGAACGTACAAGTACATACTCGACCACATGCTTAAGGGCATTGAAGGCGTTTCTCACATTTAATCCAGGAATAGCACACACCGCAAAGGTAGCGCAAACCGGAGAGTGGTGGACATGCACATGCACTAGTGGGGGACTATATACAATGCACTACAAAGGGAATGGCTAAAGGGATGAGGTTGAAGTCCATAAGAGAATCCCAAAAAACGAAGAGACCAAGACTCTGCAGGACATGCCTTCGTGTCGTATGTCACGATTCACGGAATTGCCCAAAAAATTATGGCTAGGTAATATATCCGAGACTAAGTATATATTAATTTGACTCAATCAATCTTAACTTGTTGTTGACCAACTCATTCTTCTCATTTATTTAGTGGATCGGTAGCATATGAAGAAGATCCAACCGGTGAAGAGAGTGATGACGATGAAGGTGAAGATTCGTGCTAAGGTAATTTTCGTACTATGTAGGTCATATTAAACTTGAATACCTTTATTACTAATTTCAATTCATGAAAAGACAATTATTTATTTCTACAATTTTTTTTTTGTAGGTTTGGGATGAAAGTTGGTCGTGCCGATGGAGGGCGTCAATCATAAAAAAGTCTTAAACTTTTGATTGTATATATGCTCTAGTAAATGTATTTGAATTTATAAGTAGATTTTTGGTGTATGTAATTTGCAATTAGTGTATCAAATTTGGCGAAAATAGTAAATGACCGATGATTATGGTAATGTGCTTGTCATGTGAATGTTGTTGTAATTGGTTTGAGAATATTTAAATATTATGATATTGGTGAACTTTGTATGTTTGAATGATATAAAATGTTCATTTTTGAAATTTGTGGAATTTGTCAACTGTTTGGGATGTATATATATGCTGTGGGTGTATTTTTTCCCCCACTAAACCCGTTAACGGAAATAACGGGTTAGGTTGATCGACAATATGTACAAAAATTGATCTTTGGGAGATGAAGTGCTGCCAATAACTTACAACTTAACCCGTTATTGGAGATAACGGGTTAAGTACACTTAACCCGTTATTTACAATAACGGGTAAAGTTGGAAAATTTTGACAGTGTGTTTGTCTTTGAGGAAGAAAACTTGTACAAAATTCATCTTGACGAGTTGAAGTTCTCCCATTATCTTCCAACTTAACCCGTCATTGGCGATGACAGGTTAAGCTAACTTAACCCGTCATTTGCAATGACGGGTTATGTTTGAATATTTTCCCAGTGTAACTTGTATATTTGGATGAAAACTCGTTCGTTCGTAAATGAAGTTCTGCCAATTTCCTCCTACTTAACCCGTTATTGGCAATAACGGGTTAAGTGAACTTAATCCGTTATTGTAAAGAACAGGTTAAGTTAGAAAAATTTGACAATGTATTTGAACAAATAACTCGAATATTTTAAAATAAAAATTGTCATTAAAAAATTTATATAATAAACTTCTCAAACAAAGTGAGAACTCCATATATTGTTTATTAATTAAAAATAAATATTCTAAATCATTCTTCATAAACTTTGATTTCAGTTTATGAGTTTAGAGTGTTAGACGGTCAGAGCTAGGGTTAGTGGGTTATTGGAAGGGGTTAGAGTAGGGTTAGAGGGTTATTGGAAGGGGTTAGGGCTATGATTAGATTTTACATCATTCTTCATAAACATTTAATTCGGTTTAAGAGTTACAGGGTTAGAGGGTTCTGTCTCGGGTTAGAGGCTTATAGTAATGTCATGGGTTAGAGTAGGGTTAGGGTATTTCGGAATATACAATCTTTAAAACAATTTCATAATATTTGTCTAATATTTTTACAATATTTTTACAATATTTAAAACAATTTCATAATATTAAAAAAAAATTTCAAAAAACTTCAACTTTTTGGAAAATACAATCTCTTCATAAAAAATTATATAATCAACTATCCAAATAAATTGAAAACTCCATATGATCTTTTAAAGTAAATAAATAAAGATTTAACATAAATCTTCATAAACATTGAATTCGGTTTAACAATTATAGTGTCAGAGGGTTAGGGGTAGGGTTAGAGGGTTATAGTAGGGTTAGAGTAGGGTTTAACATAAATCTTCATAAACATAAATCTTAGAAAGTTTTATATGTGAACTTTATTGATTATATTTTCCGAAATATATTATTAGTTTGTTTTAAATTTTTTTTATTATTATTTATTTTTTTCAAGAATCAAGTTATGTTATGATTTTTTTAAAAATAACATTATTAACGAGTTAAGTGGGAATATTTTTTTAATAACAAAAACACTTGTATTTTTTGAAAATTAATTCTCTGCATAAAAATTTATATACTGAATTTTCCAGATAGGGTTAGGGCTAGGGTTAGAGGGTTATGGCAAGGGTTACTGTAGGGTTATAGATAGGGCTCGTCTTTGAGCACTAGTTATAATTTGTATATAATTTCTTCACAAATCTAATATTAATATCAAAATTATTACAATAGATTTTATAATGATTTATTCCTCTTTGTGGTAGAAAATTTGATCTTTCGAATAGAAGTTCTGCTAATAACTTCCAACTTAACCCGTTATTGGCGATGATGGGTTAAGCTCACTTAACCCGTCATTTGCAATAACGAGTTAAGTGGTAAGATTTTGACAGTGTATTTGTCTTTGTGGATGAATATTTGGTCTGTCGATGATGAAGTTCTGCCGATATCTTACTACTTAACCCGTCATTGATGATGACGGGTTAAGATCATATAACCCGTCATCGCCAATAACGGTTTAAGTAGGGATATTTTGACAGTATATTTTCTCTTTGTGGATTCCTTACAAGATGAAGTACTGCCGATTTCTTCCTACTTTACCTGTTATTAGGAATGACTGGTCAAGCTCACTTAACCCGTCATCCGCAATAACGGGTTAAGTGGTAAGATTTTGACAAGTGTATTTGTCTTTGTGGATGAATATTTGGTCTATCAATGATGAAGTTCTACTGGTATCTTACTACTTAACCGTCATTGAAGATGACGGGTTAAGATCACATAACCCGTCATCGTCAGTAACAGTTTAGGTAGAGATATTTTGACAGTGTATTTCTCTGTGTGGGTTCTATACAAGATGAAGTACTGCAGATTTCTTCCTACTTTATCCGTTATTGGGAATGACGGGTTAAGTAGGGTTTATTTTTCCACTTCTATTTGCTGTTTGTGGATGAAAATTCAACTTCACAAAACGAGTTCATTCACAGCAATTTCCCCGAATTACATATCACACCATTTCATTCACATAAATAAAAATTAAGATCACAACAAAAATATTCACAACAATATATATAATCGACGGATAATATCACGACAATTTTATAGCCTAAATCTCAACAATTTTCACATCAATTTGACAACGCCAAACTTTACAAATATCAGAACAATTCATTGAACTACATTTGTGGAATTATCTCAAGTACCAATTACAACATATTCATTACAAAATTTGCATCTCAACAATGAAGCTAAAGTATCGTCTTCAATAATGACGACGATACGTGTGAGTGCTCGTATTCTTGCTAGGAAAGTAGCTTCTGTATCGTCTCTCCAGCTTGTGCACAGTTGAACTGTCATCCTCCTCGCCTTCCTCAATCTGGGCAGACAGGCTTATCCTCTTTGCGCTTCTAGAGTGTTTCTTGTTTTGTTGAGCCAACTTGGGGCCCCGTTTTCCTAGCCTACAGCTTTTTTGAGTCGTGTAGTCTGAGTTTAAGCCCCCCCCCCTCTTGTTTCCTGTTCCTGTTTCCTGTTGCTTGGTGATTGTGACTCTCTGCGGGAGCCTTCTCTTCTCTTAGGCAGTGCGTTTCCTCCATTGTGCCGCTTTAGTTCTCATGGACCGCTAGTGGAGTTGGAAGTCTTCGAGTGGGGAGTTTTGGCATCCTGTTTCATGGCTCAGTGGCTTAGGTCCTGGTCCTTCTCGGGTGCGACAAGTTGGCTTGGCTTCACTAGTTTTTTTGTTTATCCTGCCCGATTGGAGCGCTGCTTCTGTTCTTGCGCAGTTCCCTGTTTTGCTGGATTAGTCAGCCATTTTTTGATTTCCTTTTTGTATGCTTATTTTCTGTTTTACAACTTGTAAAGCCAGTGATTATTTGTTTGTACATTAACTATTTTTATTGATTAATATATTTTGTGATGGCTGGAGCCTTTTGGCTCTATCCGATATATCAAAAAACAATGAAGCTAAAGTCCCCTTGTCACGCTCAATACATTTGTCTTCATGGTTGACGCCTTTGGTTTCCCGGTTTTTATCTACAACATTTATCAACATAGAAACAAACTTTGCATTAGTTATTTGAGGAATAAAATCATCAACCAAATACTAAACTACTAATAACAAACCAATTGTTAGATACTACCTTTTACGACCACGCGGTTTGCGACCACTTGGTGTGAATTGATCAGGTGGGTTCCTCTTTCGTTGGGGATTTCGCCGTCTACCTTGCGTCTCGGGGGATTGAGGTTCATCCGACCACTGCTCCACATCTACTTCTGGTAGTTGTTGTTGTTGGAGTTGTTGTGGTTCGACAATGTGAATTCCGACTCTTGTCACGCAATTTCGTCGAGAACTTGCCACGTTGGCTTTTAAATACGCATCAAGTTTGGGACCTTCACCCACCTCTTCAAGACTACTGCGGCACGATTTTAGAATCTCCCGCATTATTTCCTTAATGCTCTCGGGTACCTTACTCTTCAAGGTGCGAGAAGCTATCCGCACGGTTTCCCATGTGTTTTCAATCTAGATTAGGCTGAAATTTTCAATTTAAATAATATTATCTATATTATCATCTTGTCCTCAAATAACAATACATACATACTAAATGTATGAAATTGCATGAAGTTTGACTAACCAAGTTCTGATATGTCGACGCCTTCGGTTAATACATCGGTTGGGAAGAGGAATATGCCGGTAGTGGTTCTTCCTTGGTTGGGGGAATCAGAATCTGGACACCGGCTGGTACAGTGGCTTGCGGAGAAACATACAACGCCTGTATCACGTCATGTAAACAAATTGGAATGAGCCATCGTACGGTACAGCGAAAAACATCATATTCGGTGTCATCTGATAGTGCAAGGTGTTCCAGTTGGCCACATGGACCCGATGAAAATCCGCCCAACCGAAGTTGGGGACACGACCCATTCCCTTCACCTCGTGCAATTTTTTTTCATAACATCAGGCTTTGAAAATCTTCTGCTGATATCTGAATTGCCGCATCACTTTATCCGGATACTAGAACTCAATAACAGAGAAGTTCACAAGTGGCGCAGCCGTCAACCAAAGCGCACCAGCCAAACATACCGGTGGAACTCTTTCCAACCTGGCGGTCGAGTACGGTACCCAATTGACGAACTCGTCCCGCAGGTTATCTAACTCATCTCTGTAATATGTAAGAGATTGGCGTGGGTTATCGACCCACGTGTGCCGCCTTGCCCAATATACCCCAAAATGAGGTAACAACTCTGGAATCGGTGGTTCGGCCACCCAATCTGGTGTTGGTTCAATAATACGGGGTCGTCTGATGTGGATTCGTTCCCAACTCCATATATGCAACAGAACCATGGGGCCACCCATTTGTACTGCACCTAATGAACATGCGTACAAATTCTTATGCAGTAACGCTAATGCAGCACTCCCCCAACTGTAACGGCTGGCCATATGAAAATTTTTCAACAACGGTAAATACATGAGCGACACGCTCGCACCAGATGAGTTAGGGAAGAGCACTCCCCCGATCATATTGAAGATGTAGGCACGAGCATAGTACTGTAGAGCATAGTATTGTAGAGCTTCCTCGTCCGAATTCTCCGTCAAATATACCTCGAATTGGAATTTCAACCAAGTAGAAGTGATTTACCGTCGAAGATTTCATTCCAAAATTCAGGTTTTGCTTTATCTTTCGCATCTTCTATGGCTTGATCTAATAGATCTGGATCATAATCTTCGGGAGTATCTTTGAGGATTTCTTTTTCAACGTCCTCTCTTTTTGTGTCCAACGACTCCTCAACATTGATACCGAGCAAATCACGAACAACTGCTACTCGGTCAAAGTCCATGTTCTCCGTCACGGCGACCCCATCTATTGGAAGCCCAGTAATTAGTGCTACATCTTGGAGAGTGACGGTCATCTCATCCACCGGTAGGTGGAATGTGTGGGTCTCCGACCTCCATCGTTCGACAAGAGCTTTAAGTAGAGGTCGGTCAAGCTTCACATTCCTCATAAATCGAGCTCCGTAGAAATTGGCTTCAACTAAGTACGGAGTGATACGGGGTCCATGGGAAGAACTGCGTGCTTCCGGAAGTTGCACTTCTTTGCGGACCTATTCCACACGGCTTTGGAACGGTGTATGGATTGCAGCGAAAGTAAACTTGAGTCCAACGGTCCAGGAGGTGTAACAGAAACCGAAGACGACGGATGTAGATTGACGGCCATCAACCTACACGAACAAAGATAAATGTTGTTATTATTGAGACAATGTTACATATTCGTATTTAAAACCAGTAATAATAATCAATCTTACCTCTGTAATTGGTGCACTACTAGCGCTACCAGAAGGGCTTCTCGGTCGCCTCGTTCTAGCCATTTATCCGTGAACCAAAAATTTAAGCTTAGTTGATACGGGTTACATCCATTTATCTATCATCAATAAACAAAGTGAAAATGTGTAAAAAAATGCACAAATGACAACGAAAAATAGCAATATTATGCAACTTGGTCCAATTCACGTTACACAAGCCACCCCAACTTGTAGAACAGAATTTCGAGTCACGGTTTGAGAGATACGGCCGTGTACTGCTTTATTAGTTTTTTTAAAGCCAAAAGCAATAGACGACCGTATCTCTCGAATCGTAAGTCGAAACTCACTTCTACAAGTTGGGGTGGCTTGTGCTACATGAGACCAACCAATTTGCAAAGTTTCGTATTTTTTGGAGTTCGTTTGAAGGATTTTCTAGTCTAACCGCACTAAAAAAGTTCTAAGTCATTTACTTCTAGTTCGATGAACGTGAGAAAACCGCACAAACGGCATCCAAAATTTATAAAACTTTACAACTTGATCGAATTCACGTAACACAAGCCACCCCAACTTGTACAAGCGAGTTTCGAGTCACGGTTTGCGAGATACGGCTGTATACCGCTTTATTTGGTTTTTTAAAACCAAAAGCGATACGCGGCCGTATCTCTCAAACCGTGAGTCGAAACTCACTTCTACCAGTTTGGGTGGCTTGTGCTACGTGAGACCAACCTATTCGCAAAGTTTCGTATTTTTTAGAAGTCATTTGCAGGGTTTTTAAGTATAACTGCACTAAAAATTTTCTAAATAATTTCGTATATCTCGAACGTGAAAAATCAACACAAATAAAACTAAATTACTAAGGCAAATAATTCTACATCTGCAAATTTTTAAAGTCTTTGGGCACTTGAATATATTAAACCTAAATGTAGACTTTTTTGGGCACTTGAATATATTAAAAGTCTTCCCAATTCTAGTTCTACAAATTACTAAGGCAAAGAAATTTTTTGGTACTTGAATATATTAAAAGTCTTCCCAATTCTACATCTACAAATTACTAAGGCAAAGAATTTTTTGGGCACTTTCTAAAATTTTAGTACGGAAAAATTGAAAAATCGACACAAATAAAACTACTAAGACAAAGAATTAGTCAATATCTTATAAAATAACTCCGAATTTAGCCAATGAAGGTGTTGTGGCCAAACTAGGGTTTCGATTTGCTTTCGAAGATGGGATGAGAGAGTTGGGTTTCGATGTTTGGAGTGGAGATTGGGAGAGAGAGATTGTATGATAATGGAAGAGGAGGAGGAAGAGCGAACGGAGGAGGATGAGCAAACGGAGGAGGAGAGGTTTGTGTTTGGATTAGGGTTAGGGTTTTCTTGGGTTTGGGTTCGGCCAGAAACAAAATAGAGAGTGGGGAGAGATTGAGAGAAGAAGATGGGGTATATAGATCTAAAAATTAAAAGTATGCCTTAACCTGTTCTTGGAAACGACGGGTTAAGGCAAAATTTTTTTAATTTTTTTTGCCTTAACCCGTCGTTTCCAAGAACGGGTTAGGGCATATTGTTTAAAAAAAAAGATCTGGGCCGATCCAACGGCCCAGATCACAGTTCGCATGGGTCTTTGTGATCACATTCATGCTCACAATGTGATCCAACGGCCCAGATCACAGTTGAGAACAAGGTCGTTGTTCATATGATTCAATTTTTTATAACCTAGGTCATTGTTCCCAACAACGGCCTAGGTTATATCATTTTTTTCCGAACGAATCAGGCAAAGAGTTATTTGGGACGAAATTCCCAAAATAACCCTCTGCCACTTAAGTTATATTGAGTGATGGACGAGCTCGATCTGAGCCGTTGATCGCGATTATGAGCGATCCAATGGCTCAGATTCGTGTTTTCCAACCCGTGAAAACAAATCCGTTTTCAATGGAGCATATATATATATATATATATATATATATATATATATATATATATATATATATTGGGTGATGGGCGGGGTCGATCTGAGCCGTTGATCGCGATTATGAGCGATCCAAAGGCTCAGATTCGTGTTTTCCAACCCGTGAAAACAAACCCGTTCTCAATAGAGCATTTCCCTATATATATATATATATATATATATATATATATATACTTATGGAAACATGGATTTTTATATCCCAATTTATAATTATTTTTCAACATATACTAATGAAAACATGGACTTTTATTTACAATTAATTATTGTCATACTATTCAAACTTGAGCTATATAATTGTTGATTTACTGTTTACAAGGCTTTTTCATATGCTGTATCGTTCTGAAGACGTGCCGTAGGCACGTGCCCACGGACAAATCTAGTGTATATATATATATATATGGAAAAAAAGGGTATGAGCAACTAGCTCATTTAGTAAATGAGCAATTAACAATTGATGTTGTGGCATGAATGTAATTAGAAATTCTTAGAAAGGGTTAGTTGCCTAATCTATCACAAGCAAGCATGCCACCTCATCAATTGCTCATTTACTAAATGGGCTAGTTTGCTCGTATCCCTTTTACTCTCTCTCTCTCTCTCTCTCTCTCTCTCTCTCTCTCTCTTTATATATATATATATAGGGAGCTCTTCGGTTGAGAACTAATTCGGTGAAAACTTTGTGAGAACTCACGGAGTAGACCTCCCATGAAAAATCCGAACCGGCCATCTCGTTCTACACGCCTTAGATAGCATAACATAAAACAATCAAGTAATTTGAAGTTCACTTGCCCATCCATCATTCTTTTCAGCCATACAATTTTGCGATGATATAAATCATGGCAAGTGAACTTCAAATTACTTGATTTTTTTATGTTATGCTATCTAAGGCATGTAAAACGAGATGACGGTTCGGATTTTTCATGGAGGGTCTACTCCGTGAAGTTCTCTCTCTCTCTCTCTCTCTCTCTCTCTCTCTCTATATATATATATATATATATATATATATATATATATATATATATATATAGAGTTAGTCTCTTAAGAGATGGAAAGCTGAGCTCCTTATCTGAGCTGGAAGTGATCAGCCGTCTGATCGAACTTGATGAAGATCGGACGGCTGATCTGGCTTCCGCTTTCTCTTCAGATTTTAAGAGGGGTAAAAGGGGTATACCCCTTATCTCAAAGCCAGATCGCCTATACCCTTCGATTCCTTATCGTCTAAGCCTACGAAAATCTTATCTCTTCTCTCCCGCTCTCTCTCTCGTTCCAAACCCTAATCTGAGCTCTCTCCCGCTCTCGAATCCCGCTCTCGATCTGTTTGGATTCCTCTCTTTGGATTCCTCTCTTCTCTTCTCACCCTATCTGAAGAGAAGACGGCACCTTCGAAACCCTAATCGAAGGTCTCTTCGAAACCCTAATCGGCACCTTCGCTCCTCTCCCGCTATCTTTCTTCACTCACCTGTGACAAACCCTACCCCTACCATGAATCGAGTATACACCTTCGATTCCTTATCGACTAAGCCTACCTCTCTTCTCTCTTCTCTCCCGCTCTCTCTCGTTCCAAACCCTAATCCCCCTCTCCCCGGCTGAGCTTCCCTCTGCCTTTCTCTTCAGATTTTAAGAGGGTTAAAAGGGGTATACCCCTTATCTCACAGCAGATCGCGTATACCACTTCGATTCCTTATCGATTAAAGCATCGTTTGGAGTAGAGCTTTGCTTTGAATGTCTCATCGATCGGAGCTGGAAGTGATCAGCCGTCTGATCTCTCATATTCCAGAGGGAAGTATTTGACTCTCATAAATGCTATAATGATATCTGTTTAATTTCTTGCATTTTCTTTCGGTTTTGTTCGTAGGCAATGATGAGATTGATTTGGATATTAGTTGGTTAAATAATTTTGGGCCATTGAAATTATGCTTTCAAAGAGATTTTTGATTGTGTACCATGATATTTATTCAAAGTTGAGTACACACCTGGGGTTTGAGCGGGAGAGAAGAGATGAAGGCTTGAAAGTATCAATTTTTGAGTTTTAACAATAGCTCAATTCACATAAATTTTGGGCACCGATGACTCACAATGGTTTAGGCAGTGATGCAAAACACTTTATGATCTGAATAATTATTTCAATCCTGTTTTAAGTATTCTTGATTATATATCTATCATATTCTAGTTGGCGTGGCAGTCCAATGCAGCCCTACATATGATTACTGTTTTTTGAGCCTATAATAACCCCCCCTCCCCCCCCGCTCCTGATAAGGCATTCAGTTCCCCAGCTCTTAATAGACTTACTCTATATCTGATCTGCACAGTTGATGATAAGCTCCAACCAACACAGACAAAACATGAAGTATCAATTATTTTCAGCCCAGAACAAACACAAACAGATCATGAAGTATACAAAAACAAACTGTATATTAGGCAGTGATGCTAAACACTTTATGATCTGAATACTTATTTCAATTTGTTGCATTTATTCTTGATTATATATCTATCATATCCTAGTTGGCGCGGCACCCCAATTGCAGCCTTAGTTATGGATAGTCTGTTCTGAGCCTATTTGTTATGGATAGACAGAGCATGAAGTATGCAAAATTTGTAATGCTCCAAACAACAGAAAACTAGATTTTCTAGTAACTGACGTTAGATGTGTATGCGTTGGGTACTCATCTAAGCCTTTTGGTTTTTGAGTCTCTCAAATGCTTTGTTGGTGTAGGCCGTGATGCAAAACAGAACATGATCTGAATATTTACTTCAGGATTGTTGTATTTATTCTTGATTGTATATCTATCATATCATAGTTGGCGTGGTACCCCAATGCAGCCCTAGGTATGAATAGTCTGTTCTGAGCCTACTAGTATTATTTCAACCACATTTATAGTTTCTGTTGTTCAGTATGAGCATAACAAATTTTGCATTCCACATGCTCTGTCTGTGTTTGTTCCCAACTTACAGATTTTGCTTGCTTCATGATCTATCTGTGTCTGTACTGGGCTGATAAAATCTTTAAACAAGGATGCTCTATACATCATGATCTGTTTGTGCTTGTTCTTGGCTGTTTGAAATTTTTATGCTTCATGCTCAATCTGTGTTTGGTCTGGTCTGGTAGAGAAAATGAGACTTCATGTTCTGTCTGTGTTGTTTATGAGCTTTACAAATTTTGCTCAATTCATGGTCTGCCTGTGCTTGTTCTTGGCTGTTTTAAATTTTTTTACTTCATGCTCAATCTGTGTTTGCTCTGGTCTGGAGGAAAAAATGAGACTTCATGCTCTATTTGTGTTTGTTTATGAGCATTACAAATTTTGTAAACTACATGCTCTGTTTGTCTTAGCTCTAAGCTTACAAATTTTGTCATACTTCATGATTTTTTGGTGTTGGTTCTGATCGAGGAGGAAAATTAACACTACATGATTTTTGAACTTCAGGTTCAAACTCTGTTTTCCTGAGCCTACATTATTTATTTGAAATTTTGTTCTCTTTGGAATCGACTATCTGTTATCTGTTTGCCTTTGTCTTCTCCATGTTCAATAATTTCAGTTTACTTTTGATTTCAGGTAGATTTCAGCATGAAGTGCATTTTGGAGTGATTGAAGACTGCAAATTATGTCATTCCATCTCATTTTATATGCGGAGCAAATTATGCAAATTTTGTCATCTACAGACATTTATTAAACAATGTACTTTGCTGTAAATTAATATTTCTTATGCTGTAGAAAATTTGTGAACAATCACTTTGCAATTATATGAAGATCCAATTTTTTGCAAATAATCTGTTCATTATTGTCTTAATGTAATGATTGAAATTATGTGTTTTTTTGGGTGTATTACGCAGTATGGCGTGTCCACCTGATTTTCATGCTCAAAGCTTGAAGTAACAAATTAAACAAAATAAGATAAGCTGAGAAGCAACACAGACCTAACATGATGTCTGCAAAATTTGTAAAGCTCACAAACAACACCGACTGAACATAAAGTGAGAAAAAAATTTTGTAAAGCTAGCCAAGAACAAGCACAGTCAGACCATGAAGTGAGCAAAATTTGTGAAGCTCATAATCAACACAGACAGAACATGAAGTCTAATTTTTTTGGCCAGACCAGAGCAAACACAGATTGGGCATGAAGTATACAAATTTAAAACAGCCAAGAACAAGCACAGGCAGACCATGAATTGAGCAAAATTTGTGAAGCTCATAAACAACACAGACTGAACATGAAGTTTCATTTTCCCCTCCACACCAGAGCAAACACAGATTGAGCATGAAGTAAAAAAATTTAAAACAGCCAAGAACAAGCACAGGCAGACCATGAATTGAGCAAAATTTGTAAAGCTCATAAAAAACACAGACAGAACATGAAGTCTCTTTTTTTCTTCCAGACCAGAGCAAACACAGATTGAGCATGAAGCGTAAAAATTTCAAACAACCAAGAACAAGCACAGGCAGACCATGGAGATGGCTGCAAAATTTGTGAAGCTCATCAACAACACAGACTGAATATGAAGTCTCATTTTTCCCTCCAGACCAGAGCAAACACAGATTGAGCATTAAGTAAAAAAATTTAAAACAGCCAAGAACAAGCACAGGCAGACCATGAATTGAGCAAAATTTGTAAAGCTCATAAACAACACAGGCAGAACATGAAGTCTCTTTTTTTCTTCCAGACCAGAGCAAACACAGATTGAGCATGAAGTACTAATATTTAACAGCCAAGAACAAGCACAGGAAGACCATGAACTTGGGCAAAATTTGTAAAGCTCATAAACAACCAAGATTGTACATGAAGTATACAAATTTTTTGGGCGAGACCACAACAAACACAGTTTGAGCATGAAGTATAGATTTTTAACAGCCCAGTACAGACACAGACAGACACAGACAGAGCATGTAGCATGCAAACTTTGTATCATTCATCAAATATTCATCATGTGTTCGGCGCTAACGATCATCTCGTTCTTTCTCTTCGATTCCTGCACCAAAATATTCATCAAATAGAAGAAAATTCAAGTACGTATGATACACGTTCATGGTTAAAACTTGTAGGCTCAGAAATAGTGCAACAAAAAACATTATCTCATTCACTCGGATTTTAAAAATTCATGGCGGCTCAGAAAAACAACAATTACCACTTTAATATCCCGTAAAAACTTACAATGATGCATTGTTAAAGGAGCACAGCTCCCGAAAAAGCATTCAGCTTCTGAGCTCTTAATAGACTTATCGGAGCTGGAGAAGATCAGCCGTCTGATCAAAGTTGATCATGATCGGACGGCTGAGCTTCACTCTGCCTTTCTCTTCAGATTTTAAGAGGGGTAAAAGGGGTGTGCCCCTTATCTCAAATCAGATCGCGTATACTACTTCGATTCCTTATCAATTAACCCTTCCTCTCTTCTCGGCTCAAAACAAAACCAAAATGAACATGAAGTTCAGCACCATCCAATAATCATGAAACATGAAATCATGCATAAAGTTTTCATCACTGCCGCATGAAGTTAAATCAGGTTGCATATGGAGTCAAATTTGGAATTTTGAATTGGACACTAGGGCCGCTTTATTAAGGCACACCGGCTAGTGTTCAAAAACAAAATTCAAGTTGCATATACTTTTCATCATTGCCTACTAAATAGAGAATATATGAACTTCAAATTAGAAATTTTTTACCAACTTGGGCATCAATTTTTTTCTGAGAATGGTTTACCTGCAAACAAACAAAACAAGTTGGTTAAGTTATTAATTGTGTTATAATGTAATAAACTAATATAACGGCAGATATATATGACACTTACCTTGCAAAAGACACCGAAATAAGTCACAAAGTTCATGCTATATTCGGAGGATCCTCTGTTGTAGGTTGCATTGTTGAAACTGTAGTAGAAGCTTGTGACTCATTTATAGTAGAGCTACACGTTTAATGTTCACAAAACGAAATTAAAATTATACTAACTACAAAAAAAATAGAGTTTAAACTTTGTATTTAATTACTAACCTTTGCTTTAAAGGACAAGTACGACTGTCATGATTAACCATTTTATTGCACAAGCGACACTTTCTCAATGGTTTCGCAGCCATCTCCAATGCTTTCTCCCTACCCCCTTTGATGCGCTTCCCACTACCCTTGGTTTTTGCAATATCGGGTACTTGAATATGGACTGTTCTAGGTAGTGAACTAGTTGTTGGTTGTTGTGATTCTTGGGGCATATCTTGTTGCAATTCTGCAACAACACCAACTAGTAATGTTTTCGCCTTTTGGCGCATCTCCTTTGATCCGTGATGACCATTGCATTATCCATTGCAGGATCTTGGTCCGTGATGACCACTTTTGGTGGAGACCCACCCATTATTTCACCCCATTTTTGAAACAACCAAACAAAAGAATCGGTGGTCTCCTTATTTATAAATGCCGCACCAAAATTTACAGATTGGCCATGATGATTAACTCCGGTGAACGGCGCAAAAACCAACTTGTATTCGTTGGTATCATATGTGGTGTCAAAAATTAGCACGTCACCAAAATGTTTGAAAGTCTTCCTGGCAATAGCATCAACCCATAATACATGAGTTAATTTGTTGTCTTCATCAACCTTGTAATGAAAACTGAAAGAAGGATTCATCTCTTTTTCCTCTTGGAAGTGCTCCAACAATATATCAACATCATAAGGTCTCATACCATCCCTCTCTCTTTGCAAGGAATTTCTAATATCTTTTTCAGTACAATTAATATTACTGAAACCTTCATTTTCTATTTCCATGAAGGACATAAACTCTGAAGTTCGTATATTAGCCTCTTTGAAAGTACTGAGTAAGCTTTTTTGCGCTTCAGATACATTTCTATTCTGTCTTAGAAATTGTTGCTTTCGAGGTGTGACACAAATATGACTGTGCTCCTCAACAAACCTACGGATTGACCATCTCCCGTCAACATCCCTTTGGATTCGTATTTGAGCCATACAGTCTTCTTTCGTTATTGCCCGTTTCCTTCTCTTGATCAAAATTGAAGAAAATTCTTCATTATCACCGGTTGTATCAACCGGCTTGCCTTGTTTTGAGCAAACAAATTGTTGTGAATATCTCTCCTTTGTGGTAGTATCAACCATCGTTGCAGACTTTCGTACTGAAAAACCGCATAATTTTGCATATGTTTTATAAATTTCAAATCCATCTTCTAAGGTTGCAAATACTAAACCAACAAGTGGTTTAGATGCATCATCAACATCCCTCCAACTGGACTGAACATCCTGGCTTAGTAATTCCTCATTTTCAATCTCCATCCTTCATAGGAGAATGAGACAACAAAAATTAAAAATAAATAAACTCTCTAATCTTTAACTGTAAAATAGAGAAATTGTGGCCCCAAAAAATGTACAAAAAAAAACTACATCTTAACACAATCTACTCTATTCACCAAACCCTAAAGGACCTTTTCTGGAAATGATCACAACCACCTTAGTGGTATTGTATCTCACACCCGGTGTTCGAGCATAAAAAAAAATCGACTATAGTCTCCCCTGTATTTGGCTTTCCGTTCAAGGAGATGATGATGGTAAAGGGTATTTTGCTGGTGAAGAGGAATCGGCCGAATAATGAGCGCGTCGTGCTGTAACTACGGTAACAAGAAGATCTGATGACTCATGAACTATTCTGTTCATGACTACTAATAATCACTTATCTCATAATAATAATAATAATAATAATAATAATAATAATAATAATAATAATACTAAACAAAAGAAACAGTAAAAGAAAAATTACATGGAAGAAAATTTACATGGAATAATAATAATAATACTACTAATAATCACTTATATGCATGTGTCAAGTCCTATTAGCAGTGATTGAAGCAAGTCTCGAAATAAACAAAAACTAGACTAAATATTACATGGATTTTGTGTGCTTATATGCATGTGTCATGTCCACATCTAAAAATTCCATATACCAGTACGAATATTATTTGCTAATCTAAATGTACTAGTCCGAATACTAGTGCGAATATTAACAGAGCATAATTTAAGCGCGAAGAATATAACAACAACCTAGAAGCATCTATGAAGGAAATAAAATTTGAATTCAAGGTGAGAAATTTAAACCCTTGTCGCAGTATCGGTTCTCCGTCAGGAAGAAGAGAACGAACTCTCAAGTGCACTGTTAAGGTGCAGCTCACGACAACCGAACAAAACGATCTGAAGATGAGCGAAGCACAAATCGATCTGAAGATGATCGAAGCACAGGTACTTCGATCGGTGGTAGGGGTAGGGTTTGTCACAGGTGAGTGAAGAAAGATAGCGGGAGAGGAGCGAAGGTGCCGATTAGGGTTTCGAAGAGACCTTCGATTAGGGTTCCGAACGTGCCGTCTTCTCTTCAGATAGGGTGAGAAGAGAAGAGAGGAATCCAAAGAGAGGAATCCAAACAGATCAAGAGCGGGATTCGAGAGCGGGAGAGAGCTCAGATTAGGGTTTGGAACGAGAGAGAGAGCGGGAGAGAAGAGATAAGATTTTCGTAGGCTTAGACGATAAGGAATCGAAGGGTATAGGCGATCTGGCTTTGAGATAAGGGGTATACCCCTTTTACCCCTCTTAAAATCTGAAGAGAAAGCGGAAGCCAGATCAGCCGTCCGATCTTCATCAAGTTCGATCAGACGGCTGATCACTTCCAGCTCAGATAAGGAGCTCAGCTTTCCATCTCTTAATAGACTAACTCTATATATATATATATATATATATATATATATATATATATATTCTTTGAAAATTGATAGGTTAACCGAGTGCTGACCATATTTTCATAAATAATGACAGATTTTAGGGAAACTAACGAAGTTAGCAAACTTCGTTCGAATTTTCCTGCTGTCATATGTTTCGCTGTTTCCTATTTTATGTTTGGTTCTGAGTCCTTGATTTATGAAAAGAAATGTTAGAGCTCTTAGGTGCCATGATGTTGGCTTCACAACCTTGGATGTTAGTACAAAGCTAACGAGAGTACTCATACATTGAGATAGTGTAAATACGTTAGCTAACGGGAGTACCCTTGTATTGAGATAAAATTTTCTGGGTTCTATATAATTGGCACATTTGAGGGTAAAGTGCACAAGCATATCATTCAACTTCATGAATTGGATAAATGAGCTAGTAACATTTGGTGTGACTATATGCTGTTTCCAGATAAATTTTATATGGGTTTGTAGGGCTGTTTCCTTAGACGATGTGATGGGTATACGAAAATCTAGATCTAAAACTCAGGGTTTCAACATCGAATCACTTATATGATTTGAATTATATCTCGTGCACACTGGATATGCATTTTTGTACAGAACAAAAAATCATATAAACAATAATTGCATAAAAGAGTTGCAAAATTGAGGTCATTGCAGAAGTAGACTTTTTAATGCATCAGTATTAATGCTAATAACAGTACTTTTCTTAAGGTAATGTTCATGCAATATGCTACAGAGATATCATCATGCTAGATTTTCATAAAGTAATTAAAGTGTATCATTCTCTAGTTCGTATTTTCTTCTGTCTGTTGAAATATAGTAATTGTATATTCTGTTTCCTAATATAGAAAACAGATTCCCCAAATCTCTCATCTTCCCAATCTTCTCTCAATCTCTTTTCTTCTTCTTCAAGAATGTAATCCTTATATATAGATGTATACAGTAAAGAATAAAGTACAACAAGAAGAATAAAAATTATTTTTCCCAAAATTATTTTCTTCATGGTATCAGAGCCTAATCAGATCTAGACCAACTGAAGAAGAAGAGGAGGAGGCTGATCACCTCCATCTTGATCTGATCCTGTTGTTGATCCCGTCACCGATGATCGACCTCGATCCTGTCACCGAAAATCTCCTCCTAATTTCTCTCTCCCCGGTTTTGGAACCCATCTTCCCCGTTCACCTTCTCTGGCGAACTACCACCTCCGGCGACCCCCAACATCTGTCAGCCGCTCCCCCGTAACCCGTCTGCGACGCCAGCAACCCAAACCCAACCAAGTCTTCTTCTCCAATGGTGCTCCGACAACAATCCCCTTCGTCACCACCACTTCGTCACCCCCAGCGTGCCCTGCCAGCGCAACCCCCGACCACCCTTCTCCTTCCTCGACATTAACACAGACCCACTTCCGGCTCCTTCCCCGGCCTCTCCGGCCACCCCTTGCGCCGCCGAACCCCCGTCGACGCCGCCAGCGACCAAGGAGTCACACCCCGACCCTCATTTTCCCTGCCATCGTCTTCAACTCCCCGACCCTCATAGGTGTGTGGAAGAAGAAGGGGGGAGTTGATTTGCTGTTTTGTTTTTGTGAAGGAGTGATCTTGATCTTGTGTTTGGCATTTGGATCTCGGTGTTTGGTGTTCTGATCTGCTGTGGAGTTGTGGTTTGAGTGTTGGATTGTTGCTGTTTTTGCTGGTTGTTGAAGACTTGGAGCTGTTCTTGATCAAGTTGTGTTGTGTGCTATTGGTTGCTGAAGATCCGATCCATTGTTTTTCCCTTTTGTGCCGCTACCATGGGACAAACTGATAGAGCTGACAAGAGTATTGGACTCGCCTCTACATTAGTTACAGCTGCAGGTAATGATGGTAAGGTATTTAATATTTTGCTTCTGTTATGAATAGTGCATGGATAATTGATTCGGGTGCTACCGACCATATGACTTTTGATTCTAGACAAGTTCAAAATTTTCAACCATCCACTAAATCAACTGTGTCCACTGCCAATGGTGATCCTGCCACTATTACTGACGAGGGTACCATACACCTCACAAACAACCTAACCTTAGATACTGTCTTAGTTGTGCCATCCTTGAATTTCAACCTATTATCTGTTGCTCAAATAACTAATGTCTTACATTGTATTGTAGTTTTTTAGCCTCCACATTGTGTGTTTAAGGATATTCGGACTCGCAAGACGATTGGTTATGGGGTTAGACACGGGAAGCTCTATTACCTAGATTTAGAATCTGAATGTTTGAGCAAGTTGACTCAAGCTCTAAGTGTGGAAGGATCCAAAGATGAGAGGAAGAAATCAGATATTTGGCTATGGCATCAACGTCTAGGGCATGCTTCTTTTGGTTATTTGAAAAAATTATTTCCAAGTTTATTTTTGAAGTTGGATATATCTTTCTTTCGGTGTGATGTGTGTGAACTCGCAAAATGTCATCGTGTCTCTTTTCCTCCAAGTCCAAGTAGAAGCTCCCTTCCTTTTATGATTATTCATTCTGATGTTTGGGGTCCATCCAAAACCACTACATTTGGAGGAGCCAAATGGTTTATGACCTTTATTGATGACTGTACCCGTATGACCTGGATTTGTTTGATGAAGTCAAAAAGTGAAGTTAGTGGTTTGTTTCAGAAATTTCACAAGCACGTTATGATTTAGTATAAATCACAGATTCAAGTTCTTAGGAATGATAATGGCAGAGAGTACCTGAGTTCAAATCTGCAACAATTTTGGTGGAACACGGAATTGTTCATCAGACTACATGCTCGTATATACCTCAACAGAATGGGGTTGCAGAAAGAAAAAATCGACACTTGCTCGAAGTGGTCTGTGCTTCTCTCATCCATGGAAATATGCCACTCATTTATTGGGGAAAAGCCCTTGCTTTTGCTGCATACTTAATCAACCGAGTTATCTCTAATATCCTAAACTTCATCACACTATTCCAAGCATTAACTGAAGCTGTGAATGCACCAAAAGTCGTCAACTTGCCACCTCGTGTGTTTGGGTGTATTGCATTTGTTCATCTTCATCAACATGAACGCAATAAGTTAACTCCTCGAGCTGTCCGCTGTATTTTCGTAGGATATGCACAGAATAATAAAGGGTATCGGTGCTATCACCCACCAACTCAAAAGATATTTGTGACTATGGATGTTGTGTTCCATGAAGATGAGATGTATTTTTCCTCTGAGGTTAAACTTCAGGGGGAGTACCGAAGTGAAGTTCAAACTCTTGCCTATGATGAAGTGGTTACTATTCAAACTGAACAATCAGATATAAGGGAAGAAAATCAGGATGTAAGTAATGACGATCACTCGAATGAAGATTTGGTTGAGGAAGAAAATTTCCACGAAGATCTGTAGTCAGTGCCGAACATCCATGAAGATGAGCCATCTCCACCACCAGCACCATCTGAACCATCTCCACCACCAGTACCATCAGATCTATCTCTACTCCCAGCAGAACCCCAAAACCAATCGTCATCGCTGTCCGAAGCTCCAAGAAGAGAACTTCCAAACCGTACTACTAGAGGTATCCCAAAACCCAGTTACGGGCCTAATCCCACTAGTAAAGTCAAGTATCCCATGAGTCATTATGTGTCCACTCACCGATTGTCTGAATCAAATAAGTCATTTGTGAATCAATTATCTGCTGTATCTATTCCTAACAGTGTGCAGGAAGTCTTAGCCGATCCAAGGTGGAAAGCAGCTATGGATGAGGAGATGAAGTTCTTGAAGAAGAATGAGACTTGGGAGATAGTCCAGCTGCCAGCAGGGAAGAAGCCAGTAGGATGCAGATGGATTTATACAGTAAAATATAAATCAGATGGTTCGATAGAGTGGTACAAGGCAAGGCTGGTTGCCAAAGGGTACACTCAAACTTATGGAATTGATTATGACGAAATATTTGTACTTGTGGCAAAGTTCAACACTATTCGAGTTCTACTGTCACTTGCTGCAAATCTTGACTGGCCGTTGGAGCAATTTGATGTGAAGAATGCATTTTTGCATGGGGAATTGACAGAAGAAGTCTATATAGATCTTCCACCAGGGTCGAACAGACCAGTCCAATACAGCAACAAAGTATGTCGTCTGAAGAAAGCATTGTATAGACTGAAGCAGTTACCTAGAGCCTGGTTTGGGAGATTTGCAAAATCAATGAGGACATTTGGATACGATCAGAGTAATTCTGATCATACCCTATTCCTAAAAAGGAAAGAAGGTAAAATTACTGTTCTTATTATTTATGTTGATGATATGATAGTAACTGGAGATGATCCTGAGGAGATGAAGGCATTAAAGAACTACTTGTCACAAGAGTTCGAAATGAAAGATCTTGGTCCTTTGAGATACTTCCTTGGAATTGAAGTTTCTCGCTCAAGAAAGGAGATATTTCTTTCTCAAAGAAAATATGCTCTGGATTTATTGAAGGAAACTGGAATGTCCGCTTGTCAACCGATTAGTACACCATTGGAAGAAGGACTGAAACTATGCAACGAAGCAGATCAAGTGCCTTGTGATAAGGAAAGATATCAGAGATTGGTTTGACGACTAATGTATCTTGCACATACACGGCCAGATTTGTC